>CM070631.1:22299832-22899832 GCA_036346255.1 Ampelocalamus luodianensis | reverse complement strand
CAAAAGCTCGAGAGGTTAGAAAGAGTTTGGGAGGGACTTCTCGGTATTAGTAAAGGATCAAAAGGAAAGAGTTGATTTTCGCAACTAGGGGGTGAAAGCACGTTTTCGCCAACACAGGCTTGGGCTCGGCCCATCGGGCCTTAGGTGGCCGGCCAAGGGGAGGCACCACTTTCCCCCAAACCCTAGCCGAGCCCCACTCCCCTTTGGCCGCCCCCCATCTCCTCTCCTTCCCCTTGCGCACCACCTCCTTGCGCACCACCTCTGGTTCCTCCCCCTTGCGCCCCAACCTCCTCCATTGCTGCCGGCCTTGAGGAGAAAAGCCCTCCTGCGGCCGGCCATAGAGGAAGAAAGGAGGAAGAAAGGAGGAGAAGAGAAGGAGAAGAGGAAGAGGAAGGATCGCCATCCGGGTTAAGCCGGCAGCGTCGTCAAGGGTAACACGCTGTTCTTGAAGGATAATTAGTCTTGGGAGAGATTTTGGTTAGTCTTTGTTTAGGTGGTAGTCGGCCTGCTGTAATGCAATTTTCGTCCAGTGGCTTGCGGGTAAATTTCGTGTGGTTAGAGGTTGAATCTGGAGTTTTGGTCTCCTAGAGAGTTGTAGGTTATTGTCTTAGCTTTCAGTGGCCGCCAAGTTCACTCAAATCCGATTAACGGTTAGAGAGTTATGATTTTCTAAGTCTGCTGTTCCACTGCTCTGTCAGTATTTAGGCAGATTGTAGAAAACCAATTAAAAGTGATGGTTAAAGTGGAAATCTGAGAACCCCAGTATAACGAAAGTTGTAGATAATCCTTCTAGCTTTCAGGAAAACTAAAGATCATGAAATTCGGACGAACGTAGAAAGTTATGATAGTTTCAATGTTGCTGTCCAGAGACCCGACGTGAAAATTGATACTCTGTTGTTTAGATTGGTAGGACTAGAAATGGCCGAATCAGAGAACCTCACCAACTAGGTTTAGAAGGGAATTCAATAACCTTTTCAGAATGTCCAAGATCACTCCATTTGGATTTCTGTACATTTAGTTATGATTTTTCGAAGGGGCTGTTCTCTGGAAAGGAAATCTGACAGCTAGCTTTAACGTTGGGGTTGCGTTTAGTGGACCATGTACTCATGTTGTGTTTATGATTTCGTTATTAGGCCCTTATGGTAGCCTTAGCCTGTCTCAATTGTTGTCCAGTGTGGGTTTGGCTCCGGGAGCAGTACCTCATTCCGACATCCACCTTCGCACGGTTGAGGCAAGTGCATTGTTGTTTTGAATGATTGTCTAAATTGTGTGTTAATTGCTTGTATGGATGCATTGCAAGATGGTATACTTAATGAATGCTTAAGTATGGTTATTGTTCAAATGATGCTCATGCTTTACTATGATTAAGTGATGTTGAATTTTGGTAATTTGATGATGATTACATGATAAGCATTTGCATAAAGATATCATGTTGAGGCTTGGTCACGTGGTGCCCAAGTATGTTTCCTTTGGAGATCCCGTCATGAATGTGGCGGGCCGAGATCCTCACTCGTGGAGTGTGGGCTTGAGGTCCCCGTTACTTGCGGAGTAACGGGCAATTGGTCCACTGTGCGTGCGCGCCACGAGCATGGGTATCTATGGCGGTGCGCATACTGCGCATGACAGTGTAATGTACAGAAAGTTAAAGATAAAGTCCTTGAGCATTGCATTTGCATATGAGATGTTTTTAATGTTAATTTCCCTTTATATGTGTGTTATTGCCATGGTTTCTTAATGTACTTGCTGAGTCTATGGACTCACTCTTGCTTTATTGTTGTTTAGGTACAGAGACAAGAATGACATGCATGGGGAAATTAGGTGCTAGTCACACACATACCACATGAACTAAATAAGGATGATTGATCTTGAGAGAGTTATTGATCTTTGAATAATATGATCTGTCTTATGCTATGGATTAAATGTAATAATGAGGAGTAGTGGAATGTTATACCTCTCTAGTTATGATGGTTTCTTAGCATGTTTACGATTATTCATTGATGATTTGGAATGGAAGTTTAATTAATATTTGATTATTACGTGTGTTGGAACCTTCATGTAATTAACTTTACAAGGGAGGTTCTGCCGAAATTTTTTATTAGAATTGTCTTCTTTAGAGTTATTAGAGTTGTTTAGTAGCATTCCAGGCTCATGACGAACCTGGGTGTTACATCTACCTGCTATAAAAATTTCAGACCTTAGATCACTCTAGAAAATTTCGTCATGAACAGTGCTAATTATTAAGTAGATTGTTATAAGGCTGAGAAGGAGCACTTTGCTCATATCTTTTGTATGCTTAGTCCTAATTGCATGATTCTTGTTCCTATCATTGTCTTAGACCATTCCCTAGCTGTAGTGTGAATTTTATTAGTTTTGGATGTGTTTTGCTGTTGGAGTTTCATTTGGTGTTCTTCGTTCTTATTTGCTTATCGCCTTTTCGCGTTAGGTTCCGAAGATAATATTATTAATCTTGATATTGAGCCACAACAGCCATCAGATCCTGCACTTCAGCCAGGCAAGCAGATGTAGCATTCATTTGATCATATTGTTCCTACTATTTTCAAAGTCTAATATATTGTTTGCAAATTCTATGTATGCATTGCTATGTTGTTTTAAACTATTGTCGGTAGTTGGCCTACTAGATGCATTATCAGTAGGAAATGTTTATTCCTCTACTACTGAAGCCTAGGTTACTTGCTGTGATTTTGGGTTCGCTGGATGGACCCTTGTCACTTAGTAGTTTACGTGTCATTATGCTTAGCCATGCTTAGCTATCGGTAGAAATGGGCAGTTATCGACTCGTCGGTAACTTTGATCACACAAACTATTACTATGTGTACATTTCAACCTTGTGCTATGTCTAAATTGCAAAACTAAAACTGAAAATGAAAACAATTTAGACTTGGGCACAATGGTAAGATGGTGTGATCTTTTGGGTGTGATTGGAATGGTGCCGGGTCAATTAAGGACCGAACTACTTGTGAGTATCATTATCAGAGCATTACATGCGTGCTAACCACACTAGAGGATATGGGACCTCTCTTAGTTTGAGTACTTTGGGTGTGTTAATTAATGAGTCGTGTGGTGGGTTGCATATTTGATTGTATGCAACATGGACACATTTGTAGGGAGGAGAACACCCGCCGAGGCCGGTATATCTTGCTCCACGTATGGGTCCTTGTGATCCATATTTCGTCGGCAGATCACTAAGGATTAACCCCATACGTGCGTCTCTTGATTAGCATATTCCATTGGAAAGGGTTCGTAGGACTTAGCCGTGCCGACATACCAAAGGAAGTGTGCTTAATAGCTTGGCAAAAGGCGATGCAAGTGTGGGTACATTGGTACACCCCGCAGGATTAAAACTATTCGAATAGCCTCGTCTAGGTTATGGACACGCTTGGATAAGCTTTTCAAGAGTTAGACTACAACCTTTTAAAATTAAAACTTGTTGGGTGGTATGAATCGATTCATGCTATGTTGTGGTGGCTTTGGGAAAGTCACTTCTAGGTGGATACACATTACTTATGTTTACTCATTGTTATTTAAATGCTTAAAAATAGATTTTACAAACTGTTGTTCAATCTATTACAATATTGCAAATGAAACTTGTTTTATCGTCCAAAGAACCATATAACCACATTCCTTTGAATACTGACTTTCATGTAGCTATGTATAGGCTTGCTACTCGTAAGTCTTGCGAGTACATTTTGTACTCACCACATTGCTTGTGTTGTGCAGAGGATGATAGTGAGTCCGATGGACCTCACTTTTGTGAGTTGTCTTTGTGGCGGTTCTGAGGCGATTAGCTTGGCGGCGGTCGGTTGCCAATGGTGTTATGTGGCTAACAGTCGTCTTTTGGTTTAAGGCATCTTATGGCAACTTTTGCTTCATTATTACTTATTTGGTACTTATGTCATTTGGCCGATCACTGTGTTGTAATAACTTATATTATGTATGTCTTTTGGTAGACTTGTTATATTACATTGTATGGAAATGATGCATGCTTGGAATTGATGTATGTGTCTTGCTTGTTCAGGAGGCACATGTTCATCGAGACGCGGATTATTCTTTTGTGATACTAGAACCGGTGGAAGGTTAAGTATTACAAGTTTAATAAACCGGGGTCTCACAGTCAACTCTTATCTGGTTGCGATTGTTGGGTTGCTTTGAAATTATTGGTGTGTTTCCATTGGCTTAATTTGTCCCGTAAATCAATTATTGTTTTTCCCAACTGTTGAGTTATTCTCGCGATTGATGAACTTTGCTAATTGTCAAGATTGACTTTTGTAGGGAGTTTTGTTTTTCTTTTGAAAAGCTTGACCTATTTATTAAACTTGATGTTTTTGGTTAATGAAAGTTTCCTTTTGCAAGTCCTTTAGTTCATGAAGGCTTTGACTCAACGTATCTCTCTTGGGTATTTTGAGCGTTGAAGATTAATGGTTGTGTTATGAGTTTCAAGTTGAGTCCGCAGTGTGTGCATGATCGATCTTAACTAAGGTCCTTATCAAGGAAAGTTGAATAAGTGGAGGTTGTCCTCTAGTGGTTCTTGATGAGCTGTGACTATGAGTATGACAATATTTAGTTGGAATCAATAGAGTTATTAAGAGGTGTGGTATTTTGATGAATTGGTCTGATCGTTAGGATTGTGGAATCAGGTGGATTTATTGGATAGCATGGAATAATGTATCTCTATGGATTAGCCTACCCATTAGTGATGGTTATGTTAAGAATGTGTTTGAGCGATGCTTTAGAGGATATCAAATTTGGAAATTTTAAGTGGCCGTTACTTGATGATCATACATAATTGCTAGATTGAAACATGTATATTAGATTAGACGAGCGTTGAGGTAGCATGTTGTGAAACCACATTATGCAGGCGATGAGATTATTAAATGTTGACTTTGTGTTTATAGATGGTTATATGACTACAAGCAGTAGGACCCTATTTGTATACATGATACATACAATTGACAATTGTTAATGACAGTTGGAGCGGGTGTGAGTAACACTAATGGTTGAGTGGATGAATGAGTAAGTGGCCTCTGATAGTGTGCTTTGCGAAAGTATCATTTGATAGTATGAACTAGTTAAAATAGGTTTGTTTCAACCTTGTGGCTTGTGTTTCTTTTGGAGAAATTTATGATGGGATAAGAGGCTATGATGAGTCTCGCTAAGAGTGTATTATTACATTACTAATGTGATATCCGGAAAGAAATTGAAAGTTTTGTCGAGTGCTTAGCAAGTATTCATGAAAGACCTTAATAGAAAAGCCATTTTGACTGTTGTCCTAGTGGATAATAATATGAAAATTGCCTTTAAATGGTTGCTTGATGGTCTCATATTTGCTAGTGGGAGCGTAGATAGTAAAAGGACCATAAATTCTTCTATGATGGTATAATACGTTAAATGTCTATGATAACCGCTAGATTGGAAGTTGTGTACAAAATGAGTGTGAGCATTGCTAATAGGTGAAGGGTTGAAAAAATGATTTATTCATGTGTGTCTCATGAGGAATGTGACTTGTGGCTACATGCCCTTGTTAAAAGAGTTGATGATAAAGATTCTTGTTAATAGTTTATTATTCTGATGTGAATAAGATTGTCCGTAAGGGTTCGACTTGTGGGAGTGGTGATGATTCTTTCGAAAAGAAGGTAATTTGACCACCTCCCATAATATCGATTAAATGGAAAGTTTGGAGTTTCGCATTTGTGAGCTTTTGGGAGTTCATGCTTAGTGTGGTGGTGAAATTGTTTTCTCTGTTAAGGAGAAGAGGAAAAGGGTGTACCATAGGTATTTAAGGTTGAACTTCAAGATTGTAACTGTAACTTTTCTTTCATTGTCGCTAAGTGTTTCTTGAGTTTCAAATGCAGTGTTTTATTGTGATTTATTGTTGTTGAAACTCCTCTTGTGAACTTGTGCCCGCAATTGTGTCTCGTCTTTTGTTTTTTCTTGAGATCAACGTTATTTGACTATTTCTCTTGGGTCTCGTGCTCACTGTGAGGAGTAGTGTTTAGTCGTGTGTTAAAACTTGTGTTTTCTTGCTCTTTCCTGTTGAGAAAAGATTATCCGACTTGGATTGCAAGACCTTATAGAGTGAAATGTGGCGATTGGTTGGTGGTGGTCGATGAAATGATCGTAGTGAGAAATATGGGAGCCAAGCTAGTTGAAGATCAGTAGAAAGTGATTTGGTGTTGTCCTATAACTCTTGGAAAAGAAGTGGATTTAAATGGAAAGATTGTCGTTGAAATAAAATAGATTAGTGTTACAACTAGTGGAACCTATAGCGAATTATAATCAAAGAATCCTCAATCATGTTGGAATGTTGGGATTATCAAAAGTTTGGAAGCTTGATCAATGTGTTATAGTATCGCGATTGGGTAATTTTGCAAGGTTGCGTAGGTGATCTCTGACGGTGTAGTTTAATGAGAGTAGGATTAGCGAAGTAATTCAATCGTAATGTCAATTGGTGGAATAGTAGGTAAGGTTGAGATGTTGGCAGGTATGCCCTGGTTTTAGTGAGTAACCTTCTGGGAGATAGAATTCTTCTAAAAGATTATTTGGTCAATATATATATATATATATATATATATATTTTACATGTGGACGATAATGTGTGAGTATGTTTAGAGTGTGGAATTTTAGGGAGTGAATATGAGGATTTCTCGATCTTTTATACGCAAAGTTAGTCGTATGAGTCTTGGAGATTGAATTTGGGCTTTGCATTTTTATGCTAGAATCTTGGTTGCCAACGGTTATGTGTAAAAGTAGTAGAATAAGAGTGGATTCCGAGTAGTGGAATGATCATTGATAGTATTCTTTGGGGCTAGTATATGAGAGTGTGGGATGTGAATTTTAAATTGTTCATCCTTAACGGATTATGGGATGTGATGGTGGGTGAAACCTATATTGAGTTGTGTTGGAAATTTTTTTTGACAAGTAATTCTTTCGGTAAGGAAGTTGGCTAGAGTACGATATTGTGGATTGGAGGAGTCTCCCTGCACAAGTGTGAATTTTGTGTTCGGTAGAGCATAGGTTTGAGGTTGCCAATTTAAGAGAAATGAGTTAATGCGTTATGCGATGATTTGGGATCTTATGATTTAAGAGAAAGTTAAAATCTTAAAAGAAAAATTATGGGAAAGAGTGTGATCTTGAATAGTGAAATATTTTCTTAGTTCTTATTTGAACTATGTGTTTATAACGGATGTCAATTACAAATTGAGTTGGTTCTTGCCGGATATGTGGTTCTTCTGATTGAGGAAAAAAAGGGTTAATCGATTATTCGAGTGATTTCGCTTTTGGCCTATGTGGCATTTATTTCTAAAGCGCCTAGTTGGAATGTGAAAAGGGTTTTCTTGGGGATCTTGATTTTGGACTTGAGTGTTTTGAGGGAAGTTGGAATTGCATTGTGAAACCTTTGTTTTGATTGAATCAGTTATTAAAGTTGATTAAAATAAGTTGTGTTGTGCGTCCACCTAACGAAGACCCTCCTAGTTAGGATAAAGAGGTCGACTGAAGATAGAACGAGCGTTCCATATGCTTGTGCACAAATTCTGTGGTTTGGTACCAAAGGGCTAGGACCGTATTGAGTCCATGCGCGGAGTATGCATCGTCATGTTTGTTCCAGTGATGAGCGAGTACCAGAGAGGTCCGAAGTTTGAAGTTTCGCGGGAGCCACTGACCTTTCCATATCATCCTATGCGTTGTTAGAGAGGTCAGGGCGAGTATTGAGGCACCGATCGTTGGTTTGTGTCAAGGTGCTTTTGTCCCAATAGTCCGAGAGAGGCGACTTGGGATTGGGGTTTCACATGCGTGAGCTTTATCCACCGTTATAGCGGTTATCTGCTTACTAAAGTTAAGTTCTATTCGCGGTTTACTTTCGTTTATTTCTATGGTTAGAATTCGAGGCAGATTATTTTAAGAGGGGTAGAGTGTAATACCCCAAATCTAGTTTGGTGAGAATAATTAAAGAGGAAAATGACCAATTAGAAAATACAATTAGCTTGCAGTTTGAGGGGTTTTACGTAAAGGTTGGACAACTCGGGCTAAGGCTTCAAGCCCACTTGAATTCACCCAATGGTGGGGGTGGTGGCCGGCCATATGGGGGGGCAAACCCTAGGGCGCCTCCACCCCTCCCCTTGGCCGCCACTTCCCCCTTCTCCTCTTGCGCCCCCTCCTCCTCCCTCTCCCTTGCGCAGCCTCTCCTCCCCTCTTCCTTGGTTGAGCCACCTCCCCGGCAGCTCCTCCTGCGATCTTCATGTAACAGCCCTAACTTAGGGTTTGAATTTCAAATGTAAATTATGAGGAGAAATAAAAACTTTTGATGCCTCATGAAATCATTTGAGAATTTCTACAATATTCCCTAGCAATTTCCAATTTTTAGAATGTAATCCTTGTGATTGGAAATTGTGGTCATCAGATTCTTAGCTTTCAAACTTGTGATCATCCTCTGAAATTATTTTTCCTATCATCTTGATCATCCTATCTACCTCCCTGAATTATTTCACAATTTTTAGATTTTATTTGCTGTTTCAAATGACCAAGTCAACCTAGTTTGAAATCTGGTCAAACTTCTGTTCAGCAGCTTGTGAATTTTAGTGGGAGAAATCTAGAGCATAAAACTCCTGGAAAAATTACACAAGGTGGTCCTCTGTTCCAGTTAGCTTCCATAAAAATTTCAGAAATTTTTGGAGCCATGGAGCTATCTCTAAAAATTTCCCAAACCTTCTCTGTCTTTACGATTCAAATCGGAAACATCGTTTGTCGGGCCCGAACCCCACTTGGGCTCGAGTCGACCGCACTAATGGACTCGGTCGCGTCAACTAATCGCACCGCCGAGTCCAATCGATCGTGACCATCCGATGCAAATCGAGCGATCCACGTCGGCGTATCAATCGATCGTCCGAATGCATCTGAGAGATCTCGACCGTCCATCTCGGATCCAGCGGTCGACACGTTCTGATCGAGTCAAACCACCTAATCGCACGTGCGGTCTGCGGTTCGCGCCGCCATTGCTTGCGCCGACGGCGGGCCCCACTTGTCGTCGTCACCTACCTTTCGCAAGAGTCTTGAGTCCGGCGACATCGCGCATGGTCGCCACCTCGCCTCATTGTTCGTCACCGCTTTCGGTTTTCGCGCGCATTACCTCGGCGCATCTTCCGCGAGAGGCCATGCCTGCGCGGCATTAATTACCCACCATTCCTTTCACCGGCTTGTCGGCCCGTTCTTGAGCTCCTCGGTGCGGCGTCGCCGCTCGTTTTCCTCGGCCTCGCCCCTACTTAAGCTCACCCAAAGCTCCTCTTCCTTCTTTAGACACCATTAAACAATCCCCTATCACCCATTGCTCCTTCGAGCTCAAATCATAGTAGTGCTCAAACTCGGTTCACGGTCGTGCCGCTCGCGTGTCATCCTCGCAACGGTGAAGATCATCCCTTCTTTTGCGCGTCACATCGTGTTCCAGATCCCTATCATGATTTCCCCTTAGCTAATTTTGAGTTTCACTCGCAGGGGGCCATTGAATTTTGGTGTCCCTCTTCTTCGACCGAAAGTTGGATCATCGTCCTCATCTCGGTGAGTTGGTTCCTAGGGCAATTGCTCGCGCCCGGCTTCATCTAGTGCACTCACTCAAGCTATCTCCGTCTCTCTTTTCCCCTATTTTTGCTCAGTTGCTCCTCCTCGGTGACCCCTTGATCGCGCGGCCGGTTCTCGTCGCGGGCCATCTCGGCACCTCTTGAGCTCGCGTCATTCGGTGAGTTCTGGTAACTCACTGATGCCCATGCGCGCGCTAATTTTCATTGTCTACCTCTCTGGTGCAGCCGCACCTTGTCACCCCCGCTGCCGACCGCCGTGCTCCGTCGCCGCGCCGCCACCGTGCTTCTCCGTCGAACCCGCGACCACCCTTAGCTTCAGTAACCCCTGGGCGACCCATTTTGGCCGTCGCACAGCCCGCGCCGCCACTCCTTCACGGCGTCGAATCCAGTCGAGCCTCTGTTCTTCCTTGTGCTCCCTGTGCTGTTGTGGCTGACAGTGGGGCCCACCTCCCTGAGGCTTGGTAGTTAGCTGCTTATCATGCTTATGATTGTTCATTAGTTCACTCTCATTGCATGATCAAAAATTGGTATTGGAAGTTTGAAAGTATTTTAGTTCTCTGTATGCTTGTTGTTGTCGTTTTTACGTTGTCGATGGCGAAGTTGGGTTCATTCTTATGCTATTCATATCTGGTTAGTGCTTGGTGACTCCCTTAGAAGTGGTGCTTAGCAAGAAGTTAATTAGATAATCTCTATAGGTTTCAAATCACTAGTTGGCTTTTGATCTATGAAGTCATTATCGAATTTGAGGTTTTGCCTCATTGCTTGTGGTGTATTTTCGATAAGGTAAGGTTTTGTAGTAGCCGCATGCTGAAAATCGTTAGCATTGCGATATCTTTAAAATCCTATCTTAGATAGAAAAGGTTGTTAGCATCTCACGGTTGAATACTTGATTAGTTAGTGTTCGATAGCTCCTTGTAGGTTACGTGCTCTCACCGATAATGGTTGTTTTAGAGTAGCTAGCTGTTTTGATATACTAACTTGATGATTAAATAATAGATGTGCACACAATCACCATCAAAGTCTGTCCAAAGTTTAAATCATATAAGAGGATTGATTTTGTGGTTAACTTGATAAATAAGTGAGTGGGTAGATCAATCACTTGAAAGCATGTCTTTTGAAACATCCTGTGTGATTAATTGTTACTCCTTTTGTGTTGGTCTAGCCTCTGTGTATAAATTGGTGTTTGTGTTTGATTATTGAGTTTTGGGTGTTATTCGTTCTTATTATTGTTTTGTTCAATCGTTAGGATTCGATATTTGCGGCAACCACGAACGACCCTCATAACAAATTGAGCAACAGCGGCCGAACAAGCAGTTTGATCATGTTTATCCCAGTATTTTAAAGTCTAATATTTTGTTTCAACTGTATGTATGCATCGCGTAATTTGTGTTAAATTGATTAGTTAAATCCGTAGCTGCATATCCTGTAGACAAAATATTGATCTCTACTACGAGCCTAGGTTATTTCTTTGTGATTAGAGTCATTGGATGATCTCTTGTCACTTAGTAGATCCGGTCAAATTGCTTAGACATGCTTAGTATCGGTAGAAATGGGCGGTTATCGACTTAGTCGGTAACCTTGATCACACAAAATTTTCTATAACTTTATATTTCAGCATTTCTGCTATGTTAATTGCAAAACAAAAACCGAAAACAAAAATGATTTAGATGCGGGCTGTGGTAAGATTGGTGTGATCATTTGGGTGTGATGGAAAGGTGCCCGTCAGTTAAGGACCGAACATCTTGTGAGTTCCTGTTATCCAGCATTTCGCGTGCTAACCACACTAGAGGGTATGGGACCTCTCTTGACCTAGTACTTTGGCGTGTATTGGCTCCGGGTCGCGGGAGGTCGCGGGAGGGATGGAGGTGGGAGCATGGTAGTTGTCCAAAAGCTTTATCTGAGTGGGTAGTTGTCTTTTCGGCTTTACCATGTAAGCGTATGGATTTCTATCCATACGAGCGGCTCGTAGTTAATACACAATATTGGAAAAAGTCTCGTAGGACTTAGTGTGTGCGGCATACCTTCTAAGTGTGCTTTGGCTTAAAGGCGATGCAAGTGTGGATGCAGTGGTACACCCTGCGGGGTTAAAAACTATTCGAATAGCCTCGTCCTAGGTGATGGATACGCTTGGGTAAGCTTATCGAGAGTTAGACTACAACATTTAAATTAAAACTTGATGGGTGGTACGAATCTGGGATTCGTGCTATTGTTGGAGTGACTATTGGGATGGTCACTTCTAGGTTGTTTATCTTTACTCTTTTGTTATTACTATTCTTACTGTTATTTCAATTAAAAATGAATTGCAAACTTGCCTTCAAACTGTATTATATTATTGCAAACAAATCTGGCTTTGTGCAAATGAACCATATGGCCTCCACCAGATAAGCCTGCATGTAGCATATGAATAGGTCTGCTAGTTCACACGTCAGTCTTGCGGGTACAAAGACAATCTTTGTACTCAGGTGCTTTGCTTAATGTTTTGTTGCGAGAGAGCGGTGAGCCCCTAGGGCCTCACTACGTGACTGTGTTGCCGTTTCGTGGGCGACTAGACTTGGCGGTCCGGTCAGATGCCTTGTGGGTTGGAGGCACGCTGATTGGCTTTGTTTATAGCCATCTTATGGCACTTTTGCTTCCGCTGTCTTCTTTCTGTTATTTGTGTATATTGTGGCCTGTCGGCCTCTGTCTGTAATAACTCTACTATTTGTTTATCTTCTGTTTGGGACTCTATGTTTGGAATGGAGTTGATGTCTAATTTTGTACCGAGGTGTGTATACTGCTTTCTGGGAAGTATACATATCTCGAGGATCAATTTATTTGATTTGTGATGCTAGGACCATGTGGTTGGTTAAGCATTACAAGCCAAGTAAATTGGGGTCCTCACACTTCATGGGTAACAAAGAGGTTTCTTCGCTGTTCTTTTGGTTTTAGATGCGTTTACGGTTTCATTTAGCAGATCGTTTAATTTTGCTGCTAGATTGTTTTTCTGTCCAGTTTAGTGCGCGGAAATTTTCGCATCCTTAGAAGCATAATTTGGGAATCCCGTCTCCTAGATAAGTGTGGATATTGTTCTTAGCTTTCAGTGGCCGCCAAGAACACCGGATTCCGACATTCGAGTTAAAAGTTATGTTATTTTTAGTGTTTAGTGTCCAGAATCCTGACGAGAATCTGCAGTCATCTTGTTTAATAAATAAGAAATTGTTAAGTGCCGAATTAGAACTTGGGATCTCCTAGAGAGTTGTAGGTTATCTCGTTACCTTTCATTTCCGACAAGAATCACATCATTTAGACCTTTGTAGCAAAAGTTATGATTTTTCTTAGGGAGTCTGTGCTGTGGAATGGTGGTTGGTCTCACAGGTTATAGTGTTTCGACTTAAGCGTGTATTTAGAGGAAAAATCAGAGGGGCTCACCATAATGAAAAATGTAGATAATCCTTCCAGATTTCAGGAAAACTAAAGATCATGAAATTCGGACGAACGTAGAGAAAGTTATGATAATTTCGTTGTTGCTGTCTCGATACCCGACGCGAGAATTGATACTCTGTTGTTTGGTTTGGAGGGCTAGTAAAGGACCGAATCAGAGAACCTCACCAACTAGGTTTAGAAGGGGAATTCAATAACATTTTCAGATTGTCCAAGATCAATCCATTTGGATTTCTGTACATTTAGTTATGATTTTTTGAAGGGGTCTGTTCTCTGAAAAAGAAAACTGACAGCTAGCAATAGAGTTGGGGATCGCGTTTAGTGGACGATGTGCTCATTTTGTGTTTATGGTTTTGTTATTAGACTTTTATGGTAGCCTTAGCATGTCTCAATTGTATGTCCAGGTGTGGGTTTGGCTCTGGGAGCAGTACCTTATCCTCGACATCCACCTTATACGGTTGAGGCAAGTGCATTGTTTGTTAAATGGGTGTGATTGATTAGCTATGTCTGTGCTTTTGATATAAGGTTGCATAGCAAGATGGTTTACTTGATGATTATTTAAGTATGGTGATTGCTCAAATTATGCTTATGCTTTCTTGTGGTACAATGTTGTTGTCTTTTGATAAGATTGATGATGAATAAGAGATGAGCATATGCATATTGAGAACATGTTGTGGCTTGGTCACGCGGTGACAAGCATGTTTCCTTGAGATTCCGTCATGAATGTGGCGGGCCGAGATCCTCACTCGTGGAGTGTGGGCTTGAGTCCCCATTACTTGCGGAGTAACGGGCAATTGGTCCTGTGCGTGCGCGCCTGCGAGCATGGGTATGCGGCGGCGGTTGCATACTCTGCATTACGGTGTAATGCACACGAAAGATTAAAGATAAAGGATCCTTGAGCATTGCATTTGCATATGAGATGTTCTATTGTTGATCTCCTTTACGTGGATGCTGATGTTATGGTTTCTTTATGTACTTGCTGAGTCTATGGACTCACTCTTGCTTTTATTGTTGTTTTAGGTACCGAGCC
This sequence comes from Ampelocalamus luodianensis, assembly GCA_036346255.1. Taxonomy (NCBI): domain Eukaryota; kingdom Viridiplantae; phylum Streptophyta; class Magnoliopsida; order Poales; family Poaceae; genus Ampelocalamus; species Ampelocalamus luodianensis. The sequence continues at coordinate 22,885,795 of CM070631.1, read as the reverse complement.
AAGAACGACATGCATGGGGAAGTAGACGCTAGTCACACACATGCCACACGAACTAAATGAAGATGAATGATCTTGAGCGTGATTGATTTTAGTAAATGCAAAGATTATTATATTTTATCTCATGCAATGGATTAAATGTAATAATGATGAGTAGTGTAACTTCATATCTCTCTAGTTATCTTAAATACTTAGCATGTCTTTGATTATCTTTTGATGTCTTTGGATGAAAGTTTTAGTTAATATTTGATTAATCTGTGTGTTGGAACCTTCGTGTAATTAACTTTACAATGGAGGTTCTGCCGAAATTTATTAAGATTGTCTAGTTAGTAGCATTCTGGGTCCCTTCTGGACTGGGGTGTTACAGAGCCATCTTATCCTCCTCATCCTCAACAACATTACAACACAGAATGCCTATTTGTAATTCTTGGTAATATTCATCGACAGATCTATTACCTTGGTCTAAGCGCTGTAATTTCTTACGCATATCACGTTTAAAAGCAGGAGGAACAAATCTAGCACGCATAGCTATCTTCAATCTATCCCATGTATCAGGTGTTAAGCCAGAATTAACTACTTGATTCCACCAAATGATAGCAAAATCTTTAAATTCACTAGTAGCTTGCCTAACTCTATGCACTTCAGGAACTAGATGGGCATTAAATTTTTGTTCAACTGTCATCTCCCAATCTAGATAAATTTCAGCATCATAAACACCCGCAAAAGATGGTATGGTAAATTTAACTTTAGCAAATGGGTCATCATTAACATGAATGTTATGGTGCTGAAAATTATTACCTCTCATACCGTGACGGTTGTGTTGTAGGTGGTGTCGTAGACGTTCATCTTGAGCGTCACGGTTTCGCCTCTCATTATCATCTCCCACCTCAAGATCTTGGGCTGCATCATGTTCATACTCACGTCCATTGTTTGGTGGCTGATTCACCATTCTTTCAAGGCGTGTGGTGAGCGCTACAATACTATCGTTGATTGAGCGTTGTAATGCGGTTGTAGTAGCCTGTAGCTTTTTGCCAATGTCCTCATTAATGGTAGCGAGTTGTTCATCCAAAAGCGTCATGAGTTCCCCCTTTAGCACACACTCTTTCTCGCCAGACGTCTCACCTGCCATGGTTAGTAAGAAACAAAGGACAACACAAAGGTATTATCCCTATCAACTACTAGGTGATGGAAGGTGGAATCACACACTCTCAAGCGTCTTACCACACTCTTATAAGTGTTCTTACCAAAGCAAGCAGTAGGTGGTACAGCCGGTGGCTGGTTCGTGATATCGTGTCGAGCGTGGGTACGATCGCAAGAGGGGACCTATTCTGATCAAGAGTAGGTGGAGCTCGGAAGGCATAATATGGTAGCAAAAGGATCAGCAATAATCAGATCAGTAAATGTAAGTTGAAAGATTGTTCAAAGTACTCGTCAAAAGTTGCCGATCCTAGCCTAATCACAACAAGCTAATCAAAGTCCTATGCAAAGAAGTGTATGTACGCACACGGAATGATCAATGTGACTTGATGTAAGCAAAGGAGAACCTCACAACAAGTGATAGAAGAGACGCTAGCCCACTACTGAAACTTCTTTCTAAGGACACAAGATTATTCGCGCGATGTAGAGCACAAAACAGCGATATCGGTAAAAACACGAACATCCCTCTAGATTGAGCAGATACAATAGCTAGTCTCAAACGATGAAAATGCAAAGTTTTATATAGCTTATATATAATCGTTTGAAAGGTTTTGATGAGACTACAACTTTCTCAACTGGACGAACCCCAAATTCCAAAGGGAAGACCGAAAGAAACGTCAAAAACTGAAAACTTGCGATGCAATTTTGGAGCTAAATATGGCCGATTTTGGGGGTCTTGGAGGGCGACAAATGGCCAATTTCAGATGTGCGTCGTCGATAGCTTCGAAACGAGCACAAGAACGTCAAAATCCAACTCCGTATGCAAAAGTTATGCCCGTTTTACTGAAGGCGTGTCGGAAACGTACTCGCCTCAAATTCTAACTGCTATATCTTTTGATCCCTTGGGCCAAACGTGCCCAATTGTTTTGTGGTATCTTGCGGCTATTTGAGGAAGGGCTCCACAAATTTTCAATTGATTTGGAAAAGTTTTGATGGGATTTCAAATTTCGGACATAGAGGGGCCTTTTCTTTCTTTTTTCTGTTTCTGTTTTTCCTCTCCCTTTTTTTTTCTTTCTTTTTTCCCTTTTTTTTGTCAATCGCCGAAATCAAACTTCTCTTCTCTTCTCTCTCTCTCTCTCTCTCTCTCTCTCTCTCTCTCTGTAGTCCGAAACCCTAATCTCTTTGGCCAAACCGTGGCGGTGCAAAGTAGCAGCGGTAGACAGGGGGTGGCCGCGAGTGGGGTGCCGCGGCAAGGGGTGGCTGCGGCAAGGGCCGCGGATGGGGTGGCCGCGGCAAGGGTGGCAGCGGAAAGGAGTGATGTGGGGGCGCGGTACGGTTTTGTGGTGGCGCAGCAACGAGGGTTGTGGGACGCGGCAGGGTTTCGTGCCGGCGGCGGCAGTAGATGGCGGTTGGCGCGGCAGACTTAACACAAAGATGAAGCTACGCAAAGGAAACACGATGCAAAACTAGACAACGACGAACTAGACTCTAACTAGACTAGACCAGCAACTGACTCGACGATGCAACAATAATTCAACAAGCAAAATACTGAAAAGAAAATTGCAAGGCACAAGGGGTGATGGGACAGCGAAAGACACGACGAACAAATTATTTTTGTGGGGCTAATTTTCTGGATTTTTAGGACGATGAACATAAACTAATCTAAAAGGGACGAATTACCTAGCGGGCAACCTTTGCTCTGATACCACCTGATGAGAGTGTGGTCCGATCTTCCGAAAGGTACTAATATGTCAATTGTGGAGAACACGACGTTGATGATCCAAAGACTCCGACCAGAACGGATCGAACCCCTCGCAATCACTACACCACCGCTCCGTTGGTTATCAACCGTGCCGAACGCGGTTGACCTCGCCAAGAAGGCTATCTCCTGCAAGCGAATCGAGAACACAAGCAAGAGAGTAGAAGATGCAATCTGAAATTATATTGCGAATAATAATGAAGTTCACAGAGTGGGGTTCCTCAAACCGAACAAACGGTGAAACTGCAAAGTGGCAGAATAATCTAAGAAAAACCCAAATTGAACTAAAGGGCGACGGCTCCTATATGAGGAGGACGACTAGGAGGTGGAAACCCTAGGCGGGGTACTGTTCACGTGGCTATGTTACTGTTCACATGAATAGCAATAGGCCCCGGGGGTGGATGTTTGACATATGGGCCATATGGGCCAAGTCAGCCCATAGGACTCGGATACAAGCCTTGTAGACTAAAGAAAATGTGACGCAACACCAAGTAAAGGGTGGCCGAAGCTCTTTGAGTTGGAGGCCACAAATTCTTCATCTCCTTCGGCCATTGTTATTGCCTTCTCCTTCCTTGATGCATATCATCAACTGTTAAATATGAGGGCAATATTTTAATTCCAAATTTTATTAGAAGGCAAATATTGCAAAAGACTAATGATGCATAAAACAGTACTGCTAGCAGACAACTCATTGTACTTCACAATATATGAAAACCAGGATGTAAACAAGTCTATCAATCACACGGTAGACTTACGGATGGAGTCCGATGAAGAGCAGAAGCGGCGCGAGTTGATGCGATCGCGAAATGTAGATGTCGCGATGCAAAAGCGGTCGCGCGATGCGCTGCCAGAACCTTATTGCCGCCCTCGTGCAAGTCTCCACGGCAACAACGGTTCGAGATACGCTTCCCTTCTTCACGGTGCGCCGAGAAGAAGAGTCGGCGAGGTTCGAGGCAGCGCGATGCAAAACCAGATTAGAAGGAAGAAGAAATGGAGGCTATTCTTGTACTCACTATGCAATGGGCGTCTCGGACATATATAGATGCGGTAATCGACAGATTAAACGACCATTTACCCACCGTAATCGACACATTAACCACCATTTACCCACGTAATCGTCACACTTAACCACCTTTTACCCATCGTAATCGTCACGCTTAACGATCATTTACCCACCGTAATCGCACATCATCATCACTCAATAAAGCTGAAATTTAAACATTTGAATCTCATTCAAGCAGAGAGAGAGAGATGCATGGTTCAGCAAAAATAAGGTGGACTTGGTGCGCCAAATGGCGTGCCGTCGTCACGGCGCGATCGCGTCGCAAGTCACAAGTCACGCGATTTTTCACGCGAAAATCTGTGACAGCGCGCGCGTGCGTGCGTGTGTGTTTAGCGAGCCCTCCTCATGCCATCCTCATCCATCCATGTGTTACATGTTTCAAGGAGTGGCAAGGACTCCACCTTATATGTTGGTCACTTCCACCTTGCCTTAGCAATATGGTACTAACCCATAAATGCTTTGGAATTATAGAAAATGGGCCTCACTCATATGGGCCAATTTCTAACAATCCCCACCAATTCCAAAGCAAGAAGCAAAAGGATATCAAAGATATTGTCTTTGAATCATTAATATACCGCTTTTAGTGTAAGTCCCGTGCGGGTTGAACTTGCACCTAGAATGACAAGATTCATCTTCTCACGGTGATGAATGGACCATGCCTTGAATTCACAGCTTTTTGTGATTAGATTTCACTTGAAATCTCAAGCGATACTAAGTTGTCAAAGAACCGCGCCTAAGCGGGCGTTATTTGGTCATGCTCCTTATCTGCTCATGAGCTTTCTAGAGAATGCCCTATTCTCGTGAATCTGCGACCTCACAGTTGGGCTCAAGTAGGTATATTCTTTCTAGGTATCCTGCAGCTAATACCTTTTCCTCATTTGGACAACGAAATATATTAAGACTTTATGCCATCCTTCCATACAATCGAGTAATTTGTCTATTAGGACATGGATTCAAAGAATATATACTCTCTTGTTACAACATGAACTTGTTTTTCCCATTGCCTAAGTCACGGGATCTCCGATCAAAAGGTATGGAGTTCTTGTTGAGTTGTAACTCCAATGGGCCTCATTCCCATGTCCATAGACGCAACGAAATCGCCTTCCGTGCTAGCCCCTTTGTGAAAGTGCGCGATTTTTCTCGATGCGTATATAATTCACGATAATCACTCGGAGTTCCTCAATTTTACGACGATTTAAGCCTACGCTTCACATGTGCGGAGGACTTCATGTTATCCTTAGTACTTGTAACCTTAATCAACACTTTGTTTGATTATCACGGTACATTAGGATTGCTGGTATTGGTTTCGCAACCGTGGCAAGTCCAACGAAGCTCTCTAAGCCATTCACCTCAACGATGGCGTGTCTAGTGCTACAAGTTACGCTTCCATAGTTGACCTCGTCAATATAGTCTGCTTACACGACCTCCATGAAACCGCAGCTCTGCTAGTGTAAAGACATAACCACTTGTAGCTTTGATCTCATCTGCATCGAGATCCAATTTGAATCACTATATCCTTCTAATACGAAGGATGCCCAAGATAGTGAATTCGTATGAGGTTGTGCCTCTCAAATAGCGCAACACTCTCTCAAGTGCCTCCCATGATCATCTCTGGGTTAGAAGTAAACCGACTTAATTTGCTCACAACAAATGATATGTCAGTCTTGTGGCACCAGATAGATACATAAGTGATCCAATAATTTGTGAAAATCTTAATTGATCTTTTCCTAACCCTTGATTCTTTGAAGCTTAATGCTTGCATCATAGGGAGTTGGAGAAATTTTACAATTCTCATAGCCAAAGCGGCTTAAGATTTTCTCGAAGATAATGGGATTGACTCAAAGTGATCCCATCCTCGTTCTTGATTAATTTAATATTCGAATAACATCCGCCTCTCCTAAGTCTTTCATATCAAAGCATCGAGATAAAAAGATTTGACCTCGTCAATTCTGGCGATGTTTGTTCCAAATATAAGTATGTCATCTACATATAGGCACAAGATCACTCCTTGACCCCACCATAACGATAGTATACACATTTATCGACTTCATTCACAACAAAGCCAGCAGATGTTAAAGTTTTATCAAATTTCTCGTGCCATTGTTTAGGTGCTTGCTTTAGACCATATAAGGATTTCAATAATCTACATACCTTATTTTCCTGTCCAGAAATCACAAAACCATCAGGTTGATCCATATAGATTTCTTCCTCCAACTCTCCATTAAGAAAAGCTGTCTTTACATCCATTTGATGGACATGTAGACCATAAGAGGATGCTAACGCAAGGAGCACTCTGATGGTGGTTAGTCTGGCGACAGGAGAATAGGTATCAAAGAAATCTTCTCCCTCTTTCTGGGTGTAACCCTTGGCCACAAGTCTTGCCTTGTACTTCTCAATAGTACCATCAGGTCTTAGTTTCTTTTTAAAGATCCACTTACATCCTACAGGTTTGCACCCGATAGGACGATCAGTGATCTCCCAAGTCCCATTAGCCATGATAGAGTCCATCTCGCTACGGACTGCTTCTTTCCAATACTCAGCATCAGAAGATGCATAAGCCTCTGAAAGGGTCTTTGGCACATCATCCACGAGGTATACAATAAAGTCATCACCAAAGGTTTCTCAACCCTTTGTCTCTTGCTCCTCTGAAGAGCTTCGTGACTAGATTGTTATCCTCCTCGAGATATCACATATTGGTTCGAGATGGTGGGAAGTTCAGAAGTTTGATTATTTTCAATTTGAACATTCTCGGTTTGTGAAGTACTGCCTGCTATTCTCATAGGAAAATAATCCTCAAAGAATGAAGCATCTCTAGACTCCATTATTGTGTTAGCAATAATCTCAGGAATTTCTGATTTAACTACTAAAAATCTATAGGCCGTGCTATTATGAGCATATCCTAGAAAAATACAATCGATTGTTTTAGGTCCAAGCTTTCTCTTTTACGCAATGGTATATTGACCTTGGCCAAACACCCCAAGTTCGCAGAAAATTGACATTGGGTTTTCTCCTTCCATCCCTCATATGGAGTAATATCACTCTTTTTAGTGATTACTCTGTTTAGGACGAAAGTTCTTTGTCAATATAGCTTCCCCACCATGTCTTAGGCATACCAAAGACTCTCTAACATGGCATTAACCAAGTCCATTAGTGTGCGGTTTTCCTCTCAGCTACCCCATTTGATTGGGGTGAATATGGTGGTGTAAATTCATGGACTATTCCATGCTCGAATAGAATTGAGAAAATTCATGAGAGATGTACTCTCCTCCACGATCGGACCTTAGTCTTTTATTTTCTTCTCTAGTTGGTTCTCAACCTCGGCCTTATAAGTCTTAAAGTAGTATAAAGCTTCATCCTTAGTTTTTAGCAAATACACATAGCGATGGCGTGTTGCATCATCAATAAAAGTTAAAAATATCTTTTGCCTCCTTTTGTCAACAATCCATTCATTTCACACAAATCTGAATGAACAAGATCTAATGGTGCCAAGTTCTTTTAGTCCTCTAATCCCTTAAAGGGTTTGCGAGGTGCTTTGCTTGCACACATGGTGCACTTTGATCCTTTGACAATTTCACATTTTGGAATTAAATCTAATCTGGACATTCTAGCAATACTATCAAAACCAATATGATGAAACGAGAATGCCAAATATTTGCCTCACATTTATTTAAACCAGTTGCAACATTGATTATAACAAGACTCTAAAGTACTTAGGCGGAACAAGCCTCCTCTCATAGCCTTTACCAACAAAATTCCCGAACTTAGACATTACAATTTTATTTGACTCAAAGACTAGCTTATAACCGTCCCTACATAGAATGAACCACTAACGAGGTTCTTGTTTATTGTAGGAGCATCTTTACGTTCTTCAAGTGGGCGGTCTTCCTGAAGTAAGCTTGTTCTCTGTGCCAACACCAAGAATGAAGAATGCGATCCGTTTCCCATTATGACGGAGGAAGCCCTGCTTGCTGGTAAGAAGAAAACAAGGAAATATCGAACATACGTGAACATTAGCACCAGTATCAACCCACCAATCGGTGGATTGACATGCTGAAAAAACAACGGAGAATTACTATACCCTCCACGAAGTCGAGGCCTCGCTTATGATCACGTTGATGACCTTCTTTTTGGTCGTTCACCATCTCTGCTTTGCGAAATGACAGTCTTTAAGCCATATGACCGTTTTCCCACACACAAAGCGGTGATGTTCTTCATATCCTTCTTCTCAGTTTTCTTCTTAAAGCTAGTTGTCTTGTTCGTTTTGTTGGATTTGTACTTCTTTGCAACAGTCTTTTTCTCTATGAAATTTGCATTGTTCTGACCAGAAATGCTGGGTGCATCTTTTGCTCTTGCCTTTTCTTCCACATCGAGGGCAGCAATGAGATCTTCAACAGAAATCTCTTCCCTCTTGTGTTTCAAGCTAGTGGCAAAATCCCGCCAAGAAACAGGAAGTTTGGCGACAATGCCCGTAGCCACAAACTTAGGAGGCAACACACAGCCCAGATGCGCAATCTCACCAACCAATAGCTGGAGATCATGAGCTTGTCCAACTATGGACTTAGCCTCATCCATGGTAAAGTCGAAGAATTGCTCACACATATAGAGCCAACGACCTGCCTCTGCCTCTGCATATTTGTGCTCTAGTGCATCCCACAACTCGTGGCGGACTTATAGTCCATGTACACATCATAGAGCCGATCCGCGGAATGGTGGAAAGGCGACCAAGAGCGATGTTGTTCGCATTATCGAATCGCATATCTTGGTCAGCCAGAGCGGATCTGTGGGTGGATTACCCACCACATGCCCCAAAGACATGAGCGAACTTGGCTCTGTGCGCCATCTACGAAATTCTTACCAGAAAACCTCTCAGGTTTCATAGCATCAGAAGCTCCAGCCATAGTTGTGTTGCAACAAAGTTTACAATAAGGTTTCTGGAATGTTAAATATGAGGGCAATATTTTAATTCCAAATTTTATTAGAAGGCAAATATTGCAAAAGACTAATGATGCATAAAATAGAACTGCTAGCAGACAACTCATTGTACTTCACAATATATGAAAACCAGGATGTAAACAAGTCTATCAATCACACGGTAGACTTACGGATGGGTCCGATGAAGAGCGAGAAGCGGCGCGAGTTGATGCGATGCGAAACGTAGATGTCGCGATCGACAAGCGGTCGCGCAGATCGCTGCCCAGAAACCTTATTGCGCCCTCGTGCAAGTCTCCACGGCAGCAGACGGTTCGAGATACCGCTTCCCTTCTTCACGGTGCACGAGAAGAAGAGTCGGCGAGGTTCGAGCGCGCGATGCAACAGCACAGATTAGAAGGAAGAAGAAATGGAGGCTATTCTTGTACTCACTATGCCTGGACGTCTCGAGACATATATAGATGCAGCCTGGTAACTGACAGATTAAACAGCCATTTACCCACCGTAATCGACACACTTAACCACCATTTACCCACCGTAATCGTCACATAACCATCCTTTTACCCATCGTAATCGTTACACATAACCAGATCATTTACCCATCGTAATCGCTGTCATCATCACTCAATAAAGCCTGAAATTTAAACATTTGAATCTCATTCAAACAGAGAGAGAGAGATGCATGGTTCAGCAAAAATAAGGTGGACTTGGTCTGCCAAATGGCGTGCCACGTCACGGCACGGTCGCGCGCAAGTCACAAGTCACGCGATTTTCACGCGAAAATCTGTGACAGCAGCGCAGCGTGCGTGCGTGTGTGTGTTTAGCCAGAGCCCTCCTCATGCCATCCTCATCCATCCATGTGTTACATGTTTCAAGGAGTGGCAAGGACTCCACCTTATATGTTGGTCACTTCCACCTTGCCTTAGCAATATGGTACTAACCCATAAATGCTTTGGAATTATAGAAAATGGGCCTCACTCATATGGGCCAATTTCTAACATCAACTCCTTACTGTCTCGTCCTAGATTCCTAAGCACAAGCAAATCATCTCCATTAGGTAGCATCATAGAGTTCTTAAGTGATACACTCAGCCCTAGAAACGAATTTACCTAATAATTTAGTTAGCGAGCACGTGCCCGAGTAATTGGACCTTGGACATCATTCATGGTAGTAGCAAGAGGAGTGTTCATATCAGTCGAAGTGATGTCCTCATCATCTATGCTCATGAATTGCAAAAGATAGACGAAATTAAAATACTGCATACTAAGTCATGTGAAAATCTTGCAGATTTATTCACTAAGTCACTTCTAGCGTCTAGCTTTGAAAGATGCATACGTGGAATTGGAATGATGAGACTTAGAGAAGTGCAAAATTCAGGGGGAGAATCTTCATGAACTAATAATTGAAGCTTGATCATGAAGATCGAGTACCCAAAGAATAAATCCTGGATATTAAATAAAGTTTGGTGGATTGTACTCTTTTTCCCTTGACGAGTTTTCCTAAAGTTTTTGGGCTAAGGTTTTTAATGAGGCAATTCATGCAGCACAGCAGAACGTGTTTCATGTACTCTTTCCCCAAATTTTTCCTACTAGGTTTTTAGAGAGTTACGACGAAACATGAACATGTCGGATAAGTGCCCAAGGGGAAGTGTTAAGAAAGTGGGCCCAGGACGACACTCCTAGCCCACGATGGGCTGCTCATCCATCCAGTAGCCTATATAAAGGAGGAGGACCCCAACTATCGTACTACAGTTTTACAGAAGAGCAATAAAGAGAAGCCAGAAGTCCCCTCATATCTTTGTGTTCAATCTATTATTCTGTTTTTGTGTTCTTGCATTGTTCTTACGATTCTGAGTTTGTCTACAAGGTAATCGCTCGGACTAGACTCGTCAGCGACGGTTCTTCAACAGTCTTGTCTAATAAACGACGCAAACATTATAGACTATACAAGGCAGTTAAGGTAGATCTCCCACGGAAGGACGCGACTGCAATCATTCCTAGGACAATGGTTAAAGTCTTTCGGAAAAAATAGAAAGCGTCTTAAAGACCTAACTAACCATCGTAATGCTGGTTTCACAAACCAAAGGTACTCGGACGGCTAGCTCCGTAAGGCCAAACAAAGAATTTTTTTTATTATTTAATCCCTTTTTAAATAATATTTTAAAGTTAACTTTATTTCCAACTCTGATCCCTTTGGTCATGCCATGACGCGCGGCATGGCAAAACTACTCAGTCACGCCACTATCCTCGACGTGGCCAAACCTACTGTGCAAGCCCTCGGCCGCACGTCGTGCCAACATGGAGGCCTTGCGTGGCCGTTGTCATGCCCGCACTCATGGCATGACAAGCCTACCCTGTCACACCACGAGATTTGGCGTGACAGTGGTGACTTAGTGCCAACCGCCCACCTAGTTCTTCATTTTCCCAGCCTCTTCTCTCCTGAGAGTCCTCTCTCCTCTCTGCCCACCTCTGCGCCCCAGCTTTCCCGTCCATCCTCTAGCCCTCCCTGCCTTCATCTCCTCACCAACGAGGTTCAAGTGGGGGACACCGCCGAGGCCGCCTCCCTCCCACCGATCTGCTGCCGCTCCGGCTCCGGCGTCACAATTTGTCGAGCCCCGATGTTACCAGGTGAGTGCCAATCAATTCTTAGATTAGTTTTTTTTTTGCGATGGCTATTTGTTCTGAGATTAGGGTTTAGGAATTTGGGTTACGGCTATTAGGCTTATGAATTCTGGTTACAACCCAGCCTACGTTAGTTATTAATTTATTATTGGTGTTACTTTCACTGCAACATTGTGGATTGTGATGGGTGCAAGAGATGTCTCGTGCTTTTGTTGCAAGAAAATTCTAAGGGTATCTGATGGCATGTGCATTCCGTGTGACAGAAAATGTGGCAAGAGCGAAAATGATAGGTAAAATGAATATACCTTTTAGGGGCGATAATGTCTGTCGCATACAGGAGAAAGTGGCATTGGAAGAGGGTCATTCTAAGTAATAACTGTTACTATATAGCATAGTAACATCTCTAAAGTTGCAAATTTACATTGAAGATGAAACAAGAGGATGAAACAAGAGAACCAATAATATTTCTTAGCATTATGAAGTAAAAAAGAATAAGGCATGCACGTCATTATAACGTGCAAGTACCTGTGCATGGGTAAACATTTGATCAGTACCTAGCTAGTGGATGCTTCATGGTCATGCAAGGTAAAGAAAGACGATAGCAAGTGGAGTTAACACTATCTTTACCAGCGAGGGTTGGTGAATATCTAAATTTTCTTACTAAAGAATTCTGGATTGGTTAGGCGCTCGAGGAACTAAACTTGGTGAGTTTAATTGTGTATTGTATTGATTTATAAGATTAGAAATCAATTTTTAACTCAGTATAAGGGGCCCCCAAATATGAAAATGTTATCTTGAGTGTGACATGTAACTCAATATAAGGGGATCCCATGCAGTGAGCCAACTTCCCTTCTTGCCCATTTCCTTAACATTTCTCGCTGCCACACTCCTATCGTAATAGGCAGACACCAAGTTCTTATTTAACTGGTTAATTATTGTCTTAATGAATCCGTGGACTCAAAAAATCTCATGTTTAAACTCAAGACTCAAAATTTGAACAACTAGACATTATTGGTAAGCTTCTTTGTCTATTTTTTGTGGATTATGTTTTTTTGCTGATTCCAACCTCAGTTAGTCCAAGTAATAGCGCACTTATTTTCCTTTAAGGAACAAAAGAAAATTTGGCTTAGCTGGATTCTTACTTCAGTACCAACCTTGCAATGTTTTGTTCGCATTATTGGATGTAGATGGATAAAGTTGTACGTATTTGTGCTGGTGTGTCCGTTAGCCAAACGGGTAGTGGTGCATACTTTGGTGGCATGGAAGTAACCATTCTTGTGTTACAAGAATCACTAGCCTTTTGAGCTCTTCTGACGAGGATTAAGTCGACCTTTGGATGGGATGAGCCCGGGGTCTTTGTCAGAATGCAGGGGCGATATGACACTGTGATGGGTTCTAAGATGCATGCCTGTTGATGCTAATCTCATCCGACGATGATTAGAACACGTACAAGGAGGTTGTGCTCACATCTTAGGTCCGATCGCTGGAGGTTGTGGTGGAGAGGATAATCGTTGGCAAGGATTTGGGAAATAATTTGGATGTGGTGAATGGCAATGTGGAGGAACTAGAATCCATTGTTGATCTTTCACAAGGCCCCCCAATGGACGAGAAACCATCCTAAGAGTTCATTAGTGTCGGTCTTAACAACGATGTGCCCTCGTTGGTGGATCTGTCCTATGTGCCAGTTTCTTCGCCGCACCATGTTATTGACCCGGTGACTTATTTAAACTGCGTTGTAATGAACAATGAGCTTGACGTGGAGGTGTTTGGAGATGGAATAGCCCGTGATGCTGAGTCTGACGAAAATGAAGCTCCCACTCTGCTTTTCTACTCTCAGAAAGGTTGGGTTCTTCGCAGTGTAATAGGTGAGGTCCCGTCGATGCATGCATTCGAGTACGTTAGAATGGTTGATAATGCAGTCTGTGCAAATGGGTTGAAGAGAAGGACTGTCATTGCGATTCTAGAGAATGAACTCATACGCAAGGACATGTTGTTTGCAAGCATGGAGGATATGAAGGTTTGGCTATAGGAATGCTCGGTGAGGCACCATCGTCTGTTTGTAGTGCAACACTCCGATGTTAACAAGAGGTATACCATGACGTGCGAAAGGGGGTGCGGATGGAAGGTATGGGGGCACAAAACTAGGGAGAAGCAATGGAAAATAGTTAATTTGAAGCAGCCTCACTCTTGTGGGACATCACGAGTGTCTAGAGAGCACCTTTAGGCGATCGCTAATTTCATTGCACAACGCATTACCAGGGTTGTGCCTGTTGATCCTGATGTGACTGACGCCACCCTCATTTAGGTTATCTTTGGGTTCATTAAGTACCGCATGAAGTACGAGAAAATATGGAGGGCAAAGTAGAGAGATATGCAGTTACTGTGGGGTGATTGGAAGGAGGCTTATGGGTTGCTTCCTCGAATCCTAACCGCTATGCAAGCCAAGAATCCAGGCATAGAGTTTTATCCTTGTCACGGGAACCGAACCAAACCCGATGAAGGGGTTATGAAACATGTTCTCGAGTGGGTGTATTGGTCTTTTGGGCAATGCAAACAGGCCTTCAAGCATTGCAGGCCTGTCTTATTAGTTGACACCACATTTCTAACCAGGGAGTACTATGGTGCCTTGATGCTCGCCGTGGGTATTGATGCGGAGGATCAACTGATTCCACTAACATTCGCACTGACAAAGGGTGATGTGGGAGTCGTTGGGCGATTTAGCTTGTGATGCTTAACCTACCAATTGGTTCTAGCATCACAAATTAAATCTTCCCACTCTCGGTGTATTATATACCTCCCAAGAGTGGTACATATACACCCTCACAAAACAAGACATCAATTCCATACACAATTTATTACAATACTGAGTCTTTATAATTTACAACACAAAAGACATACAAGTTCATATTATATCCAAAGGGTCGACCGACCAAATAACAAGATAAAGTACTAACATCACAGCGGAATTAACAAGCCATAAGATGGCAGAAAAATAAAGCCAACCGGCTGCCCTTACCCACAAGGCAACTGACCAGAAACGTCGAGCTAGTCGTCCCGCTTGTAGTCGGTCTCACAATAGTTGATCCCTTAGGGATCAACCTCCTCTGAACAAGTGGAAAAACTGGTTAAGTACAAAGTTGTACTCGCAAGTCTTACAAACAATTGAAATAATTAGATGCATTCATGTATCAAAGAAAGGCCACTTCACTAAGCAGATTTCAGCATAAAGCAACTTTCTTTGCAATAGAGTAATAGATTGTAAAGCAATGTGTCAAATTTGTTTTTATTTATGTAAATAACAGTGAGACAATAGTTCTAAGCATGATCCTTATCCTAGAGGTGAGTTCCCAACAACCACCACAACAATAGCACAAATGCCCATTTGTGCCACCCGAATTCAAGTTTTATCAAAAATGTTGAGTCTAACTTTTATTGAGATCTAACCAAGCTTGTTCATAACAAAGGACGTGGCTATTTGAATAGATCAAATCCTGTAGGGTTGTACAACTTTACCCACATGCTAGACCACTCCTTTGCTAAGCTATCGAGCACACTTCCGTAGGCATGCCGGTAGAGCTAAGTCCTACGAGATGCTTTCCAATGGTTATGTATTAACTAAGAGCCGCCCATATAGGAGTTAACCCTCCATGAATTGTCGGACCCAGGAGTAACACCCCCCAATCCTCTGTGTATTTCTGAACTAGTCCCATGATCAGTAGCTAGTTCACACAGTAAACAGATATGGTAACATCCATAATTCGCACAACTTTATTAATAATCAATAGAGTTTATTACAAGAAAGACTTACAAGCCAACAATAAAACAACAGCGGAAGATGAAGAAGTAGTAGAGCCTAGCTAATCTGTCACAGACAATCGACTAGGGAAGCGGCCTAGTCGTTGAGATCCACACCAGTAGTGAAGTCCTTCTCCTTTGAAAATTATTTGCATTAAGCAAGGGTGAGCACAACTTCTGTGCTCGCAAGTTACACCCAATAACAGAGTTAATGCATGCATGGATATAATCAAAGGAAGGCTTATAGGGTTATTTGTGCAAAAGCAGTATTTGACATTTTAAATACAATACTAAGTTCAAAAGCAGTTATACTATATCTAAAATCAAATTTCATTTTTATTCATCATTTCTCAAGTGTAAGATAAATCTCTGTACACAAGTGGTGAAGGACTACCCCCCTTGCACTAGGCTTCCTCCCCAAAATTTTCTAGTTGGATAAGATATCCAAAACATTTGAGTTTTAAAACAAAAACCAAGTCTAATCCGCGAAAGGCTTTGCTCAGCATATCCATGATCGTGGACACGACTACTCGAATAGATTGACACTCTGCAGAGGTTGTACAACTTCACCCACAAGAGATAATCAACTTGTATTGTCCGCTCACACACTTCTGTATGTGTGCGACTAAGTGGTTATCTCAAGGCCTTTACAATGCGTCATTCTAAAGTAGTTATGCCTCGCTAAGGTTTCGCTGCCGTAAGGCTTCGCACCAAATGAAAACCAAAATAAGCCTTGTGTAACAGCCCCAAGTTTATAAACAGTAATAAAATGCTTTATGAATAGTAATGAGGTACTGTTCATAGCATTACTGTTCATTTCTACACTTTGGGCAGCATGCTACAAATTAAAAACCTTCCTTTTAGCCAAAACCCTAAAGAACCATTTGAAGTCTTAAAGGAATACAAGATAAAACTTGTATTATGACTGGGAAGTATTTTTATTAAAGCCTAGATAAATTATCTTGGCTAAAAATGTTTTTGTTGCATTTTTAGAAATTATTTGGGCTTAAAGAAAAATTTATTGTCTTTAAATAAATATTTTCTGCCTGAAATGAATATTTATGTATTTTACAAAGTGAAAATGTGGTTTATAAAATTTATCTGGGAAATATATCATCGCAGTAGCTTACAGTAAAAATTTCATGATTTTATAAATTTATTTCCCATTTTTAAAAGCCAGTCAAACCTTGGAGTATTTGAATAAGGTTCTGGTCAACTAAACCGGTCTAAACCCAAATTCAGCACTGTAGCGACTCAAGCCATGTGGTTGGGTCCAATCGAATCAATTGGTCTGGCTCGGTCACGTTCGGGCGCAAGCCCAAAACTCCTCGCGTGATATGAGCCGTTGATCTTCAATCGAACGGGCGAAGCTATAACACCCCGCGAGCTGTCCACGTGTGCATTTTAATCTCCGCCGTTGGATCTTGATCTAACGAGCGAGATCCGTGTGTGCAATCGGACAACTCCGGATCCCTATTCAATCTCCACCGTTTATTCTCGATCCAACAGCGCACCCCTTTTCGTTTTAAACTTAAAGGCGCGCTTTTATCTGAGCCGTTAGATTCAAATCCTACGGCTTTTCCTTTTTACCGCGTGTTATAAAGCCCGCACTCCTGCGGGCGTTGGATCTTCATCGTGTGGTCCGATTTGTGTATGCATTCGGACGACTCGGATCCCTCACGATCGCACCGTTCATTCTTGATCTAACGGCGTCGCTTATTCCAATTTGAAATCAGAGGCGCGCGATTATATGGGCCTTTGGATTTCAATCCTACGGCGCTTCTTTTTGACCGTGGGCCTTTAAAGCCCAAAATCGGTGGATCGTTAGATTTCAATCGTAAGGTCCATATGAGTGTATGCAATCGGACCATCCGGTTCAATTTTCCATCCTGACCGTAGAAATCAAATCCAACGGTGTTGTGCCATCGCATCTAAACGGGGCGACGTGTATTCTTTTAACTGATCGTTGGATTTTAATCCAACGTCTCTCTTTGAAAGCGGAGCCCCGCAGTCCTTCGGGATTTCGATTAGATCTCGATCAACCGATCTAGATCGTGCGGTCCATATTAATTGGTACCGATTGAAATCATTTAATCTCTCTATTTATCACATCCGCCCATTTCCAATCGGACGGCTAACATTCGTTTGAGCTTTTGTGAGGCGCGCGCGGCTGTGACTGCCAGCAGGACCCACATGTCAGATGATTCTTATCATCTTCCTCGTCTCTCTGCGCATGATTCTCTCTGGAAATCAAGGAGAGGTTTATCCCAAAGTTTTTGCAACTAATTTTTGGGATAATTAGCCCTAAATGGACACCTCATCAAGCTCTAGACTTTTCCCAATTGTCCTGTAGCTCAACTCCCTTATATATAAACCCTAGCTTTTGAGTCAGACCATTGTTGACCACCAAGCTCACTTTCTTCTTTGCACCAAAGGGGATTTTGCTCCTATCCTTTGCTTATCCATCCTTAAGCACTGGTTTTACCTTGCATTAAAGATTCGGCATCTTTGCGGTTAAATCGAATTACCTCTCTGTCGATCAACTTCAATTTTCGAATCTTAGTATCTTTCCTATCTTGGTAAGCCAAAACCCTAGTATGATATCTTGAGCATTTTAAGGACCTTAAGAAGCTCCTGTGAATCATTCTTTTAAGCATCGAGCTTCAACTTGCTTCAAACCAAAAGTTGGTATTATACCTTTCGGTTTTCCATGTCATTTTCAAAACCTAGGGCTCTTCTGTCAACTTATCATCTTATTTAGGTTTTGACTAAACCTAGCAGCATGACAAGTTGATCTTTCAATTCTTGTCATCATCTATTTTAACTTCTAGTTGAGATCTGTCTCTGTTTCTTTTTGTCGGTTTAACCGACAAAAATGAATTTCTTCTTAGTTGATGTGATCTAACTAGTTAGGGTTAGACTAAGATTGGTTTAGGATATTAATTACCCTAAAAGATCATGCTAAGTTTCATTTATGAACTTTTGCATGTTCTATATTCCTTTTTCCGAAAATTGCAACCTGCCCTGTTTTCAGCTCTTTTAAAATATGAAAACTGGAACTTTGCACTAAAACCTAATTTCTGTCTTCTGAAAACAGTAAGCTATATTATGGGTTATTATCACTAATATGGGTAGTTATGGCTTAAGCATACTGTAATCATGCATATTTCTTCCATTTTGGACTTATTGTCAGTTTTGGTATTTATTGGAGTTTATTGTTTTTTTTTTAGAATCTGGTTCATTTGAAGTTTTTGAATCTACCTCGAAATAGTGCAACTCGCAATGTAGTGTATTAGTACCAAGGCAAGCATCCTCTTTGCACCATATTGATCCCAAATTTTGTACAATAGCTTTTACAAATCCAGTGATATCTGTGCATGCTATTTTTCTGAAAATACAAAATGTGATCTGTTAGTAGTTAGCTATGACCAAACATGATGGATTACCTCAAATGTCACCATACACTTAACCCTAGCATAGTAATCGTATATCATAACCTATATTTTCGCTTTAAGCTTAGACATGCGATCTAGAGATTTTAGAGTTTGACAAGCATATCTTGTCAAACATGGGAATCACAATCGAACTATTGTTATTTTAAACTCTTTGTCCAGTTTCTTTAAATCAGTCTTGTATTTGAAATTCAAATTGATCTGGACAAGAGGAAGCTAGTGATGGTGCTTTTGTGCACGAGATTGGGTTTTGTGGTGGACTTGTCCGGTTAATTAAGGACCGAACTCGACTATTCAGTTCAAGTCCCCACGTACTTCCACATGCACTGTATGGGCGCTGTTTGGTTAAGTAAAATGTTGAGACTATTGAGTTGGAAACAGGAGAGTAAGGATATGTGTATTGACCTTGTATGGCATAGATGCTCTGGTCTGAGGACTGCGTTTTATGCCATGTGAGCTTGTATGTCGATGTCGGATGTTCTTAGGAGGGTGAGGCGTATATGTGCCTCGTCGCATATCGATACCTTAATGGTGCCGATAGCATTCTACTATGGGTAGGGAACCCAATTCGCATTAAATTGTTTGGATCGGCATTACTGACGCAACATGTGTGCCCCGGTTAGGCAGATGCTATCAGTCGTTGTTTAAGCGGGATCAGTTCACACATGGGGGTCCAACTCAATAGTGTTGGCTTGTTGAAAAATACCAAATCTTAGTTTCCCCGGTCGGCATACCAAAGGAAGTATGTCATCATTCGAGGCATCCAAGGCAACGGGCTAGCTAAGTCATGTGGGTAAAGATGTACACCCCTGCAGGGTATAAACTGTTCGAATAGCCGTGTCCACGGTCATGGACGATAACTTGAATTGATGTCACCTGTATAGAAGTTTTGATTTTCAAAAATGTGGTTTTGGTTTATTTTCGGTTTGCATGAGGGAATCATGCATTTATCTTGTTACTTTTATGTCATTTACTTATCGTTCTAAGCAAACTTTGATTTATTAAATTGCCTTATCAAAAGTTAGCCTTTGTAGGTTAAGATGTATCGCTTTATGCAAATTTGAACCTTTATACCTTCCTGTTGTAACCTTATGCATGTAAAAACTCTACTCCTTTGAATAAGCTCTAATAACCACTTTCTTTAATTAGTTTGTGTAAGACTTCTGAGTACCTTCCGTACTCAAGGTGCTATCACCTATTGTTGCAGTGAGGACGGTTTTCTTTATGAAGTACCCGTTAGCGCCGATCGGTGACGCTAACGAGTAACGCCATTTCTTTCCTCCACGCAATTGCTCTGCGGGTGGATGAGGCCATTGGTGAACTTTTTCATTTATTTTGCTTCCATTTGTTGAATATGTTGTAGTGACCAAGTCACTCTATAATGTAGTACTAAACCCGAATGTTGTAAACTTATGTTTAATAATGCAAATGTACGACTTGTATGTGTATGATGCAATGTTGTTAAAGGATATATATATGCAATGGTCATTGATCACGGGAACCATTGTGAGATATATATATATCCGGGATCTGTTTATTGGAATTGTTACTTGTTGAATTGATATCTTTAGCATGATCTTTAATTGAGGGACATCTCGTTCCTTCATTAATAATCATGTTCTTGTATGAATTTAATTAAGTACATTTCAATAACCCGGAGCCCACGTTGGTATCGAGCATACGTTGCTGTAGGTTAGAAGTAGTCCGCCAAACAATTAGAGAGTTTTCGATAAAATTATTTTTAAACAAGAATGTATTTTCAAAGCTTAAGTATGACATCTTTTATTCCTTATCCTCCTTAATGTCACTTCTTGCCCAACTTTACATTGGTTTATTTAAAAGTGAATTGTTTCTTATCTTGTCTTTTGCCTATAGATGAGCGGTTGGTACTTGGTCAAGGAGACTCGAGTGAAGATGTTGATGGGTTCCCAGCATTACTTCGGGACATGATGTGGCGCTCCAATTTCACCTATCAGCCGGAGTATGCCATTTATCGACGAGACCGCGGACCAGGGATGGAGGAGTACCGTGCCTTCATCAATGTCATTGCTAGGCATGTAGGCGATGTTGTTCCTCATCGTGTCCAAGCACTTGCCACCTCACGAGGCTATGGCGATTCGGGAAGTCGCGAGTAGGATGATGAGCCTTCTTCGTCATGATTTGACGGAATTGTCTCAACCACCCTACGACCACTTCCCGAATCAAGGCCCTACCTCAGAAGTGAATATGTTCGATGAGATACAGTTTGGCGAAGACCCCAAGGTGCGACAGTTGGCAAGGATGGTCCGCATCATGGACCAAATCCATCGCTGTCTTGTGAGGGAGCTATGGGAAACTAGGCATCGCCTTAATGAGGCCCGTGAGTACGCTTCTTGGAGTCAACATGAACCGCGTTCCTGCAACGTGCTTTATGGTGACAACGAGACCTCTCGCCGCTTCTTTGCACCTCTTTACCGACTTCCGTGGCGGGTGCGTGCACTGTTTATGGACAAGTGCGCCAAGCCGGATGTCTGCAGCTTTCCTCGCACTCTGCGGTGCACCTCACGGAGGTCATCACCACCGTTGGGTTCCCGAGGCGCCTCATTAGCCCGTTGGATCTCGTTGATACCGGTTCCCGAGCTCATCTTTTGAATGAGTTTCCGTGAACTTTAACCGATGTTTACGCTAGCACCTCGACGATGAACCCTCGTGGTTGAGTGTCTTTTAGTTTAGTAGTTGCCCTTAAATAAATTGTATGTAATAGGGCGGTAGTATTTTGTACAAAGTATGTAAGTTTAACTTTCGGTTTGTAATCGACATTATGGCGACTATAATGTAAGACTGGAACCAAAATTTCATTGTATATATATGAAGTTTCGGTTTGGTGTTAACTTGAATGCATAACATAACATGATGCATTATATGTACAAATGTTTGTTTCTTTTCTAATCGCAACCTTGTTTGTGTTTGCCGAGTATGTCCTTGTTATGTTGTTAACCATGGTGTGGTAACAGGATGACAGGACCTACTACTCGTGCGCAAGCGCAACAAGGGAGGGGCATGTCGACTCCCGTGCCTCATTCTCAGGGAGGGCCGACTGAACCCTCCAGCTCTCATGGTCCGCAAGATGGTTCTCAGGAAGAGGAGCTTCCTCCACCACCTTCGATGGCCGATGTGCTCATGTAAATTGAGCGCAACCGGATGGACCAGACGCGCATCTTGGAGCAGATTGCGCGCAATACTTCTTCTCCTGTTGCATCAGCCGTCAGAGCAGGAGGCCACCATGTGCAGGGCAGTCTTGCTGACTTTCAGCGGACTAACCCGCCGGTGTTCTCCAGTTCTTAGGATCCCATGGAAGCTGAGGATTGACTTCGGACCATTGAGAAGAAGCTTTTGATTGCTCAATGTTCCGAGAGGGAAAAGGTTCTTTTGCGCTTATCACTCGATGGGCGGCTAGCATATGGTGGGATAATCTTCTTGCCATTCACCCTCATCGGACATGTCCCTACTTGGGATGAGTTCGTGGAAGCTTTTCGCGAAGCTCATATTCTGAAGGGTCATGATGATCAAGCAACAAGAATTTCGCTCTCAAGCAAGGGCGAAAGTCTCGTGACCGAATATCTTCATGAGTTCAACTTCCTTGCCGATATGCCCGATGACGTTTCGATCGACCTTCGTCGTCGAAACCGGTTCTTGAATGGGCTATCCAAGAACTGCAGATGGCGGTGGCTTTGCATGACTTCGAAATTTCTCTCATTTGGTCAATAAAGCAATTGTGGCGAGAGTAAGAGCAAGGCGTTGGAGGAGTCACGCATGCGGCGGACTTCTCGCTTTATTCTGGTGGCGACTCACCAAGGCCTCGTATGTGGTTGTCTAGACCACCATGAGCACCACTCCATTTTCACCAAGGCCGCGGTGTTTGCCCTCGTCCATTTCCTCCCACGGTCGATCGGGACCAAGTGGAAATCAGCCCCGTCCTGTTAACAATGTTAACCCAGGGGTTATCTGCTTTCATTGTGGTCGTCCGGGGCATTATGCCAACAAGTGTGTGGCAAAGCAGCAAGGATTGCCTCCTGTTCGACCATATCCAGTGCCTGTGCGGCCAGCCCCTTCGCAGAGGCCTCCTATCAAAGCTGATCCGGCTCCAGTCCGTGGGCATGTGAACCAGATCACTGCTGAAGAGGCGGCTGATACACCTGAAGTTGTTATGGGTATGCTCCTAGTTAATTTCAGTCCACTCATCGCTTTATTTGACTCGAGCATCTCATTCTTTTGTTAGCAATCATTTTGTTGCTCAACACCAGTTAGTTATGCATACCCTCCAACCATCTTTCATTATTCAATCACCTGGGTCGGTCTTTAAAACCGATCAGATCTGCTGCGGGGTCAACATAACAATCCTTGGGGTAAAGTTTTTAGCAAATCTAATTGTGATTGACTCTAAAGGGTTGGACGTCATTTTGGGTATGGATTGGTGTCCAAGAACCGTGGTCAAATTAATTGTTCCCAACGGTCTATTTCCATGACCAATGTAGACAGTGGTATTCGAGTTGTTTACCATTCCAAAACAATTGGCTCTCACCTTTGTGCTCACCAAGTTGATACCACTCCTTCTTTGGAGTTAGTACCAATTGTCAGCGAGTATGCTTGATGTTTTTCTGAAGACCTTCCGGATTGCCACCGGCCGGAAGTGGAGTTTGTTATTGAACTCGTTCCTGGAACTGCTCCGATATCCAGGAGTCCGTATCGAATGCCTGTCAATGAGTTGGTGGAATTGAAGAAGCAACTCGGAGACTTGCTCGACAAAGGATTTATTCGACCGAGCTCCTCACCTTGGGGATGCCCGGCAATCTTTGTCAAAAAGAAAGACAACACTTTACGGATGTGTGTGGATTACCGTCCGTTAAATGAGGTCACTATCAAGAACAAATATCCTCTGCCTCGAATTGATGATCTTTTTGATCAGTTGGTTGGTGCCCGCGTCTTTTCAAAGATTGATTTGAGGTCGGGCTATCATCAAATCAAGGTTAGAGCTGAGGACATTCCTAAAACAGCTTTTTCTACTCGTTACGGTTTGTACGAGTATACTGTTATGTCCTTTGGTCTGACCAATGCGCCAGCCTATTTCATGAACCTTATGAATTCAGTGTTCATGGAATTCTTGGATAAATTTGTTGTCGTGTTCATTGACGACATCCTCATTTATTCCAAGTCTGATAAGGATCATGAACAACATTTGCGACTTGTGCTGGAAACGCTTCGTCGGCATCGATTATATGCTAAGTTCAGCAAGTGTGCTTTACGCTCGAGAGGTTGCATTTTGGGGCATGTGTTATCCAAGGAGGCATTGTTTGTTGATCCAAGCAAGGTACAAGATGTGCTAAATTGGAAGTCTCCCAAAAGTGTCCCAGAGATCCGAAGTTTTCTTGGACTTGCGGGTTATTACCGTAGGTTCATTGAAAATTTCTCCAAAATTGCTAGACCTCTAACTCAGCTCTTGCAGAAAGAGAAGAAATTTGAATGGTCACTAAATGTGAAGAGAGTTTTCGCTTCGAGAACCCTCTTGACTAAAGCTCCATTCTTACTCTTCCGATGTTCTTAAGAGCTTGACATTTATTGCGATGCATCTCGCCATGGACTTGGTTGTGTGCTTATGCAAGAAGGCCGAGTTGTGGCATATGCATCCCGGCGATTCGCCCTCATGAAGTTAATTATCCTACTCATGATTTAGAATTGGTGCCGTGGTCCATGCATTGAAGATTTGGCGACATTACCTTCTAGGTAATCGTTGTGAGATCTACACCGATCATAAAGCACAAGTACATATTCACTCAATCTGACTTGAATATGAGACAAAGAAGATGGCTTGAACTGATCAAGGACTACGACATGGGTATTCATTATCATCCTGGTAAAGCCAATGTTGTGGCAGACGCTTTAAGCAGAAAGTCACAATGCAACTGCATATCTTCTCTACCTGCCGAAAAAGACTTGTGTGCTGATTTTCGGCGCTTAAGTCTTGAATTGGTGGGAGCAGGTTTCCTCGCTGCATTACATGTGGAGCCTACCTTAGAATCCCAGATTCTTGAGGCCCAGCAAACTGATGCCGAGGTAGCCGAAATTAAGGAAAACATGAAAGCAGGTAAAGCCAACGAGTTTTCTGAAGATGATCGCGGTATGATTCGATATCGCAATCGTTTGGTAGTACCTGCTGATCCCCATCTAAGAAGTCTAATTCTTAGAGAGGCTCATAATTCCAAGTTTTCTCTACATCCTGGGAGTACCAAGATGTATCAAGATTTAAAGAAAACATTTTGGTGGAGTCAAATGAAAAGGAAAATTGCTCAAGATGTTGTTTGAATGTGATATTTGTCAAAGGGTTAAAGCTGAACATCCAAGCCACCGGTACCCTTCAGCCTTTGCCTATTCCGCAGTGGAAGTGGGAAGAGATCGGTATGGATTTTGTGACTGGTCTTCCCAAGACTTCCAAAGGGTCTGATGCCATTTGGGTAATCATCGACCGTTTAACTAAAGTGGCCCATTTTATTCCTGGCCAGACCGATTTCAATGGCAAGCAACCAGCGAGCTTTATATTGCTAGAATTGTTTGTCTTCATGGTGTTCCTAAGGTCATTGTTTCGACCGTGGTCCTCGCTTCACTTCCCATTTTTGGAATAGCCTTCATCGTGCTATGGGGATGAACTTTCTTTCGATCGCTTACCATCCTCAAACTAGTGGTCGATCGAGAGAGTGAATCAAGTAATGGAAGATCTTCTTGAGCCTATGTGCTATCTTATAGCAAAGACGGAGAAATCTTTGCCATATGTGGAATTTTCCTACAATAATAGCTACCAAGCAAGTATTCAAATGTCACCTTTGAAGCCTTGTATGGGAGAGCTTGTAGGACTCCATTGAATTGGTCCGAGTCCGTGAAAGATCATTCTATGGTCCAGACTTGGTAAAGGAAGCGTAAGAGCAAGTTAAATCGATTCGAGATTGTTTGAAAACCGCATACCTCGTCGGAAGAGCCATGCCGATCATCGCCGTCGTGAATTGAGCTTTGAGGTGGATGACCATGTCTATCTTAAAGTGTCACCCATGAAGGGTACTCATCGTTTTGAGTAAAGGAAAGCTCGCACTCGTTATATCGGACCCTTCCGAATAATTGCCAAGCGGAGTCAGAGCTTACCAATTGGAACTACTCAATCACTCTCGAGATGCATGATACTTTTCATGTGTCTCAATTGAAGAAATGCCTTCGTGTTCCTATTGAGGCAACCGCTATGAGCATCTTAATCTCCAACGACCTTTCATATCAAGAACAACCAAGGCGTATCCTCGACACAATGGAACGCAGACAAGAAATCGTCTTGTCAAGTTCTTGAAAATTCATGGGCTAATCATTCAAGATGAAGCCACTTGGGAGCGCAAGAACTGATGCAAATTGAGCACCCCCATCTTTTTGTTGTTTAGTACTTTCCCTTGAATCAAGAAAGGAAAGTTTAAACAAAGTGATGTAAACAAAGATGTAATAATAACACTATGTTATTATGTAAAGTTCTTCTTTGTTATCCTTGAAGGAAATCAAGACAACAGATGTTGAATTTCCTCATAAATCATTTTCACTTCACTTCTTCCTAATCTCTAGCTTGTTCCAAATCTCGGGGACGAGATTTTCTTAAGGGGGGTAGGTTTGTAACAGCCCCAAGTTTATAAACAGTAATAAAATGCTTTATGAACAGTGTGAGGTCTTGCTCATAGCATTACTGCTCATTTCTACACTTTGGGCAAGATGCTACAAATTAAAAACCTTCCTTTTAGCCAAAACCCTAAAGAACCATTTGAAGTCTTAAAGGAATACAAGATAAAACTTGTATTATGACTGGGAAGTATTTTTATTAAAGCCTAGATAAATTATCTTGGCTAAAAATGTTTTTGTTGCATTTTTAGAAATTATTTGGGCTTAAAGAAAAATTTATTGTCTTTAAATAAATATTTTCGGCCTGAAATGAATATTTATGTATTTTACAAAGTGAAAATGTGGTTTATAAAATTTATCTGGGAAATATATCATCCGAGTAGCTTACAGTAAAAATTTCATGATTTTATAAATTTATTTGCTATTTTTAAAAGCCCAGTCAAACCTTGGAGTATTTGAATAAGGTTCTGGTCAACTAAACCGGTCTAAACCCAAATTCAGCACTGTAGCGACTCAAGCCATGTGGTTGGGTCCAATCGAATCAATTAGTCTAGCTCGGTCACGTTCGGGCGCAAGCCCAAAACTCCACGCGTGATATGAGCCGTTGATCTTCAATCGAACGGGCGAAGCTATAACACCCCGCGAGCTGTCCACGTGTGCATTTTAATCTCCGCCGTTGGATCTTGATCTAACGAGCGAGATCCGTGTGTGCAATCGGACAACTCCGGATCCCTATTCAATCTCCACCGTTTATTCTCGATCCAACAGCGCACCCCTTTTCGTTTTAAACTTAAAGGCGCGCTTTTATCTGAGCCGTTAGATTCAAATCCTACGGCTTTTCCTTTTTACCGCGTGTTATAAAGCCCGCACTCCTCTGGGCCGTTGGATCTTCATCGTGTGGTCCAGATTTGTGTATGCATTCGGACGACTCCGGATCCCCTCACGATCGCAGCCGTTCATTCTTGATCTAACGGCGTCGCTTATTCCAATTTGAAATCAGAGGCGCGCGATTATATGGGCCTTTGGATTTCAATCCTACGGCGCTTCTTTTTGACCGTGGGCCTTTAAAGCCCAAAATCGGTGGATCGTTAGATTTCAATCGTAAGGTCCATATGAGTGTATGCAATAGGACCATCCAGTTCAATTTTCCATCCTGACCGTAGAAATCAAATCCAACGGTGTTGTGCCATCGCATCTAAACGAGGCGACGTGTATTCTTTTAACTGATCGTTGGATTTTAATCCAACGTCTCTCTTTGAAAGCGGAGCCCCGCAGCCCTTCGGGATTTCGATTAGATCTCGATCAACCGATCTAGATCGTGCGGTCCATATTAATTGGTACCGATTGAAATCATTTAATCTCTCTATTTATCACATCCGCCCATTTCCAATCGGACGGCTGACATTCGTTTGAGCTTTTGTGAGGCGCGCGCGGCTGTGACTGCCAGCGGGACCCACATGTCAGATGATTCTTATCATCTTCCTCGTCTCTCTGTGCGCAGTTCTCTCTGGAAATCAAGGAGAGGTTTATCCCAAAGTTTTTGCAACTAATTTTTGGGATAATTAGCCCTAAATGGACACCTCATCAAGCTCTAGACTTTTCCCAATTGTCCTGTAGCTCAACTCCCTTATATATAAACCCTAGCTTTTTGAGCTGCAGCCATTGTTGACCACTGAAGCTCACTTTCTTCTTTGCACCAAAGGATTTTGCTCCTATCCTTTGCTTATCCATCCTTAAGCACTGGTTTTACCTTGCATTAAAGATTCGGCATCTTTTGCAGGTTAAATCAGAATTTACCTCTCTGTCGATCAACTTTGAATTTTCAGAATCTTGGTATATTTCCTATACTGGTAAGCCAAAAACCCTAGTATGATATCTTGAGCATTTTAAGGACCTTAAGAAGCTCCTGTGAATCATTCTTTTAAGCATCAGTAGCTTCAACTTGCTTCAAACTGAAAAGTTGGTATTATACCTTTTCGGTTTTCCATGTCATTTTCAAAACCTAGGGCTCTTCCTGTCAACTTATCATCTTATTTAGGTTTTGACTAAACCCTAGCAGCATGACAAGTTGATCTTTCAATTCTTGTCATCATCTATTTTAACTTCTAGTTGAGATCTGTCTCTGTTTCTTTTTGTCGGTTTAACCGACAAAAATGAATTTCTTCTTAGTTGATGTGATCTAACTATTTAGGGTTAGACTAAGATTGGTTTAGGATATTAATTACCCTAAAAGATCATGCTAAGTTTCATTTATGAACTTTTGCATGTTCTATATTCCTTTTTCCGAAAATTGCAACCTGCCCTGTTTTCAGCTCTTTTAAAATATGAAAACTGGAACTTTGCACTAAAACCTAATTTCTGTCTTCTGAAAACAGTAAGCTATATTATGGGTTATTATCACTAATATGGGTAGTTATGGCTTAAGCATACTGTAATCATGCATATTTCTTCCATTTTGGACTTATTGTCAGTTTTGGTATTTATTGGAGTTTATTGTTTTTTTTTTTAGAATCTGGTTCATTTGAAGTTTTTGAATCTACCTCAGAACAGTCTGAACCTGCAACAGAAGTGTATTACTACCAAGGCAAGCATCCTCTTGTATTTGAAATTCAAATTGATCTGGACAAGAGGAAGCTAGTGATGGTGCTTTTGTGCACGAGATTGGGTTTTGTGGTGGACTTATCCGGGTTAATTAAGGACCGAACTCTGACTATTCAGTTCAAGTTCCCCACGTACTTCCACATGCACTGTATGGGCGCTGTTTGGTTAAGTAAAATGTTGAGACTATTGAGTTGGAAACAGGAGAGTAAGGATATGTGTATTGACCTTGTATGGCATAGATGCTCTGGTCTGAGGACCGCGTTTTATGCCATGTGAGCTTGTATGTCAAGATCGATGTTCTTAGGAGGGTGAGGTGTATATGTGCCTCGTCGCATATCGATACCTTAATGGTGCCGATAGCATTCTACTATGGGTAGGGAACCCAATTCGCATTAAATTGTTTGGATCGGCATTCGACGCAACATGTGTGCCCCGGTTAGGCAGATGCTATCAGTCGTTGTTTAAGCGGGATCAGTTCACACATGGGGGTCCAACTCAATAGTGTTGGCTTGTTGAAAAATACCAAATCTTAGTTTCCCCGGTCGGCATACCAAAGGAAGTATGTCATCATTCGGAGGCATCCGAAGGCAACGGGCTAGCTAAGTCATGTGGGTAAAGATGTACACCTCGCAGGTATAAACTGTTCGAATAGCCGTGTCCACGGTCATGGACGATAACTTGAATTGATGTCACCTGTATAGAAGTTTTGATTTTCAAAAATGTGGTTTTGGTTTATTTTCGGTTTGCATGAGGGAATCATGCACTGTACTGTTTACTTTTATGTCATTTACTTACTGTTCTAAGCAAACTTTGATTTATTAAATTGCCTTATCAAAAGTTAGCCTTTGTAG
Source organism: Ampelocalamus luodianensis (assembly GCA_036346255.1). Taxonomy (NCBI): domain Eukaryota; kingdom Viridiplantae; phylum Streptophyta; class Magnoliopsida; order Poales; family Poaceae; genus Ampelocalamus; species Ampelocalamus luodianensis. The sequence continues at coordinate 22,855,913 of CM070631.1, read as the reverse complement.
GTTAAGATGTATCGCTTTATGCAAATTTGAACCTTTATACCTTCCTGTTGTAACCTTATGCATGTAAAAACTCTACTCCTTTGAATAAGCTCTAATAACCACTTTCTTTAATTAGTTTGTGTAAGACTTGCTGAGTACCTTCCGTACTCAAGGTGCTATCACCTATTGTTGCAGGTGAGGACGGTTTTCTTTATGAAGTACCCGTTAGCGCCGATCAGGGTGACGCTAACGAGTAACGCTACTTCTTTCCTCCACGCAATTGCCTGCGGGTGGATGAGGCCATTGGTGGACTTTTTCAGTTTATTTTGCTTCCGCTGTTGAATATGTTGTAGTGACCAAGTCACTCTATAATGTAGTACTAAACCCGAATGTTGTAAACTTATGTTTAATAATGCAAATGTACGACTTGTATGTGTATGATGCAATGTTGTTAAAGGATATATATATGCAATGGTCATTGATCCTGGGAACCATTGTGAGATATATATATATCCGGGGATCCTGTTTATTGGAATTGTTACTTGTTGAATTGATATCTTTAGCATGATCTTTAATTGAGGGATAGTACTGTTCCTTCATTAATAATCATGTTACTGTATGAATTTAATTAAGTACATTTCCAATAACCCGGGGAGCCCACACCTTGCTTGATTAATCATTGTTCTAAAACAGTGTCGAAATCTGACGCTCCGAAGTCGTTGAAATCTATACGCGAAAAGAAGCCAAATTCAAACAAAATTCAAATAAAATACAAATTAACTCCAAATTAGATAATTTTGGTTTAGATAGCTAGATCTTAAATTTAGATGAATTTAGGAATTTGAATCATCTAAATTGGAGTTCGTATGAAGAAGTACAAGCTCCTGGAAGTTTAAAACCTAAGAAAACCATAAAATCAGATTTTATTGAATTTCCTGATTCAATTTTCTAAAGGAATTTCGATTTATTGCGCAAGCTGACGTTAGCACTCAGAAATTCAATTTTTGGTTGAATTATTTTCCTAAAGGAAAATAATTTACTTTCACTGACATGTGGGCCCGAAGGTCAATGGAATGAGTCCACGGTGTTGAGCAGTCCGCCGTGGACTAGGCTCTCTGGAACGGTGCGAAGGGCGCGGCCGCTGGCGCAATGCGCCACGTAGGCATACATGTGGATAGCTATGTGAGCTCTAGTGCCGTTATGGTGCTGACATAGCACCTACGTGGACATGCCACGTAGGTCCGGTGAGTGGCGGGGCTACGGGGTCGGGCCTGCCGGCGCTTTACACCGTGGCAAGCTACGCGAATAAGTGCAAAAGAGAGAGAGAGAGAGAGAGAGAGGGTGATAAAGGACTCGATGCGCTACCTTGTGGTGGTAGGGTGCAACTCGGTGGCCGGTAGTGAGGTGTTTAGCGGCGACGGTGCTAGGTTGTCGATGAAAGAGGTGCTCCGGTGGTCCTCGAGCCGAGTGGTTGCGCGCACGAGGTTCATGGTGACGTCGCGAAGCTGAAGGCATAGACGAAGGGGGCGGAGTAGCTTTGACGGTAGCGAAACCGTAAATCGAAGAGCTGGCCGTCGGCGTTCAACTTTGAAATTGGGGCGCTAGAGGAAGGGAGAATGATGATGGGTGGCAGCGTTGAGGTAAGGAGGCCAAGGCGGTGCCAGGGATCTATTTATACGGGTGCGAGCGAGGTTGAATCGCCGTAGAGAGCACAAAGGTCGTGCGAGGTCATCAACTAGATTAAAGGGATACGGCGCCGGGGATGGAAGGGACAAGGCCGGGTCGGACACGATTTGACACTGGGCTTATAATGCTGCGGAGTTTTGGGAGATGCGACTGGATTGGGCTGGATTTGGAAGGTTCTTGAAGTGCGGTTGTTGCGAAAGGTTACGCAGACACGCGGGGACGAAGATGGAAGGAGGAAGATAGGTGACGTGGGTGTGACGCAAACGCGGGGCCCACGTGTAAGCAAAGGAGAGTGATAGATGGGAGAGAGAGAGGGCGCTGACCAGCGGGCCCGCCCTGTCGGCGAGGAGTGAGAGAGAGAGGAGGGGGTGCGCAGGTGAGACGTGCCACGTGGGCCGTGTGTGCACGAGAAAAGGGTTGGACTGAGGAGGTTTTGGCCCAATGGTTATTTCTGGATTTTAATTGGTTTAGCAATTTATTTAATCCTAATAATTCAAATAGGCTTTAGAAAATAGCAAATAAAGTTAAAAAATTATGAAAAAAATTCACATAAATTCCCTGAGATATTTTGGACTTAAATAAAATATTTCTGACTTATAGTTGGCTTTTATTTTTACACATAAATTATTTTAATTTCTGAAAAATAGGAAAAACCTTTTTAAAATCCAGAAAAATTAGGAAATTAATTAAATTTTCCTTTTTAACTTTAAATCCAATGAAAAGCCATAAAAGTTAGTAAATTTTATTTTGATTTTTGTTAAATCTAGGAAATTAAATAAAAAGAAACAAAACTCTTTTAGATTTCAGAAAATCCAATAAAATAATAACTTTATTATTTTTTTTGGTAACAAAGCTTTGGGTTGTTACAAACTACCGCCCTTAAAAGGAATCTCGTCCCCGAGATTCGGAGAGGCTAGAAAGAAAGAAGACGAATATAGGATAAATGAATTGTGAGATAGAGAGAGTTTATCTCCAAGTTGGCTTCATGTCCAAGGGTCATGAGTTGTTCGAAATTTTGAAGTAACGATTCGTCCCTTAAGGTTCCTTGTGCATCGAAAGGTTAGGTCATCCAATAGATTTAGAGAAGATGGAAAAGCAAATGATGAGAAAGAAAGCTAAGAGGAGAGATGTCTACCCATTTAAAGCAAACATTGTACACAAGATCAGAAGATCTACATACGACGTACCAAAAGAAAATATATTATACAAGTTAATACACAATACAACGTTCTACTCGATCGATACTTTTAAGCTGAGGAAACGACTCAATACACAGAATGAGTCTTGGCCAACTTAGACTATATGGCTTGACTGACATCGCATCTTCTGCGCACGATCATTGATTAATCTTGTCCATTGCACAACTTTATTAATAATTAACAGAGCTTATTACAAGAAAGGCTTACAAGCTAACAATAAAACAACAGCGGAAGACGAAGAAGAAGTAGTATAGCCTAGCTAATCTGCCACAGGCAATCAACTAGGGAAGCAGCCTAGTCGTCGAGATCCACACCGATAGCGAAGTTCTTCTCCTATGAAATTTATTTGCTTTAAGCAAGGGTGAGCACAACTTCCGTGCTCGCAAGTTACACCCAATAACAGAGTTAATGCATACATGGATATTATCAAAGGAAGGCTTATAGGGTTATTTGTGCAAAAGCAGTATTTGACATTTTAAATGCAATACTAAGTTCAAAAGAAGTTATACTACAACTAAAATCAAATTTCATTTTTATTCATCATTTCTCAAATGTAGGATAAATCTTTGTACACGGGTGGTGAAGGACTACCCCCTTGCACCAGGCTTCCTGCCCAAAATTTTCCAATTGGATAAGATATCCAAAACATTTGAGTTTTAAAACAAAAACCAAGTCTAATCTACGAAAGGCTTTGCTCAGCAAGTCCATGACCATGGACATAGCTATTGGAATAGATTGACACTCTACAGAGGTTGTACAACTTTACCCATAAGAAATAATCAACTTGTACTATCCGCTCAAACACTTCCGAAGATGTGCGACTAAGTGATTATCACAAGGCCTTTACAATGCGTCATTCCAAAGTAGTTATGCCTCGCTAAGGTTTCGCTGTCGTAAGGCTTTGCAAAAAATGGAAGCCCCCTTGCGCCAAGTGGGTATTAAAAATAAGTCTTCATGACACCCACACATCAACATGGCACAACTAACAGTGGAACTTTGCAAATTAATTAGCCCGGTCTGTCCCATACCAAACTTGTGGTAGTACGGAAGGGCTTTGCAATCTACAGCTTGCAAACCAGTTCATAATTGACTTGGTGATTTCCAAAACAATCCCTAGGCCTCAACCATTCATTGCATTGAGCCCGTGCATAAACCTGCACCCACCAACTATCTGTTTTGGCCAAATCCAAACTAGTTTTTGATTTTATTTCATTTTCCAAAATCATTTGTAAACTTTTGTGGCACACCAATGCCATAGACTTTGAAAAAATAGCTGATCATTTGGCTAAAATTCCCCAAATCAAATATTTCAGGTCTAACTGTGGCTAAGCATAAATTTTCTGAAAACATTCTAGTTCATACTATTGCATAAACTAGATTTTTATCTAAGGTTTCAAGGTATGTTTAATTCAATGACAAGCTTGGCAGTACAAAAGATTTGGGCATAACTATAATTCAAAAACAGGTATTTAAATTGGGGATTCCAGGATTTGCCCTCATGAGATAGATGGATTTTAGATTTTGCCCCCCATGTGTCTATGACATGTGGGTCCAAGGCCCACATGTCATAGACACATAGGGGAAAAAATCTAAAATCCATCTATTCACTAGGGCAAATACTGAATTATCTCATTTAAATTACACTGAATAGAAATAAGTATGCAATAATAATTTCAAATGGAATTTAAATAATTTGAAATAATGGGATCAAATATGATCAAAGATGTAACTTGCCTTGCTTGATTAATCGTTGTTCGAAAACAGTGTCGAAATCTAACTCTCTAAAGTCGTTGAAATCTATATGCGAAATATCTAAATTCAAATAAAATTCAAATGAACTCCAAATTACATAATTTTGGTTTAGATAGCTAGATCTTGAATTTAGATAAATTTAGGAATTTGAATCATCTAAATCGGATTTCGTATGAAGAAGTACGAGCTCCTGGAAGTTTAAAACCTAAAGAAAACCCTAAAATCAGATTTTATTGAATTTCTTGATTTAATTTGCTAAAGGAAATTCGATTTATTGCGCAAGCTGATGTCAGCACTTAGAAATTCAATTTCTGGCCGAATTATTTTTCTAAAGGAAAATAATTTACTTTCACTGACATGTGGGCCCGAAGGTCAATGGACTGAGTCCACCATGGACTGGGCTCGCTGAAACAGTGCAAAGGGTCGGGTGCTGGCGCAATGCGCCACGCAGGCGTACACGTGGATAGCCACATGAGCTCTAGTGCCGTTGTGGCGCTAACATGGCACCTACGTTGACATGCCATGTAGGTCCGGTGAGTGGCGGCACTACGGGGTCGGGCTCGCCGGCACTCTGCACCGTGGCGAGCTACGCGAATAAGTGTAAAAGAGAGAGAGAGGGTGATAAAGGACTCGATGCGCTACCTTGTGGAGGGAGGAAGCGACTCGGTGGCCGGCAGAAAGGTGTTTAGCTGCTGCAGCGCTAGGTTGTCAGTGAAAGATGTGCTCCGGTGGTCCTCAGGCCAAGTGGGTGCACGCATGTGGTTCGCGGTGACATCACGAAGCTGAAGGCGTAGACGAAGGAGACGGGGCGGCTTTGATGGTGGCGGAACCGGAGATCGAAGGAGCTTCGACCATCGGCGTTCAACTTCAAAATTGGGGCGCTAGAGGAAGGGAGGATGATGATGGGTGGCGGCGCTGAGGTGAGGAGGCCAAGGCGGTGCCAGGGCGCTATTTATAGGGGTGCGGGCGAGGTTGAATCGTCGTGGAGTGCACGAAGGTCGTGCGAGGTCATCAGTGAGATTAAAGGAATATGGGGCCCGAGATGGAAGGGACAAGGCCGTGTCGGATGCGATTTGACACAGGGCTTTTAATGTGCACGGAGTTTTGGGAGATGCGGCCGGATTCGGCCGGGTTTGGAAGGTTTTTGCAATGCGGTAATGGTGGAAGGTAACACGGATGCGTGGGGACAAAGATGGAAGGAGGAAGACGGGTGATGTGGGCGTGACGCAAGCGCGGGGCCCACGTGTAAGCGAAGGAGAGTGATGGATGGGAGAGAGAGGGTGATAACAAGTGGGCTCACCGTGTCGGTGAGAGTGAGAGAGAGGAGGGGGCCCGCGGATGAGACAGGCCACATGGGCCGCACATGCACGAGAAAAGAGCTGGGCTGAGGAGGTTTCGGCCCAATGGTTATTTCTGGATTTTAATTGGTTTAGCAATTTATTTAATCCTGTTAATTCAAATAGGCTGTAGATAATAACAAATAAAGTCCAAAAATTATGAGAAAAATTCAAAAAAATTCCGTGAGACATTTTGGACTTAAATAAAATATTTTCAACTTATAGTTGGCTTTTATTTTTACACATAAATTATTTTTATTTTTTAGAAAATAGGAAAAACCTTTTTAAAATCCAGAAAAATCAGGAAATTAATTAAATTTTCTTTTTTAACTTTAAATCCAATGAAAAGCCATAAAACTAAATAAATTTTATTTTGATTTATTTAAATCCAGGAAATTCAAGGAAAAGCAACAAAACTCTTTTACATTTCAGAAAATCCAATAAAATAATAACTTTATTAATTTTATTTTTGATAACAGAGCTTTGGGATGTTACACGAACCACCCATCCTGGGATCCCACGGAGGACCCATATGTTGTGTCGGAGTCATCGGCAAAGCCTCGGCAACTACTAATGCTCCTCAAGCGAGGGAACCTTTCGGGAACCCACCCCGCACATTTCCAACAACAACAGAACAACGAAACATTTTTCTCCTAACAACTACCACCTGCGACTCAGAGCTAACACCCTCCCAAAGTACCAAGTCAAGAGGGTTCCCATATGCTCTCATGTGGACGCACACAAAAGTGCTTAGGTTAGTGTCCAAGATGTTCGGTCCTTGTTAACTTAGGCATACAACCACACACCTGATAACCACACCATCAACCATATGCCCAAATCCAAATCATTTTGTTTTTGGTTTTAGTTTTTTCAAAATAAAATACATACGTGAGTACCCTGACCCATGTTATTAAAGTGATGATATAATGACCATCGCTGAAACGATGATCCCCTTACTACAGTTCTAAGAATTTGTAAGCAACACGACTCGTATACGGTATATAAATGATCAAAGCCCATCCATTGGGCGCTAAATCACTAGCAATGATATCATCCTAGGCTCAGTGTCAATGTAAACATTTACCTACAGCTCATGCATCTATCTGGATTAACTACCTCAACCGAGAAATTAAACATCGAAATAGCACATGCATACATATAGTTGCAAAACAAGATAATTGTATATAAACATAGTAGGATCAATATGATCAAGTGGGGGGATTGCTTGCCTTGCTAGAGATAGTCCACTTGCTGCTGAGGATCACTCTCGTAGATATTTGAATCTTGGCAACGTACCGATCGAACACAAAAAGTGAATAAGAACGAATAACGTCGAAAACAACCAATAATTCTAAATCATCCAAAATGCATAAAATTTACACAGTAGGTAGACTATGATTTTAGATGAATTTAGAAATAAAAATTATTTCATTTGGAGTTTGCATGTAAGAGTTATGCCCTAATGAAAAACTACCGAAGGAGAACATCCAGAAAAAATGCATTCGGTTACTGTAGCCGTAATTAAATATTTTGGCAAAAATTTCCAGAAAGGTGGTGGAGATGAAACTTTTATGGCAAATAGAGCATAACATGCTATGAACAATAAAAATTGAACCACCTCATTTGGAGTACATACACTACTGCAAAAAGGCTAATATTGGACGCCTTATCACAGACAATTGCCAAAACCATCAGTATTAAATACAATCACAGACGGTTGACCAAAACCATCAGTATTAAATACAATCATAGTATCAAATACAATCAAAAGTACATGTTGAACTTTCCATGATGAGCCGAGACCTTGCAGCGTTGGACACCTTACGTACTGAAACCCAACCCAACTGAAAAGGCATCGGACAAGCCCAAGAAAGCAGATGAGTACGACAAGGCCAAGCGGGCGCAGTGGACAAGGGGAAACCTCCTACAAGTGATACCGTGGGCCGTACTACCGCTCCCCATCCCCCGGGTGCATTTCAGATCCAAGAGGTATGTTATGATCAGTATACATCATAATTATTAATTTAGCCCGACGTTGCATTATCCTAACATCATTCAACCGTCCAGCCCGTCTCGTAGGACATAGATGACTTGAGGCTGCCTATAGCCACCACGGATAGCAAGGGGACAAGGGGAAGGCACCGGCAAGTGAGACCGTCGGCTGTACTACCGCTCACCGTCGTCCAACCGTACTCCGAAACCAAGAGGTAAGTTATGTACAGTATGCATCATGATTTTTTATTTGGCATGACATTGTGTTATCCTAACATCATTCAACTGTCCGACCCATCTCGCAAGACATGGAAGACTTCGAGATTGGCCGCCGCCGTAGCAGGTAGTAAGGAGACAAGGGGAAGGGAGCGATGTGCCGCCGAAACTGATGATCTTTGTTCCAATCGACTTTATTTCCATTCCAAAAAGGCATATTTGTATCGTAGGTGTATTTCAATTTGTTGCATTGTGCATGATGTCGTTCCTATGAACGTAACCAAATCGTGCGTACCGTGTAATTTGCAACTTTAATATAAAGTCTATTTCAATTCACTACTGCATTGTAAAGCCGACTGCAAATCTCGTTCTATTTTGGCATTCAATTCTTGGCATACCAAGGCAGGGAACAACAAAAAAAATAAAGGCCCAGAATGCGTATTCACGAATTAGGCATTAAATGGTCTTCGAATCCTAAGTGACGACAAGCACCACCTATCATTGCAATAGGATGGGATGTGCCTTCCTAATCATTCATTTGTTCTTTCAATCTAACAGCAGTGCATGTTCGAAATAATATCTACTGCATAGGAATGTGCATTCACTTAGCACCATTCAATTCTTGCTATTTAAAATCAGGTTTAAAAATTTTGGAACAGAAGTCCATGGAAAATCAAATTCTAAGGACGATGCACATGAAAATGAACTTGTGCATTAAAATTTGATCTTTCGTGCCAAATGGCTCACATATCTTACGCAATAAACGTAATATTTCTTCAGCTGGGAACACCCACAAATAAAGGCTGGCACTATCACGCCACGCGCATTGGTGTGACAAGGGAGGCTTGTCATGCCACGATTGCAGGTGTGACAATGGCCAGGCAAGCCCTCCGCGCTGGCACGGCGCACGGTTGAGGGCTTGTGCGGTAGGTTTGGCCACACCAAGGATATTAGCGTGACAGAGTGGTTTTGCCACGTCGCGCGTCATGGCGTGACCAAAGGGGTCAGAATTGGAAATAAAGTTAATGAGGGCTAACTTTAATATATTATTAAAAATAATTAAATAATAAAAAAATAAAAAACAAACGGTTCTAGTCCTTACACGGTTTAAGCAAGACATCCAACCGAACCAACATGCATAGCACACAACCAACCACACAGTCCATCCTCACCATTGGCTAACATTTCCAAAACACCGCTCTAAGTGAGCAATCCAAGTACATTATAACCATAACAAGCATAAATTCCCATGCATCAACTCGTGATGGCGGACCATGATAAGTGATTGAGGTCAAAAGTATGCTATATTAATTGTAATATACCGTTTAAACATAAAATAAATAAGTTATTAATACTAAAATTAAATAGAATTAGAGAATAAAATTGAAGTTTTAGAGGGACGTTTTTGCTTTTATTGGAGAACCTGGGCCGTGGGCTTTCAGCCCATGTTGTTTGGCCCAAGGGGAAGCTGATTTAAGAAGGGGTACCAAAACCCTAATCATTTTTACTGTAGCACAGATACTGTAGCACGCCCCTCTCCTCTGATGCTTCTCCATTGTTGCCGGCCAAAGGAAGGAGGAAGAAGCTCTTTGCGTTGCCGGCCATGGTAGAGGAGAAGAGGAAGAGGGATAGGAAGAGGAAGGAGATCTTCATGAGTCTTGATCAGCGATTCCTAGTGTTTCTACAAGGGTAACGATCAATGTTCTTCGCTATTTGGATCGTAGTAGATGCGAATTTTGGCTTGTTTAGTGGATCGTGTTCCTGCTGCGATTAGAACAGATTCTGTCTAGTTCCTTGTGTGACTGTTTTTGTGACCTTAGACGCTGAATCAGAGGACCCCATCTCCCAGAGTTATGTGGGGTTCGTTCTTAGCTTTCAGTGGACATAAAGATCACTCAATTCGGAGTTACGGTTTAAAAGTTATGACTAATTCTTTGCTGCTGTTCCGAAACTCTGACAAGAATTAGCAGTCACGGTAATTATTACAATATGACCTAGTTAGAAGATGATTTAGAAGTCTTGCCCATAATGACTTCTGTAGTTAATTGCATTAGCTTTCAGGGTAGATAACGAACACCCCATTTGGGTTTGTAGAAAAAAAGTTATGCACATTTCAAGTTGACTGTCCAAAATCCTAACGAGAATGTACTGTCAAGATGTCTTTTAAAATATGATTAAGTTAATGGAAAATTCAGGGCTTTCACCCAACTAGGTTATTGTAGGCCTTGGTCTTAGTTTTTGGTATTTATAAAGAACGCTAAGATTGGTTTAGCTAATTAGAACTTATGGTCATTTTCGTGCTGCTGCCCAGAAGTGTAGGGCAGATTCTGACAGAGGGCTTTAATCGGTCTTTTGGGGTTAGGTACATTCAGAATTTGGGATTTCCATAAACTAGGTTGTTGTAGATAATCTCGTTAACTTTCAAACAAGCCTAAGTTTACATTTTTACGAATTTTAGAGCAAAAGTTATGTCAATTTTTGTATTGCTGCCCATTATGGGTTCATGCTGGAATGTAGTTCAATTTGAGTAAAAATTGTGTAATTAGACGTTGGGGACTGGGGTTATGAGTTAGGGGCGTTCTATCTTGATGTCGTGGTTCTTATTGAGTAAATTAATGGTGTAGGAGGTGAGGCTTCGAGGTTAGCGGCATCGTCTTTGCTTCCTAACACATCGCACCGTGAAAGGCAAGTACTCTGTTTGATAGAGTAATTATGATTTGTTTGACAATGAGTGCTAGCATTTTGATACATATTAGCTATGCTTGGTTTATAGTGAGGAATGTTGATTAAAGATGGTGAATGCTTATGATACGAATGATTGTAATTCATATATGATGTTGATATTGTTCATGATTACTGCGAAATTGTAATTGTTCATATGCACCATGAGAGCATACATAAGACTTGGTCACGTGGTGACCAGGTATGCATATTCGAGGTCCCCGTCATGTAAATGACGGGCATGAGGTCCCCACATTCGTAGAATCTGGGCATTGAAAAGAGGTCCCCATCAAGAAAACGATGGGCTTTTGGTCCCCACACTTGTGGAGTGTGGGCTTGAGGTCCCCTTTACTTGCGAAGTATTGGGCAATTGGTCCCTGCGCTTGCGAGCACAGGCATGGTATGCAACGACGGTTGCATACTCGCATTACCGATAAAATGCAATAAAGTGGAAGAGAAAGAAAAGATGCATTGCATATTTGCATTCATACAGCATGAGCTATGTTTCTGAGTAGAGCTTTGGATGTGAATGTTGTTGCTGTAATTGTGAGGTTAATAATTCTTTTTGGTATTTGCTGAGTCTGTGGGCTCACTCTTGCTTTTGTTCTGTTTTAGGTACCTTTTGCAAGAACAACATGCATGAGAGGGAGTAGATTTGAGTTAGAGTCACACACTGCCACGCATATTTTCAAGTTGATTAATTCCTTTAGAGTATCCACTAATAATTAAGCGAACTGCTTAAGAGATGATGACGGTTAGGCCTTATGCATCAAGGTTATTTTGTAATAATGATGAAAAACGTACTTTGGTTATCTTGAATGTGTCCTAGCTGAGTATCGTGTTTTTTTAATGCTTAGTGATGATATTGGATGTTGGATTATTTAGATATGATATACCTTTTTTATCTTTTGGGAACCTCCGTATAGCTAACTATACAAAGGAGGTTCTGCCGAAATTTAGCAGATTATCCTAGTTTAGTTTTGTTAATATTTTCTTCAGTAGCATTCCAGGCTCATAATTAAAGGTTTTTAACTCTAAGCATGATCATTCGAAATGAACAGTTTAACAAATACTATTAACAAATAAGTAACGCAAGAAATAACCATACACCCAACTAATAGGTTTGCAACATGATCGAAGGATCGTGACATACCTCTTGCTAGATATAGTCCATCTATCTACCCAATTCTTTGAAGTTGGGAAAATTAGCTCAGTGATATCGCGTTGGGACATAATCGGAGGAATGACACTCTATTCGTGATGCACTGGAAAATAACATCGCGAACACAAAAAATTATGCCTAATGACATCGCCGTCAGTTACTTCCGTTTCTAGAATTTTTTAAATATATAAACTGAGCTCAACAAATTATCAATTTTTTTGTGGAGCCTCCCAACACAGTCGAATTGTTTGTGCATTTTTTTTTCAAAATTTTATACATTCTGGTTTTATCTCTAAAATTCATTTAAGTATACTGTTTGTAGGAATTTTCTAATATAGAAAATGAGGTCCAAACATTATTAAAAAAAATTAGGCTCCTTACACAGTGGACTTGATTGTGTAAATTTTTTAGAATTTTTATAAAATTAATTAATGTAATTTCGTAATGTCCACTGTGTAAGGAGTCTAATATTTCATAATGTAAGGATATTATGAAATTATATTAATTAATTTTTAAAAATTCTGAAAAAATGACACAATCAAGTCCATTGTGTAAGGAGACTGAATTTTTTTTCATAATGTTTGGACCTTATTTTCTATATTAGAAAATTCCTATAAATAGTATACTTAAATGAATTTTAGAAACAAAATCAGAACGTATAAAATTTTGAAAAAAAATACACAAGTAATTAAACTGTGTCGGGAGGCTCCACAAAAAATTTGATAATTTGTGGTGCTTAGTTTCTATATTTAAAAAAATTTGCAAATGGAAGTAACTGACGACGGTGTCATTCGGCATAATTTTTGGTGTTCACGATGTTATTTTCCAGTGCGTCACGAACGGAGTGTCATTCCTCCGATTACATCCCAACACGATGTCACTGTAATGCCCCCAAAAGTATTCGAAAGGAATTAGTCATGCCCCAAAAGTATTTGAAAGGAATTAGTCGGGAGAGAATAATTAAATCGGGAAGGAATAATTAAATCGGGAGAATGTTTCCTTCAGCAAAACATCAAAACAAGGAAGGAGAAGGGTTTTTTGTAAAACCGCGCAACTGGCTCAGGCTTCGCCCATGAGGCCCATAGGTGGCTGGCCAAGGGGGGAGGCACCTTTTTTTCCCCCCAAACCCTAGCCGCCCCACTCCCTCCTCCTCCTCCCCTTTGGCCACCCCTCCTCTCCCTCCTTGCTCCTCCTCCCCTGTAGCACGTGCACTGTAGCACCATGGTACTGTAGCATTCATCCCCTCCAACCTTCCCCTCCATTGGTGCTGTCCAAGAAGAGAAGGAGGAGATCTCCATCATGGTCACCGATCAAGAAGAAGGGAGAAGAAGGAGTGCGGGGAGAAGAAAGGAAAGGGGAGAGATCATGACCTCGGTGCGTCATCTTCAGCGGTTCTTCGAGGGTAAGACCCGATCCCCTTCCGATTAGTCGATTATTTGATTAGTAAGTTTTATCGGTAATCTGATCGGTTGGAGCAGAGTGGGTTGGGCGACGTTTTTGAGTAGTCTAAGGGCAGAATCAGGTCCGTATGTCTCCTAGAGAATTGTAGAGGACGTCGCTAGCTTTCGATGAAGTACTAGATCACGATATTTGGACCTCTGTAGCAAACGTTATGAATTTATTGGTGGGACTATTCTGCGAATCTGTCGGTAATCTGATGGGTTTTAGTAATCTGTCTTGTTCGATCTGTTAAAGGGCGAATTTGAGGATCTCAGTATAACGAAAGTTGTATATAATTGTCGTAGCTTTCAGGGAAGGGTAAGAACGCGAAATTTGGACAAACGAGCTAAAAGTTATGATGGTTTTAGTGTACTGTCCAGAGAACCTGGCGAGAAAATGTTGTTCTGTTATTTGGCTTGATAGGGGTAGTAGTTGGCCAAATCAGGAAGGCTAGCCAACTAGGTTTAGTTGGAGAATTTGATAACCTTTCAATGAAGTCCAAGATCACCTCATTTGGACTACTGTACTAAAAGATACGAATTTTAGAACGCGACTATTTCCAGAGGGGACAGATTAGCTTATAGGAAATTGTAGTTGGGATCGCGTTTCAAGCTTTTGCGAGTTCGGGTTTACTCTTTTGGTCTGAGTGGTCCATTACTGTTATCTTAGCATTCTACTAAATGGTGTTTAGGTGGGGGACTGGTTCCGGAGGCGGCACCCTCTTCGCGTCCTTCTTTCCCGCACGGTTGAGGCAAGTGCATTGTCTGTTGTATGGGTGTGATTGATTGGCCATGTTTGTGTGCTTTTCGATATATGATAGCGTAGCAAGATTGCTTGATTGATGATTGTTTCAATAATGGTGGATGTTCAAAGTATGGTTATGCCTTACATGAAGGTCATTATTGCTTTTGGTACTCTGATGATGAATAGTGTTGGTGCTTGTGCATATTGATATCATACTTAGACTTGGTCTTGTGAGGACAAAAAATGCACAACTTTGAGGTACCCAATACTTACAAGTACTGGTTTGATAAAATGACTATGATGAAGGATCGGGTTGCAAGTATTCGGGTTGTAGAATATTTATGTTTGATTGCTGAAATTGGTCGTGTCTTTCCTGTACTAGTCATACATGGATGATAGTGTGATATATATGAATGAGACTTGGTTATGGCATGTTTGTGATTAAAGAGTAATTTTGTATGCGATAATGCTCTATATGTTATTCAGTGATTGAGATGTGGTATGTACTCATGCTTTTACTTGTTGTTGAAAGTTACATTCTAGTACATACGCATGTTGAGAGCATCTAGGCCCCTTGGTCACGTAGTGACCAAGTACATCTGATTGAGGTCCCGTCATGTAGATGACGGGCTTGAGGTCCCCACATTCATGGAATGTGGGCTTTGAAAAGAGGTCCCCATCGTGAAAACGATGGGCTTATGGTCCCCACACTTGCGGAGTGTGGGCTTGAGGTCCCTTTACTTGTGGAGTATTGGGCAATTGGTCCCTGCGCTTGCGAGCACAGACATGGGTATGCAGCGACGGTTGCATACCTTGCATTACCGGTAAAATGCAAAAGTTAAAGAGAAAGAGAAAGTGCACTTGAGCATCTTGCATAGCATGAGCATATGTCTTGTTTATAATTGAGATGATATATGGATGTTGATGATTACAGTAGTCTATGTTATTGTTGCCATTTAATGTACTTGCTGGGTCTTTGGACTCACTCTTGCTGTTGTTGTGTTTTTAGGTACCCCTTTACAAGAACGGCATGCATGAGAGGGAATAGAAGTGGTTGCACAATTGCACGAACTACTCACATTTGGATTAACAGATTGATAAATTAGTAGTTGAGTAATTGCATAAAGAATTTCTTATGATTACTCACTATGCTTGGGATAATTTGTAATAGAGTTGATTAGAGGATTATGAATGTCATTCTGTTTATGCTTTAGTTGTTTAGTATGCTATGGATGTTGTAGTGATGATTAGCATAGTTTTGGTAATCTCTTGTTTATGCTGGAGGTTGGATTATTTGACTATGTTATATTTAAATATTGGGACCTCCAATTTAGTAACTAAACAAAGGAGGTTCTGTCGGATTTTAGAGAATTGCTTCAATGTAAAAATGTTATTGTGCTAGTTTAGTAGCATTCCAGGCTCATGTGGGGCTGGGGTGTTACAGTCACTGAGCTAATTACCCCTTCTTTGAATAGTTCTACACGGCTCAACAGTTGTCTTCTCATCGATCAATCTACGCAGACCTTCAAGTTCCAGTTCTGCCGCTTTTTCTTTTGTAATCTACACTTTGTGGCTCTCGTTCCGCCCTTTCTCTATTAATATAACGAGCAATCCTCTTGCCGGTTTCATTCAAAAAAAGTTCCACTTCTACCCTAGCTGGGCCTCTTACTCCGCATTCTAATGCATTGCCTATAACATCAAATGAGCTAACTGCTATAAATAAACATTGCAAAAAGATGCAAAGACAACGGAGCTGAAAAACTACAAAACAAGGGAAAATCAATGACGGTATGGTAGCATTTGATAAAGGAGGATGAACAGTCAGGAGCAGGCCTATAGTAGTTCAAGGGTGTTCAGCTGAACATCCAAATTTTTTTCAAAAAATATCCTATATTTACTAGGTACATTATATATATAATGATAATTGGCATAAATACTTTATATTTTTAACCCCAGTTAATTTTAGCCTACTCCCGCCACACCTCCCCTCTCCAATCACCTCAAGTAGTGCGGTCCAACAACCCATCCACCCCTTCCTCGAATTGGCCCATTGGCCCATCCGAAGACCTTACCGCAAAGGGTCAAACCCTAACCCCTCTCTCTTTGTTTCTCACGCTTCAGTGCTCTAGACCAAAATCAGGTGGTTTATGAGACCGAGGGTAGCATGGGGTTGGGGCCTGGCCACCTGGGAGCGCGTGATGGTGGCTAGGCCGATGAGGGCGAGGTAGGGACTGCACCGGTGTGTGCTGCGCCTGTTAGATTTCAGAAAACACATATGCTTTCAAGACATGAAGAATCGTTGAATTATGTTTTAAGTTTTCTTAATATTTTGAGATGTTGTATCCAGTACGAAAAAATTGTACTTTGGTTTTTACTATCGTGGATCTTTACTGTTTTTTATTGAACAATATTTTGTCAACTTCGAGCACCTATACTAAAAATCTTGGGTCTGCCAATATGAATAGTGGCTCTTGAAGGGTCTAGCACTACGAGAAACCGTTAATTTCCCGATTGCCCGAAATACTTGGGAAAATACCAAAAACACTCGGGATACTAATTCCCGAAGGTTAGTCGTCGGCAAAAAAACACTCGAGATAGTTTAGTCGAGTAAAAACTGGTTTCCCGAGAGTTGCACTCGGAAAATTTACACTCGAAAAACATTCAACACTCGGGAGAATAGTTGGCACAACAGTTTCAATAACGTAACGAAATACTTTCCTGAGTGTATGTCAACCGAGGACACTCGAGAATAGTTGGTTTTTCCCGAGTGTATGTCAACCGAGAACACTCGGGAAATTAAAGAAATACTTTTCAAAGTGTATTTCAACCAAAGACACTCGGAAATAGTTGGTTTTTTCAGAGTGTATGTCAGCCAAGGACACTCAGAAAATACCCGAACAACATATGCACGGATTTTGTACGTACAATACGTTTCATTTTGAACCACGCTGACAGGAAACTCAGCAATCAAACAAACCATACATTCCATAACAAGAAAAACACCACCAATTAGCCACAAACCATTATATATATAGATTCGACAAGATTGACATAATGTTCGAGTTCACAATACAACATTGACATATATACACTCAAAAGACATTTTATTTCAATCTTTGAAACCAACAACTCGTTGGCCACAATACAACATTCACATATATACACCCGAAAGACATTTTATTTCACACATATACAATTGTCCGTGGAGGAGCAAAAGGAAGCAATGTCCAGTAAGTTGTCGGTCTCGATGACCCTACACAATTCAAGCTTTACCTGTATCCTGGTATAATATGGAGACACTTACAAGAAGGGGAATGAAGGAGATCCAAAAGTATGTGTGCCAACCTGAAGATTAGCAAGAGATATATGATTTATATGCCGAAAATACTTGTAAACAGTGAAGATGATAATATTGCAAGCCTAGAGTGAACAAGTAAAGCAGTAGCAAAGTGGCTACCAATGTAAACATATCATTAATACCTAAATTATCAGATGTAAGGCCAAGAATCTCGATGAAGAACAGAGCTAAAGCAATAGAGAAGCAAGACATATGAAACATAAATAAATTGCAGCTTTTGCAGGTGTTATCTGGCCTACCAATGTATTGCAGCTTATTGAAGAGATAAAAGCACATGGCATGCCTCGAGCAAATAATTTTAGCGGCATCATAAAATACACCATGTTAAAAGTGATAACTTAACCAATTTCCTGACTATCCTATCAATTTGCGAATTGGCCAAACTAGCTGATTACCAATGTACCTCGTGCCGCAGGACCTTAAGGCCATGGTAACAGCATCTACCAAGAAAAAACTTACTGAAGGGCATTGCAAGCACGGTGATGGCATAGTATGGTTAGAAGAAAACTCACAGCATATGCAATTGCATATCCATCAAAGGTGCTAATTCCTCTGCCAAACTCATCAAGCAAGATGAGAATCCTCAGTTGCGTTCTGAAGAACAGATGCAGTTTCAGTACATTCGACAAGAAAGGTACCTGCAAGAGTGCATGTTGTAACGATTCAACTTAAGGTCATTGTCATCTCATATCTAGGTATATGTCAGTACATAACGGAATGTAAAGAAATTGATAAATTCGACTTCATTATTCGTTAATGATTACTTACTTTCATTATAAAAGTAATAGGATATGCTAGTCATGACCAACTTTGTTCGTTAATGATTACTTACTTTCTCCGGACATAATCCGATCTGTTGCCCCAAGCCGTGTAAAGATGGCGTCTGCAAGGGTCAAATTCACAAGATTTGCAGGGGACATAACAGCCAAGCTTACCAGATGCAAATCCATCTTCTTAGAAGCCGCTTACCAGATGCAGTAATGCAGTTATTGATGTGCCTATACAGAGTATGGAAATATTACTGTCGCTATATGATGTGGTATGTTTACAAATTTATCACAGTGGAGAGAAAAAAATAAGTAGAGCAGAACATAGTTAGAAGGTGCGATCCTACCTGATGAACCACCATCAAAATTGTTGCTGAAAATCTCAAGGTTCACAAGAGTCTGACCGTCCATCCTTAGACAAGTTTTGTACACATGGTAAGGTAAGACTTCCCCATTTTTTAGAGCATCTTCTAGCTGTTTTCAGATTGTAGCTTATCTGAACTTGAACACATTTCAGGCTAAAGTTGTAGCAGATAATCTTATGACAAGCACAACAATTACACTATGATTTGCAAGAAGTTAATTTTTTTTTACATTAACACTAATTCGAAACCAGAACACCTTTGCACATACAATTGATAAATTTGGTTTGATTTGGGCGTTCCGCGATCTTTTGGAGTAGGTAGCCTAATTATAGGGCACTAGATGTTGTTACGTTAGAATGTAAGTATTGATCAGAGAGTAAGATTGGAGTGGAAATAGTGGTTTTCCCTGATCCTGGTGGTAGAATTATGATGTGATCTTGCGGCGGTGCTAGCTTTGGAAAACATTGAAAAGATGGGAAAGAAGAAATGATGTTGCTGGATGAATCAAGACCTCCAATAACTGTCTATTGAGTCAATTAAGTTGAATTAAGAGAATCTTCTTAGGTCGTCCTGCTAGGTATTCTTACTCGGTATTCTTCTACAACAACTAAAATTGGGTTGTTTATTCCCTAGGTAGGCTGATACATGCTATTGTTCCATACTACAATTCCAACTAAATGTAGGTGGGCATGTAAAACTAGGCGTTAATTCTAAAAAATCTGCATAAATTCTTCAATCACGCCAATTTGCCCTGGGTGAGGCTGATATGGAAGGCTCGTTACCATAACCAACTTCCCTCAAGTAATAGGCGTAAAGGTTCTTTCTGGTGGTGTGACATTCTCAACATGTTGTCTCAATTCAAGGGACTCGCAACCTGCTCGGTAGGGAATGGAAGATCAGCTTACTTCTGGAAGGACTTGTGGAATGACAATCTTCTCTACCAAAAGTACCTGGAACTGTATTCGTTCACTAAGTCTGAAAATCTTTCTGTAGCGGCTGCATTACAAAGAGATTTGTTGGCCTCCCTATTCCATCTTCCGTTATCAACTCAAGCGTTCTCGCAAATTCAACACTTGCAACAGTATGTGCAAGAATTGGAGCTCACTGATCAGGAAGATAATTGGCACTACATTTGGAATTCAACGCACTACTCGTCAACTAAAACCTACAAGCATCTTTTGGGCACCTGCGAGATGCCGGATTATTTCTATTGGCTATGGGCTTGCAAATGTCAAAGACGACACAAAGTTTTCTTCTGGCTGCTGCTCAAAGACAGACTCAACACCAGAAACCTTCTTAAGAGTAAAAAGTACCCACTTGAGGATTATAATTGCATCCTATGTGACCAGGGTGCAGAAGAAACCGCTCAACATCTCTTCTGGAATTGCCCGTTTTCACAACTTTGTTGGGATCTTATCTGCCCTCAGCATGCTACTCTAACAACCACTCATCAAGCACTTCCCCATCTCAAGAACTTGCATAACCAAAGTATCTCCATGGAAATCATTGTGATATCAGCCTGGGCGATTTGGATCATAAGAAACAACAGGATTTTCAAGAATCAGGAACCTAGCCTGTTGGGCTGGCGGGTAGTCTTTATAGCAGAATTTTCGATACTCATCCAACGTGCCAGACCACCTTTCAAACCGTTATTTTCGGACTGGCTGCGCAATATTCACTAGTTCTTTTTCCTCCTCTCTCCTTTCTTTTTGCTTCTTTTTTCTCCCCTGCTCCCTCGGTCCTGTTTCAGTTTTCTTTTGTTCTTTTGTACTCTGTTGTTTATTAATTTATTTGGCAGTAGGGGTTTCCTACTGTGTTTCATCAAAAAAAATGTAGGTGGGCAGTTATGTAGAGCATCAAACTGGCTCAAGTTGGATGTTCCTTCTTTATCCTTTTGTGACGAAAAAATGATTACCTTTTGTACACCACCTTTCAGGTTTTTAAGATGCATTTGGATGCAACTATGTGCTGCCAGGCTGCACCCCTTGACAAAACAATACTTGGCATTTACAGCAAGGTGCAACAGACATATTATTCATTATTTGTAGTGCAGTTGCTTGTATATATCTTCTGTTAGTTTGATACAATTTGATTTCCTACTTTTTTAGGTTTCCTGAGTTAGATACAATGCCATTTGGCTCTCCAATGGAATTCTCTAAGGCCCAAAAGTCTCCAACAACAATGCATTGTTTTCTCCACAGAGAAAAACAAAGTACACCAGCTAACAATAGCCAATTTAATCATGTTTTTTTTTATGTTCCTACCCTAAATAAACAACTATTCCTGTGTATGCGAATAGTGTGATATATGTCATGGTTTAATTGAGTTAGTTGTATAGCTACTTTGCCAGATGCATAATTTGCCACTTTCACTGGATGTTAAAGTAGGGAATCACATCTCTTTCAATTCATTCCGTTGGTTTTCCAAGTTATTTGTGATGATTGAGGATTCCCAAATCCATACGCACTGTGTAGTGGTATGCATCTCTACTACCATATATAAAGGAAAGAGGCCCACTTCACACATCTGCTAGAATTCTATGTTCAAGAATGCTTGGATCAGTGATATGCATAGTTGGTTTCCACGGTAAACAATCAAGCATATGCCAGTTTTTAATCTTTAACGGTGATATTGAGTAGTTAATGTCCCTTTCGCAACTACTTGAATTTTTTAATAATCTAGCTACTTTGGATGATTAGTTGTTTCTTCCTTTCACAAACAGATTTGCTAGCTACATTCATGCATTTAATGTGCAACAAAATTACACTTATGTAGTGTGCAACATAATTGAACTATGAGAAGTTGTAACCAAACAAAGCTAATTACTTTGTTTACTACCTTCCAAGTTTTATACTCCCTAAGCTAGCTGGGCTGTCATTTATCTCTCTGCTTAAAAATTGTAAATTGAAGGTAGATGCCAAAATCCTCTTCTCACTCTAATGATAGATTTCATTTTATGTTCAGTGGAGAGAGGTGAAGATGCAAGTGCAATTTGTTTTTTTTAATTCGTACTTATAGCAATTTTGTTCCATTTTTCAGAAGTGACTCTACATGTTTCAGAAATGGTTAAGAAGTTTGAGTCAGGGACTAGAGAGTTGGGCATCCCCCACAACATATCACTTTCTCATGTTAGTATTCCTTTCCCATTTCTATTGTTAACTATATATGTAGAAATGTACATCGCTTTCACATTCTTATTTGGGCAGTTGAATCCATGTAAAAGCTGTGTCTTAAAGTAAAGACGATGATGTGGAAATCCATTCATTATCAACAAAATATTGCCTATACTTGTAAAATTTAACATTGCGATGGTTACTTAGAAATGCAATAATAATAATAAAAAAACGACTGCATGTGTTCAATATTTTGTGTGTGCATGTTGTTTATTTTATTTTATTTTATTTTTTCTTAGTGCATGGTATCTCCACTAGTGCGGAGTTTGATACAATTTGATACATTTATTACATCTGAATACTTGATAATGAAAACAGTATCGGTAATTGACTAAGAGGTTTTTGATCATATTGCAATTTGTATGCATGATGCAGGAGGATGCATCAACTACCACTACTACAGAAAAAGTCATCACAGACGGTTCGGAACCCTCATCACAGACGGTTTCCGAACCGTCTGGATAAGTTGGTCTCTGATAGCAGGTTGTTATTACAGACGGTCGGGTAACCGTCTATGATACCAATATCACGAGCGGTTTTAAAAACAACCGCCTCGTGAATGCGATATCACGACGGTTACGTACACTAACCGCTCAGGGACTCGAGTATCACGCAGCGGTTTATGTTTAGAACCGTCTGTGATACTCTGACTTCACAGACGGTTAGTATACAGAACCGTCTGTGATACTCTGAGTTCACAGACGGTTAGTGTACATAACCGTCTGTGATACTGGCATTCACAGACGGTTGTTTTTAAAAATCGTCTGTGATAGTTCATTACACTAATTAGTTTTTTTACAGATTTTTGGCTAGCCTCAGGAATTACTAGCCATGCCCTCTGAAAACAAGCATGCAGAAAAACAGATACATCACAGATAGTCAATTGTCGACAAACTCAATTATTGTCGACAAACTCAATTATTGTAATTACTCAAAATAAATTACAAAAGATCACATTTGTTCAAGTATTGTTACAAAATAAATTTGATTACAATTGAGTCAATTGTTTGCAGGTGGTTGAGAAGTGTCGGCGGGGTGATGCGCTGGGTCGGCAGCAGAGTGAAATTCTCCGGTGTCCTTAATTATCTCTGATATGATAAAGCTGCAGAGCTTCCCTCGAATTTCCTTGATCTCATTCTCAAAGAGTCCGTCTAATTCTATATTCAAGGCCTGTCGCTAGCAAGAGTAAAGTGTTAAGCATATATATTTAAATTTATAATTACGAAATAATCATTTCGAGATTCACAAACCTCGGGATCCTTCTTCCTAGCTCTAATGATTTGCTCCATATGATGGCAAACGTAGATTGCACATAACTCATCATTTTGTTGCTGGTGGCACTACAAAAATAGAATTACATATATCAGTTCGAGATGCGTTATTATGAAGTATGATATAGGATTATCGTGTTGTAGCGCGTACCGGAAATTTTATCCTGTGTGTTAGTTCGGCGCTCCTTCCATCGTATATTCCTTTGTTGGCAACATAGTCGATGAACGACCTACATGATTCCAAAAAGTTATCCTCGATCATTTCAAACGAATGAAGACTAAAATAGAGTTATGTATGAAGGAAATAAGCATACCTGTCGAGTATTCCTTGCAGAATGCTGAAGTTGTGGTCGTTGCGGATTAGGGAATCAAGGTATATCACATGGTTCCTCTTTGGTATGATGACTAAAAGGATCCAGTGGTACCTACTCATGTATGTCACTATAGTCATTAAACCTGAGTTCGTGCTGCGTATAAAGTACAAATAAAATTTGTAGAGCAAGTAGTGACACTTACCCCTAGTTGTAGGGCACCACGATGTACTTCATGTTCTGCTGACGAAGCAATGGTCGCGTTATGTATTTCTCGACGAAGGACGAGTCTGTTTGGATGGTTTGCAACGATACCACATGTGGGTCGAGGAAACCCACCGGTTCTTTCCATTCCCGGATATTTTTCATCATGTATCTATAAATAAGAAATGAGTTGTGATATTTATCGGTATTACGTGAATGTAGAACTTGATTGTATGCACTTACAGTGTCCAACATCGTAGAAGCGAGGCGTCAAGGCCAACGAGGTTGAATAGGTCATATAGGTCGTTGAAGCCCACGACGAAGTGGTTCGTCTCGTTGAAGAAATGCTTATGCTCGTATCTGACGGTGATTCCAGTATCGCACCCCTCCTTTTGGGTCTTATCCAAGTACCAGGCATGCAAAGCCTGACAAGCATATCTAGCACGCCCTAATACTGCTTGGGAGCACAACGGTTTTCTGAGGATGTACTTCCCGGATATTCCCGACTTGCCGGACTTGAGAGGCGCCTTCGTCGATTTCGATTTGGTCTTAAGCATTGGCATCGTCTTCTTGTGAGACGACTCGGGACCCGATACGGCGGCACGCTTTTCTTGTTCCTTCGATGTCTTCTCCAAGGGAACCGAAAAGGTGGTCTTCTGAGGCGAAATATGAGGTGGAGTCATGGAGGGTCCTGTTGGAGAGGAATGGTTGTGTTGAGATCGCGGCACTGCTGGGTCCAGGACGATGTCCTTCTTGGGCCACTGGATAAAATTGTGCACGGCATCCCCTAGTGTTGTGATCTCTTCGTTCGGGCGAATCTCCAGTGGGACGTCCATGAAATGTTCATGTACCATGTCCACCTCCACCCTGGCGTAACCCTGCGCCACCTGGACACCGTGCTGCATTGCCCCTTCCTGGTATGGATGCACCATCCCCCGCCCGGCCTCAATAGAAATGGACCCAACTAACCTCACTAGGAGCTTGCAGGCCGTCGACTCCTACAAAACGATACACAATTAGCTAAGGTGTCCTATAGGTCTATCTTTGTTGCATTCCATAGATGTACATTACCTTGATGTCGTCTATCGGTAATTGGACATCGTCATGTCCAGAATTATGCATGGACGCGACGCTACTCCGATGTCGAGCAGGACTGGCTCCCAAATTAACAGGTGGCTTGCATCGCGATCGGGCCGAGGAGTTGATTCATTTGATCCTGCAATGCTGCCAGCTTTCCTTCAAACTTTTCAGTAATCATCTGTACCAACCGGTCCTCGCGCTCGGCCTTAGATCTCTTCCTACTCCTGTACGTGCAGTAGTCGTCTGCGAATCCATGACTCCAAGGTACGTTAACCCTAAGACCTCGCGTGCGACCAGGGTGTTCCTTGTTTCCCAGGGCCGTAGAGAGTATATCCTTCTCCCTATCTACATGGAAGGAGCCTTGGGAAGATTGGGCAGACAATTCACACTGCAAGAAGCCATCATGTTATTATAGACACTATGAAGTTATATATGGAGTTATTAACTAGGTAGTTTGACATACTTACCAAACGTTGAGACACTTCCTCGTCTGCCGGGTTTGTGAAAGAGATGCTTCCCGAATACGAGACTTTTTCCCTCGCTTTTAACCAGGCTAGGGAACGCGGGTCTAACATCAGGAAACGCGTTGTCCTCCGCCGCCGCCCATTCATCATATTTTCCTACGTATCCAGCGGTGCCTAGTCTGTGCGGATGAGTGTTTCGTGTCTGGAGAGCTTTGTGTGCCGCACTTTGCTCGTTAAATTCGGGCGTCGTCTTCATAGCAACAAAGGCGTCCCATGTTTCCTACGTCAAGAATCCGTACTTCGCGAAGGGCGTCTGACCCGTGTTCACGTACTTCGTGACAAGAATGCTCTTGAACGTCCTCCACGATTTATCGATCATGAGCATCGCCGTCCATTCCACGCGTGCCATGTCTACTTCTGGGATAGTGAACTTTTGTAATAGTTACGTCCCAGTGCGCCTCGTTTCTTTCGTCAGATCCTTCCACCTTGGTGTGGTGATGGGGACCCGTTTCCTTGCAAGTATCCCGCACATGGTCCGGAATCTCGCTGCTGAGCTCTTGGGACGCAGAGGGACCCCAAACTCACTAACCTCTGTGATCACCAGTCGGCCCACAGGCATCTTCGACTTTCCTCTGCCATCTCTCTTTCGTGTCATTGTCGTCCGCGGGGAAGATGGTGCCTCTGCCATCTGCGGCGTCGGCGACGGCGGGGAAGATGGTGCCTCTGCCATCTCGCTTACTTGCTATCTATATAATTAGTTTGAGATATATTACTACCTGGCCAGGCCGAGGTTAAACACATCAAGAAAACAAATCGATCGATACCAAAAGATGTGGTGAGCATTCTTTTCTTATTAATGCAAACAATGGAATGAATTAGTGTAATAACTCAAGAGCAGCCCTAAAGCAATGTTCAACAACTAGATGCTTTGCAAACATACAACAAAAGAGGTCACCTATTGATAAAAATTCAACACACTGACACCACATTGCTTCCTAACAGCATGATTTCTCCATGAAAACAATTAATATTAATGTAAGGGCACAATGTTGCATCCTCAAATGAGCATAATTGAGCGACTAAACACAGAAGCTATTACAGAAAGATCACATGCAATTGCAGTTAAATGAACCAAGTCACGACTCAACAAAAAAATACAATTGCTAAATGAGTCATATCGCAACAACAATCTTACATGTCTAGAATGAGAGGTTATCAGTTAATTGATATATCCAAAATTAGAAGAAAATGCATTTAAGATGCCATGGCAATCAAAACGAACCCTCAAGTGCATTTTTTGCTGAAAATTGCTCTCAGTTGACAAATTGCATAAGACATAGTCTTTGCAATCTCAGTCCTCTGTCAAAATCTCTTCACCAATCAATTTTGATAATTACAAAACAGATCTTGAGCTCAAACTACAACACATAAAGCATTCTATAAATAGAACATCTAATCATATGTCTTCAGAATAATTCACAAATTTATATCAACAATAAGCCTAATTGACAGATTGAGAATAGAAATATGCTTAAGCTCAAGTCCTGTTTCTAATCATCTATTTGATTTGATTTGGCTATCATCACAAAAACATACAAGTGTATCTTAATTCGCTATAATGCAAAACAAAGAGTACAAGAGCTCAAGTCTGTTTGTAAATATCTATATGATTTCAGATTTTGACTATCATCACAGAGCATCAACAAGGCATCATCACAAACCATCACACAGCATCAACAGAGACCATCACAGAGCATGAACAACGCATCATCAGAACCATCACAGAGCATCAACAGAGCCCATCACAGAGCATGAACAAGGCATGATCAGAACCCATCACATCACAGAGCAAGGGAGGTGCGAGGGAGAGGAGGTGACGAGTAAGAGCACAGAGCACAACCTAGTGTCGGTCGCCGAGGTCGGACCCATCACAGAGCATCAACAGAACCCATCACAGAGCAAGGGAGGTGCGAGGGAGAGGAGGTGAAGAGTAAGAGCACAACCTAGTGTCGGTCGACGAGGTCGGAGGCGGCGGTGTCGGGGGGCGCCGGTGTGGGGGTGCCGAGGTCGGGGGCGTCGAGGTCGGGGGCGCCAAGGTCGGGGCGGCGCGAAGCTCGGAGCGGTGGCCCGAGGTCGGGGCGTCGAGGTCGGGCGCCAAGGTCGGGAGCGGCGGCGCCGAGGTCTGGGCGGCAGTGTCGAGGTCGGAGGCGGCGGTGAACGGGAGCCCTAGAGGAGGCAAAGGAGCGCGCGATGAACTCAGGGGTGCGGGAGAGGAAGGGACGAGTGAGGAAAACCCTAGTGGTTCCCACCTTATTGTAACAGCCCTAAACTTAGGGTTTGTATTTCAAATGTAAAATTTTGAGGAGAAATAAAAACTTTTGTTGTCTCATCAAATCATTTGGAAGTTTTCCAAATTTTCCCTAGCAATTTCCATTTTCTAGAATTGAATTCTTGTGAATGGAAATTGTGGTCAGCAAATTCTTATGCTTTCAAACTTGTGATAATCCTCTGAAATTATTTTTCCTGTCATCTTGATCATCCTATATACCTCCCTGAATTATTTCACAATTTTTAGATTTTATTTGCTATTTAAAATGGCCAAGTCAAACCAGTTTGAAAATCTGGTCAAACCTCTGGGCAGCAGCTTGTGAATTTTCTTGGGAGAAATATAATGCATGAAAATTCCTGGAAAATTTTCACAAGGATGTCCTCTGTCCCAGGAAGCTATCATAAAAATTTCGAAATTTTTGGAGCTCCGGAACTACCTCTAAAAATTCCTCAAACCTTCTCTGTCTTTTAAAACAAATTACTGAAAACAACGTTCCTCGGGCCAACCCACCTTTCGGGCTCGAGTCCGACCGCACCACTTGACTCGGTCGCACCGCCTAGTTGCACCGTGCGAGCCGATGGCTGTCAGCCGTCCGATGAAGATCGAACGGTCCACGTTGCTTGTCTCGTCGACCTGTCCGAACGCATGTATCGATTTCAGCCGTCCGTTTTAGATCCAACGGTTGGTGCGATAATTGATCGAGTCAAACCACCGGTTCGCGCCGCACTTGACTCGGGTTCGCACCGCTCCGCTGCGCTCGCTGACTAGCGGACCCCACCTGTCAGTATCGCCCTCGTCTTCTCCGCACCTCACCGGAGCTCGTGGCCGCACTCGCATGCTTGCCACGCAGCTCGTCGCTGCCACGTCGTGCACGCGTGTCCCTCTCCGAAGCATCGCCAGAGCTTTATAACCTTACCGCACTCATCCATTCTTCGTTTCCTTCGCTCTCTCGCTTTCTCCGCCCACTTCTGCTTTTGGAGGAGAAGCGAAAAATAGCGCCGCCAGTGCGCCGCCTGAGCGCGACGCCGCCGTGATCCACGCTCGACGCTGCCTCCATTTTGCCCATCCCGGGTCCTTGGCGTCCAGTGAATCACCAGAGGCAGTATCGTCGTCTCCGCCTCCGGCGATCTCGGTCCCGTGAGCTCGTTTGTGATCTGGTGTGTTTCTAGCTTCGTCACCTAGTCCCTTAGGATCGCACTGACGCACTGAGTCTAACGTTGACTTCATTTTCATCTTTGGTGCATCGTACGACCAATTCTTCTCCAAGATCGGTTTTCCGCCGCCGTGGAAATTCCGGCCACCTCGGACCTTCTTCGTCGGCGTTATCGTGTGCTTCTTGCTCCTGGTGTTGAGGCGAAGCTTAAGCACACCTTCCGGAGTCTTCTAGAAGTCCGTATCGCCTTCTCCGTGCGAGCCGTGTCTTCTTCTCGCCTCGTTACGCCACCACCGCCGGCATCCCGTGGTCGCGCCACCGCCATCGTGTTCGCAAGATCTTCGCGAACCTGTAGGTATCACTCACTCGCCCAGAAACTCTTTGGTTTGCTTGATCAGCTGCGCGGCCGCGCCGCCGTCCCCGTGCGTGCCGGTGAGCCGCCGGCGGAGTTTAGTTATCGCTAAACTTTGTTTAGTTAGGTCACTGACTTGTGGGCCCTCTCTGGTTAATCGTGTTTAGAGAATCTTTAATCCAGCCCGTTATTTGTTCTCTGAGTCGCTGCCATGTGGGTCCATGCTGTCAGTTAGGGTTGTGTAGCTCTGGTTATGCGTTTTCTCTGTCGGTAAGCGTATTTCTCTGTGAGAGTATGTTAGGTTTGCACTTTGATAAGTCAAAGACGTATTCTTAGAGTACGCCTTCGACGTCACCGTTGGCGCTGCTGGGTCAAGTTTGACCTAGTCGCCGTTTCTCGCGCGGGTCCGCCTGTCAGTGTCTAGGGCTAGTTGGCTGTGGGTAGAAAAAGGATTAAATGCTTTAGTATTTCTGTAATGTGTTTTCACAGTCTTTGTTAATTCATTTAAACTTAGAAAATTAAGTAACTAATTCAATTTTTCTCCAAATCACTTGAAACCAGTTCAGTTAATTTTAATTTTAAATGTAATATTTACCAAAATTAGATTCAACCATGTTTCTGTTATCTAGAATCTGGTTATTGAATAATTGGTGTATTATGTACTTTCCAATTTAGAAAATTCCTATCTTTCTCAATAATTGTCCAAATCTAATGAGTTCAATTTTGTAAATTTTCATTTTTAGTGTACTATTTATCAGAATAGATTTTAGATACTGTTTCTGTTCATGAAAAATTTGTTAAGCAATTAACTAGTGTTTTGATGTGTATTTAGCTTAGAAAATTCATGGAAAATTCTTAATAACTTAGAATGATTTGTTCTCTGTTTCTAAAATTTTGTTATATCATGCTTAGTTTGCTGTGTGAGTTTGGTATGTTTTGTCGTTATTGTATGGTTGAGTTTTGTCGGTGTTTTTCGCTCTTATTCGTTGTTATTTGTTCTATCGTTAGGCTTCGATATTTGCGGCAACCCTGAGAGCGATCCTCTGCAACAGGTTGAGCATTCTGAGCAACAGCAGCCAGGCAAGCAGTTTGATCATGTTTATCCCAGTATTTTAAAGTCTAATATTTTGTTTCAACTGTATGTATGCATCGCTTAATTTGTGTTAAATTAATTAGTTAAATCCATAGCTGCATATCCTGTAGACAAAATATTGATCTCTACTACCTGAGCCTAGGTTAATTTGCTGTGATTAGAGGTCGCTGGATGATCTCTTGTCACTTAGTAGATCCGGGTCAAATTGCTTAGACATGCTTAGTATCGGTAGAAATGGGCGGTTATCGACTTAGTCGGCAACCTTGATCACACAAAATTTTCTATAACTTTATATTTCAGCATTTCTGCTATGTTTAATTGCAAAACTAAAAATGAAAACAAAAATGATTTAGACGCGGCACAATGGTAAGATTGGTGTGATCTGTTGGGTGTGATCGGAAAGGTGCCCGGGTCAATTAAGGACCGAACATCTTGTGAGTTTTTGTTATCCAAGCATTTCAGCGTGCTAACCACACTAGATGGTATGGGACCTCTCTTGACCTAGTACTTTGGCGTGTATTGGCTCCGGGTCGCAGGGGGTCGCAGGAGGGATGGAGGTGGGAGCATGGTAGTTGTCCAAAAGCTTTATCACGAGTGGGTAGTTGCCTTTTCGGCTTTACCATGTAAGCGTATGGATTTCTATCCATACGAGCGGCTCGTAGTTAATATACAATATTGGAAAAAGTCTCGTAGGACTTAGTCAGTGCGACATACCTTCGGAGTGTGCTTTGGCTTAAAGGCGATCGAAGTGTGGTATGCGATGGTACACCTGCGAGGTTAAAACTATTCGAATAGCCTCGTCCTAGGTGATGGACACGCTTGGGTAAGCTTATCGAGAGTTAGACTACAACATTTAAATTAAAACTTGATGGGTGGTACGAATCTGGGATTCGTGCTATTGTTGTGGTGACTATTGGGATAGTCACTTCTAGGTTGTTTATCTTTCGCTTTGGTTATTAATATCCTTCTGTTATTTCAATCTTAAAATGAATTACGAACTTGCCTTTAAATCTGTATCATATTATTGCAAATGAAAATTGGCTTTATGCAAATGAAACATATGGCCTCCACCAAATAAGCCTGCATGTAGCTTATGAACAGTTCTGCTAGTTCACACGTCAGTCTTGCGGGTACAAAGACAATCTTTGTACTCAGGTGCTTTGCCGGCGCGACACGGCGAAGTGGTGGCAGCAGTTAGATCTCGTCGCCGGCGGCAACCACGCATGGCGCGTGACGAGTTAGCGGCGGGCGGCAGACGGCTTGAGGCGGCGCGGGCGGGCTCTCTCAGGCGAAGATAATCGCGCATCATGTAGGCCGTGATGCGGCGAACTTGGCTCAAAGCGGCGAAACCTCACCACCGTGGCGCAATCGGCGTAGAACGCGGGCGGCGCTTTCGACTCCAATCTGGCGAAAGGCGCTTGGGTTTTGGTCTTGGGGAAAAGCGGCAGGTTGAGGCGATCCTCGTGGCGATCCACGGCATTAAATAGTGCCGGGGCGGACGAGTTTGCGGCGGCACGCGGCGCAACCCGACTCGGACACGGACTCTAGAGTCGCGACGAAAACGAAGCCGACGCGACAGCGGGGCCCATGTCGACTAGGTTAGATGCGGCGCGTCGCGAAGTGGTGCGATTCTGGCGAGTTGCTAAGATCGGACCGTCGAGATCTAATCGAGCGGTCCACAATCAAAGGAGCATCCAACGGTGAGAGTGCGGGAAGCGGAGAGAGAGAGAGAGGGTCGTGAGGGGTCCACTGTCGGTGGGGCGGCTAGCATGCTTGAGCGGGCGGGCGAGCGCGGAATAGAAGTTGGGCGGAGATTCGGCCAAGATTTTTCGAGATTTTAAATAGGTTTTCTATTTTAGAAAATACCGAGAAATTCAAATGGGCAATAGAAAATAGCAAATGAACTCGAGAAAAATTCTAGAAAAATCTAGAAAATATATCTCGAGCACACAGAACCCAAATAAAATAGTTTTGGCTATTGTTCATGTTGGGATTATTCACATTAAATGTTTTTGATTGTAAAGTCAATATTAAGCTTTTGAAATTAAATTCAAATAAATCCAAATGGTGAATTTTCCTGCTAACTATTCAAAGGTTTTTAAGGCTTTGGGATGTTACAAACCTCCCCTTAAAGAATCTCGCCCGAGATTCAAAGGCTAGCTAGAGAAAAGGCTAGGAAACTTCGGCTTCCTCTTCTTCACGTTCCCACGTTGCTTCTCCTTCCGAGTGGTTGCTCCTTTGGACCTTGCGGCAACCAGTGCCTTGCTTATGGTGAGCGCTCTGCGACATCCAAAATCTGATGTTTGCTCCTTGTAGGTAGATCCTCCTTCAAGTCAATTGATTCCAAGCTGGGCTTGCTCTTCGGCACACGAAGACACTTCTTCAGCTGCGAGACATGAAAGACATCATGTACTCCTGCTAACGATTGTAGCTCAGCAAGTAACAACTTCTCCACGGCGTTCCAAAATCTTGAGCGGACCAACATACCTAGGGCAAGCTTCCCTTTGGCATGAAACCTTTGACACCTCTCGAGTGGGGTAACTCGAAGATAAGCGAAATCCTCGGATTCAAAGCGAGATCACGGCGGCGATTATCGCGATAGCTCTTACGCTGGTGAGCTATCTTTAATCTTTCTCTTATCATGGCCACTTGCTCTTCTCGCTTCTGAATAATGTCGGACGGCGATCGTTTCAAATTGTTTTCGACCAATTCAACGAGGTCCTCTGACATCACGGCCATACAAAGCTTCAAATGGTGACATTTGCGGCATCGCTTGATAACTATTGTTGTATGAGAATTCAGATATCGGTAGCTTTATCCCATCGGTAGCATTAGCTAGACACAATGCTCTCGGCATATCCTCAATATCGATTGACTCTTTGATCTGCCCATCCATGCGTGGATGATACGCGATCGCGAAATTGGGATGGTACCCAATGCTTCATGCAAACTTTGCCAAAATCGAGAGGAGAACTGAGATCCTCGATCGACACTATCTTCTTGGGCACACCATGCAAGCCCGACAATTCTAGCCATATACAATTCCATGGCGATCTCACGAGTATGTGGTTTTGGTAGCAAGAAGTGGGCGACCTTGGTCAAGCGATCGACTATTACCCGAGATTGAATCGTGAACCTGTTGGTAAACCGGTGATGAAATCCATACCGATTTCTTCCACTTCCACTCTGGAATCTTCAGCGATTGCAGCAAACCTGCTGGCCTCAGTGTTCGCTTCACTTTACGGCAGTGTCGCACAAGGCAACGAACTCTGCGACTTCTCGCTTCAAATTTGTACCAAAATTTAGTTTTCACATCTGGTACATCTTGGTACTTCGGGGTGAATCGAATACTTTGAGTCATGGGCTTCCTTTAAGATTAAGCGTCTCGGACCATCTATATCGGTACAGATTGACCATTAATCGGTGTATGTCTTGATCATCTTTGGTGAAATCTTTGAATTTCCTTCTACCATTTTGACCTTGATGTCGAACAACACAGATCCTTTGGTTGTGCTTCACGAATCTGCCTCTCCAGGTAGACTGTACTTCCAAATTGGCTACAAAGCCTTGAGACACAACTTCTAGCTTTAGCTTAGAAATTCTTCATACGATTACAGGCAACTTTCCTTTACTTCAAAGTATTGCGGTAACTCTTACGACTTAGGCGTGCACCTCGTTGGCTTTTCCGGGATGGTAGTGGATTCCAAGATTATAATCCTTAATCAATTCCAACCATCTTCTGCATCTCATATTCGAGATCGATTGGTAAAGATGTACTTGGACTCTTATGATCCGTATAGACTTCACGGCGATTACTGGAAGTGAGGTAATGACGCGTAAATCTTTAGAGCATGCACTACGGCTAATTCCGGATCATGAGTAGGGTAATTCTCCTCATGAGGTCTCAATTGCCTTGATGCATAGCGGCGCCTCTTCCTTCTTGCATCGGGGCGCATCCTAATCCTTGGCGAAGCATCACAATAGATATCGAAATCCTTGCGAATATCCGCGAGAATCTGAAAAGGTGAAGTCAATCGTTCTTCAACTCTTGAAAACTTTCCTCACAGAGTGAGTCCAAGTGAACTTTTTCTCCTTCTTCAACAATTGCGTAAGGGGCTTAGCAATTGATGAGAATCCTTCGATGAAAGCGTGTAATAACTTGCCATTCCCAAGCTGCCGAATCGGAGTTCTGATTACGGCTGCTCCCAATGTAGCCTTTGCTTTAACTACAGGGGTCCATTGCTACTCCTGTTGTCATCACATGACCAAGGAAATCCACTTCCTTCTTCCAAAAATCACACTTACCAACTTGGCATACAATCGATGCTCTCGAGTTTCTCAATATTGTTCTTAAATGTTAGAGCGTGTTCTCCTCCGACTTGGAGTACACGAGAATATCATCAATGAACACAACTACGAACTTGTCCAAATATTCCATGAATACTTTATTCATCATGTTCATGAAATAGCGGGGCATTAGTCGGACTAAAAGACATGACTAAGAACTCATAATGTCCGTGCTGCGTTGAGAAAGCGGTCTTGGTATATCCTTAGGACAAATCTTCAATGGTGATGTAACTTTGATCGTGGTCGATCTTTGAGAACACTCGGATCCTTTCATCGATCAAGCAGATCATCTATCGGGGTAGTGGGTACTTGTTCTTTCAATCTTAAAATGAATTACGAACTTGCCTTTAAACTGTATCATATTATTGCAAATGAAAATTGGCTTTATGCAAATGAAACATATGGCTCCACCAAATAAGCTCGCATGTAGCTTATGAACAGTGTCCGCTAGTTCACACGCTCGGCTTTGCGGGTACAAAGACAATCTTTGTACTCGTGTGCTTTGCTCAATGTTTTTGTTGCAGAGGAAGAAGGTGAGCCCCAAGGGCCTCACTTACGTGAGTCGTGTTGCCGCTTCGTGGGCGACTAGACTTGGCGGTCCGGCCGATGCCTTGTGGGTTGGAGGCACGCTGATTGGCTTTGTTTATAGCCATCTTATGGCACTTTTGCTTCCGCTGTCTTCTTTCTGTTATTTGTGTATCTTGTGGCCTGTCGGCCTATGTCTGTAATAACTCTACTATTTGTTTATCTTCCGTTTGGTAGTGTGGTGTTTGGACTCTATGTTTGGAATGGAGTTGATGTCTAATTTTTGTACCCGGGTGTGTATACTGCTTTCTGGGAAGTATACATATCTCGAGGATCAATTTATTTGATTTGTGATGCTAGGACCAGGTGGTTGGTTAAGCATTACAAGCCAAGTAAATTGGGGGTCCTCACACTTATAACAGGCTATCACAGACGGTTCTATATTAGAACCGTCTTTGATATATAATCATAGACGGCTCTATCTAATAACCGTCTGTGATATGTTCCATATCACAGACGGCCTTATTTAAACCGTCTGTGATAAACTTATATCACAGACGGTTTGTTTATAGAACCGTCTATGATAAACTCATATCACAGACGGTTTGTGTATAGGACCGTCTGTGATAAACTCATATCACAGAATAGGTTTTGTCGGGCTATCACAGACGGTTCTTAAATAGAACCGTCTAAGATAAGCTTATATCACAGACGGTTCTATATTAGAACTGTCTGTGATTCATTATCACAGACGGTTATATAATAGAACCGTCTGTGATAGCTCCTGACAATTATCAATTACAATGAACATCCACATTCACATCAATATCAAAATATATGAGAGATGACAAAACCTGGTGACAAGTATATATGATGACAAGCTCATAACACATTTTACTTCAAAAACCAATTATCGGTTACGATGAACGTCCACATTGACATCAATATCAAAATATATGAGTGATTACAAGTCCATAACACATGATGTTATAGAATAAATTAATTACAATAGATTAAATTCTTAATTAAAATATAGCCCTTCATGATGATCGTGCGCATATAGCTAGCTTCCTCATCGGGTTCTTCCCGAGCCCGATGCCATCTCCGAAAGGTGGCAACTCGTCAAATTGATTGTGTTCTTCCTCGTCCACTACATTCTCAACTCAGACAATCCTTCTTTTCCATGAAGAACTACGTGGCGTTTCTTATTTGCGGGTCGGTTACATAGAATACTTGAACAACTTGATTAGCCAGTACGAATGGTTCGTCTTTGTATCCGACACGTTCAAGGTCCACGGTAGTGACACCGTACTTGTCAACCTTTACCTGTGGGAGATGGACCCAACGGCACCGAAATAGGGGGATCTTGAAAAGCACGTAGTCGAGCTCTCATATCTCCTCTATTTGCCCATAGTACGAGCTCCTCACCATCGATCTTGAATGCATCTATCACGGACACCATCGCTACGGATCAGTGCTCTTCCTATCTGGTAATGTCGTATAAAATGTGTACCCATTTATGTCATATCCTTGCCATGTGATAATTGTAAATTGTGGCCCTTGTGCCAACCATAGCAATGTATCATCACTTGATGACCTCCCAGTGATTCGCACCTTTAACCATCCGTTGAACCGACGGTTGTGCTCTCTCATGATCCAAACCTCGACCGGTTTGGATTCGTTGGCGTACAATGTCTTTGTGCTCGTCGATGTACGGGACACTTGGTCATGTGTTGCAAGACCATGAAATGGGCTTGGCGTATGTATCCAGATCGGGAGTGATTGATTTCCTTCCGATGGTCCCGATACCATCCAGTCTCCCCTCATGACGAGATAGAGGCACACCTATTGGATCCAACTGAGCCATATAGTCGACGCATAACTCAATGACCTCTTCCATTGCATAACCTTCGACGATGCTGCCCTCCGGTTGAGATCGATTCCATACGTAGGACTTGAGAATTCCCATGTACCTCTCGAACGTGTACATATGACGTAGGAACATAGGGCCGCATATCTTTATCTCTTTCACAAGGTGAACAATGAGATGGACCATGATATCGAAAAATGACGGAGGGAAATACATCTCAAGATGACATAGAGTCGTCACCACCTCGGCCTGCAGAGCATCTAGTCCTTGGGGATCGATGACCTTCTGAGCAATTGAGTTGAAGAAATAACACAGCCTCAAGATTGTCACTCGGACCTTGTTCGACAAGATACTCCTAATTGTAACAGGAAGCATTTGTGTCATCAGCACATGACAATCATGCGACTTCATACCAATTAATTTTAAATTTTGCATAGAAACAAGTTTCTTAATGTTAGCAGAGTAACCAGACGGGACTTTCACACCATGCAAGCTCTGGCACAGTTCATTTCTCTCGGCCTAGGCGAGTGTAGCAAGTCGGGGAGGCACGTTCATCTGTGACGAGTCTCTTGCGGTGCTAACTCGGTCCTTATGTTCATATCGACCAAGTCTCGCTGTGCGTTAACACCATCCTTTGTTTTTCCACTAATGTTTAGTAAGAGACCAATCAAGCTATCACATACATTCTTCTCCACATGCATGACGTCGATGCAGTGGCGAACTTCTAAGTGCTCCCAATAAGGCAAGTCCAAAAAAATTGACCGCTTCTCCCAGATGTTCTTCTGACGGGTTCTTAATTGACGTCCCTTCCCAAGCACAACATCGATATCCTTAACCATATCATAGACATCTTTCCCTCTAAAAGCCCTTGGAGCTGAACCGTCCTCCTTATTTCCGTCGAATTGTTTCTTCATCTTTCGGTATGGGTGACTCCTGGGAAGGAACCTACGGTGACGCGTATACACAGTTTTACGCGAGTTGTTTAGCCATATACTCTCTGTAGCATCTAAGCAGTGCGGACAATCTTTGGCTCCTTTTGTACTGAAGCCCGATAGGTTACCCAGGGTAGGAAAATCATTGATGGTGCAGA
The DNA here is from genome assembly GCA_036346255.1 of Ampelocalamus luodianensis. NCBI lineage: Eukaryota > Viridiplantae > Streptophyta > Magnoliopsida > Poales > Poaceae > Ampelocalamus > Ampelocalamus luodianensis. The sequence goes on along the minus strand of CM070631.1, from coordinate 22,817,933 downwards.
ACAACATGGCGTGTAAAGTGAAGTTCTCTCGTTTGTACGCATCCCATACCTATACCCCTTCGTTCCAAAGTGTCACAAGATCTTCCAGCACTTGGTGCTAGGTACACATCAATATCATTCCTAGGTTGTTTCGGCCCTTGGATAAGTAGTGACATCAAAATGTACTTCCACTTCATACACAACCAAGGAGGAAGGTTGTACATGCATAGATTCACAGGCCAGGTGCTATGTCGGCTGCTCATGTTACCGAACGGATTCATTCCATCTGTACTCAACCCTAACCTTATGTTCCTTGGTTACGCACCAACTCTTGAAGCTTCGATCGAAGTTTCTCCACTGAGCAGAATCAGCAGGGTGTCTTAGCTTTCCATCTTTCTTACGGTCCTCCGAGTGCCAACGCACCAATCTTGCCTCTTTTGGGTTCGCAAATAAACGCTTCAAACGTGGGATCATAGGCAGATACCACAACATCTTAGCAGAGGTCCTTGCTTCAACCTAGCGATTTCGACGCTTGTATCGGGATGCTTTGCACACGGGACATACATGCATGTCTGCATACTCTTACTGTAGAGGATACAATCGTTCGGACATGCATGTATTCTTTCTACTTCCATTCCCAATGGACAAAGAACCTTCTTTGCTTGGTAGGTGGTGTTGGGCAACACGTTTCCCTCCGGAAGAATGTCTTCTAGGAGACCTAACAACGCTGTGAAACTCTTATCGGACCAACCATTGCTTGCTTTTAATTTAAGTAGTTCAATCACGGTTGACAACCTTGTATATTCCGGCTTGCAGCCAGGGAACAAAGGTCTCACCGAGTCCTCCATTAAGCGCTCGAATTTAAAAACTCTCTCTCGTAGTTCTCTTACGCATCGCGTAGCATCCGATCCGTTGTCATCGTGTGACCTATCCTCATCAAAAGCACGATCTACATCCGGCATATCGTTGACATCCGGCATATCGTTGACTTCCTCGGCGATGTCGTTATTACTAACTTCCCGTCGCTCTTCACCGTGGTCGGTCCAACATGTATACCCTTTTTGAAACCCTTCGAATCAAGTGTGCTTCTATCTGCGCGAGTTGGTAAATATCTTGATTACATAATCAATGCATGGACAAGACATAAATTTTATCCCCTTCTTCAACATATCACGCTCGCGGCTCTTCTAAAAGCAACCACGCCATTAATGTACTCTTGACTCACACGGTTCACACCATACATCCAGTTTCGGTCCATCTACGCTACACATATAACAAAATATATAGTGTCAAATTAGATTAATAAAATATCTCTCAACCGCGCTCTCTCTCTCTCTCCATTTCCTTCCACCTCACAGAACTTTAAAATTATTCCAACCACCCAATGAAAAATATTATTCTATTCCCTTACATCCGGATGCAAAAGTTTGCATCGGTTCCTAGAGTTTTGCTTCAGAATAGGCAGCTTCCACTTGTGGAATCGGTTCCTAGCATCAAATCTAGCCATTCGAACCGGCTAATTAAGCACGTAAATTGCAGATGCTCTAAAGGGTAGAGTTTCGGGATTTGTTCAAAATAGCTAATAACTGCATTCCTAATAATGGGATTAATTCCTTACTTACTACTTTGTGTGCTTTTTTATTATTCCTTAGTGCAGTTGCGAAATCCGTACAATTCCCTCTTCACGTATAGTTACCCGATGCTATAGAAGTACCTACTCCCATTTCGGCTCTTATACACGCGATCGATGCTTAGCATATTCTACAATATCTCAATTGGGTTATAAAGATTGTTACCCTCGGAGCTCACGACGAAAATACCAAATCGATCTCTTCAGATTGCTGTCCTTCTCCCTCCCTTTCTCCTCTCCTTCTCCCTCCCTTTCTCCTCTCCTTCTCCTCCCCTCTCTCTCTGTCGGTGGCGCAGTGGGCTTTACAGGGAAAGGCGAAATGGGAAGGCGGGGTACTCAGTATTTATAGCGCGAGATATCACGAGCGGTTCAAAATATGAACCGCGTGATAGGTATATATCATGACGGTTTATTAAAAGCACCGTCTGTGAAATATCACAGCCGGTTCTATTAATAAACCGTCTGTGATATGGAGTATTATCACAGACGGTTCATTAATAGAACCGTCTGTGAAATATCACAGCCGGTTCTATTAATAAACCGTCTGTGATATGGAGTATTATCACAGACGGTTTATTAATAGAACCGGCTGGGATATTTCACAGACGGTTCTATTAATGAACCGTTTGTGATATGTGCCTATCACAGACGGTTACTAATAAGAACCGTTTGTGATAGGTCGGCAAAACAAATGCCGCGCCCAACAGACCCAACACAGACGGTTTCAAATTAACCCATCTGTGATGGGGTGTCTACTATAGCCTGTTTTGTAGTAGTGTACACCACAGAGAAGGCCTAAGTTTATCCTAACAGGGCCAAAGGAACCTAAGCTTCAGACTCCCCACAGGATCCGAGCAGTCAGTGAAGAACTCTGCAAAGCTAGAGGAGGAGATGCTGGCCAAGATCCCAAAGTTCATAGCACAACCATTTAACAAAAAAGTGAGAATTTGTCTTACTGTGCATTTGTTTAACTTAACTAATTGCAGATTGTATGAGCCGAAGCCTAACTTAATTACTTGATTTTGAATTTAGATTGTTGGAGCTGCATTTCCTCCTCTCCAAGGAAAGCTCCACAACTTTTTGAATTCAATGTATGTATTATATTATCATGACATAATGGAAATATTATTTATATAAGATTTAGGGTTCCATTGCAACGAATGGGCATCCTACTAATATTGTTAATTTGCAAGATTGATCTTTCCGTGTGAGTTCTACTTGTGCTTCAAGGCAGAGGACCGTGTGGTGGAGATTAGGGTTTTCTACTCCTGGCAACTTGGGGAGATAGAGCATTTGGGCAAGTGGTTCCACGAGGAGGGAGGTGCACAACAGGTAGGGGGCTCAAGGCAAATTATCTCTCGTCCAGTCGGGATTTTTCTAAAAGAACGTGTTTAGTGATGCGGGAGGATTCCACATGATCCTAGCATCCCCTTGCGATCCAACGGGCTACGAAACAAAATGTTCAGATTTTTTACAGGTGGCATTTTCACATAATTTGTTGCCATATAACCCAGTGCGTAGCCCTTACCATTTGGTACGGGCATGTGTGTCGAGACCCGAAAATGCATCTCAGGAGCCCTCTGTGTATTCTGAACTAGTCCCAGATCAGTAGCTAGTTCACACAGGGAAACAGTGATGAAATACCATCCATTTATTTAATTCAACTAAAAAGATCTCAAAGTAACAAATAATAATAAATGGACCTTATGGTCAACGTTTACTTAACTTGCCACGCAGGGCTAAAGAAACAAATAAACTCTTGCAGCGGAACGAAACTCTTCAAATGGCCAATCAACATGCCCACAGGCAATCGAGTGGAGAAACGCATCCTAATCCTCAAAACCTTCATGGTCTTCCTAGGCGAAGTACTCTTGGGCAGCTTGATATTCTCCCTCTACTGCTGATCAAACAGAGGGCACAAAGCCATGAGTACTTTGAATGTACTCAGCAAGCCGTGGGGAAATGTATGCAAATAGTATTCATGCAAGGCTTGAACAAAGATTAGTTGTATGGCTATTTTGCAGAAAACAGCATTTACGATAAATACAATAAATAGATTGAAATGCGTCATTGAAAACAATAAATAATAATTAAACAATTGTTTCGAAACAACCCGTGAACTTCCCATTCACTCCCAACCAAACCAAAGATAAGTGAATTCCCCATTCACCAATCGACACAAACCACCAAGTGAATGACCTATTCACCAAACGAACATTATATTCATCAAGTGAACTTCCCATCCACACTCCGACACATTTTGAAGAAACTCTATCTCCGTGTGAAATCCCAGCACATCCATAACCGCGGACACGGCTATTCGAATAGTTTTACACTCTGCAGAGGTTGTACAGCTTGACCCACAAGAGATAGATCAACTTATAATGTCCGTTTAACACACTTCCGAGGTGTGCGACTAAGTGATCATCACAAGCCTTTACAAAGCTCCTTCTTAACCCGATTACGCGCTAAGGTTTCAACACCGAATGTCTTTCCGACTGCATGTGCCCCCTCTTGCGCCACCGTGAGAATACGTTTTCCACGACTCACACTTCACATGACAGAACCGAAATTAATCATAATTAGTCAGCCAGGTCCGTCCCATACCAGACATGTGGTTGTACGGTTAAGGCCCAGTTCAATGGCGCACAAGATTAAGTCCTTGACAAGTTACTCAGGCGAGACTACCACAAACCCACAACATGTTCAATCCACATCCCCACTATCCACCAACCACTCGCCCAAGCGAAAACCATTTTGTTTAACCAACACCCATGACTAACCCCGTCATGGTACACAAATTTTAACAAGAATGGCTCACCACCACGATTCCATAAATCATTAAGTCAAATTAATTATTAAGACACATGTGATGACAAACCCATCGTAACTAAGCAAAACTAAGCATATGTACGATACCCATGTTGGCAATATAAATATGTCCAACTAAAATTACCCATGCTAAGGTGACAAAGGATTCATGGCATTCAAATATTCAATGGAGGCATAATGACAACAGGTAATAGCTAATTCCAAAGCAATTTATATAAATATAGCATGCAATTGTATAAAACAATATACTTTTGAAATCATGGGTTCAATATGATCAAAGGTCCACGACTTGCCTTGGAATAAATCCAGTGATTTATCTTGATCTTGGTATGCTACTCCTTGCTCAAAGCTTCCCGAAGTATCGACGTCTACTCGCAAAACAAGCAAATAAACCAAATAAATAAATAACAGGGAGAAAACAAACTCCAAAAGTTAAATAAAAATCTCAGATAAATAGATCTCGAATTTAGATAAATTTAGGAATTTGAATGGATTCAATCGGAGTTCGGATGCAAAAGATATGAGCTCTGGAAAATTGAAATCTAAAGAAATACCCTAATTTGAATTTCTGGAATTATCCAAATTATTTTTCGACTGGAAATTCCGGATTATGACGGATGCTGATGTCAGCGGGGCGGTTCGGACTGGGCTAATTCAACCTGACAGGTGGGACCCACTTGGAAGTGGCTAGGCTCGCGGTGGACTAGGTCCATGGGTGTTTGGCTCGGGTGGGATTTTGGGCGTGTGAAGAATCCAAACCCGCCATTATATGTTAATGGTGTTTTGGTTATTAATGACAAATGCTTTGTGAGACTAACACTCTTTCTGATATACCTATTGTTTAGTCTCAATTGGATATAAAGATCAAAAAGGTATGCATTCGACAACTTCTTATTATATCTTGTTGCATTCCTCGGATCCAATATATAGGTTGAACTTCACCAAAAAGGAAAACTTGTATATGTGCATATGTTTCATTTACACACTCATATATGCACACATTTAGGGGGAGTTCAATCTATATCTTGCGGTTTCATTAGTATTGGTCCATAATTCTTTGTCCACATATATTAAGGATCTTTACCTTGAAATATATCCTTGAATATATTTAACTTGTGTAGTTAATATATTCATATGAGTATATACAACTTGTGTAGTTTGTATACACTCATTTTGGTATATATAACTTGTGTAGTTCATATATACTCATGACCTTGTTGTTTCATTAGTACTGATCTTTGTGATCTACTTTGAAACATAACTCTTGAGTATATATATAACTTATGTAGTTTATATATACTCATACCAATTACATTCAATTACCTGTTATTGAAGTGATTATCATCTATTACCAAAGAGGGAAAGATTGTGGTATCTTGTCCCACCATTATTGGTTAATGGTTTGTAGTGGTAATGTATGATAATCATATTGTGGAACTAACGGTTTTCTATGAGTTGGTGAAATAGGTTATGTTTCATGTGATTGAAGACTTCGGATGATGTCATGAGTTGATCATCAAGTCAAGTGTTTGAAGAAAAAAAGAATATCGTCATGAGTTGATGATATCAAGAGAAGAAAATCATCATGGGTTGATGATATTAAAGTGAAGAGCTTGGAGTAAAGGAGATGATCATGAGTTGATCATCAAGACAAGAAGAATCCATCATGTGTTGATGGAAGTCAAGTGAAGAGTGCATCATGAGTTGATGTATGTCAAGACCTGAAGCAAGGATATGCGTCATCAAGCTTCAAGTGGTTGCGCAAGGAAAAGGTATGACTAGCTAGGGCTAAGGATTTGTTCCTAGTCTTTTACCGGTCTCGGTGTTTGGTTAGAGACCGGATTGCTAGTATAGGTTGCCGTACTATTAAGAGGGGTCTTAATTAGTAACTTGAGTTAGTCATGTGTTGATGGCTCATTGTGTTTGCTCTAGCTCAACTTAACATGTTGCCTATATTTGCGAATGCGTTTTGCAAATAGTTGTGGCTCATGGTTATTCCTTGTAGCATGTGACTTTAGTTTGCGAATGTGTTTTGCAAACGGTTTAAGTTCATGTACCTTATTCCTTGTGGCGATGATTCTAAAAGTCGGCAAAATGTGTTTTTGTGACTTGTTGAGAATCTAGATTTCATCTCTTGTGTACATGTTGCATCAATTTGGCAAATATGTTTTGCAAATTGAGTTGAAGCAAATGTGCAAAGTCTTCTCGATCTTGGTATTGATGGCGATGGCCGACCGCTTTGTGGTAGTGATCGACCGGTGCTTGCGGTCTGACCGACAGCTTGTGAGCGGTCTGACCGGCATCGCGGTTAAACATCGCGGTCAGCTTTTTCCAGAGAGCGACTTTCTTGGTTAGCGACCGAGCGGTCTGACCGACGTGGTTCGGGCGGTCTGACCGGCCTGCGGTAGTACCGGCCCTTAGAATCGATACTACCGGGGTCCGGCAGTACCGGGAGTTTGAAACGGTACTACCGGAGTGCGGTAGTACCGAACTTTGTTTGGCGGTACGTGTTTTCCAGAAGTTCTGGATTGCTCTGTTGCTCAGTTGAGCGGTCTGACCGCCTCGGCGCCTCGACCGGTTGGAGCGGTCTGACCGGCCATTGGTTGGCGGTTAGACCGATTGTGAGTCCAACGGCTAGTTTTATAGCCGTTGGCGCTTGGGCGGTCCGACCGGCCATTTGTTGGCGGTCAGACCGATTTTGTCCAGATTCTCTGGAATCTTTTCTCAACGGCTAGTTTTTGTGTGTGGGCTATAAATACCCACCTTGGTGTGTGAGGAAGTGGTTGCTTTGAGTTCTTTGGTGCCCCATTGAGTTTCTTTGAGCTAAGAGCAAGCCTCTCATACTCTTGTGTGCATGTGTTGCACTTAGTGAGTGATTGAGAGCAAACCCTAAGTGCATGTGTTGCATTAGGTTGTGGATTGCTTATCCATAGAGCTTTGGCACTTGATTGGTTCAAGTGAAAGTTGAGTCTTGTTATTCTTGGTGTTTGCCGACACCTAGACGGCGTGGAGGCGTTATGCGTCGGTGATCTTCTCAAGTGAAGCTTGTGAGAAGACCCGGGCGATTTGTGAGTGGCTTGGTGCTCGCCATCTCCGGAGCGGAGTAAGAGCAACCCTAGTGGATTGGGGTGATAAGTTCAAGTTGGAGTCGGTTCAAGCGGTTGAACTCACTTAGAGGTGTTGGTTCGGTTGGAACCGGTCCAAGTGGTTTGGACTTACCTCGGAGGTGTTGCCTCGCGTTTTTGAGCCGATCCAAAAGGTTGAACTTACCTCAACGTGGATTAGGGGAGACCGGCAAGTCTTCGATCACCACGGGAAAAATATCGCCGTGTCAAATTGTGGTTTGCATTTTTGAGCTTTACCTTATTGCAATTTACATTCATATAATTAAGTTGCTCATCTATTGTGTATGAATGATTGCCTAGCTATGTGCCATTCACATTGCCTAAATTGAATTGCTCACAAGTTCATGCTCAATTGATTATTATCATTAGACTTGTATTGTTGGAGCACTTAGTTGAGACTAGTGGTTTTTAGGTCTTATTTGTGCAAAACCGTATTTATATTATCTTCCGCATTTGAAATCGGTTTTAGAGCATAGAAGTTTTAAAACGCCTATTCACCCCCCTCTAGTCGGCCTACTCGATCTTACAAGTGGTATCAGAGCTTGGTCTCTCATTTATTAGACTTAACCGTCTAGAGAGTAAAGGATGGCGACTAGTGATATTGTGCACCTAGGTGAAGCACCTAAATTTGATGGCACAAATTATGCACATTGGAAAATCCGCATGGCATGTTATTTTAAGGCCATGGGCCTAAATATATGGCGGATTGTAGATGTGGCTTTTCTCCTCCTTTGGATAGGCTTGATCCAACAATTGAGGAAGAGAAATGCTTACATCTCGACGCTCGAGCAATTAACGCTTTATTTAGTGCTTTGAGTGTAGATGTGTTTGATGCCATATGCGATCACGAGAACGTTCATAAGATGTGGACCCATCTTCAAGAATATTATGAAAGGTCCACTTCCACAAGCAATGATCGCATAGAAGAATGCTCAACTTCTAGCTCCGACGATGATGAGACATCAACTCCATCCACTTCACCTCATTGCTTTATGGCTAAAGGTAATAAGAAGGTAAATAATTATGATGATAATAATCCTTCTTATGATGAGTTGATGGATATGCTAGAAGAGCTTAATGAATATATAGGAGAAGAGAAATCTAAATACAAAGTTTTGAAGAAAGAACATGTCTTACTTCAAAATAATTATGATGTTCTAAAAGATGAACATGAAAAGCTCCTCCTAAATGAATATACTAGCTCCAAGGTGGATATAGTTGTAACATGTAATCTAATAGATGATTTGCCATGCATAGCTCCTATTTCTTGCAATTCATCTAAAGCTAACATATCCACATCTTGTAATAATTTAATTGATATGCCTTGTTGCTTTAGTAAAAATATTTCTATTTCCTCTATGTCTTGTGAGACTAACCTTGTAGAGGAAAACAAAAGGGAGAATAGCAAGATGAGACACAATCAAAGACACAACAAGAACATCAAGTGCTTTGATTGTCATCAAAAGGGTCACCTCTCCTCAAAATATCCTAATAAGGAAGATTACAAGAGAGGACTTGGCTTCATCGAAATGAAAAAGGTGAGGTTCATCCCAAAGCAAAAAGGAAAGAAATACTCAAATATCAAATGCTTTGGATGTTATGAAAAGGGACACATTGCTTCCGTGTGCCCTAACAAGGTAAATGATTTAAATGATATACCTTGTTGCTCTAAATTAAATGTTTCAATTTCCTCTATGTCTTGTGAGACTAATCTTGTAGAGGAAAGTAAAAAGATCAAGGATATCAAATGCTTTGATTGCAATAAGAAGGGTCACTTTACCTCCAAGTGCCCTATCAAGAAAATGGACAAGAGAGGACTTGGTCTCACCGCCAAGAAGAAGGTGAAAAGTCACCCAAAGCAAAATGGAGATCAATTCAAAATTATCAAGTGCTTTGGATGCAAGAAGTTTGGACATATTGCTTCGGTGTGTCCAATTCAAAAGGATGTCAAGCCAAGACATTCAAGTAAGAGGCAAGCCGACAATGAGCAAGAAAAGAAGACATCAAGGGGAAGCAAAAGCCCTACTTGCTACAATTGCCGGGAGAAAGGACATTTTAGTAAGGAATATCCCAAAGGTATCTCTCCTAAGCCAATTATTTATAATGATCATTATGTGCTTAGGAAGGATAAGAATGGCAATGTGTTTGCTAGAATTGTTAGTTCACCTAAGACGATTATCAGAAGGGCTATTTGGGTGCCCAAAAGTATTGTGACTAACATTCATGGACCCAACCAAGTATTGGGTACCAAAATGCGCTTAAATGATTGATAGGTACTTAGAGAGGCATTGGAGACTTGGCTTATTCATGAAGAGGTGTATTCCACCATATGTCAAAATTGGAGCCAAGTATGAGGATAAACGAATCATATCATGAGCCAATGCTATCTCGGTAACAAGTATTTACATTGTAGTATCTAGACCCTTTACCTTGTGTAGGTCGCATTCATGAAAATCTTATAAAAATGGTTGTTCTTGCTCTTGTGCTATATCTTTATTATTGAAATATTGAGCAAGATGGAAGTGGCACATTATGGGGGAGTGCTAAATCATTTACATGTATATCACGTCCCAAGGTGTGCCCAAATTAATTAAGTGCTAGTAATGTTTTTCTAAATTGAGCCATTTAGCCAAAAGTCAAAAAAATTGAAATTATTAGTATATCCTTTGAAAAATTAGTTGCAAAATGTATACAAATGCATTTCAAAGGTTTACCAAAGGATTTGGTTCAAGAAAAATATATTTTAAGTGAAAATAAGTTTCTACCCAAAATTCTAGATTCTAGGATCTGGTTTTTGACATAAACTAGATTTTTGTGTAAAATCTATTTTAAAAGGAATTTGATCTTCATCTCAAAAGGAAAATCCGAGAGTTGGTTATTCTAAACACTTTTCGTATTCAAATGATTTCCAAAATACCAACTCACCAAAAGTTATTCGATTTTGAAACTCGTCCAAAATATCGGTTTGACCTAAATGGTCACCTTCTAGCACTTAAGTGAGTTTAGCCATTTGAACCTAAATTATTCACATGAATAGGTCCATGATGGTATTTATGACTCATACATGCAATTGGATGCTATAGAATACTTCAAATGCTCAATTTAGTTCTTTTTGTGGAAGTTATTGAAAATACGATTTCAATTGCCAAAATAAAAGGTTATTTTATAAAAACTATTTGAGAGTTGGATTTTAAAGGGCTATATAAGTTGGAAATGCTCCAAAGTTATTTGTTTGATTAATTGTGTGAAAATTTGGAGCAAATTACAACAATTCTCTCAATTCTCAAAATCCAGCACTGAACTTTTGTCAGTTTCAGTCATTACCGGTCTGACCGCCCACCTTGGCGGTCTAACCGCTGGAATCGGTCGAACCGCCATGCCCAGCGGTCGGACTGATTTTGCGTGAAGAGCCCCTTAACTTCCACCCGAGCAGTTCTTCCTCTTTTCCTCTCCAAATCAAAACCAACTCTCTCTCTGTTGCTTTCGGGTGTCTTTTTCACTCTGGCCCGGATCTCCCTCTCCGGCCATCTTCTTGAGCCTCCAAGGTAATCAGGAGATCTCCCTCACCCTCTCTACCCCTTGCTCAATCCATTTGCATTTTGGTTGGTTGTTCTAACCGAAATATGGAAACCTAGGTGAAGGGAAACTTTGTGAAATCCGGCTATTTGCTTCTTAATTGCTTCAAGGGATCATCTCCTTGGACTATTCTCTTCATCCCTAGCCGGTAATCTCTCCTTTTCTTACTTGCATTTTACCCACATTGCAAATTTCCCCAAATTCTAGGGTTTGACATGAATGTCCCCAAATTCACTTCATTGGTGGAAATTTATTGATATGCAAGTATGATAGGACTATATTAACAACCACTCATAATGCCATTGCACAAAAGTTGGAGATTTTGGATTTTTCCAAATTCGATCGCTCATTTGTCATTGGCGGTCCGACCGCCGCAGTGGCGGTCGGCCGTTCTTCCTGGCGGTCCGACCGGCCAGGGCAGCGGTCTGACCGCCTGTGACAATGGGCAGTGACAGAAATGGTGATGATTGCTTGTTAATTCATTCTTTGAAACTCCTTTGATATTCATTGCTATCTTATCCCAGTGACGATGCCGAACAAAAGGGTTGCGAAACGCGCTGCACCTCCTTCTCCCTCAGAAGATGAAAATATGGAAGATGTAGAAGAAGAAGTTGAAGAAGAAGAAGAAAGTGCAAGTTATGACAACAGTGACAATGACAGCAGTGACAATGAGTATGAGGATGAGGATGATGATGAGGATGATAATGATGATGATGCTCCTGATCAGAGTCAGTTTATTGGACTTGATGTGTCTACTATTAAGAGTGAGCAATATACTATTCTGAGGCATATTAATCAGTTCAGATTTCCTAGAAATGCAATCATGGGTATGTTCCACACATTGTTTCAACAGCATGTCTATCAGATAATTTATGCTAAGAAAAAGTTTGCTAATCATCAATTTGTAAAGTGGAGCTATATTGGCAAGAATCCAGTCTATAATGGTTTGCTTAGATTGTTTAGAGCTGTCAGATTAGAATCTTTGGTTTCTTTACAGTGCAACTTTCATGCAAAAGCCATCAGACAGTTTTATGCTACAGTCTATATTTCTCCTGATCATGATTATCTTGAATGGATGACTGGAAATCAAAGGCTGGAAGCTAGTAAAGATGACTTCATAAGTGCCCTGAGCCTAGGAGATTCAAGTGGTCTAAAGGTACATCTTCAGGAATCTGTTGACCTAACTCAGGTAGAGGAATTCTATGATCCAGCAAATCAGTTTATGCGAGGAAGAGTAACAGGACTTCTTCCATTGCCCAGTGTTATTAATAGGATCATGAGAGCATCATTTTTCCCTAGGAGTGGGAATAATGATGAGATACACGGGCGTGCCTGGAATGTAATTAAGTATATCATGGATGGCACGAGATTTGATGTTATGGACTTAATGATTAGAGAGATTGCTACCTCTAAGGGATACAAGACAAAGAGCATTTATTTTGCTCCCTATATCATGAAGCTTATTCAGAGTAAGATAGATTTTGATCAGACTTGTGACTTAGAGCATAAGGAGTACAGACCTAGAGATACTCCTCCTCAGGTGCCTCCTCCACCTCCTCTTCAAAGATCGGGGACGAGGATCATCCTCTCGGGACCTCCAGTCGTGAGCTCCTCGGGAGCAGGATGCGATCGCGGCTATCTTCCACCTTCAGACGAGCATGGATGCTAGGTTTGATCGCATGGATGCGAGATATGATCAGATGCATGCAGAGACTACAGCTAGGTTGGAGACTTTGGACTTGAGGGTCAGTCGTATGGATGCGAGACTCTCAGAGTATCATCAGCAGCATGTACCAGTTGTTTATCAGAGGTTTGGGAGTCGTCGTCATACATCTTCAGCGCTCACAGACGATCTTCCATCCACATCACCGCTTGCCCCATCTTCGATGAGGCTCCTCCATCTTAGTTGTTCTATCTTTTCATATATAGGTCAATAGACCTTGTTTTGTGGGATAAGCTCTTTATTGTTATCTTTTGTTATTTGTTATGAGCTTATTGTACCCTGTGATAATCGTTAATTGCTATCAGACTCTTGGATATGTGAATGTTAATGTTATGGATTATTGTGTTCTTTATCCTTGTTTGAATTATGTTATTAATTGAATCCTTATTGTTGTTGCATGAATATTCTTATCTCGATTATAAATTGTCATGCTTCCTTGGATTCATTGGTTAGAGAAAACTCCGTCAAAATTTTATAAAATCTTCTTGTGCATGTATTCCTTTCAGATCTTAAATGCACATGTTTAGGGGAGTGTTTATCTCTGTTCGGTTCTTGGTTGCAGAAACTTTCAAAATTCTCTTAAGAACCCAACCTGTTTTTAAAAGGGAAGAATGTTTATTTGATCTAAATAAAATGCCTTCTCTTACCAAGCTCTTGTTTATGCAAAAATTTTCAATTGGCTTAAGGTTGATTTAAGTTTTTGGTGATTAATGCCAAAAGGGGGAGAATGATGGATCAATATCTTTCCACATTTGGTTGTGTATCAAATATTCTACATGTCTCCTTCATATGCTTAAAGAATTCATTATTTGCATGATTTACATTTCAATAGCTTAATTGCTCAATATATGTTGATAATATTCAAATGTGGCTATTGATAAAGGATTTGTCATCAATTACCAAAAAGGGGGAGATTGAAGAATCCACACCCGCCATTATATGTTAATGGTGTTTTGGTTATTAATGACAAATGCTTTGTGGGACTAACACTCTTTCTGATATACCTATTGTTTAGTCTCAATTGGATATAAAGATCAAAAAGGTATGCATTCGACAACTTGTTATTATATCTTGTTGCATTCCTCGGATCCAATATATAGGTTGAACTTCACCAAAAAGGAAAACTTGTATATGTGTGTGGGGACCTCCGATTATTGGAAATGTACTTAATTAAATTCATACTGTAGCATAATTGTTAATGAAGGAACAATTTTGCCCCTTTATTAAAGATCATGCTAGGAGTATAAATTTAACCAAAGAGTTGATCCAATACTCAGATTCTGATATATATATCTCACAATGGTTCCCAGGATCAACGACCATTGCATATATATCCTTCATCAACATTGCATCAAACAAATACAAGTCATACATTGACATAATTAAACATAAGTTTACAACTTGCGGTTTTAGTACTACATTATCGAGTGACTTGGTCACTACAACCAGTTCAACAGCGGAAGCAAAATAAAACATCAAATCCACCAATGGCCTCATCCACCCGTAGGCAATTGCGTGGAGGAAAGAAGTAGCTTTACTCGTTAGCGTCACCCTGATCGGCGCTAACGGGTACTTCATAAAGATAACCATCCTCACCTGCAACAATAGTTGATAGCACCTTGAGTACGGAAGGTACTCAGCAAGTCTTACACAAACTAATAAAAGAAAGTGTTGATTAGAGCCTATTCAAAGGAATAGAATGTATACATGCATAAGGTTACAACAGGAAGGTATAAAGGTTCAGATTTGCATAAAGCAATACATCTTAACCTAGAAAGGCTAAATTTTAATAAAGCAATTTAATAAATCAAAGTTGGACTAGAACAGTAAGTAAATGACATAATTAAAACAGTACAGTGCATGAATCCCTCATGCAAAACCAGAAACCAAAACCAGATTTGTAAATCAAAATTTCTATACAGGTGACATCAACTCAAGTTATCGTCCATGACCGTGGACACGGCTATTCGAACAGTTTATACCCTGCAGGGGTGTACATCTTTACCCACATGACTTAGCTAGCCCGTTGCCTTCGGATGCCTCCGAATGATGACATACTTCCTTTGGTATGCCGACCGGGGAAACTAAGATTTGGTATTTTTCAACAAGCTAATACTATTGAGTTGGACCCCATGTGTGAACCGATCTCGTTTAAACAACGATCGATAGCATCCGCTAACCGGCACACATGTTGCGCCGAAATGCCGATCCAAACAATTAAATGCGAACTGGGCTCACTACCCATATTAGGATGCAATCGGCATCTTTAAGGTACGATATGCTACGGAGCACATATACGCCTCACCCTTCTAAGAACATCCGACATCGACATACAAGCTCACATGGCATACAACGCAGTCATCGGACCTAAGCATCTATGCCATACAAGGTCAATACACATATTCTTACTTTCTGTTTCCAACCCAATAGTCTTAACATTTTACTTAACCAAACAGCGCCCATACATCGCATGTGGAAGTACGTGGGGACTTGAATTGAATAGTCGAGTTCGGTCCTTAATTAACCGGACAAGTCCACCACAAATCCCAATCTCGTGCACAAAAGCACCATCACTAGCTTCCTCTTGTCCGATCAAGTTAAATATAAAACTCATTTCTGAAATAAATAAATCGACAAAGAGTTTCAAATAATAGAAAGTCATTTGTGATTCCCATGTTTGACAAGATATGCTTGTCAAGCTCTAAAATCTCTAGACTGCATGTCTAAGCCAAATCTGAAAATATACTATAGTATACAATACTATACTAAGTTTGAGTGTATGGTTATAATTAAGGTAATCCACAATGTTAGGGCATAACTAACTACTACAGATCATATTGGTATTTTCAGAAAAGTAGCATGCACAGATGTCACTGTATTTGGGAAAATCTATTGTATAAAATTTGGGATCAACATGGTGCAAAGAGGATGCTTGCCTTGATCACAGAAACTACCAAAATTCAAAAGTTGTCGGTTAAACCGACAACAGAAGACAGAGAGGATTCTCTGCTACAAGATGAAGTAGATAATAATAAAGATCAAGAGACTAACTTATTATGCTACTAGGGTTTAGTTTAGACCTATGTAGGATGATATATTGACAGGAGAAACCCTAGTTTCTTGAAAATGATATGAAAGACCGAAAAGTTAGAATAACAACTTTTCAGTTTAAAGAAAATTGGAGCTACTGATGTACAAGTGAATGATCCATATGAGTTTCTAAGGTCCTTAAGGTGCTCAGGATGACAATAACTAAAGGTTTAGCTTACCAGAATAGGAAAGGCACCAAAGACTCTGAAAACCGAAGTGGATTGATGGAGAAATAAACTCTGGTTTTAACCTACAAAAGATATAAAATCTTCATTACAAGGTGTAACCAGCGCTTGAGATGGATAAACAAGCTGGAGGAACAAGAAACTCCACTGGACTGGAAATGGCGATGAAAAGCTCTAGTGGTCAACAATGGCAGTAGCTCAAAAAGTTAGGGTTATATATAGATGTTGAGCTACAGGGCACAGGAGAAGGGTCTAGAGTTGATGAGGTGTCCATTTAGGGCTAATTATGCCAAAAATTAGTTGCAAAAGTTTTGGGATAAACCTCTCTCTGCTTGATGCAGATAGTCGCGCAGAGAGAGAGGAAGAAGAGAGGCAACACTCGACATAAGGGTCCCATCGCGGCGATCACAAGCAAGCGTCGTCTCTTAAAACTCAAAAGAATCTCAGCCATCCGATTAGAAATGGGCTGCTGTGATAAATAGAGAGGTTAAAAGGTTTTAATCGGTATCTTTTAATATGGGCCGTGCGATCTAGATCGGTCGATCGAGATTAAAACAGAGCCAAAAAGGATTTCGGGGTCTACTTTCAAATCTGGACGTTGGATTGGAATCCAACGGTCAAATAAAAGGAATACACGTCATCCCTTCGATCGATGATGACGCGGCACCGTTAGATTTGATTTCTACGGTCAAGATAGAAAAATGAACCGGATGGTCCGATTGCATACACAAATCTGGACCCTACGATGAAAATCTAACGGCCCGCTCAATTTGGGCTTTAAAAGCCCACGGTCAAAAAGGAGCGCCGTGGGATTTAAATCCAAAGGCACACGATTGATGCGCGCCTTTAAATCCAAAATGAAAAGGCGGCGCGGTTGGATCGAAAATGGACGGTGGAGATCGTGAGGGGCTCCGTAGTCGTCCGAATGCATACACCGACCTCGATCGTTAGATTAAGATCCAACAGCGGAGATTGGGCTCGCATACGTGGACAGCTCGCGGGACGTCGCGACCATGCCCGTTCGATTAGAAATCAACGGCTCTCATCACGCATGGGGTTCGGGCTCGCGCCCGAGCGTGACAGAGCCGGACCAGAGGGAAAGGGTTGGACCCAACCGCATGGCTCGAGTCGCTACAGTACTAGAGTTTGGATTCAAACCAGTTTAGTTGACCAAAACCTATTCAAATGCTTAAAAGGTTTGACTGGGCTTTTAAAAATAGCAAATAAATTTATAAAATCATGAAATTTTTATCGAAGCTACCGATGATATATTTCCCGATAAATTTTAAAATCACATTATCACTTTGTAAAATACATAAATATTTATTTTAGCCCGAAAATGTTTATTTAAAAGACAATTATTTTTCTTAAAGCCAAAATAATTTCTAAAAATGCAATCGTAATTAAGAACAAGAATGCTATGAACAAGATCTCGATCATTAATAAAACAAATTATTATCATTTATAAAATTGGGGTCATATAAACCTACCCCTTAAGAAAATCTCGTCCCTAGATTTGGAACAAGTTAGAGATTAGGAAGAAGTGAAATTGAAATGATTTATAAGGAAATTCAACATCTGCTGTCTTGATTTCCTTCAAAGATAACAAAGAAGGATTTTACATAATAACATAGTGTTATTATTACAGCTTGTTTACAATGCATTGTTTAAACTTTCCCTTCTTGATTAAAAGGGAAATTCTAAACAACAAAAAGATGGGGGTGCTCAATCTGCATCAGATCTTCGCGCTCCCAAGTGGCTTCATCCTCGGAATGATTAGCCCACTGAATTTTTAAGAACTTGACAGTACGATTTCTTGTCCTGCGTTCCATTGTGTCGAGGATACGTACTGGTTGCTCTTGATAGGAGAGATCGGGTTGAGATCAAGATGCTCATAGCGCTTGCCTCAATAGGAACACGAAGGCATTTCTTCAATTGAGACACGTGAAAATATCATGCATCTTGAGAGAGATTCGGTAGTTCCAATTGATAAGCTCTGACTCCTCGCTTGGCAATGATTCGGAAAGGTCCGATATAACGAGGTGCGAGCTTCCCTTTTACCTGAAAACGATGAGTGCCTTTCATCGATGACACTTTAAGATAGACATGATCATCTACCTCAAAGCTTAATTCACGATGACGATAATCAGCATAGCTCTTCTGACGAGATTGTGCAGTTTTCAAGCAATCTCGAATCAGACGAATTTGCTCTTCTACTTCTGTTACCAAGTCTGGACCATAAAATGATCTTTCACCAGACTCGGACCAATTCAATGGGGTCCTACAAGTTCTCCCATACAAGGCTTCAAAAGGTGACATTTGAATACTTGCTTGGTAGCTATTATTGTAGGAAAATTCCACATATGGCAAAGATTTCTCCTAGTCTTTGCTATAAGATAGCACATAGGCTCGAAGAAGATCTTCCATCACTTGATTCACTCTTTCAGTTTGACCACTAGTTTGAGGGTGATAAGTAGTACTGAAAGAGAGTTCACTCCCCATAGCCTGATGAAGACAATTCCAAAAGTGGGAAGTAACTGAGGCCACTACGAGAGACAATGACCTTGGGAACACCATGAAGACAAACAATTCTAGCAATATAAAGCTCACTAGCCGCTTGCACATCAAGATGGTTTTGACAGGAATAAAATGAGCCACCTTTGTCAAACGGTCGATGATTACCCAAATGGCATCGGATCCATTGGAAGTCTTGGGAAGACCAGTAACAAAATCCATACCGATCTCTTCCCACTTCCACTGTGGAATAGGCAAAGGCTGAAGGGTACCAGCTGGCTTCAGATGTTCAGCTTTAACCCTTTGGCAAATATCACATTCAGCAACATAATGAGCAATTTGCCTCTTCATTTGGCTCCACCAAAATGTTTTCTTCAAATCCTGATACATCTTGGTACTTCCAGGATGTAAAGAAAACTTGGAATTATGAGACTCTCTGAGAATTAGACTCTTCAATTGAGGATCCGCGGGTACTACCAAACGATTGCGATATCGAATCATACCGCGATCATCTTCAGAAAACTCGTAGGCTTTACCCGCTTTCAAGTTTTCCTTGATTTCGGCTACCTCGGCATCAGTTTTCTGGGCCTCAAGAATCTGAGATTCTAATGTCGGCTCCACTTGTAATGCAGCAAGAAAACCTTCTTCCACCAAGTCAAGACTTAGGCGCTGAAAATCAGCACACAAGTCCTTGGCCGTAGGTAGAGAAAATGTGCAGTTGCACTGTGACTTTCTGCTTAAAGCGTCTGCCACAACATTGGCTTTACCAGGATGATAATGAATACCCATGTCGTAGTCTTTGATCAATTCAAGCCATCTTCTTTGCCTCATATTCAAATCAGATTGAGTGAATATATACTTTAGGCTTTTATGATCAGTATAGATCTCACAACGATTACCGAGAAGGTAATGTCGCCAAATCTTCAATGCATGGACTACGGCAGCCAATTCCAAATCATGAGTAGGATAATTGACTTCATGAGGGCGCGACTGCCGAGATGCATAGGCCACAACTCGGCCCTCTTGCATAAGCACACAACCAAGTCCATGGCGAGATGCATCGCAATAAATGTCAAAACTCTTATGAATATCCGGAAGAGTGAGAACTAGAGCTTTGGTCAAGAGAGTTCTCAGAAGCCGAAAACTCTCCTCACATTTAGCTGACCATTCAAATTTCTTCTCTTTCTGCAAAAGCTGAGTTAGAGGTCTAGCAATTTTGGAGAAATTTTCAATGAACCTACGGTAATAACCCGCAAGTCCAAGAAAACTTCGGATCTCAGGGACTCTCTTGGGAGGCTTCCAATCTAGTACATCTTGTACCTTGCTTGGATCGACAGCAATACCTCCTTCAGATAACACATGTCCCAAAAATGCAACTTGTTTAAGTCAGAAGGCACACTTGCTAAACTTAGCATACAGTCGATGCTTACGAAGTGTTTCCAGCACAAGTCTCAAATGTTGTTCATGATCTTTATCAGACTTGGAATAAATAAGGATGTCGTCAATGAACACGACAACGAACTTATCCAAGAAATCCATGAACACTGAATTCATAAGGTTCATGAAATAAGCTGGAGCATTGGTCAGACCAAAGGACATGACAGTATACTCGTACAAACCGTAACGAGTAGAGAAAGCTGTTTTGGGAATGTCCTCAGCTCTAACCTTGATTTGATGATAGCCCGACCGCAAATCGATCTTTGAAAAGACTCGGGCACCAACCAACTGATCAAAAAGATCATCAATGCGAGGCAAAGGATACTTGTTCTTATAGTGACCTCATTTAACGGACGGTAGTCCACACATATCCGCAAAGTATTGTCTTTCTTCTTGACAAATAAAGCCGGGCATCCCCAAGGTGAGGAACTCGGTCGAATAAATCCTTTGTCAAGCAATTCTCCGAGTTGTGTCTTTAATTCAGTCAACTCATTGACAGACATTCGATAAGGACTCCTGGATATAGGAGCGCCCAGAACTAGTTCAATAACAAATTCCACTTCCGATCCGTGGCAAACCGAAGGTCTTCAGAAAGACATCAACATACTCACAAACAATTGGTACCGACTCCAAGGAGGAGTGGTATCAACTTGGTGAGCACAAAGATGAGAACCCATTGTCTCGGATTGAAAACGATCAAGTGCCGCTTTCATTAGTTAAAGAAATGGATTTGTGAGCACAATTTATTTGCCCAAGGTTCTTGGATAACCAATCCATTCCCAGGATAACATCCAACCCTTTAGAATCTATCACAATCAAATCAGCCCAAAAGTCTACCCTTCAATATTTATATTGACACCACTACAGACTTGAGCAGTCATAAAGACAGATCCCGGTGAGTGAATGACATGGGGTGGATAAAGATGATGCACAATTAACTGATGTTGAGTAGCAAACTACCTACTAACAAATGAATGGGATGCTCCAGAATCAAATAAAACAGTGGCAATGCTGAAATTAACTAGGAGCATACCAAGAACAACTTCAGAGTGACACCGCTTCCTCGGCGATGTCGTTCATACGACTCGAACCGAACAGTTCGCTTGACCACGATCGGTGAAGGCGGTGTAGGACGCACAATGGCTGGGGAAGGGGAAATAGGTGGTATCCCTTGCGCCTTGGCATAGCACTGATTGGCGAAATGCCCTGGGCGCCCACAATGGTAGCATACAACTCCCGGCCTGACAGTAACAACAGAGGGTGGCCGGTTTCCACTAGGTCTTGGTTGATTAGTGGAAGAGGACGGACGAGGCAAACACCGCCGCCTTGGTGCAAGTGGAGCCGGTGCTCGCGGTGGTCTAGGCACCCACATGCGAGGCCTTGGCGAACCGCCACCAGAACAAATCGAGAAGTCCGCCGCCGCTTGCGTGACTCCTCCAATGCCTTGCTCTTACTTTCGCCACAATAGCCTTGTTGACCAAATGGGAGAAATTCTGAAGTCATGCAAAGCTACAACCATTTGCAATTCTTCGATAACCCATTCAAGAACCGGTTTCACGACGGCCTGCTCGGTCGAAACATCATCGAGCATATCGGGCAAGAAAGTTGAACTCATGCAGATACTCGGTCACGCACTTTCGCCTTGCTTGAGAGCGAAAATTCTGTTGCTTGATCATCATCACCCTCAGAATATGAGCTTGCGAAAGCCTCCACGAACTCATCCCAATTAGGGACATGTCCAGCAGGTCGAATGGCAAGGAGGTTATCCCACCATATGCTAGCTGGCCCATCAAGTTGATAATCGCGAAAGAACCTTTTCCTCTCGAACATCGAGCAATTAGCGCCTTCTTCTCAATGGTCCGGCCGCCTCGCCTTCCATGGGATCTTGAGAGCTAGAGAACACTAGCGGGTTAGTCCGCTGAAAGTCAGCAAGACTGCCCTGCACATGGTGACCTCCTACTCTGACGGTTGGTGCAACAGGGGAAGAAGTGTTGCGCGCAATCTGCTCCAAGATGCGCGTCTGGTCCATTCGATTGCGCTCAATTTGCATGAGCACATCGGCCATAGAAGGTGGTGGAGGAAGCTCCTCTTCGTGGGGACCACCTTGCGGACCCTGAGAGCTGGAAGGTTCAGTCGGCCCTCCCTGAGAATGGGGCACGGGAGTCGACATACCCTTCTCTTGTTGCGCTTGCGCACGAGTAGTAGGTCCTGTCATCCTGTTACCACACCATGGTTAACAACATAACAAGGGTATACTCGGCAAGCACAAACAAGGTTGAAATTAGGAAAGAGATAAACACTATACATATGATGCATCATGTTATACCATGCATTCAGATTAACACCAAAACACAAACCTTATATAAACAGCAAAAAGGTTCGGTTTCAGACCCATATAAGAGTCGGCCATAAAGATCATATTACAACCCCAAAAGTTAAACTTACATACTCTGTACAAAATACTACTGCCCTATTACATGCATTTTATTTAAGGGCAACTACTAAACCTGAAGACACCTATCCACGAGGATTCATCATCGAAGTACTAGCATAAAGATCCCGGTTAAAGTTCACCGGAAACTCATTCAAAAGATGAGCTCCAGGGGAACCCGTGTCAACAGGATCCAAAGGACTAATGAGACGCCTCGGGGAACCTAACAGTGGTTGATGGCCTCCAGGAGGTGCAGTCCGCAGGGTGCGAGGAAAACCTGCAGTCATCCGGGCTTGACGCACTTGTCCATAAACAGGCACGCACCCGGTCACTTCTGGAAGTCGGTAAAGAGGTGGTGCAGCAGCAGCGGGAGAAGTCTCGTTGTCACCATAAAGCACGTTGCGAGGAACGCGGTTCATGTTGACTCCAAGTAACAGGTACTCCTGGGCCTCATTAAGGCGACGCCGAGTTTCCCACAGCTCCCTCACAAGACAGCGATGGATTTGGTCCATGATGCGGACCATCCTCGCCAACTGTCGCACCTGGGGGTCTTCGCCAAACTGTATCTCATTGAACATGCTCACTTCGGAGGTAGGACCTTGATTCGGGAAGTGGTCATAGGGTGGTTGAGACAATTCCGTCAAATCATGACGAAGAAGGCTCATCATCCTACTAGCAGCTTCCTGAACTGCCATAGCCTCAGAAGTGGCAAGTGCTTGGACACAATAAGGAACACTGCCGGCTACATGCCTAGCGATGACATTGATGAAGGCACGGTACTCCTCCATCCCTGGGCCTCGGTCTCGTCGATAGATGGCATACTCCGGCTGGTAGGTGAAATTGGATCGCCACATCATGTCCCGAAGTAAGGCTGGGAATCCATCAACATCCTCAGCTCGGATCTCTTTGACCAAATACCACCCACTCATCTATAGACAAAAGACAAGATAAGAAACAATTCACTTTTAGATAAACCAACAGAAAGTTGGGGCAAGAATTGACATTAAGGAAGATAAGAAATAAAAGATGTCATACTTAAGCTTTCAAAATTATACTACTGCTTAAAAATAGATTTATTAGAAGACTGTCTAATAACTTCGGCCATGCTACTTCTAACCTACAGGCAACGTATGCTCTGATACCAACGCTGTGGGGACCTCCGATTATTGGAAATGTACTTAATTAAATTCATACTGTAGCAAATTGTTAATGAAGGAACAATTTTGCCCCTTTATTAAAGATCATGCTAGGAGTATAAATTTAACCAGTAGCCGATCCAATACTCAGGATTCCCGGATATATATATCTCACAATGGTTCCCAGGATCAACGACCATTGCATATATATCCTTCATCAACATTGCATCAAACACATACAAGTCATACATTGACATAATTAAACATAAGTTTACAACTTGCGGTTTTAGTACTACATTATGGAGTGACTTGGTCACTACAACCAGTTCAACAGCGGAAGCAAAATAAAACATCAAAGTCCACCAATGGCCTCATCCACCCGCAGGCAATTGCGTGGAGGAAAGAAGTAGCTTTACTCGTTAGCGTCACCCTGATCGGCGCTAACGGGTATTTCATAAAGATAACCATCCTCACCTGCAACAATAGGTGATAGCACCTTGAGTACGGAAGGTACTCAGCAAGTCTTACACAAACTAATAAAAGAAAGTGTTGATTAGAGCCTATTCAAAGGAATAGAATATATACATGCATAAGGTTAAAACAGGAAGATATAAAGGTTCAGATTTGCATAAAGCAATACATCTTAACCTAGAAAGGCTAAATTTTAATAAAGCAATTTAATAAATCAAAGTTGGACTAGAACAGTAAGTAAATGACATAATTAAATAAAGACAAAGGCATGAATCCCTCATGCAAAACCAGAAACCAAAACCGGATTTGTAAATCAAAATTTCTATACAGGTGACATCAACTCAAGTTATCGTCCATGACCGTTGTAATACCTCGAATATCAAATAGAGAGAACATATTATTCGAAGAGAAATTTATTCAAATTTGAATGCATTAAAGTTTAGAGGAAAATTGAAAGAAAATTCAGGATTTGAGAGAGGATTGACCTTCGCTTTTAGCCCAAGGTGTCCTAGCCAAGTGGGCCGGCCTTGTAGTGGAGTCAAGAAGGGGGTCCTTCCCAAAACCCTACCCTCTGCTACAGTACCGCGCCAGACTGTAGCATGCGGTACTGTAGCAGCCCCCTCCGTGCTGCTCTACCAAGATGAGGAAGAAGTCTCAGGTGCCGCCGCCATGGTGGAAGGAGAAGAAGGAGAAGGAGAAAGGAGGAGGAAGATCATCTTCTCCAAGGTTCTCCCACCTACGCCCTGGTTGCTACAAGGGTAACGAGTGCCGATCCTCATCGCTTGATTAGTGGTAGATGTGTTTTGGTTCAATTTTGATTATATCGATTTGCTGCGGTAGAAATTCGATTCTGTCCAGATTGTTGCGTGGACTTTTTCGTGATGTTAGAGGCCGAATCTGAGTTTCCCATCTCCTAGAGATATGTAGGTCTTGTTCTTAGCTTTCGGTGGCCGCCAAGATCACCTAATTCCGACTTTCGAGTCAAAAGTTATGATAGATTTAATATCTGCTGTCTAGAATCCTGACGAGAATTAGCAGTCTCTGTTTAGGTTGATATATGGCCTAGTTAGAGGGTGATTCAGAGGTCTTGCCCATAACAAATTTTGAAGGTGATATCACTAGCTTTCAGGATTGATAAATAACACCTCATTTGGATTTATATATCAAAAGTTATGCACTTTTCTTTGTGACTGTCCAGATTGTAGATCAGTCTGTCCAGATTGTATGTCAGTTTCTATCTTTAGTTTTGACCCGTGTGCCACTTTTTGTTAAAGGCAAAATTTGAATGTCGTACAACTAGTTTATTGTAGGTAATTTCATAACCTTTTCAGATTGTTAAAGAACGCTCAATTCGAGTTGTAGATTAAAAGTTGTGGTTGTTTTAGTATTGTTGTCCTGTTTGTTCGACAGAAGCTGTGCTGCTGTTTTGTTTTCTTTATTAGAGAAGTTTATTGGCCGAATTGGGAAATCTCATCAACTTGAATGTTATAGATATGTTCGTTAAGATGAGGTAGGATCTGACTCATCTCATTTCGAGTCCCACGCCATTAACTACTGTCATTTTCGTGCTGCTGTCCCGACACGCTTTTGGGTTGCAGCCTGTTTTTCAGATTAGGTTTTATGGCGATTCCTTGGGAGTTCAAGGGGGTATTGTAGACTATTAATTCGGGTTGGATTCTATGTTGTTCTTATTTCGGTTATTTAATTGTTTAGGCCACGAGGCTACGGGTTTGGGAGCGCCATCGTTGTTCGCTAACGCGCCGCAACGCCGAAGGCAAGTACTTTGTTGCTTTTGAGTGTCCGTGGATTGTGAATGTTTTCATGAATATAGTGTGACATATTGTGTTACCCGAGATGCGGAATTTGTTATGTTCTTTCATTATGTGGAGTATATACGAGAGATGGTATTATCACTGCTCATGTTCATATCATGCATCCTTTTATTCATGTTATGTCCACGGGAGTGGATTGTAAGTCCCACCATTCCAATGTGGGCAAATTTGGACATTGTCATGTCCCGCCCACTGAGTGGATTGAAAGACCCATCAATTCCAAAGATGGGCAACGTAAGACCCATCAATTCCAAAGATGGGCAGCTTTGGACACCTATATGAAACGCTCTTCATATAGGATTTGGATCCCCGCACTTTTGTTAAGGTGCGGGCTTAAGTGAACACCGACGGTGTGTCACTCACTATACCGAGATATGCATGTGTGCAGTCCATCCTTGATTACATTCATTCATTTCATGTTTTCATAAGTGTTCACTCGATACAAGGTTCGCATTCTTAAATGGTGATGTCCTGCTTGTATATGTGTTCTTTTCTTTCATCAGACTTGCCGAGTCATGGACTCACTCTTGCGTTGTTTGTTTATTTTAGGTAACCCCGATGTTGGCTCACTTGGGAGGGAGTAGACACGCACTACTGCTCACATCATCATATTCATGTTCAAGATTAAATTTAGTTCTATCTTACATTCGTTAATGATGAACTGTAATAATTAAATTATAATTGGTGAAGGAAGGATACCTTCTCCACATGGATGTTGATTTATTATCGCGTGTGAACCTTCTTTATTGATGATCAGATAAATAACTTAGAAGGTGAAGGAATGATACCTTCACCATGTCCTCGCTTAATTTAATGTCGTTTTTAGTTGAAATACTTAGTTCAAATTCTTCTCGCATTATGGATGTATGTTAGATGTTTTAGGTGACATCTTGGCTTCCGAATAGCCGTGGTGTTACAGCTTGGCATCGAGCGGCTTTAGGTCCGTGGTAATTGAATATTAAATTGACACACCGTACGAGGTGGGGTTGGGAAATCCATTGTTTCCGTATTTCTATTGTTATGTTTCATTCGTTGAGCAATTGTTGAATTGCTTTTGTATTATCTTTCTTGTTGTTAATCTATGATATGTTATGATATTCCATATCTATGAATCTATTCTAGGATTGTCATGATATGATCATGTATAATCATAATTGATTATATTGTTTAAACGTGTCGATGATGGAGGTTAAGAAGTGGAGGCCGTGGTTGTGGCCCCGACTTTGTCGATTGCACCAAGATTTGTGGTAGCAGAATAGAGTAGTATCTACCCAATACCATAGTGGAGTGTTGAGGGTGAGATTCTTTAGAAAATATTATTCTCTTCCTTGGTTCTCAGATGTGGCGCCTGTAATAGTTGCGCTTGATGAAGTTTTCTTGAGTTAGTGTTTTACATTTCTTCCGATGAGTTCTCATTGACTTTCTTGGTTCCATAAGTCGACTACTTGTTCTCCGATCGCTGGTCTAAAGTTGTTCTTGGGATCGTTGGATATCGGCAAAAAAACTTATCTTTCTTGGGAGTTCGCCTTCTTATTGGAGAATGTGAATCATTTATTCGCCGAGTATTCTGGTACTGAAAGTTTTCTCACAAATTCTTTAACATGTGAAAGCTTTGACTTTATGTATTTCTTTGGATTAGTTCCAGTGTTGGAATGTAATGCCTCTTTTCTCAAAGATTAGGTTAAAATCTTTAAGTGATGTCTTGACATGCTTAAGTACGAGGTGTTAATTAAATGAATTAATTATTATGGTATGAGTTATCGATTTGGGTTATTAGCTTTGTGCAAACAAATCTATTCTTAACAAGTATCCGTGGAAGTGAATTGCTTAAAGTGAAATGTCGTTGTATTTGGTACAGATGAGTTTTAGATAAGAGGTTGTTCATATTTGTTCAAGAAGCTATTGTTGTTAAGAATTGTGGAAAAAATGTGGATGTATCGGGTTGATCTTTACGATCGGATAATCTGATAAATTTGTTAGATAAGTTGAAATCTAGGTCCTCTTTCAGTTATTCTAACCGCTAGTGATGGTTAAGTTAAGGATGTGTTCGAATGTTGTCTTGATAAATATTAATCTTGAATTTGTCTTCTATTTGGATCTTGATGATCTTATTTAAATGATAGCTTTACTTGATTCTTGCCATGCTAAAAATTATTGAAACATGTTTAAATGACTAGATGAACGATGATGTATCGCTTGTGAAACCTTGACTTATGTGTCCTATATTATTGAAGTTAAGGACATTTTATTCTAATTGCTGATCATAAGTTAGAATGCTGATTATATCCTCTTAACTGTTGTTGAGGTTGCAAACAGAGGTAGGATCATGTTTGTGCCATGTGTGGCTAGAGAGCATTTAGTGTGTACTATCTTGGCATCGAGTGTCACTAAGAGTTAAATGGATGAAAGCTAATCGTAGATTTCTTGGTGTACATTGGTGAGATTGTCATGTTCTATTATCATCTTGTTGAAAGAGTTTGTTTCAATTATAAGGTTTTTGCACTAGGTTTTCCTAGATCAAGTATATGTAACCTTATTTAGATTTTAGAGACATGATGAAGTAGTTCATTGTGATTCTTTTCAAAAGTTCATGGAGTGTTAAGAGATTTGATGATTCTCGCCAATAGCATATTATTTCGTTGATTAGTGTGATTGTCGATCGTGGTTGTGATGATAATGTTCAACTAAAAATCATTTGCATGATAATCGCTTTTAGTGAAAGTGTTTCAGTTTTATGCTTGTTATCTTTGGACCTCATGAGTTATGTGGTAACTTTGTCTGCTTTAGCAAAGAGACGGTTGAAAGATTTTATTGGTTCTAAGTGGTTCTTATGATTTGGTCTTAAGAGCTTATCTTGTTTAAGCCGGCAAAGTGATGTAGTAATCACGTAAAATAACTTTCCGGTTAAAGGAAGGAGTGAAGTAAAAGTATTTGAGATTTAAGTCGCTTCGCCACTTACGCTTTATTTGGGTGTGCTTAAACCTTATGCATTTGTTCCATAAGAGTTTATCAAATTTTCAAAGGCATTACCTTCTTCTCATTTGTGGTTTGGTATTTGCTTTCAATAGGCTTGAGCCCTCGATCATTGATTTTCCTTATGTTTTCCGAGTACTTTGCCTAAGTGACTATTTTTTTCTTGATCCTTTGTTCATCATGGTGGTACATGTTTTCCTAGTTGAAGAAAATTGATTTCATTCGCTCTTCCTTTGAGAAAGAATCAATCTATTCGCTTCACCGAGTCTTTGAGGTGTTTAATGATTGTAGTTGTGAAACTTTGGGTTGGAAATTATTCATGAGCATTGGAGGATGAAATAATTTCGTAATATAGTTATTTAAGAGGAGTTTATCTCATTAGAAGGTTGCCTTTGGAGGTTAAACTGATTGCATGGTTACAACTAGTAGAATCTATAGCGAGACGTAGTCCAAGTTCTTTTGTTCATTTCAATGGAACATAGAATTATCCAAAGTATGAAAATCTTGATCAATGTATTAGAGTGTCGCGTTGAGTACCTTGCGTGGTTGTGTAGATGAAATATGATGGTGTTGTAATGGGAGTAATATTAGCAAAGTGATCCGATCGTTAAAGAGATTAAAGAGATAGCCGAGATTGTTGGATTATTGCCATGAATGACTTGGACGTAGTAAGTAACTCTCTAAGAATTAGAATCTTGATAAAGATAATTGGATCAAGAAATGTTTTTGTGTTGATGTCAATGCGCGAGTATGTTTAGATTGTGAGAATTTTAGGATTTAATTTGAGGCTTCCCCATCTTCTATATGAGAAGTTCATGGTAGGAGTCTTGAGTTTAATTTTGGGCTTCACATTCTTTTGCTAGGACCTTGAGTCTCCCAATGATTATGTGTAGAGAAAGTAGAATAAGGGTGGATTCCAACAATGGGATGGTCATTGATAGAACCCTTTGAGGAAGTATATGAATGTGTGTGCTGGAATTTGAGTTGTTTATTCTTAAAACATTGAGGTGATGTGATTGCATGTGATATCTATTTTGAGATGCATTGAAGTCATCCACAAATTAATTCGCTTAGAGGAGTTGTTGAGAGAAAGTTTCAAAGTAGTCGATAGAGCCTCTATACCGAGGTGTGGATGATGTATTTCACTTGAGCATAGCGTTGAGAATGCCAAGTTAAGAGAGATGAGTTAGGTGTTATGCGATGAATTGGAATTCCAAAGTTTGAGAGAAGTTTTATTCTGAAAGAGAAACCGAGAAATTGATGCTTCCTAAAGTAGAGACACGTTTTCTTGATTCTTGTTTGAGCTATGTGTTTTGACAGATGTCTTTCGCAAGTTGAGCTCGACATTTATGTTGATATGTGTGATTCTTTCCAGTCAGACGGAATAAATGTTTTTTTGGGCATTCAAGTGATTTCTCCTTTGGATTTCGTGGACGCTTATTCGCAAACCGCCACTTGGAACGTGGAAAGGTTTTTCGTGATGAAATTCGATTCTGTGTTTGACTCTTTAGCATCGAAATGTAACGCATAGATGCGATGTGAATCTTTCTTTTCGATGGGTTTTGTTTGTAAAAGAGTTTGCTTAAAGAGAGCTCATTGTGTGTTTCGTTAAAGGAGGTGGTCCTTATTTTAGTGAAGAGTTCAATTGAGAGGTGGAACAAGAGTTCGTGTTCTATGTGCATGTTGTGTGGTTCAAGATCAATTGGAAGGTTAGCCAAGGTACTTTGGGTTGTTTTCGCAGCTACGGAATTCGGAAGTTGGCGATCGCAAGGACCGCCTCGGTCCATATGTGGTGTACTACATTTAGCATGTTTGGTGCCGAGTGAGTACCGTGAGAACTAGAGTTTGAATATTCGTTAACGCCATTGACCATCGAGTAGGATCTACCTTTGAATCTCTTCCGATGAGTGTACTTGGCAATGTCGGATTGAGTGTTAGGTCGATGTAGTTTACGCCAATGTCTTGTGGTCTTGTCACCGAGAGATAGGTCATTTGGGACTGGAGTCTCGCATGCGCGAGTTTTATCCGCATGTTTGCTCCGCATATGTTAATAGATGTTTCTTTTCGTGGCAATTATTCTTTCGCTTATTTCGACGGTTAGAATTCGAGGTCGACTCGCTAAGGGGGTAGAATGTAATACTTCGAATATCAAATAGAGAGAACATATTATTCGAAGAGAAATTTATTCAAATTTGAATGCATTAAAGTTTAGAGGAAAATTGAAAGAAAATTCAGATTTGAGAGAGGATTGACCTTTGGCTTTTAGCCCAAGGTGTCCTAGCCAAGTGGGCCGCCTTGTAGTGGAGTCAAGAAGGGGGTCTCCTTCCCAAAACCCTACCCTCTGCTACAGCACCGCACCGCATCAGTAGCATGCGGTATCTGAGCAGCCCCCTCCGTGCTGCTCTACCAAGATGAGGAAGAAGTCTCGAGGTGCCGCCGCCATGGTGGAAGGAGAAGAAGGGAGAAGGAGAAAGGAGGAGGAAGATCATCTTCTCAAGGTTCTCCCACCTACGCCCTGGTTGCTACAAGGGTAACGAGTGCCGATCCTCATCGCTTGATTAGTGGTAGATGTGTTTTGGTTCAATTTTGATTATATCGATTTGCTGCGGGTAGAAATTCGATTCTGTCCAGATTGTTGCGTGGACTTTTTCGTGATGTTAGAAGCCGAATCTGAGTTTCCCGTCTCCTAGAGATATGTAGGTCTTGTTCTTAGCTTTCGGTGGCCGCCAAGATCACCTAATTCCGACTTTCGAGTCAAAAGTTATGATAGATTTAATATCTGCTGTCCAGAATCCTGACGAGAATTAGCAGTCTCTGTTTAGGTTGATATATGGCCTAGTTAGAGGGTGATTCAGAGGTCTTGCCCATAACAAATTTTGAAGGTGATATCACTAGCTTTCAGGATTGATAAAGAACACCTCATTTGGATTTATATATCAAAAGTTATGCACTTTTCTTTGTGACTGTCCAGATTGTAGATCAGTCTGTCCAGATTGTATGTCAGTTTCTATCTTTAGTTTTGACCCGTGTGCCACTTTTTGTTAAAGGCAAAATTTGAATGTCGTGCCAACTAGTTTATTGTAGGTAATTTCATAACCTTTTCAGATTGTTAAAGAACGCTCAATTCGGAGTTGTAGATTAAAAGTTGTGGTTGTTTTAGTATTGTTGTCCTGTTTGTTCGATGTAAGCTGTGCTGCTGTTTTGTTTTCTTTATTAGAGAAGTTTATTGGCCGAATTGGGAAATCTCATCAACTTGAATGTTATAGATATGTTCGTTAAGATGAGGTAGGATCTGGACTCATCTCATTTCGAGTCCCACGCCATTAACTACTGTCATTTTCGTGCTGCTGTCCCGACACGCTTTTGCCAGCCTGTTT
This sequence comes from Ampelocalamus luodianensis, assembly GCA_036346255.1. Taxonomy (NCBI): domain Eukaryota; kingdom Viridiplantae; phylum Streptophyta; class Magnoliopsida; order Poales; family Poaceae; genus Ampelocalamus; species Ampelocalamus luodianensis. Next base: position 22,785,622 of record CM070631.1, on the reverse strand, counting down.
TTCAGATTAGGTTTTATGGCGATTCCTTGGGAGTTCAAGGGGGTATTGTAGACTATTAATTCGGTTGGATTCTATGTTGTTCTTATTTCGGTTATTTAATTGTTTAGGCCACGAGGCTACGGGTTTGGGAGCGCCATCGTTGTTCGCTAACGCGCCGCAACGCCGAAGGCAAGTACTTTGTTGCTTTTGAGTGCCGTGATTGTGAATGTTTTCATGAATATAGTGTGACATATTGTGTTACCCGAGATGCGGAATTGGTTATGTTCTTTCATTATGTGGAGTATATAACGAGAGATGGTATTATCACTGCTCATGTTCATATCATGCATCCTTTTATTCATGTTATGTCCACGGGAGTGGATTGTAAGTCCCACCATTCCAATGTGGGCAAATTTGGACATTGTCATGTCCTCGCCCACGGAGTGGATTGAAAGACCCATCAATTCCAAGATGGGCACGTAAGACCCATCAATTCCAAGATAAGAAGCTTTGGACACCTATATGAAACGTTCTTCATATAGGATTTGGATCCCCGCACTTTTGTTAAGGTATGGGCTTATGAACACCGACGGTGTGTCACCACTATACCAGATATGCATGTGTGCAGTCCATCCTTGATTACATTCATTCATTTCATGTTTTCATAAGTGTTCACTCGATACAAGGTTCGCATTCTTAAATGGTGATGTCCTGCTTGTATATGTGTTCTTTTCTTTCATCAGATTTGCTTTAGTCATGGACTCACTCTTGCGTTGTTTGTTTATTTTAGGTAACCCCGATGTTGGCTCACTTGGGAGGGAGTAGACACGCACTACTGCTCACATCATCATATTCATGTTCAAGATTAAATTTAGTTCTATCTTACATTCGTAATGATGAACTGTAATAATTAAATTATAATTGGTGAAGGAAGGATACCTTCTCCACATGGATGTTGATTTATTATGCGTGTGAACCTTCTTTATTGATGATCAGATTAAATAACTTAGAAGGTGAAGGAATGATACCTTCACCATGTCCTGCTTAATTTAATGTCATCTTTAGTTGAAATACTTAGTTCAAATTCTTCTCGCATTATGGATGTATGTTAGATGTTTTAGGTGACATCTTGGCTTCCGAATAGCTGTGGTGTTACAACCGTGGACACGGCTATTCGAACAGCTTTATACCTGCAGGTGTACATCTTTACCCACATGACTTAGCTAGCCGTTGCCTTCTGGATGCTTCCGAATGATGACATACTTCCTTTGGTATGCCGACCGGGAAAGTAAGATTTGGTATTTTTCAACAAGCTAATACTATTGAGTTGGACCCCATGTGTGAACTGATCTCGCTTAAACAACGCATCGATAGCATCCGCTAACCGGCACACATGTTGCGCCGATAATGCCGATCCAAACAATTAAATGCGAATGGGCTCACTACCCATATTAGGATGCAATCGGCATCTTTAAGGTACGATATGCTACGAGAGCACATATACGCCTCACCCTTCTAAGAACATCCGACATCGACATACAAGCTCACATGGCATACAACGCAATCATCGACCTAAGCATCTATGCCATACAAGGTCAATACACATATTCTTACTTTCTCTGTTTCCAACCCAATAGTCTTAACATTTTACTTAACCAAACAGCGCCCATACATCGCATGTGGAAGTACGTGGGGACTTGAATTGAATAGTCGAGTTCGGTCCTTAATTAACCCGGACAAGTTCACCACAAATCCCAATCTCGTGCACAAAAGCACCATCACTAGCTTCCTCTTGTCCAGATCAAGTTAAATATAAAACTCATTTCTGAAATAAATAAACTGGACAAAGAGTTTCAAATAACAGAAAGTCATTTGTGATTCCCATGTTTGACAAGATATGCTTGTCAAGCTCTAAAATCTCTAGACTGCATGTCTAAGCCAAATCTGAAAATATACTATAGTATACAATACTATACTAAGTTTGAGTGTATGGTTATAATTAAGGTAATCCACAATGTTAGGGCATAACTAACTACTACAGATCATATTGGTATTTTCAGAAAAGTAGCGTGCACAGATGTCACTGTATTTGGGAAAATCTATTGTATAAAATTTGGGATCAACATGGTGCAAAGAGGATGCTTGCCTTGATAATAGTATACTTCTGTTGCAGGCTCAGGATGCTCAGAAATAGGTTCAATCACTTCAGCAAAACCAGATTCTAAAAGAAACAATAAAGTCCAATAAATGCCAAAATCGACAGTAAATACAAAATGGAAGAAATATGCATGATCAATCTGGAAATGCATGATTGACAGTATGCTTAAGTTATATCTACCCTAATAGTGATAATAACCCATATTATAATACACAACTTTTAAATATCAGAAGCTAGTGTTTGAACCAAAGTTGCAAATTTCAGATTTTTGAAAAGAACAGAAACAGGACAGAGACAGTTTTCGGGTTAGTTATGAATAGACTAAGTAAAAGATTTTAAATTGAACCTTAGTCTGATGTTTAGAGTGGATAATATCCTAAGCAAACCCTAGTTTAACCCTATTTGGCCAGATCACAGAAACTACCAAAATTCAAAAGTTGTCGGTTAAACCGACAACAGAAGACAGAGAGGATTCTCTGCTACAAGATGAAGTAGATAATAATAAAGATCAAGAGACTAACTTATTATGCTACTAGGGTTTAGTTTAGACCTATGTAGGATGATATATTGACACGAGAAACCCTAGTTTCTTGAAAATGATACGAAAGACCGAAAAGTTAGAATAACAACTTTTCAGTTTAAAGAAAATTGGAGCTACTGATGTACAAGTGAATGATCCATATGAGTTTCTAAGGTCCTTAAGGTGCTCAGGATGACAATAACTAAAGGTTTAGCTTACCAGAATAGGAAAGGCACCAAAGACTCTGAAAACCGAAGTGGATTGATAGAGAAATAAACTCTGGTTTTAACCTACAAAAGATATAAAATCTTCATTACAAGGTGTAACCAGCGCTTGAGATGGATAAACAAGCTGGAGGAGCAAGAAACTCCACTGGACTGGAAATGGCGATGAAAAGCTCTAGTGGTCAACAATGGCAGTAGCTCAAAAAGTTAGGGTTATATATAGATGTTGAGCTACAGGGCACAGGAGAAGGGTCTAGAGTTGATGAGGTGTCCATTTAGGGCTAATTATCCCAAAAATTAGTTGCAAAAGTTTTGGGATAAACCTCTCCTCTGTTTACAGAGATAGCTGCACGCAGAGAGAGAGGGAAGAAGAGAGGCAACACCTGACATAAGGGTCCCACTGGCAGTCACAGCCGCGCGCGTCTCTTAAAACTCAAAAGAATCTTAGCCGTCCGATTAGAAATGGGCGGCTGTGATAAATAGAGAGGTTAAAAGGTTTTAATCGGTATCTTTTAATATGGGCCGTGCGATCTAGATCGGTCGATCGAGATTAAAACAGAGCCAAAAAGGATTTCGGGGTCTACTTTCAAATCTGGACGTTGGATTGGAATCCAACGGTCAAATAAAAGGAATACACGTCATCCCTTCAGATGCGATGACGCGGCACCGTTAGATTTGATTTCTACGGTCAAGATAGAAAAATGAACCGGATGGTCCGATTGCATACACAAATTTGGACCCTACGATGAAAATCTAACGGCCCCCGCTCAATTTGGGCTTTAAAAGCCCACGGTCAAAAAGGAGCGCCGTGGGATTTAAATCCAAAGGCCCACGATTGATGCGCGCCTTTAAATCCAAAATGAAAAGGCGGCGCGGTTGGATCGAAAATGGACGGTGGAGATCGTGAGGGGCTCCGGAGTCGTTCGAATGCATACACCGACCTCGATCGTTAGATTAAGATCCAACGGCGGAGATTGGGCTTGCATACGTGGACAGCTCGCGGGACGTCGCGACCATGCCCGTTCGATTAGAAATCAACGGCTCTCATCACGCATGGGGTTCGGGCTCGCGCCCGAGCGTGACAGAGCCGGACCAGAGGGAAAGGGTTGGACCCAACCGCATGGCTCGAGTCGCTACAGTACTAGAGTTTGGATTCAAACCAGTTTAGTTGACCAGAACCTATTCAAATGCTTAAAAGGTTTGACTGGGCTTTTAAAAATAGCAAATAAATTTATAAAATCATGAAATTTTTACTGGAAGCTACTAGGATGATATATTTCCCAGATAAATTTTAAAATCACATTATCACTTTGTAAAATACATAAATATTTATTTTAGCCCGAAAATGTTTATTTAAAAGACAATTATTTTTCTTAAAGCCAAAATAATTTCTAAAAATGCAACAAAAATATTTTTAGCCAGGATAATTTATCTAGGCTTTAATAAAAATACTTCCCAGCCTAATACAAGTTTTATCTTGTATTTCCTTGAAAACTTTAAATAAGTTTTTGGTCTTTGGCTAAAAGGAAGGTTTTATTTAGTAACAAAGAACTCGCAGAATCGGTAATTAAGAATAAGTAATGCTATGAACAGTACTCAAAGATCGCTCATAAAATGATTATTACTTGTTTATAAAATTGGGGTCATTACAAACCTACCCCTTAAGAAAATCTCGTCCCTAGATTTGGAACAAGTTAGAGATTAGGAAGAAGTGAAATTGAAATGATTTATAAGGAAATTCAACATCTGCTGTCTTGATTTCCTTCAAAGATAACAAAGAAGGATTTTGCATAATAACATAGTGTTATTATTACAGCTTGTTTACAATGCTTTGTTTAAACTTTCCCTTCTTGATTAAAAGGAAATTCTAAACAACAAAAGATGGGGTGCTCAATGCATCGATCTTGGCGCTCCCAAGTGGCTTCATCCTCGGAATGATTAGCCCACTGAATTTTTAAGAACTTGACAGTACGATTTCTTGTCCTCCGTTCCATTGTGTCGAGGATACGTACTGGTTGCTCTTGATAGGAGAGATCAGGTTGGAGATCAAGATGCTCATAAGCAGTTGCCTCAATAGGAACACGAAGGCATTTCTTCAATTGAGACACGTGAAAAATATCATGCACTACTGAGAGAGATTCAGGTAGTTCCAATTGATAAGCTACAGCTCCTCGTTTGGCAATGATTCGGAAAGGTCCGATATAACGAGGTGCGAGCTTCCCTTTTACCTGAAAACGATGAGTGCCTTTCATCGGTGACACTTTAAGATAGACATGATCATCTACCTCAAAGCTTAATTCACAACGACGATGATCAGCATAGCTCTTCTGACGAGATTGTGCAGTTTTCAAGCAATCTCGAATCAGACGAACTTGCTCTTCTGCTTCTGTTACCAAGTCTGGACCATAAAATGATCTTTCACCAGACTCGGACCAATTCAATGGGGTCCTACAAGTTCTCCTATACAAGTCTTCAAAAGGTGACATTTGAATACTTGCTTGGTAGCTATTATTGTAGGAAAATTCCACATATGGCAAAGATTTCTCCCAGTCTTTGCTATAAGATAGCACATAGGCTCGAAGAAGATCTTCCATCACTTGATTCACTCTTTCAGTTTGACCACTAGTTTGAGGGTGATAAGTAGTACTGAAAGAGAGTTCAGTCCCCATAGCCTGATGAAGACAATTCCAAAAGTGGGAAGTAAACTGAGGGCCACGGTCAGAGACAATGACCTTGGGAACACCATGAAGACAAACAATTCTAGCAATATAAAGCTCACGCTAGCTGCTTGCATCAAGATGGTTTTGACAGGAATAAAATGAGTCACCTTTGTCAAACGGTCGATGATTACCCAAATGGCATCGGATCCATTGGAAGTCTTGGGAAGACCAGTAACAAAATCCATACCGATCTCTTCCCACTTCCACTATGGAATAGGCTAAGGCTGAAGGGTACCAGCTGGCTTCAGATGTTTAGCTTTAACCCTTTGGCAAATATCACATTCAGCAACATAATGAGCAATTTGCCTCTTCATTTGGCTCCACCAAAATGTTTTCTTCAAATCCTGATACATCTTGGTACTTCCAGGATGTAAAGAAAACTTGGAATTATGAGACTCTCTGAGAATTAGACTCTTCAATTGAGGATCCGCGGGTACTACCAAACGATTGCGATATCGAATCATACCGCGATCATCTTCAGAAAACTCGTTGGCTTTACCCGCTTTCAAGTTTTCCTTGATTTCGGCTACCTCGGCATCAGTTTTCTGGGCCTCAAGAATCTGAGATTCTAATGTCGGCTCCACTTGTAATGCAGCAAGAAAACCTTCTTCCACCAAGTCAAGACTTAGGCGCTGAAAATCAGCACACAAGTCCTTGGCCCGCAGTAGAGAAAATGTGCAGTTGCACTGTGACTTTCTCCTTAAAGCGTCTGCCACAACATTGGCTTTACCAGGATGATAATGAATACCCATGTCGTAGTCTTTGATCAATTCAAGCCATCTTCTTTGCCTCATATTCAAATCGATTGAGTGAATATATACTTTAGGCTTTTATGATCAGTATAGATCTCACAACGATTACCGAGAAGGTAATGTCGCCAAATCTTCAATGCATGGACTACGGCAGCCAATTCCAAATCATGAGTAGGATAATTGACTTCATGAGGCGAATCGCCGAGATGCATAGGCCACAACTCGCCCTCTTGCATAAGCACACAACCAAGTCCATGGCGAGATGCATCGCAATAAATGTCAAAACTCTTATGAATATCCCAAGAGTGAGAACTAGAGCTTTGGTCAAGAGAGTTCTCGAAGCAAAACTCTCCTCACATTTAGTGACCATTCAAATTTCTTCTTCTTTACGCAAAGTGAGTTAGAGGTCTAGCAATTTTGGAGAAATTTTCAATGAACCTACGGTAATAACTCGCAAGTCCAAGAAAACTTGGATCTCGTGGACACTCTTGGCAAAGCTTCAATCTAGTACATCTTGTACCTTGCTTGGATCGACAAAGAATACCTCCTTCGGATAACACATGTCCCAAAAATGCAACTTGTTTAAGCGGAAGGCACACTTGTCGAACTTAGCATACAGTCGATGCTTACGAAGTGTTTCCAGCACAAGTCTCAAATGTTGTTCATGATCTTTATCAGACTTGGAATAAATAAGGATGTCGTCAATGAACACGACAACGAACTTATCCAAGAAATCCATGAACACTGAATTCATAAGGTTCATGAAATAAGTCTGCGAGATTGGTCGGACCAAAGGACATGACAGTATACTCGTACAAACCGTAACGAGTAGAGAAAGCTGTTTTGGGAATGTCCTCAGCTCTAACCTTGATTTGATGATAGCCCGACCGCAAATCGATCTTTGAAAAGACTCGGGCACCAACCAACTGATCAAAAGATCATCAATGCGAGGCAAAGGATACTTGATCTTGATAGTGACCTCATTTAACGGACGGTAGTCCACACACATCCGCAAAGTATTGTCTTTCTTCTTGACAAATAAAGTCGGGCATCCCCAAGGTGAGGAACTCGGTCGAATAAATCCTTTGTCAAGCAATTCTCCGAGTTGTGTCTTTAATTCAGCCAACTCATTGACAGGCATTCGATAAGGACTCCTGGATATAGGAGCAGTTCCAGGAACTAGTTCAATAACAAATTCCACTTCCCGATCTGGTGGCAAACCGGGAAGGTCTTCAGGAAAGACATCAACATACTCACAAACAATTGGTACTTACTCCAAGGAGGGAGTGGTATCAACTTGGTGAGCACAAAGATGAGAACCCATTGTCCTGGATTGAAAAACGACTGAAGTGTCGCTTTCATTAGTTAAAGAAATGGATTTGTGAGCACAATTTATTTGCCCAAGGTTCTGGGATAACCAATCCATTCCCAGGATAACATCCAACCCTTTAGAATCTATCACAATCAAATCAGCCCAAAAGTCTACCCCTTCAATATTTATATTGACACCACGGCAGACTTGAGCAGTCATAAAGACAGATCCCGGTGAGTGAATGACATGGGGTGGATAAAGATGATGCACAATTAACTGATGTTGAGTAGCAAACTGCCTACTAACAAATGAATGGGATGCTCCAGAATCAAATAAAACAGTGGCAATGCTGAAATTAACTAGGAGCATACCAAGAATAACTTCAGGAGTGACAGCTGCTTCCTCAGCAGTAATCTGGTTCATACGACCTCGAACCGGAACAGGGTCAGGCTTGACCACGGTCGGTGAAGGCGGTGTAGGACGCACAATGGCTTGGGAAGGGGAAATAGGTGGTATCCCTTGCGCCTTGGCATAGCACTGATTGGCGAAATGCCCTGGGCGCCCACAATGGTAGCATACAACTCCCGGCCTGACAGTAACAACAGAGGGTGGCCGGTTTCCACTAGGTCTTGGTTGATTAGTGGAAGAGGACGGACGAGGGGCAAACACTGCCGGCCTTGGTGCAAGTGGAGCTGGTGCTCGCGGTGGTCTAGGCACCCACATGCGAGGCCTTGGCGAACCGCCACCAGGAACAAACTGAGAAGTCCGCTGTCGCTTGCGTGACTCCTCCAATGCCTTGCTCTTACTTTCGGCCACAATAGCCTTGTTGACCAAATGGGAGAAATTCCTGAAGTCATGCAAAGCTACAACCATTTGCAATTCTTCAGATAACCCATTCAAGAACCGGTTTCGACGACGAAGGTCGGTCGAAACATCATCAGGGGCATATCGGGCAAGAAAGTTGAACTCATGCAGATACTCGGTCACAGACTTTCGCCCTTGCTTGAGAGCGAGAAATTCCTGTTGCTTGATCATCATCACTCCCTCAGGACTATGAGCTTCGCGAAAAGCCTCCACGAACTCATCCCAAGTAGGGACATGTCCAGCAGGCTGAATGGCAAGGAGGTTATCCCACCATATGCTAGCTGGCCCATCAAGTTGATAACTGGTGAAAAGAACCTTTTCCCTCTCGGAACACTGAGCAATTAGCAGCTTCTTCTCAATGGTCCAAAGCCAGTCCTCAGCTTCCATGGGATCTTGAGAGCTAGAGAACACTGGCGGGTTAGTCCGCCAAAGTCGCAAGACCGCTCGCACATGGTGACCTCTGCTCGGCGGTTGGTGCAACAGGGAAGAAGTGTTGCGCGCAACTGCTCCAAGATGCGCTGTCGTCCATTCGATTGCGCCAATTTGCATGAGCACATCGGCCATAGAAGGTGGTGGAGGAAGCTCCTCTTCGTGGGGACCACCTTGCGGACCCCGAGAGTCGCATGGTTCACCGGCCCTCCCTGAGAATGGGGCACGGGAGTCGACATACCCTTCCCTTGTTGCGCTTGCGCACGAGTAGTAGGTCCTGTCATCCTGTTACCACACCATGGTTAACAACATAACAAGGGTATACTCGGCAAGCACAAACAAGGTTGAAATTAGGAAAGAGATAAACACTATACATATGATGCATCATGTTATACCATGCATTCAGATTAACACGAAAACACAAACCTTATATAAACAACAAAAAGGTTCGGTTACAGACCCATATAAGAGCTAGTCGGCCATAAAGATCATATTACAACCCCAAAAGTTAAACTTACATACTCTGTACAAAATACTAATGCCCTATTACATGCATTTTATTTAAGGGCAACTACTAAACCTGAAGACACCTATCCACGAGGATTCATCGTCGAAGTACTAGCATATGTTTCATTTACACACTCATGTATGCACACATTTAGGGGGAGTTCAATCTATATCTTGCGGTTTCATTAGTATTGATCCATAATTCTTTGTCCACATATATTAAGGATCTTTACCTTGAAATATATCCTTGAATATATTTAACTTGTGTAGTTAATATATTCATATGAGTATATACAACTTGTGTAGTTTGTATACACTCATTTTGGTATATATAACTTGTGTAGTTTGTATACACTCATCTATTACCAAAGAGGGAAAGATTGTGGTATCTTGTCCCACCATTATTGGTTAATGGTTTGTAGTGGTAATGTATGATAATCATATTGTGGAACTAACGGTTTTCTATGAGTTGGTGAAATAGGTTATGTTCCATGTGATTGAAGACTTCGGATGATGTCATGAGTTGATCATCAAGTCAAGTGTTTGAAGAAAAAAAGAATATCGTCATGAGTTGATGATATCAAGAGAAGAAAATCATCATGGGTTGATGATATTAAAGTGAAGAGCTTGGAGTAAAGGAGATGATCATGAGTTGATCATCAAGACAAGAAGAATCCATCATGTGTTGATGGAAGTCAAGTGAAGAGTGCATCATGAGTTGATGTATGTCAAGACCTGAAGCAAGGATATGCGTCATCAAGCTTCAAGTGGTTGCGCAAGGAAAAGGTATGACTAGCTAGGGCTAAGGATTTGTTCCTAGTCTTTTACCGGTCTCGGTGTTTGGTTGGAGACCGGATTGCTAGTATAGGTTGTCGTACTATTAAGAGGGGTCTTAATTAGTAACTTGAGTTAGTCATGTGTTGATGGCTCATTGTGTTTGCTCTAGCTCAACTTAACATGTTGCCTATATTTGCGAATGCGTTTTGCAAATAGTTGTGGCTCATGGTTATTCCTTGTAGCATGTGACTTTAGTTTGCGAATGTGTTTTGCAAACGGTTTAAGTTCATGTACCTTATTCTTTGTGGCGATGATTCTAAAAGTCGGCAAAATGTGTTTTTGTGACTTGTTGAGAATCTAGCTTTCATCTCTTGTGTACATGTTGCATCAATTTGGCAAATATGTTTTGCAAATTGAGTTGAAGCAAATGTGCAAAGTCTTCTCGATTTGATCATTTGTTGGCGATCCGCTCTTTGTAGTAGATCGACCGGTGCTTGCGGTCTGACCGACAGCTTGTGAGCGGTCTGACCGGCATCGCGGTTAAACATCGCGGTCAGCTTTTTCCAGAGAGCGACTTTCTTGGTTAGCGACCGAGCGGTCTGACCGACGTGGTTCGGCGGTTCGGCCGCCTACGGTAGTATCGCCTTAGAATCGGTACTACGAAGTGCGGCGAAGCATCGGAGTTTGAAACGGTACTACCGGAGTGCGGTAGTACCGAACTTTGTTTGGCGGTACGTGTTTTCCAGAAGAGTGTTTTTCTGGATTGCTCTGCTTGCTCGATTGAGCTGATCCGGCCGGCCTCGGCGATCGGCCGGTTGGAAGCGATCGACCGCCATTGGTTGGCGGTCAGACCGATTGTGAGTCCAACGGCTAGTTTTATAGCCGTTGGCGCTTGGGCGGTCCGACCGGCCATTTGTTGGCGGTCAGACCGATTTTGTCCAGATTCTCTGGAATCTTTTCTCAACGGCTAGTTTTTGTGTGTGGGCTATAAATACCCACCTTGGCTGTGTGAGGAAGTGGTTGCTGAGTTGCTGGTGCCCCCATTGAGTTTCTTTGAGCTAAGAGCAAGCCTCTCATACTCTTGTGTGCATGTGTTGCACTTAGTGAGTGATTGAGAGCAAACCCTAAGTGCATGTGTTGCATTAGGTTGTGGATTGCTTATCCATAGAGCTTTGGCCCTTGATTGGTTCAAGTGAAAGTTGAGTCTTGTTACTCTTGGTGTTTGCCGACACCTAGACAGCGTGGATGCGTTGTGCGTCGGTGATCTTCTCAAGTGAAGCTTGTGAGAAGACCCGGGCGATTTGTAAGTGGCTTGGTGCTCGCCATCTCCGGAGCGGAGTAAGAGCAACCCTAGTGGATTGGGGTGATAAGTTCAAGTTGGAGTCGGTTCAAGCGGTTGAACTCACTTAGAGGTGTTGGTTCGGTTGGAACTGGTCCAAGTGGTTTGGACTTACCTCGGAGGTGTTGCCTCGCGTTTTTGAGCCGATCCAAAAGGCTGAACTTACCTCAACGTGGATTAGGGGAGACCGGCAAGTCTTCGATCACCACGGGAAAAATATCGCCGTGTCAAATTGTGGTTTGCATTTTTGAGCTTTACCTTATTGCAATTTACATTCATATAATTAAGTTGCTCATCTATTGTGTATGAATGATTGCCTAGCTATGTGCCATTCACATTGCCTAAATTGAATTGCTCACAAGTTCATGCTCAATTGATTATTATCATTAGACTTGTATTGTTGGAGCACTTAGTTGAGACTAGTGGTTTTTAGGTCTTATTTGTGCAAAACCGTATTTATATTATCTTCCGCATTTGAAATCGGTTTTAGAGCATAGAAGTTTTAAAACGCCTATTCACCCCTCCTCTAGTCGGCCTACTCGATCTTACAGTGTGCCATATGGCAGCTGACCAAGCGATGACGAGGACGCCACATGGGAGACACCAAGGCAGAACAGACGAGGTGGCGCTTAGCTGGCGGCTGACTCGGCACAGAGCAACGAGCACCGGAGGTGGCAGCCATGGCCGACAGGGAGGCTTCGGGGTCGACAGCCAACCACAGCAGTGGATCTCCGGGAAGATAGCAAAACGGGATGCCGAGGTTATGGTGAAGCTTCAGGTGGCGGTGACTCGGCAACTCGGCGATGAGACGACGGCGGCGGCGACATTGGCGGTGGCGAAGCTCACGGTCACGGCGACATCGGTGAAGGAGTGGCGCCCGAAGAGGTTGGACATGAGCACCACATCGGCAAGGGAGCAAGGATCATAGAGTGCCTCTCAGGATGACCGGAGAACGCTCGGAACGGCGACAATACGAAGATGGCCGGAGATGAAGATGTTGACCGGCAACGGCACCTCGGCAGCAAAGAAACCAAAAGGAAGCAGGGAATAGGATGAGGGGGACATGGAGCACATCTTGACGCGCACGGAAATCAAAGGAGCTTGCCGGAGATAGTAGATCGATTAAGGGCGGCGGCGGTCATTTTTCGGACGAACACGAAAACGAGGCTCCGGAGTTCCTCGGAGGAAGATGGTGGAAGCACAGCGTAGTGCACGCTATTACGGACCCGGTGGAGGAAGAATCACGGCCGGAGATGGAAACCGCATGAACAAAGCTCTTAGCGGTGCCTTTTGGCTATTAAGGAAACCGAAAGGAAAAATTTGTACTCGTATTTGCGGGTTTGATCTTTTTCTTTTTTTAATACCTTTTCAAGCCGTGGCTTTTCTTGTAACCTAAATTGCCTTTTCCTCTTTTCTTATTGCAATGGCCGAAATAGGGTTTGCTCCCCTCTTGATTGCACAAGTCTCACAATTCAACAACGTGTAAATAAACCAAAGAACAGCCCTAGTGCAATGTACAAAAGCTAGTCTCAAGGATGAAAGGATATAAGTGAAGCTCAAGAAACCCAAAGTGTTTCAACCATATGGTCACTATCTCTTTTGGGTGCTAATTGAGGAGTTCAATCAGCAATTTGGTACGGTTTATGTGAACACAACGATTAAGCAACGCAAAAAGGAACACATGGACCAGCACTAAAAAACAAAAACTCCAATGGATGAAAACTTAACTAAACGCACAAGAAATAACAGATTAAACTACGGTTTTGGTATTGCAATTTTCGGTTTATTGGACGATAGGATAGAAAACGAATCTAACTACGGGTAAAGAAGTTCTCACTGAGTAAACCTAGAATCTGATACCATATGATACGGGGGGAGGCCCGATCTTCTCAGTGAGAAACCGCGGATAGTTGATGCGAAGTAGACGATGTCGCTAGCTGAACACTCGTGCCAATGCACGAACCCTCAACTCTTCGGAATACGCCCACAACACACCGGGTAGTTGTTCGTCGCGAGACCACGAACGACGAACGCCAAGTCCCCGATTCCCAATGGAACGACGGCTTGACCTTGAATTGCAGAACGAACAATTGGATCGCCTAGTTCTCTCTCAAAGTCCTCGCATGAACTCTGGGGTCGAAAGAACAAGCAATAGCTATGTTTCAATCTTATGAATAAACTGGTCTACCTCTATGGTGCGGCCATGGGGGGTTTATATAGCCTCCCACGCAAGCACAAAACTCGGATGAACAATGGCAAAGTGCTACTGAATCCGAGTCCGACATCGCTTCATCTCTAATGTCCGAGTCCGACATCGTTCACGTGAACGATGATCCGATTCAAAAAACGTCCTACTTTAATTTGGAAATTTAAACTAGTCTCCTCTCGGTTTCCCTTGTATTGTGAGCTTTCCTTCTCTTAGCTTGCGCGAATTTGTTCGATGCACTTGATGCTTCTTTTATGCCAATGTAACCCTTGTTGCCATGTCATCATATGTCTTTCTTGACCGCCCGCATGTGCTAGGGTTTTATTACGAGAGCATGTTCCTCTCGTTGGCCACATGGGTTTCTTCTCCTTGTTGGCCGCATGTGTTTCTCCTCCATGAATTTGTTCCCGCCTCCCTCTCCTCCCTCTCGGTTCCAAAGTCTTTAAATTTGTCAAACCCGAGAATGCACCAAGTATTGCTTTAGGTAGTAACCAATTCTCATTGGCAACAAAAGGAAATTCATTAAGAAACAAATGCACTGTTGTTTGAGAAGTTTAGCTCTGTTTCTGAATAACCTCATAAGTAGTAGGGATATCCTCATCATCCTCCTTTCTTCAAAAAAGCCGTCCTCGGCTTTTGATAGCTGAAGATGTGCTAGACAAAAATACAACGTATATGCATGGTATATATATTTGTCATCCAAACTCCTTTCGCTTAGCACATGATGATTTCTTGAAAGTGTAATAAACAAAAGAACAACGTATATACGTGGTATATGTATGCATCAATTGTTGTGACATTCTCGTTGTTGCGAACAAAATAATTAGGATCATAGCAGCCATAGGATGTATTTGATATATACATTCGCGATACTTTCAGTCACATCATTCTCCTCCTATGAGAAAAATCGTCCTCGACTTTGGTAAGTACATGGACAAGATATAAGAGGACCCACTAGATCAAGTTGTTCAAATATTGGAGAGAAAAATTTTAGTTTCTTCCATGCTTCAACTCGACTACGTTGTTTACATGTATAGGAGAAACAAGTAGGCATCATATTGCGTTCTAAACAATAGGCACTTGTATTAAAATCCATCTCAAAATGATCATGATATTTCTCAATAGATGGTTTGCATAAAACATGCAAGTTTAAATCGAAAGATTATCACAGGTAATGCATATTCGATAAACATAGAACTTGTCATCTACACCATAATCTCCAATCAAATTGAATGTATATGTGTAGGCATAAGTACTAACGAGTGATTTTAAACATGAAACTTTAGCAAGATTCTCAATCACACTAGATAGCTCTCTATGAACATCGAACATGATATAGTATAAAAGATCATCAAAAGATATTCTAGTAAGAACGTCCTTATGGGTAATCAATTCCACATTATGTAAATTGAGCGTACAAATTTCAGAACATGGAATATTCAAAGGAACACTAGAGATCGAACTCAGACGCACCTCTTCTTGATGAGTATGCAATTCAACACCATTCATTACCTTTACCATCCTCCTCGGTTGTTGTAGGTGTTGTAGATATCAAATCATCATCATGAAACCATTGGATCGCAAGCACTCTATCCCCACCGTGGTTATCTCCTCGTCTTTCACGTCCAACGGTGCGGTTGTTCAACTTTCAACTCATTTTTTGACTATCATCTACTTCTCTCTTTTACTGTTGGTGCATCTTTCTCACACTCAATAGAGATGCTCTCAACCTCACATATGGTGGAATCACACACTCACTCTCTTTATCATTCTCACTCAATTTGGCTATGTGGCACTCATTCTCATATGGGTTTGGATACATCCGTCCCCAAAGATTGTGGGTCGACAATTGAGCAATTACCGAGAACCACAAACTCTTCATGAAGCAATGGGGCAGCACTACACGAAACATGTACCGAAGGGAATGTCCCATGCTCGATCGCCTTCACATGTGATATACTAGCGGCATTTAAACCTTTTAGTGGACAAGTCAACTTGTCAAGTAGAAAAGCTTGTAGTGGCGAGGTACAAACGCGTGCCGAAATGCTTTGCTTCATCTGCTCCCATGTGATAATCGGCAATTCATGGCGCCCATACGCTTACGAATAAACCGCTCCCACCAATGTGTGGCATAATCACCAAGCCACTAGACGCAAGTAAGAGCTTCCTCTCATTGGTATAGTTGTGCATCCGAAATAGAGTATCAATTTCTAGCTCCCAAGTGAGATATTCTTGTACATCTGTACGACCAGAAAATATAGGGATAGCAAATTTGGGCTTATCGTGAAAATCCTTACGATGCACGTTTGGTTGATTGAACATGGCGTGCAGCTCCAAGAAGTTGTTGTTGATGTCCGTACGTAGTTGCGTAACCTCCTCTCCGAGGTTGTTCAATCTAGTCCGAACGGACCCGAGCTCATCGCGCACACCATTATCACGATCATGAAGTTGCTTTTGTAGCGTCCCACACAACCGTGTATACTCCGTCCACGTAACCGGTGGATTCTCCTGATGACCTGACATGGATACAACTCACAAATAGCAAACGAGATTATATCTGGGTTAGTAAAAAAAAAAACTTGCTCTCTACGCTCGCAACTCACTGTCCTGAACACAAGACAAGCTTACCGTTCCAAAGTGAATCAAGGACGGCAATTCGACAGCCAGTGATAGCGGCGACCTTAACCCTAGAATGTATGAGCGTAACCAAGAGCAAGGGAGTATACAAGCGGGTGTAGGTGGAGCTCGGACGGTATGTGTATATCCTATGCAATCGATATTCAAGGTATTGTAAAGCTAAGTAATGATCCAAGCTAGAGTATTTTGCCTATGTGCTGATCCAAAAGGGTTTAAGCGAAGTGTATGAACGCACAAACAAAGATAAATGTGACTTAATGCAAACAAAGGAATGAGCTAGTGAGATACAAACTGAAATTGAGATGAAAACTAGCTCGTTTTTGCACCAAGTACTATGAGAGACGCTAGCCAATTGCAAAGATATCAATGTTAGGGCACAAGATTGCTCAAATAGATTAAATACACAATCTGAAATTGTGGACTAAGGTTTACTCTTCCCAATTTCGGCCAGCCCCTTTTTGTTTGTTTTTTTTTTCAAAACCGCATGAACAAAGCTCTTCGCCCTTCGGCTATTAAGGAAACCGAAAGGAAAAAATTTGGTACTGGTATTTGCGGGTTTGATCTTTTTTTTTTTTTAATACCTTTTCAAGCCGTGGCTTTTTCTTGTAACCGCTACCTTTTCCTCTTTTCTTATTGCAATGGCGAAATAGGGTTTGCTCCTCTTGATTGCACAAGTCTCACAATTCAACAACGTGTAAATAAACCAAAGAACAGCCTAGTGCAATGTACAAAGCTAGTCTCAAGGATGAAAGGATATAAGTGAAGCTCAAGAAACCCAAAGTGTTTGATCACTATCTCTTTTGGGTGCTAATTGAGGAGTTCAATCAGCAATTTGGTACGGTTTATGTGAACACAACGATTAAGCAACGCAAAAAGGAACACATGGACCAGCACTAAAAAACAAAAACTCCAATGGATGAAAACTTAACTAAACGCACAAGAAATAACAGATTAAACTACGGTTTTGGTATTGCAATTTTCGGTTTATTGGACGATAGGATAGAAAACGAATCTAACTACGGGTAAAGAAGTTCTCACTGAGTAAACCTAGAATCTGATACCATATGATACGGGGGGAGGCCCGATCTTCTCAGTGAGAAACCGCGGATAGTTGATGCGAAGTAGACGATGTCGCTAGCTGAACACTCGTGCCAATGCACGAACCCTCAACTCTTCGGAATACGCCCACAACACACCGGGTAGTTGTTCGTCGCGAGACCACGAACGACGAACGCCAAGTCCCCGATTCCCAATGGAACGACGGCTTGACCTTGAATTGCAGAACGAACAATTGGATCGCCTAGTTCTCTCTCAAAGTCCTCGCATGAACTCTGGGGTCGAAAGAAAAAGCAATAGCTATGTTTCAATCTTATGAATAAACTGGTCTACCTCTATGGTGCGCCATGGGGTTTATATAGCCTCCCACGCAAGCACAAAACTCGGATGAACGAACCAAGAGTGCTACAGAAATCCGAGTCCGACATCGTTCATTCGCTCTGATGTCCGAGTCCGATTCTCGCTCACGTGAACAGAATCCGATTCAAAAACGTCCTACTTTAATTTGGAAATTTAAACTAGTCTCCCTCTCGGTTTCCCTTGTATTGTGAGCTTTCCTTCTCTTAGCTTGCGCGAATTTGTTCGATGCACTTGATGCTTCTTTTTATGCCAATGTAACCCTTGTTGCCATGTCATCATATGTCTTTCTTGACCGCCCGCATGTGCTAGGGTTTTATTCTGAGAGCACGTTCCCTCTCGTTGGCCACATGGGTTTCTTCTCCCTTGTTGGCCGCATGTGTTTCTCCTCCATGAATTTGTTCCCGGCCTCCCTCTCCTCCCTCTCGGTTCCAAAGTCTTTAAATTTGTCAAACCTGAGAATGCACCAAGTATTGCTTTAGGTAGTAACCAATTCTCATTGGCAACAAAAGGAAATTCATTAAGAAACAAATGCACCTGTTGTTTGAGAAGTTTAGCTCCTGTTTTACGAATAACCTCATAAGTAGTAGGGATATCCTCATCACATCCTCTGACTGAGTACGGCTCGAAGTATTGCGAGTATCAACCATCTGCGATAATCCTCCACAGGTTTAGCAGGTAAGATAGAAAAGCAATGTAGATGAGAGGGAATAGCACAGTAGATGAGATAGACAAGACCGAGTAGATGGAAACAACCTAATTAGGGGAACATATTATACCCAAAGGCAAGGACAAGAAGACATAGCTGAAACGCTATGAAAGCACAATAAACTTTTCAAATTAAAGCCTCAGTGTGACTGCAACATAATGCTTGACAGCAAAACTGCAGCTCCCACTTACACACAACCCAAATAAAGACCTATCGCAATAACGATCTAAAACGTCACTAAACTCTAATAGGACGGCTCCTAATCTGAACTGCACAACGAAGACCTCTTCAAGAGCAACTGGAACGAAGCAACGAAGATACTCTTGACAATTGCCGATGATTTGACTTCTTTCTTCTGGACTAGAGAAATTAATGAGGCGAGAAAGTCAATCTAAGATTGTAAAACAAAGTTCAGCAAAGGCAAGAGACAAGATCTCTGGCACAAGATGAGTAGAATAGAATAGGATAAGAATAGAATAGACTGAGATGAGAATAGAACCAGAAGAGATGAGGAAAGAACAACTACTCAAGTCAAGTTAGGTTGATTTGATTTAGAAAATAATTTTTGAAGCTTTTAGCTAAAACGACCATGCTAACTAAGGTTGCGTTCTACAGTCGATATGGCTCAGATACCACCTCTATCGGGACCCAAAAATGCATCTCAGGAGCCCTTTGTGTATTCTGAACTAGTCCCAAATCAGTAGCTAGCTCACATAGGGAAACAGTTGTAATACCTCGAAGAATATCAAATAGAGAGAACATATTATTCGGAAGAGAAATTTATTCAAATTTGAATGCACTAAAGTTTAGAGGAAAATTAAAAGAAAATTCAGGATTTGAGGAAGGATTGGATCTTGGGCTTTTAGCCCAAGGCGTCCTAGCCAAGTGGGCCGGCCTTGTAGTGGAGTCAAGAAGGGGGGGTCTCCTTCCCCAAAACCCTACCCTCTGCTACAGACCACAGCGCGCTTGTAGCACGCGAGATTATAGCAGCCCCCCCTCCGTGCTGCTCTACCAAGATGAGGAAGAGGCTCCGAGGTGCCGCCGGCCATGGTGGAAGGAGAAGAAGGGAGAAGAAGAAAGGAGGAGAAGAAGAAGATCCTCTTTGTGGGTTTTTGTTCAGCGTTTCATGCATCTCCAAGGGTATCAATTCGTTTCCCTGCTGTTTTGATGTTGTTTAGACGCGAAACCGATTAGAATTATTTGGATCAAAGTCAGTCTGCAGTAGTTTCGAATCTGTCCAGTATGTTGCGTGGGCCTTTTCGACATCTTAGAGGTCGAATCAGAAGTTTTGATCTCCTAGAGTTATTTAGAGAATGTTCTTAGCTTTCGGTGGCCGCCAAGAACACCTGATTCCGACGTACGGATCAAAAGTTATGATCGTTTTAGTTTCTGCTGTCCAGAACTCAGACGAGAAATAGCAGTCTCTGTAATTGATAAAATATGACCTAGTTAGAAGATGATTCAGAAGTCTTGCCCATAACAACTTTTGAATATGATCTCACTAGCTTTCAGGATTGGTAAATAAAACCTCATTTGGATTTGTAGAAAAAAAGTTATGTACATTTCAATGTGACTGTCCAGATTGTATGTCAGTTTCTATCATTAGTTTTGACCCTTGTGCTACTTTTTGTTAAATGCAAAATATGAATGTCATGCCAACTAGTTTATTGTAGGTAATTTCATAAAATTTTCAGTTTGTTAAAGAACGCTCAATTCGGAGTTGTAGATTAAAAGTTATGATCGTTTTATTATTGCTGTCTTATTTATTTAGGCAGTTTCTGTCCTGTTGCTTCATCTAACTGTTAGTAAATTAAATTGGCCGAATTGGGTTACCTTGTCAATTAGAGTATTGTAGATATGTCAGTTAAGAATCCATAGAAACTGGTCTCACCTCATTCCAAGTTCCAGATCAATAGGTATGATTTTTACTGTGCTGCTGTCCAGTTTCGGCTTATGCCTGAGTAGTCAATTTTCAGATTAGAGTTTCTAGTTGAATCTTGAGTCACCGGGGAAGCGTTGTAGAACGGTGTCGAGAAGTGTCATGTGCAATGTGTTCTTATTTCAATTACTTAATTGTTTAGGCAACTAGGCTATGGGTTTGGGAGCATCATCGTTGCCTGCTAACGCGTCGCATCGCGGAAGGCAAGTACATTGACTTCTGTGTGATTTGTAAAATTCTGGATGCAATGATTAGTATTGAGTTTTGTTTGACATGAGAGAAGTTTCAATGTTCATGTTCCGTCCATGGGAGTGGAATATCCACGGGAGTGGAGATCAAAGTATTCAAGAGGTTTGATGAATATGTTCCTTGTCTATGTTCTTCCATATGTGTGGCGATGTTGTTAGCCATAATACAAATGTTCATTCATGCATCCATATTCATGTTCCGTCCACGGGAGTGGAGTCTAAAGTCCCATCAATTCCAGTATGGGCATGTGAGACCCACCATTCCAATGTGGGCAGTTTTGGACACCCGTATGAAACGTTCTTCATACGGTATTTTGGATCCCCGTATTTCGATAAATACAGGCTTAAGTGAACACCGACGGGTGTGACACTAGCTATACCGGTATAAGCATGTGTGCAGTCCATTCCTTTGATTATATACATTCATCTCATTCATTCATAAATATTCAATTGTTGTATGTTCAGAACCTTTGAGGAGGTTGTCTTGTTCATGTTGATTGTCTATTCTTATATTCATTGTACTTGCTGAGTCTTGGACTCACCCTTGCTTTGTTTATTTTAGGTGATCGTTGATGAAGTTCTCTTGGGAGGGAGTAGACACGCACTACTCAAATACTTCACTTGACACTAGTTGCAATAAAAGAATGGATACTGTTTTCTATGGTTAAGCGATTGACTGTAATATATAATTTTAGTTGTGGATGATATCATCCTTCATGTTATGGTTGTTTAAATAACTGCTTATGTTCCATGATCATTGGTTTCATATGATTATCTTAGTGGATTCAATAGACTTAAATAATTAGAAATTGTGAATTGCTGTTGGATATAGTTTTGATTCCTGCTTAGATTCTAAAAGATGTTGGTCTTTTTATATTAGTTGATAAGTTTTTGTTGAAATTCTTCTGCAGTATTGTTGTAGGTTAGGCTATTAGGTAACATTTTGGCTTCCGAATAACCAGGGTGTTACAGTTGGTATCAGAGCGGGCTTTAGGTCCATGGTGAATAAGTTGGCAACTTAGGTAGCTGAATTTGCTAAAATTTGTTAATGGTTGATTAACCTAAAACTTGACACACTGGTGCACAGTAGGATGGGATGGTTCAAGCAATGCGTTTCCGTTGCCGTTATGTTACTCTATGATATGATATATTCTTCTATACCTATGAAATTATTTAGTGATTGTTATGAGATGATATTCTATATCCATAGTTGATTTTTGGCTATGGGTGATGTTGAGAGGTTGAGGTCGTGGCCCTGGGCTTTGCCAGGTTGCACCACCGTTTGGGGTAAAAGAATAGAGTAGTATTTACCCAGAATACCATAGTTATGGGTGTTGAGGGCGAGTTTCTTTAGAAAATTTATTCTCCTCCCTGATCTTGAATTTGACCAATTCTGGTATTAGTTGCGGTTGATGATGTTTTCTTGAGTTAGTGTTTTACATTCCTTCTAATGAGTTTTAATTGGATTTTCTGGGTTCCATAAATCGACTACTTGTTCTCCTGACTGCTAGTCTAATATTGTTTCTCGGGAACGTTGGTTATCGGCAAGATTTATCCTTTCTTGGGAGTTCTGCTCTTCTTATTGGAAATGTGATTCATTTACTCGCTTGGTATTGTAGACACTGAAAGTTTTCTATTGCAAGTTCTTTATCATGTGAAAGCTTGGCTTTATGTATTTCTTTTGGATTATTTCGAGTGTTGAAATTTAATACCTCTTTTCCTCAAAGATTGTGTTACAATCCTTAAGTGATGTCTTGTCATGCTTAAGTAAGAGGTGTTAGTTAAATGAATTAATCGTCATGGTATGAGTTATCAGATTTGGGTTATTAGCTTTGTGCAAGCAGTTTATTCTTAACTAGTATCCATGGAGGTGAATTTCTTAATGTGAAATGTCGTTATATTTGGTACATGATGAATTTTAGATAGGAGTCTGTCCATAACTGTTCAAGAACCTATTGTTGTTAAGATGTGTGGGAAATGTGGATGTACCGGATTGATCCTTACGATCGAGTATTATGATAAATTTGTTAGATGAATTGGAATCTAGGCCCTCTTGCGGTTATTCTAACCGCTAGTGATGGTTAAGTTAAGGATGTGTTCAAGTGTTGCCTTGATATATATACTAATCTTGAATCTGTCTTCTATTTGGGTCTTGATGATCTTATTCAAATGATAGCTTTACCTAATTTTTTTGCATGCTAAAAATTATTGAAACATGTTTAAAGGACTAGATGAACGTTGATGTATCGCCTTGTGGAACCTTGTCTTATGTATCCTATATTATTGAAGTTAAATACATTCCATTCTAATTGCTGAACGTAATGTAGAATGTCGAATCTATCCTCATAACTATGGTTGAGTTTGCAAATAGAGGTAGGATCATGAATGTGCCCATGTGTGGCTAGAGAGCTTGTGGTGTGTGCTATTTTGGCGATGAGCGTTAGTAAGAGTTAAATGTATGAAATCTAATAAGAAATTCATATGGGTGTACTCTTATGAGATTGTCATGTTCTAGTATGATCTTGTTAACAGAGTTTTGTTTTAGCATTGTGGCTTGAGCACTAGGTTCATTTTTCTAGATCAAGTGATTATTGCAATCCTATTGTGATGATGGAAATTTTATGTCACGATTGTTGTGTTCTTTTGGAAAATTTATTGGTGGGATAATAACGAATGTAGAATTTAGCCAAGAATGTAGTATATTGATATTAATAAAATGGTCTGAAACGTGAGGGCGATGTTGATTCTTTTATAGAGAAAGAAAGGTGACCGCCTTTTTGGGATGTCTCTTAAATGAAGATAATTCAAGTTTTGAATTTGTAACCTTTTGGAGTTCAAGAGTTTTGTGGCAGTTGAAATTTGTTGAGTAAAGTGACGTATTGTAGAGTCCTATTGGTTCTGAATTTATTCAAGTGATTTGATCTTAAAGACCTATTTGTTTGAGTTGGCAAGTAAGGTTGTATTCAAAGAAAGTTGTTTCTTTCCTAAATGGAAGAGTGTAGTAGAAGTTTTGAGTGTGGAATCAAATTTTGTAACCCACAATTTAATTGATGTGAGACCTTGGGTTACAGGTTAGTTGAGGAGCATTGGAGGATGAATTGATTTCGTATTATAATTCTTGGAGAAAATTTTATTTATACCGAATGTTTGCCTTTGAGGCTAAACTGGTTGCATTATTGCAACCATTAGAACCTATGGGGATTTGTGATCCAAGATTCTTTGTTCAATTCGGGTGGAACATTAGAATTTTCGAAAAAGATGGGAATCTTGATCAATGTTTTAGAGTGTCGCGATTGAGTACCTTGCACGGTTGTGCAGTTAAACTTTGATGGTGTTGTAATGATAGTAAGATTAGCGAAGTGATCTAATCGTTAAAGCGATTTTGCGATAGCCGAGATTGTTGGATTATTGACAGAAATGACTTTGACTTAGTAAGTAACTCTCTAAGAGTTAGAATCTTTATAAAGATAATTGGACCGAGGAAATGTTTTCGTGTTGATGTTAATGCGTGAGTATGTTTGGATTGTGAGAATTTTAGGGATTTAATATGAGGTTTCCCCTACCCTCTATATGAGAAGTTCATTGTAGGAGTCTTGGAGTTTAAATTTGGGTTTCGCATTGTATGCTAGGACTTTGAGTCACCCAATGATTATGTGTAGAAGAAGTAGAATAAGGGTGGATTCCTAACAGTGGGATGATCATTGATAGAACCCTTTTGATGGAGTATATGAATGTGTGTGCTGAGGATTCCGAGTTGTTTATTCTTAAAAGATTTAGGTGATGTGGTTGCATGTGAGGGCTATTTTGAGATGTATTGGAAGTCATCTATCAAAGTATTTCCATCGGTACAAAAGTTGACTAGGGTATGTTTGGTGGAGTCAATAGAGCTTCTCTACAAAGGTCTGAATGACGTACTTCGGCTTGAGCATAGCGTTGAGAATGCCAAGATGAGAGAGATGAGTTAGTGTGTTATGCGATGAATTGGATTCCAATGTTTGAGAGAAATTTTATTCCTAAAAGAGAAACTGAGAAAGTTGATGCTTCCTTGAGTAGTGACACGTTTTCTTGATTCTTGTTTGAGCTATGTGTTTAAGACGGATGTCCTTCGCAAATTGAGCTCGACATTTATGTTGGCATGTGTGGTTCTTATCAGTTCGGAAAGAATGAAAGAAATTTATGACTTGTGCATTTGAGTGACTTCCTTTTTGGTGGACGTGGTGTTTTTTTTGCAAATTTCCTAATTTGAAGGTGGAAAGTTTTCGTGATGAATTGTCAATTTTGGCTTTGACCCTTTTGGGTGGGGAGTTAGCATTGCGTGGATGCGATGAGAACTCTTTATTTTCGCTGGATTCTCTTTATAATACTGATTAAAAAGCGAGTTCTGTTGTGCATTTTTTTTATTAAAGAAGGTGCTCCTTGTAGATGAAGAGTTCGAATTATAAAGGAAGAAGGGTTTCGTGTGTGTTGAGCATGTTGTGTGCTTTTGTACCAAAAGGGAAGTTGGTCTAGGTACACTGGTTCGTTTTCGACAGATGCAGGGATTAGGAAGTTGGTGTATCACTTTGACCAACTCGGGCCACACGCGGGTATGCAACTTTTGGTTTGTTTTGACACCGATTGATCTCCTGGGAGATCTGGAGTTGAGTTTCGTTAACGTCATTGACCATCGAGTAGGATCTTACCTTTGAATCTCTTCTGATGAGTATACTTGGCAATGTCGGATTGAGTGTTAGGTCAGATGTAGTTTACGTCAATGTCTTGTGGTCTTGTCAGTCTGAGAGATAGGTCATTTGGGACCTGGAGTCTCGCATGCGCGAGTATTATCCAGACATGTTTGCTCCGGGCATATGTTAATAGATGTTTCTTTTCTGTGGCAATTGTTCTTTCGTTTATTTCGACGGTTAGAATTCGATGTCGAATTCTGTTAAGGGGGGTAGAATGTAATACATCGAATATCAAATAGAGAGAACATATTATTCGGAAGAGAAATTTATTCAAATTTGAATGCACTAAAGTTTAGAGGAAAATTAAAAGAAAATTCAGGATTTGAGGAAGGATTGGATCTTGGGCTTTTAGCCCAAGGCGTCCTAGCCAAGTGGGCCGGCCTTGTAGTAGAGTCAAGAAGGGGGGGTCTCCTTCCCCAAAACCCTACCCTCTGCTGATGCTGCACGCACGCGCCGTAGCACGCAAGATCAGAGCAGCCCCCTCCGTGCTTGCTCTACCAAGATGAGGAAGAGGCTCCGAGGTGCCGCCGGCCATGGTGGAAGGAGAAGAAGGGAGAAGAAGAAAGGAGGAGAAGAAGAAGATCCTCTTTGTGGGTTTTTGTTCAGCGTTTCATGCATCTCCAAGGGTATCAATTCGTTTCCCTGCTGTTTTGATGTTGTTTAGACGCGAAACCGATTAGAATTATTTGGATCAAAGTCAGTCTGCAGTAGTTTCGAATCTGTCCAGTATGTTGCGTGGGCCTTTTCGACATATTAGAGGTCGAATCAGAAGTTTTGATCTCCTAGAGTTATTTAGAGAATGTTCTTAGATTTTGGTGGCCGCCAAGAACACCTGATTCCGACGTACGGATCAAAAGTTATGATCGTTTTAGTTTCTGCTGTCCAGAACTCTGACGAGAAATAGCAGTCTCTGTAATTGATAAAATATGACCTAGTTAGAAGATGATTCAGAAGTCTTGCCCATAACAACTTTTGAATATGATCTCACTAGCTTTCAGGATTGGTAAATAAAACCTCATTTGGATTTGTAGAACAAAAGTTATGTACATTTCAATGTGACTGTCCAGATTGTATGTCAGTTTCTATCATTAGTTTTGACCCTTGTGCCACTTTTTGTTAAATGCAAAATATGAATGTCATGCCAACTAGTTTATTGTAGGTAATTTCATAAAATTTTCAGTTTGTTAAAGAACGCTCAATTCGGAGTTGTAGATTAAAAGTTATGATCGTTTTATTATTGCTGTCTTATTTATTTAGGCAGTTTCTGTCCTGTTGCTTCATCTAACTGTTAGTAAATTAAATTGGCCGAATTGGGTTACCTTGTCAATTAGAGTATTGTAGATATGTCAGTTAAGAATCCATAGAAACTGGTCTCACCTCATTCCAAGTTCCATATCAATAGATATGATTTTTACTGTGCTGCTGCCCAGTTTCGGCTTATGCCTGAGTAGTCAATTTTCAGATTAGAGTTTCTAGTTGAATCTTGAGTCACCGGGGAAGTGTTGTAGAACGGTGTCGAGAAGTGTCATGTGCAATGTGTTCTTATTTCAATTACTTAATTGTTTAGGCAGCGAGGCTATGGGTTTGGGAGCATCATCGTTGCCTGCTAACGCGTCGCATCGCGGAAGGCAAGTACATTGACTTCTGTGTGATTTGTAAAATTCTGGATGCAATGATTAGTGTTGAGTTTTGTTTGACATGAGAGAAGTTTCAATGTTCATGTTCCGTCCATGGGAGTGGAATATCCACGGGAGTGGAGATCAAAGTATTCAAGAGGTTTGATGAATATGTTCCTTGTGTATGTTCTTCCATATGTGTGGCGATGTTGTTAGCCATAATACAAATGTTCATTCATGCATCCATATTCATGTTCCGTCCACGGGAGTGGAGTCTAAAGTCCCATCAATTCCAGTATGGGCATGTGAGACCCACCATTCCAATGTGGGCAGTTTTGGACACCCGTATGAAACGTTCTTCATACGGTATTTTGGATCCCGTATTTCGATTAATACGGGCTTAAGTGAACACCGACGGTGTGACACTAGCTATACTGGTATAAGCATGTGTGCAGTCCATTCCTTTGATTATATACATTCATCTCATTCATTCATAAATATTCAGTTGTTGTATGTTCAGAACCTTTGAGGAGGATGTCTTGTTCATGTTGATTGTCTGTTCTTATATTCATTGTACTTGCTGAGTCTTGGACTCACCCTTGCTTTGTTTATTTTAGGTGATCGTTGATGAAGTTCTCTTGGGAGGGAGTAGACACGCACTACTCAAATACTTCACTTGACACTAGTTTCAATAAAAGAATGGATACTGTTTTCTTTGGTTAAGCGATTGACTGTAATATATAATTTTAGTTGTGGATGATATCATCCTTCATGTTATGGTTGTTTAAATAACTGCTTATGTTCCATGATCATTGGTTTCATATGATTATCTTAGTGGATTCAATAGACTTAAATAATTAGAAATTGTGAATTGCTGTTGGATATAGTTTTGATTCCTGCTTAGGTTCTAAAAGATGTTGGTCTTTTTATATTAGTTGATAAGTTTTTGTTTAAATTCTTCTGCAGTATTGTTGTAGGTTAGGCTATTAGGTAACATTTTTGCTTCCGAATAACCAGGGTATTACAACAGTGATGAAATACCATCCATTTATTTAATTCAACTAAAAAGATCTCAAAATAACAAATAATAATAACTGGACCTTATGGTCAACGTTTACTTAACTTGCCACACAGGGCTAAAGAAACAAATAAACTCTTGCAGCGGTACGAAACTCTTCAAATGACCAATCAACATGCCCACAGGATATCGAGTGGAGAAACGCATCCTCATCCGCAAAACCTTCATGGTCTTCCTCGGCGAAGTACTCTTGGGCAGCTTGATATTCTCCCTCTACTGCTGATCAAGAAGAGGGCACAAAGCCATGAGTACTTTGAATGTACTCAGCAAGCCATGGGGAAATGTATGCAAATAGTATTCATGCAAGGCTTGAACAAAGATTAGCTGTATGGCTCTTTTGCAGAAAACAACATTTACGATAAATACAATAAATAGATTGAAATGCGTCATTGAAAACAATAAATAATAATTAAACAATTGTTTCGAAACAACCCGTGAACTTCCCATTCACTCCCAACCAAACCAAAGATAAGTGAATTCCCCATTCGCCAATCGACACAAACCACCAAGTGAATGACCTATTCACCAAACGAACATTATATTCATCAAGTGAACTTCCCATCCACACTCCGACACATTTTTGAAGATATGCGGTTTGGAAGAGTACTTATCCATCGCCAAAGTTCAGTGACCGGTTAAGATCAAGATTGAACTAACCGGGCTCTGATACCACTTGTTGGACCGAAAAGGCGACTAGAGGGGGGGGTGAATAGGAGCACGATCTCTTTTTCTCCCAAAATCAATTCAATACGAATCTCACTCCAATAGCTATGAAAGCTATGGAGATCAATCAATCATGCACAGCGGAAGACTTGTATTGAACCAACTCAAAACCCCAAAGTAAAATCAACACAAAACCAAAACATAGAGGCTCGGGCGTCCGACCTCTCACGGGCGGTCGATCGATCCAGCGATCGACCGCCACCTCGGCGGTCGGATCGATTTCACGGAGGTCGACCTCGTTCGATGAACAAGAAAATCAGCCCGACCAACCAAACGCAAATTGATCAAACTTTTGATTCGTGCGCCCAAACTTCGTGAAACTTGACACACAACTTCCTAAGGATGTCGGAACCTATTCCAAGCAACAATTGTGATAATTCTTGCTCAGGTTCAGACCTTTTACCGTTTGAGCGAAGTTAGGTCAAAAACCGAGTCAAAACAAAAATATGATCTTAAGACTTGCACGTGGGTGATTGATGATCTTGATGATCCTAGATGTATTCTCACACGTCACAAAGAAGCAAACTAAGCAATAACTCATGGATCAAACAAAGACTCAATTCATCAAAAGAGAGAAAGAAAGCACATGAACTCACTTTTGAAGAAACTTTCTTTGGATTGATTTGATATGATATTGGTTCACAGCCACTCCATCAATGGATGACAAAGACTCAATACATGAGCACGAAATCCAATCCAACTCTCTAGAACCCTAACCTCCGCTCCTCCTCTCCTAAGCAAATTAGGGTTTCAATAACAATGAAAGGGTCGGAAGGGTGCTGCCACCTCCTCCTCTATTTATAGTGGAGGCTTAGGGTTTCTAATAGAGTCTCCTAATGGGCTCCGTTAAGGCCCAAAACAAGCGGGTGACACACGCACGCCTTTTAAGCGCCGTGTTCATATTGTGCGGCACTCGCTGCTCCGCCACGTGTAGGTTGATCCAACGGCTCTCATCATGTCGGCAAGTCTCTCCCATCCGGCTCCCACCGAAACCACCATGGCACTTGCATCGACCCCCGCGCCGCTTGATTCAACCAGTCGCACCGAACTGCCCGTTCGGTCACCTTTGTCCATCTTGCACCATGCTTGAGTCCAATGACTTCACCCGGCATCGTCGATCGTTTTGAACCTCAGCTCTCCAAGCCTAGTCCCGATCATCCTCGCCGTTGACCGTCGTTGACCACCAAGCAACCTGCACAACAATAGACAAGCAAATCGAATTCGGGAACAAGTTCTTCACAACTTGACCCACGTTAGTCAACACATGCATCATGCAACACATATGCCATGAAAACCACGAACTTGACCTAACAAGCAACCATCGCCGCCACACGGGCGACGACTTAAGTGAAAACCGGTCAAACCGCCAGCCTTGGCCGGTCTGACCGCCACCGCCGGTCTGACCGCCAACAAAAGGCCGGTCCGACCGCCACAAAAGGACTTAGCCGAAATTTCAATGCAGAAATCCACAACCTCTCTGGAAATTTAAAACGAATAGAACTTTTGACTGGAAGCTCCAAAAATTATGGGACCAAGTGTAGTAGAATCTCCTCACTTGCCTACACCCTCTATTTTTGGCCCAGCTCCAAATTCCAATGCCACTCAACTTGCCGGTCCGACCGCTCAACAGACGCCGGTCAGACCGCTACCAAATCGGTCAGACCGCCGACCTGGCCGGTCAGACCGCCATCACAGAACATCCGAGGCATGGGCGGTCTGACCGCCACCAGGGCCGGTCTGACCGCCTGAGACCTGACAGAAACTGAACTTTGCCGAAAACTCGTGTTTCCGCAAACCTTCAACGTCATTGCCAATTGACACATCATCCTAAGATCATGAGCATATCCCCATGATATCCACAATCTCCCCCTTGATGATCACATTGGCAATTCCCCACAAATGCAAGTTTTGAGGTTTGAAAAGTAAAAACTCAACGTTTTGCAAAAAGGCACAACTTGGTCCAAATGCAAGAGAAAGCAATGGAAATGACCAAGCTGGCTTCAGAATAGCATCGGCAAGTGAGATAAGGCAAAAGAAAACAAGAAAGCTTCAATTTCCAAAGAAGAGTCAAAAATCTCACTTAAGGTCTATATGAAAGAACAATTGTTCGAAATGACCTTTGATCATGCTGAGGATCAAGAATTGCAATTCAAGTTCAGAAAGAGCAATAAGACCAAAAGAATGCAAATAAGAAACTCCCCCTCACTATGATCCTCAAATATCAGAAAATTTCAAATTCTCCAATTTTCTCCTCTTTTAATACTTTTCCTTTTACACATCTTGAAATATCTTCTCCCTTTGACAATGGAGTCATCAAGGAATCACGCCTTCCTCTCATCTAGAGATAACAAATGCGAGCAGGAAAAATGAAGCATGCATGAAATGTAATGAAGTGGCTTCATATTTTTGTATTTTTCAATTTTGGATTACAAGAAGCTTTGGAGATTACCCAAAAGAACAAGCTAGCATCTCAAATTTTGCATAAACACCATATCAGCCTGAATGCGCTAGCAAGATCATGATAAGACATATATAACAAAGCTAAAGCAGGAAGGCTCAAAGTAAAGCAATAAATTTTAGCATTTTAAGCAACGCTTCAAATCTAGCAAGTCCATCAACAGAGATCCTAAAATGAAACTGGCCATGTCAAAATGTCAATGTGAGACCAAGAAGCTAACAAAGACCACATTAAGAGACAAACAAGTCCTAAATTGAATCATTTTGCTCAAATTGTCTCAAACGTCCATTTTTCAACAGATTTTCATTTGCAAAGGAATATTGAAGTTGATGAAAGGTATATCTTAGTGAAGAAGATCCTGGACTAGGAGCCATCCACAAACTCTTCCTAAGCTTCTACCCATTTGATAATTCATTTTCTTATGCACGTGCTAGATCTCAAGCCTTGCATGACCATCTTAAGCACAAAAAGCTTAAAAGAATGGTCTAGATCATCCAAAACTCCCCCTGAGTTCATGCCTAGTGCAATGGCAAGCCGTCTCATGAGAAAGAATTGGTGAGATCAGTTTTTTCGCACAAAAGAGACCTCCCTTTTTTTTGTTCACAAGAGCAGATTTAGATTCTTAAAAGAACAAGAAGCTCAAGTAATGATCAATACTAGATTCAAGAGCTAACACCGCAATTTTGACAGGGCCAATGTCACAAAAGGAGCACTAATTGCGCAACTAGCTAAAACATCCACAAATTGCAGTTTTTAGTTCATGTTGTCTTAAAGTTCTGGCTCATTCAGCAAAGACTTAGCTACACATGTGAAAGCATGATAATTCTAGCAAGTCAAAGAACTAGACATGACATTTAGCAGAATTGAAATACTAAAGCTCAAAAGGGTAATAAGTAAAGCTTCATCAATTTTAAAAGACAAGCAGAAATGCTTATATTACAATGCATCTTTTTGGTTTTTCATATGAATGCAGTATGAAACAATGACATGCACACAAACTTAAAAAAAAAACTAAAAAGATCAAAAAGATCAAAAGAAGATCAAGAGAAGATCAAATGAACAAGGTAAGATCAGAAAAGATCAAACTCCCCCTCAAACCAAACCGTAGGGATAAATTACCCCTAACTCACTTCTCAAGGTGGCAAACCTAGTTGGATCTAAAGGCTTGGTGAGGATATCAGCCAACTGAGCCTCGGACTGTAATACCCCGAAAGTGAGATAAGCGAATCGCCGGGAGAGATTTAATTAATCGGGAGAGAACTAAATAGATTTACGGGAAGAACCAATTGAAAAACGCTAAATTCTTCAGTTAGAGAGGGGGAAACATCATTTGTATCCAACCTGGCTTGGGCCTTGGCCCATGAGGGCAAAGGGGTGGCCGCCAAAGGGGCGCCACTCCCCCAAACCCCAGCCGCACCCCACCTCCTCACCTCTCCCCATTGAGCCGCCACCCTCCCCTCTCCACCTCTCCACCTCCCCTCCACCCTCCTTGCCCCTCTCCACCTCCCCACCACCACCATTGCTGCTGGCGAAGAGAGGAGGAGCTCCATTGCAGCCGACCAAGGAGGAAAAGAAAGGGAAAAGGAGAGAAGAAGGAAGAAGTGAGAAGGGAAAAGAGAGGGATCGCAAGTTGGTGTTTCCGCTCATGATCTTCAGCGGTTCTACAAGGGTAACATCAGGTTTCTTGCAAGGTTTGTTGGTGATTAGATGCGCTTTGCGTAGAATTGCTTAAATCCAGTCTGTCTTTAATTCGTTCAATTCTGTCCAGTATGTTGCGGGATCTGTTTCGACTACTTAGAGGCAGAATCTGAAGAGTTGGTCTCCTAGAGATATCTGGACCTACTTCTTAAGTTTCAGTGGCCGCCGAGTTCACTCGATTCCGAGGTCTGAGTCAAAAGTTATGGTCGATTTAGTTTCTGCTGCCAGAAATCTGACGAGAATAAACTGTCTGGATATTTCCTAAAATATGATAGGGAAATTGGAAGAATCTGAAAGTTCACCCAACTAGGTTATTGTAGATAATTCGATAACCTTTTCAGATTGTTAAAGAACGATCAATTCGGAGTTATATCTCAAAAGTTATGGTCATCTGAATATTGCTGTTGGACTGCTGTCCAGAGACGGTTTTCTGTCAGTAAGTCGGTGTTCTGCAGTGTTAAAGATTGTCGTTTTTGCGTAGGTTGAAAGTAGAATTGGGTCTGGACCTCTCCTAGAAAGTTGTAGATATCGTAGTTACCTTTCATTGCCGACAAGAATCAAGTCATTCGGACCTCGGTAGCCAAAGTTATGAATTTCTTAGTATTTCTGTGTTTCGTAGAAGCAGAATTACTAGTGTTGGTTAACCTGATAGAAGCGCATATTTAGAGGGGTTTCTAGAGGGTCTCACCATAACGAAAAACGAGGCTAATCCTCTTAGCTTTCAGGAAAACTAAAGATCACTAAATTCGGACGAAAGTAGAGGAAGTTATGATAGTTTCTTTGTCGCTGTTCAGAAACCCGACGTGAAATGTTTGCTCTGATTAAATGGATTGGTAGGACTAGTATATGGCCGAATCAGAGGGTCTCCCCAACTAAGTTTATTTAGAAATTTTAATTACCTTTCCAGAATGTCCAAGATCATCTTATTTGGACACCCGAGCAGAAAGTTACGTATTTTAGAAGCTAGCTGCCTGCAGTGACTGATCGCTAGAAATTATGAGAATTAGAAAATGCTAAGATGTTAGCGAGTTCAATTGCGATGCTACTTATGATTTTGGTCTAGAATGTTGGTCTTAGAATGGGGTTTTCTTCATGTCCAGTGTGGGATTGGTACCGAGGCAGCACCGCCTTCACGCCCTCCATTCTCACACGGTTAAGGCAAGTGCATTGTTTGTTATATGGGGTGATTGATTGGCTATGTTTGTGTGCTTTTGATATATGATTGCATAGCAAGATGGCTTACTTGATGATTGTTTAAGTTTGGTGATTGCTCAAATTATGCTTATGTTTTATTGTGGTACAATGTTGTTGTCTTTTGGTAAGATTGATGATGAATAAGAGATGAGCATATGCATATTGAGAACATGTTGAGGCTTGGTCACGCGGTGACCAAGCATGTTTCCTTGAGATCCCGTCATGAATGTGACGGGCCCGAGATCCTCACTCGTGGAGTGTGGGCTTGAGGTCCCCGTTACTTTGCGAGTAACGGGCAATTGGTCCCCGTGCGTGCGCGCCAAGACGAGCATGGGTATGCGGCGGCGATCGCGATACTGCATGACAGTGTAATGCACACGAAAGTTAAAGTTAAAGGTTCCTTGAGCATTTCATTTGCATGTGAGATGTTTGATGTTGATCTTATTTATACGTATGTTGATGTTACGATTTCGTTATGTACTTGCTGAGTCTGTGGACTCACTCTTGCTTTTATTGTTGTTTTAGGTACCGAGCCAAGAATGACATGCATGGGGAAGTAGACGCTAGTCACTCACACACCACATGAACTAAATAAAGTTGAATGTTCTTCTCAACGCAGCTTGATTTTAGAATACCACATCATGACTTATGCAATGGATTGATGTAATAATGATGAGTAGTGATTCTTTATGATTCTCTAGTTTTGTTGGAATCCTAGCATGTCATCACAACCTTTGATGACTTTGGATAAAAGTTTTAATTATTATTTGATTACCTTGTGTGTTGGAACCTCCGTGTAATTAAATTTACAAGGAGGTTCTCATTAAATTTATTAGAATTGTCTTCTTTAGAGTTATTAGAGTTTGTTTAGTAGCGCCGGTGCTCATGATAAGTCGGGTGTTACAGCTGGTATCGAGAGCGGGCGTGAGGTCCGTGGTGATTGGATTTACAACCTAGGCAACTTGAATTGCTGAAATTTTGTAATGGTTAATGAACTTTAAACCGACACACCGGTGCACGATGGGATGGGATGGGTCAAGCATTGCATTTACGCATCCGTTGAGTTGTATTAATGATTCTGCTTTGAGATGATCCGATGTATCTATAGTATAATACTATGGTTATTATGTGGGGGTAACCCATGTTGAGAGGTGGAGGTAGTGGTTGTGGTCCCGGGCTATACAGAGTTACACCACTGTTCGTGGTATAGGAATAGCGAAGTATCCACATGAGAGATCGTAATATAAGCGCTTGGTAGCGAGTAGACTTAAAAGAGTTGTTCTCTTCCCGAATTTGAATTTGGTCAACTCTTATCCAGTTGAGATTGATGATTTTCTCTTGGGTTATTCATTCTTGTGGTTGATAGGTTACTTTGAGAAAAGTTGATGCGTTTCCATTGGTTTACTTTGCCCTTAAAGCATTTATTGTTTTCCCAATCGTTGAGTTAATCTTATGCCGCTGAATTTGGTTAATTGTAAAGATTGGCCTTTGTGTTGAAGTTCTGTTTGTCTTATTGGAAAACATGACCCATTTATTTTCACTTGATGTTTTGGTTAATAAAATTTTCGTTTTGCAAGTCCTTTAGTACAAGAAAGCTTTGAATCAATGTAACTCTCTTGGGTATTTTGAGTGTTGAAGTTGATTGGTTCTCTTTTACGAAAGAAAATATTAAATTCTTTAGCGATGTCTTCTTGTGGTTAAGATGGAGGTTATAAACAAAGAAATTGATGGGAATGATATGTGTTATCAGGTGAGGTCCGCAGAGTGTGTGCATGATCGATCATAACTAAGATCCTTCAAAGGAAAGCTCATAAATTTGAAAGTGTCTTGTAGTAGTTCTTGATGAGCCGTGGTTAAGAGTACAACTATACCTAATTGTAAACCGTAGAGTTAACAAGAAGTGTGGAACATTGATGAATTGAGTTGACCATTAAGAGTGATACATTTGGTAAACTTCTTTGGTAAATTGGATTAACGGATCGCAATGGATTAACCTAACCGCTTGGGATGGTTAAGTACAAAAGGAGTTAGATTATTGTGTTAGTGGATATTAATCTTGGAGTAACCCTTGGTGGATGTTTAGTGATTGTATGTAATTGTTAGGTGCAATTATTGACTATTAAAGTTTGGTGTTGAACTTTACTAAGAGGAAAATTGATGGGATTTAATAGATGAACAATAATTACATGATGGTAGAACTATCGGATAATAGTATGCCATTGATGGAAGGGCTTTGGAATAACCTTTTAAATTGTGTAGTTAGTTCTCTCTAAAATAAAGTAGTTGTTGTAGTGAGGGTGTAAGAATCTGTATGCACTCATTTGAGGATGAGATGATAAAAGGGTACGTAACATTTTGGTGAGCCTTGGTGGCTAATAAGGGAAGAGTTGAGGATAACGAATCTTGTTAAAAGTGAATTATTCTTGGTGTTGATAAGACTGTCCACAAGAGATCGTGACGCGTTGGAATGGTGATGATTCTTCTAGAGATAAAGTAAGTTGATTGTTTTAATAACAGTTAAATGAAATGTTTGGAGTTTTGTATTCGTAATCTTTTGGGGGGCTCATGATTTATGTAGTAGATAAAATTAGTTGAGAAACGTGACATATGAAAAGGTTCCGCTTGGTTCCGGTGATGAATGTGGTTTGGTATCAAAGGCATCTCTTGTTTGGTTTGGCAAGTAGTGTCGTAATCAAAGAGATTGCTTTTGTTGTGGTGACGGAAAATGTTTACCATAAGTATTTTGAGGTTGGAGCTAAAAACGTAATCGCAACTTTCCCGATGTCACAACTTAAGAGTTTCGTGGGTTTGCATAGCAATGTTTTATTCGATTTTTGGAGGTGAAAAATTTCTTCTGTGGGACTTGTGCCCTCGACCGTGGACTCAGATTTTGTGTTCCAAGATCATTGTTATTTGACAATTTCTCTTGGTCTTTAGCTCAATGAGTATGGTAACGTTCCCTTGTGTGCTAAAATTTATCTTTGGTTGCCTCTTCTTTTGATGAAGGATCAGTTGACTTTTTTTGTTGCAACGAATTTTAGAAGGTACAGTGGCAATCGGATAGCGTAGTCAAGTATATGATGTTGTGAGACCTTGGATTGTAAGTTATTCGAGGAACATTGGAGGATGAACTGATTTCATGAATAAATCTTGGGGAGAATTTTATTTATACTGAATGTTTGCATTTTAGATTAAACTGATTGCAATGTTGCAACCAATAGAACCTATGGAGGTTTGTGATCCAAGATCCTTTGTTCAATTCGGGTGAAACATTAAAATTTTCAAAGGATGGTAATCTTGATTAATGTATTAGAGTATCATGTTTGGATACCTTGCACGGTTGTGCGATGAAACATGAGGGTGTTGTAATGGGAGTAGTATTAGCGAAGTAATCTGTCGTTAAGGTGATTAATGAGATAGCCGAGATGGATGGATTATTGCCGGGAAAGACTTGGACTTAGCAAGTAACTTTTAAGAGTTAGAATCTTTATAAAGATAATTGGGTTAAGAAGATGTTTTCACGTTGATGTTAATGCGTGAGTATGTTTGGATTGTGAGAATTTTAAGGATTTTAATTTGAGTTTTCCTATCTTATATATGAGAAGTTCAATGTAGGAGTTTTGGAGTTTAATTCGAGCTTCGATTTTTTTATTTTATGCTAGGACTTTGGTCGCCCAAAGATTTTGTGTAGAGAAAGTAGATTAAGGGTGGATTTGACAGTGGAATGATCATTGATAGAACCCTTTTGATGAAGTATATGAAAGTGAGAGCTGAGAATTTCAAGTTGATTATTCTTAAAAGATTGAGATGATGTGGTTGCGTGTGTGGCCTATTTTGAGATGCATTGGAAGTCATCTCACAAATTAATTTTGTTGGCGAGGAGTTATTTAGAGAAGTTTTAGTGGAATCGATAGAGTCTTCATACGAGTCGTGGATGATTTATTTCGACTTGAGCGTTACGCTAAGAATGCCAAGCTAAGAGAGATGAGTTAGTGTGTTATGCGATGAACTCAAATCCCAAAGTCCGAGAGAAATTTTAGTCCTAAAAGAGAAATTGATAAATTGTTGCTTTCTCAAGAAGTGAATCGCTTCCTTGTTTCCGCTTGAGTTTGGTGTTTGTTGACCAATGTCTTTCGTAAGTTGAGTTTGACTCGATTTTTGGTAAGTGTGGTTCTTATCGGTTCCTAAGAATAAAGGAAGTTTTTTTATTTTATTTGGGCATTTAAAATGATTCCTCCTTTGGTTTTCGTGACGCTTATTCGCAAACCGCCACTTGTAAAGTAGAAGGGTTTTCTCGATGAAATTCGATTCTGGATTTGACTGTAGTACCGAAATGGTAACGCATAGTTGCGTAAGTAAAACTTTCTTATTTAGATAGGTTTGTGGGTAAAAGAGTTGCTTAAAGGGAATTCAATTGTGTGTTTCGTTAAAGGAGGTGATCCTTGTCTCATTGAAAAGTTGAATTGGGAGGTGGAACAAGAGTTCCGTGTCCCGTGTGCATGTTGCGTAGTTCAATATTGAGGGAAAGGTTGGCCCAAGGTACTTTGGTTTGTTTCATCACATGCAGAATTGAAAGTTGGTGTATCGCTAGGACCGTCTCGGGTCCATACGCGTGTACGCAACACCGGGCATGTTTGGTGCCAAGGAGCAGGATCTTATCTCGAGTCTCATTTGTTGAATGCTCTCGTAAAGGTCGAGTTGAGCGTTAGTACGCACGCCATTTTACGCCCCGGTGTTGTGATCTCATCTGCTCGAGAGAGGCCACTTGAAATTGGAGTCTCACGTGAGTGAGTTTAGCAAGAGGTGATCGCGTTGGTATCCAAGTTGTTAAGTTCTAGTCGTGGTTTACTTTCGTAGATCGGTGTTTAGATTCGGTCGAATCCTAATAAGGGGGTAGAATGTAATACCGAAAGTGAGATAAGCGAATCGCGGAGAGATTTAATTAATCGGAGAGAACTAAATAGATTTACGGAAGAACCAATTGAAAACGCTAAATTCTTCGCTAGAGAGGGGGAAACATCATTTGTATCCAACCTGGGCTTGGGCCTTGGCCCATGAGGGCAAAGGGGTGGCCGCCAAAGGGGCGCCACTCCCCCAAACCCCAGCCGCACCCCCACCTCCTCACCTCTCCCCATTGAGCCGCCACCTCCCTCTCCACCTCTCCACCTCCCTCCACCCTCCTTGCCCCCTCTCCACCTCCCCACCACCACCATTGCTGCTGGCGAAGAAGAGGAGGAGCTCCATTGCAGCCGACCAAGGAGGAAAAGAAAGGGAAAAGGAGAGAAGAAGGAAGAAGTGAGAAGGGAAAAGAGAGGGATCGTAAGTTGGTGTTTCCGCTCATGATCTTCAGCGGTTCTACAAGGGTAACATCAGGTTTCTTGCAAGGTTTGTTGGTGATTAGATGCGCTTATGAGTAGAATTGCTTAAATCCAGTCTGTCTTTAATTCGTTCAATTCTGTCCAGTATGTTGCGGATCTGTTTCGACTACTTAGAGGCAGAATCTGAAGAGTTGGTCTCCTAGAGATATCTGGACCTACTTCTTAAGTTTCAGTGGCCGCCGAGTTCACTCGATTCCGAGGTCTGAGTCAAAAGTTATGGTCGATTTAGTTTCTGCTGCCAGAAATCTGACGAGAATAAACTGTCTGGATATTTCCTAAAATATGATAGGGAAATTGGAAGAATCTGAAAGTTCACCCAACTAGGTTATTGTAGATAATTCGATAACCTTTTCAGATTGTTAAAGAACGATCAATTCGGAGTTATATCTCAAAAGTTATGGTCATCTGAATATTGCTGTTGGACTGCTGTCCAGAGACGGTTTTCTGTCAGTAAGTCGGTGTTCTGCAGTGTTAAAGATTGTCGTTTTTGCGTAGGTTGAAAGTAGAATTGGGTCTGGACCTCTCCTAGAAAGTTGTAGATATCGTAGTTACCTTTCATTGCCGACAAGAATCAAGTCATTCGGACCTCGGTAGCCAAAGTTATGAATTTCTTAGTATTTCTGTGTTTCCGTAGAGAAGCAGAATTACTAGTGTTGGTTAACCTGATAGAAGCGCATATTTAGAGGGGTTTCTAGAGGGTCTCACCATAACGAAAAACGAGGCTAATCCTCTTAGCTTTCAGGAAAACTAAAGATCACTAAATTCGGACGAAAGTAGAGGAAGTTATGATAGTTTCTTTGTCGCTGTTCAGAAACCCGACGTGAAATGTTTGCTCTGATTAAATGGATTGGTAGGACTAGTATATGGCCGAATCAGAGGGTCTCCCAACTAAGTTTATTTAGAAATTTTAATTACCTTTCCAGAATGTCCAAGATCATCTTATTTGGACACCCGAGCAGAAAGTTACGTATTTTAGAAGCTAGCTGCCTGCAGTGACCGATCGCTAGAAATTATGAGAATTAGAAAATGCTAAGATGTTAGCGAGTTCAATTGCGATGCTACTTATGATTTTGGTCTAGAATGTTGGTCTTAGAATGGGGTTTTCTTCATGTCCAGTGTGGGATTGGTACCGAGGCAGCACCGCCTTCACGCCCATTCTCACACTTAAGGCAAGTGCATTGTTTGTTATATGGGGGTGATTGATTGGCTATGTTTGTGTGCTTTTGATATATGATTGCATAGCAAGATGGCTTACTTGATGATTGTTTAAGTTTGGTGATTGCTCAAATTATGCTTATGTTTTATTGTGGTACAATGTTGTTGTCTTTTGTAAGATTGATGATGAATAAGAGATGAGCATATGCATATTGAGAACATGTTGAGGCTTGGTCACGCGGTGACCAAGCATGTTTCCTTGAGATCCCCGCCATGAATGTGACGGGCCCGAGATCCTCACTCGTGGAGTGTGGGTTGAGGTCCCCGTTACTTGCGGAGTAACGGCAATTGGTCCTCGTGCGTGCGCAAGACGTGCATGGGTATCTGGCGGCGGTCGCATACTCAGCATGACAGTGTAATGCACACAAAGTTAAAGTTAAAGGTTCCTTGAGCATTTCATTTGCATGTGAGATGTTTGATGTTGATCTTATTTATACGTATGTTGATGTTACGATTCGTTATGTACTTGCTGAGTCTGTGGACTCACTCTTGCTTTATTGTTGTTTTAGGTACCGAGCCAAGAATGACATGCATGGGGGAAGTAGACGCTAGTCACTCACACACCACATGAACTAAATAAAGTTGAATGTTCTTCAACGCAGATTGATTTTAGAATACCACATCATGACTTATGCAATGGATTGATGTAATAATGATGAGTAGTGATTCTTTATGATTCTCTAGTTTTGTTGGAATCCTAGCATGTCATCACAACCTTTGATGACTTTGGATAAAAGTTTTAATTATTATTTGATTACCTTAGTGTTGGAACCTCCGTAATTAAATTTACAAGGGAGGTTCTCACAAATTTATTAGAATTGTCTTCTTTAGAGTTATTAGAGTTTGTTTAGTAGCTGCCTGTGCTCATGATAAGTCGGGTGTTACACGGACTCCACGAAATGCACACAATATCACCCTTCTCGACATGATCTCTAAGAAAGTGATAGCGAATGTCTATGTGCTTGGTCCTAGAGTGTTGCATGGGTTTTTAGCAATGTTAATCGCGAAGTGTTATCGCAGAAAAGGGAACACTATCAAAAGCCAACCCAAAATCCTTAAGAGTGGACACCATCCACAAAATCGACTCTGAACAAGCTAGCAGCCTACATATTCACTTCAGATGGATTGTGCAATGTAAGATTGCTTCCTAGAAGACCAAGAGACAAGAGAAGTGCCTAGGAAGTGACAAGTGCCTGAGGTACTCTTCCTATCTAGCCGACAGCCCGCAAAATCAGAATCTGAAAACCCCCGAATGGACAGGGACGAAGAGCAAGAATACCAAATGCCATACTGGAGGGTAGAGTGTAAATACCTGAAGATGCGCTTAACGGCTTGGCGATGGGAAGTCCTCGGAGACGCCTGAAACCTCGCACAGAGGCAGACCGTGAAGTGGATGTCCGGTCTTGAGGCCGTCAGGTATAGGAGTGAACCGATCATGCTGCGGTACTCGCGTTGATCCACGGCTTCTCCTTCCTCATCTGGATCCAAAACAGTCGAAGTCGCCATG
The DNA here is from genome assembly GCA_036346255.1 of Ampelocalamus luodianensis. NCBI lineage: Eukaryota > Viridiplantae > Streptophyta > Magnoliopsida > Poales > Poaceae > Ampelocalamus > Ampelocalamus luodianensis. The sequence continues at coordinate 22,743,298 of CM070631.1, read as the reverse complement.
GGAGTGGCGATCGGCTTGCGCCACTCATCTCGAGCGCTTGAGGAGATCCTTGGTGTACTTTCGTCGATGAATGAAGATCCTTCCTTGCATTGCTTGATTTGAAGCCCCAGAAAATAGTTGAGTTCTCCCATCATGCTCATCTCAAATTCCCTAGACATGGTCTCAGAAAAGCTGGAAACAAGAGCATGAGAAGAACCACCAAAGATAATATCATCTACATAAATCTGAGCAAGCAGGAAGTCATTGCCACGCCTAAGGATGAACAGGGTCTTGTCTACCTTACCCATCTCAAAATCATTCTTAAGCAGAAAGGTCTTAAGTCTATCATACCAGGCTCTAGGGGTTTGCTTAAGACCATACAAGGCTTTGGATAGCTTGAAAACATGATGTGGATGCTTGGGATTCTCAAAGCCTGGGGGTTGTCTAACATACACTTCCTCCTCTATAAAACCATTCAAAAAAGCACTCTTAACATCCATCTGATATAATCTAAATCCCTTAGAAGCGACAAATGCAAGCGAGAATGCGAATGGCTTCCAATCTAGCAACAGAGCAAATGTCTCATCAAAGTCTAACCCCTCAACTTGGCTAAAACCCCGAGCTACCAATCTAGCCTTGTTTCTAACCACGAACCATCCTCATTTTGTTTATTTTTGAACACCCAACGGGTTCCTATCACATTATGACCACTAGGAGGTTCTACTAGATTCCGCACCTTATTCCTCTCAAAATTCTCTAACTCCTCATGCATGGCATTAACCCACTAGAATCGGATAACGCATGTGATATATCGCGGGTTCGAAAGAAGCAACAAATGCAGAATGAGAGTAGAGACTTGGATCGTGATACAGGCGAGTGACTCGCTCATTAAGATTACCAATCATCCGATCCGGAGGATGATGCCTCTGAATATGAAGTGGAGCGCCGGGAGACAATATCTCCTCAACCTCCGCAGAATCTGCTGATGAAGAAGATGCGGCGGAGCCTCAATTGGAGTGAAGCGCACGTAGCAGTTCGGAACTTGGACAGAGACTCGGCAGGAGCAGTGGAGGACAAATATCGCCCGTCATCATCTTCCTCCACAAAAATGCTTTACACACTGTGTATCACTGAAATGTCGGATCTAGCTCGTGGCTAGTCTCATCAAAAGTGACATTGCATGTCTCTGGACAATGTTAGTTTCAACATTAAAACCCGAAACCCTCGAATGTGCGGGATAACCTAAATAAACCATCAAAAGTTCTTGATTCAAATTTATCTAGATTTCTGTCTTAAGAATGAAACACTTAGCTCCAAAAACTCGAAAATGAGAAAGCAGAGGGTTTTCTACAAAACGAAGCTCATATGAAGTCTTGCCCAAAGAAGGTCTCAAGAAAACACGATTTGCAATATGGCAAGTCAGAGAAATAGCTTCGCCCAAAACCTCCTCGGTGTGCTATACTCATCTAGCATTGTCCTAGCCATCTCGACTAAGGTTCTGTTCTTCCTTTCCACAACGCCATTCTGTTGAGGGCGTGTGGAGAAGAGAACTGATGCTCAATTCGCGCCGGCACAAAAAGAGGCAAACGAGGCATTCTTGAACTCCGTGTCATTGTCATCTGCGGATCGCTCTCAAGGCACCAGAAAATTCAGAAGCCAAACGAAGAACAAGATCACGATAAAAACCAAAAGCTTCATCCTTCGAAGCAAGAAAGAACACCCAAGTGTATCTCGAAAAATCATCAACTATGACAAGAATGTACCACTTACCACCAATTGACCGAACCCTAGCAGGACCAACAGTATCCATATGAAGCAACTGTCCCGGTCCGTCAGTCATGACCAAAGTCACTGAAGGGTGTGAGGCGGCAACTTGCTTGCCATGCCTACGTGGCGCACATACAAGATCCTTGATGGCTTTGAGTTTGGGCAACCTCTCATGAGATCAAGGTTGCTAACTCGCGTCGATGATCAAAACCAATGTGCCCCAAACGTCGGTGCAAAGCGAACTCGAGAAGAGGGTGTAAACAAACATTTAAGAGAACCAACAAGAGATTCGGAAAAATCAGCTCCAAAGATCCTAGCAACTCTATAAATCCCAAAACGAGCTCACCACAGAATCAAGCACCGACAAGCATTTTTCTTAAATATAGTCTCATAACCATCATCAAGAAGGCATGAGACGAGAGTAAGTTAAACCTAAGCTTGTCCACAAGGGCGACGTCCTTTAGGATGAAATTGTCGTTCACCCTGATTGTTCCTGTTCCTTCAATCCGCCCTTGAGTATTGTCTCCAAAGGTGATGAGGACATCACCTATCGACCGCATGAAGGAGGTGAACCATTTTGAGTCTCCGGTCATGTGGCGTGAACAGCCGGAGTCGACGAACCATGTGTCCTTCCTTCCGCGGTGATCCTGAAAAATCAAGGCACAAAAGAACGATGTGTCTCAATACTGGTGTTAGTTAAACATGACTTGGGAACCCAGTACTGAGACACATGTCTGCAGTAGTATGCAAAGCGTATGCTATATTTGATTCTATTTGAAATTCATTTGTGAGCAATGGTTACTCTAACATGAGAGTTATCTGTCTAGGAGCATGAGCATCATTAGCATGTGAAATAAATCCTAGACCAGTTTCTTCCTTTCTAAATTACCATGTCTCATAAAAGCTCTAGGTTGATTAGATGACATTCTAGCAAGATTTTTCTTAGCATTTTTCAACCTCGCCATGTGAGAACTCAACCAAATGTCCATCCTTCTTGCAATAGGTGCAATGGTACTTGCTACCACTGGGAGAAGCACCTTTTGACTGAACAGATGGTTGGGCAAAACCTGCAGATTTGAAAGTGATCTTTGCAGATTGGGTATCAAATTCAACTAAGCCATTTCTCAAAATTTGAATGTCATTAGATTTATCCTGGGCAAAATTGTATCCTAACCCTTGCTTCTTATAAGGAGTTTTTGACTTGTCAAGAATCATGTTTAACTGTTTCTTACCTTTAGAAAATCTTTCTAATGTGTCATTAAGGTAAGCAATTTCTTTTCTAAGGTTAACACATGAATCACACGTTTTAGCATCAAACCTCTTCTTATAAAGAGCAACTTCAAGCTTAAGAGCTTCACATGAAGCACAAGTAGCAGAATTAATACTGTCCTTAAGCTTGGCATATTTAGCTCTAGCTGCTTCTACAACATCATGTAGTTCACGTTCACGTTCTAAGCGATGAGCAAGAGCTAGATTCAACCACATCGAAACAACCAACATGCTAGACTTTAAGCATTTTTCGAAGAAGCGATTTAACTTCAATTAGCTCGGTTCTAGCATTTTCAAGTTGTTGCAAAGCAATATCATGAGCAGTTGCGGTTTAGCAAATTCGAATGTAAAGCATAGCAGGGATGAACATTCATCGATTCAAGACTCTTAGCATTCACAAGTTCTAATGTGAGTTTCTTTACTTGTGACTCTAACTCCTCATTCTTAGTCATGATGAACTTTAAAGCTTTATCCTCGACCTAGCATTTGCTCATAGACGATTTCACATCTAGCAAAGAGAATATCGTAAGAAGGAGATACCTCATTGTTGTCATTGATGTCGTCGAGTCACCATGAAGCACATGCCGGTGAAGTCCTTGGCCTTCCCTTCTTGTCTTGAGGAGCTCCTCCTCCTTGTCCTCCTCGCTCCCGAGTCCACATCACTCAAGGATCGATCTCCAAGAGCGGCAAGAACCCTGAGCGACCTTCCCGAGCTTGGCATCATCAAACTGGACTTGCGCCCTGAGCCTTCTTCCAAGCGGCTTTTCATCCTTGTGGTTGCTCTTACCTTTCACTTGGGGCAATTTGCCGGATGTGATTAAGCTCTCCACACTCATAACAAGTCACAGGCCGCCTCTCTTTTTATTTCTCATATTGTTGTAGGCCCGTGTGAACTTCTTAATCAAAAGTGTCATCTCAGGCTCAGAATACTCTCAAGATCCTCTTCTTGGATTGCGGATAAAGAAGCAAGTGAAAACACGAAGAGGACTCAAACGACCCATCGAGGCTCTCTTGGCGGTGCGCTACCAAAGCCATGTTGCCCTTCTTAGAATGGTCACTTTACGGATCTCATGAGTCTTGAGCTTGCTATAGAGCAGCTCAAAGTCGATCGAGAAGTTGACATTTTCCTGAATGGCGGTAGCCTTTATCTCCCACTCCCTGGTGTTGATTGCAGCCAGGAGATGGATGGCATTTTCAGACTGAGTAAATTCAATACCAACAGACTTCATATGATTTATCACTGTGTTGAAGCGACTGAAAATGTCATCGATGCTCTCACCAGGACACATCTCGAATTTGTTATATTCTCTTTTATACACCTGCTGACGCACTTGTTTGATTTGGGAAGAACCCTCATGATAGGTTTCGAGAGTCTTCCAAATCTCATATGCAGTCTCGAGATTGCAAATCCTATCATATTCCTGTCTACCAAGCCCACCATACAGAAAATTCTTTGCCTTACGGTCATTAGCCAAAAGAGCTTCTGAAGCTCGCGTAGCAACCTCAGGCAAGATAAGCGGACTTCGAACAGCCTCCCAAATACCTCGTGGTTCGCTCTCAAGAAAGACACGCATGCGGTTCTTCCAAAAGGCATAGTCGTGCCCATCGAAGATATGCGGTTTGGAAGAGTACTTATCCATCGCCAAAGTTCGGTGACCGGTTAAGATCAAGATTGAACTAACCGGCTCGATACCACTTGTTGGACCGAAAAGGCGACTAGAGGGGGTGAATAGGAGCACGATCTCTTTTCTCCCAAAATCAATTCAATACGAATCTCACTCCAATAGCTATGAAAGCTATGAAGATCAATCAATCATGCACAATGAAGACTTGTATTGAACCAACTCAAAACCCCAAAGTAAAATCAACACAAAACCAAAACACGAGGCTCGGGCGGTCCGACCTCTCACGGGGCGGTCGATCCGATCCAAGCGGTCGAACCGCCACCTCGGCGGTCGGACCGATTTCACGGAGGTCGGACTCTCGTTCGATGAACGATAAAATCAGCCCACCAACCAAACGCAAATTGATCAAACTTTTGATTCGTGCGTCCAAACTTCGTGAAACTTGACACACAACTTCCTAAGGATGTCAGGAACATATTCCAAGCAACAATTGTGATAATTCTTGCTCAGGTTCAGACCTTTTACCGTTTGAGCGAAGTTAGGTCAAAAACCGAGTCAAAACAAAAATATGATCTTAAGACTTGCACGTGGGTGATTGATGATCTTGATGATCCTAGATGTATTCTCACACGTCACAGCAAGCAAACTAAGCAATAACTCGCGGATCAAACAAAGACTCAATTCATCAAAAGAGAGAAAGAAAGCACATGAACTCACTTTTGAAGAAACATTCTTTGGATTGATTTGATATGATATTGGTTCACAGCCACTCCATCAATGGATGACAAAGACTCAATACATGAGCACGAAATCCAATCCAACTCTCTAGAACCCTAACCTCCGCTCCTCCTCTCCCTAAGCAAATTAGGGTTTCAATAACAATGAAAGGGTCGGAAGGGTGCTGCCACCTCCTCCTCTATTTATAGTGGAGGCTTAGGGTTTCTAATAGAGTCTCCTAATGGGCTCCGTTAAGGCCCAAAACAAGCGGGTGACACACGCACGCCTTTTAAAGCGCCGTGTTCATATTGTGCGGCACTCGCTGTTCCGCCACGTGTAGGTTGATCCAACGGCTCTCATCATGTCGGCAAGTCTCTCCCATCCGGCTCCCACCGAAACCACCATGGCACTTGCATCGACCCCGCGCCGCTTGATTCAACGGCCGCACCGAATCGCCTGTTCGGTCACCTTTGTCCATCTTGCACCATGCTTGAGTCCATGACTTCACCCGCATCGTCGATCATTTTGAACCTCGCTCTCAAGCCTAGTCCCGATCATCCTCGCCGTTGACCGTCGTTGACCACCAAGCAACCTGCACAACAATAGACAAGCAAATCGAATTGGGAACAAGTTCTTCACAACTTGACCCACGTTAGTCAACACATGCATCATGCAACACATATGCCATGAAAACCACAAACTTGACCTAACAAGCAACCATCGCGCCACACGCGACGACTTAAGTGAAAACCGGTCGGACCGCGGCCTTGGCGGTCGATCGCCACGCTGGTCCGACCGCCAACAAAAGGCGGTCCGACCGCCACAAAGGACTTAGCCGAAATTTCAACGCGAAATCCGCAACCTCTCGGAAATTTAAAGCGAATAGAACTTTTGACCGAAGCTCCAAAATTATGGGACCAAGTGCGGTAGAATCTCTCACTTGCCTACACCTCTATTTTTGGCCCAGCTCCAAATTCCAATGCCACTCAACTTGCCGGTCCGACCGCTCAACAGATACCGGTCAGACCGCTACCAAATCGGTCAGACCGCCGACCGGCGGTCGGACCGCCATCCTGGCACCGAGGCATGGCGGTCCGACGCCACGAGGCGGTCGACCACCGAGACTGACAGAACCGAACTTTGCCGAAAACTCGTGTTTCCGCAAACCTTCAACGTCATTGCCAATTGACACATCATCCTAAGATCATGAGCATATCCCCATGATATCCACAACGAAGATGGCCGGAGATGAAGATGTTGACCGGCAACGGCACCTCGGCAGCAAAGAAACCAAAAGGAAGCAGGGAATAGGATGAGGGGGACATGGAGCACATCTTGATGCGCACGGAAATCAAAGGAGCTCGCCGGAGATAGTAGATCGATTAAGGGCGGCGGCGGTCATTTTTCGGACGAACACGAAAACGAGGCTCCGGAGTTCCTCGGAGGAAGATGGTGGAAGCACAGCATAGTGCACGCTATTACGGACCCGGTGGAGGAAGAATCACGGCCGGAGATGGACCAACGGTGGAGAACTCTGGTGGAGACGAAGCTTCAACAGCGGCGGCACTCGGGCGAAATCCGGCAAAACGAAGAGCAAATCGGAGGCGGTGCCTTAGGGTTTTAAGGGAGGAGACTCGGGCGAAGCTTTTGACGCAGGGACCAGGCTTATATAGCGCCGGATGGGGATGTCCGGGAGGAGCACGGCGGCTTCGCGTGTCGGACATGAACACGGACTGAGGAGTCCTTGAGGAAGACGAGATGAGCTGGCAAGGGCAGGGCCCACGTGGTGCGAGACCAGGAGAGGGAGGCGGCTGGGCTACGCGAAGAAGGAAGCCAAGCGGGCTGGGCCGGAGGGAGAAGGAGATGGGCCGGGATTTGTAGATTAGGCCCGAAAGCAAAACTGAGATTTTATATTAGTTTTTCATTTTAGAAAATAGCAGAAAATCCAAATGTCACTTAGAAAATAGCAAATGCACTTGGAAAAATTCTAGAAAATTCTAGAAAATATATCCAAGCACATAGAACCCAATTAAAATAATTTTTAATATAGTTGATGTTGACATTAATCATGTTAAATTATTTTTGAACTCTGAAAATCCTTATTAAGCTTTAACTTTAGCAGAAAAATCCAAATGGTTCCTTTTTCTTTTAAAACTTTAAAACAGACCAAATTTTTGGGATGTTACAATGTGTCAAAGGAAGGGTGGTTGTCGTAATTTTGGTTCAGAACTCGATCAATTTTCTTTTGTGTGCATAGTGTGTGTGGTGTCAATTGGAGGGTATAAATGGGAGTAGTTGCTTGTACTTTTTTTAGGGAAATTGGCTACTTGTGCTACTAAAATACTAATAATCAGTTGTCTCAGGGAAAATAATTACTTGCCTGGAAGTACCAACTGGTAAAAGTAACGTATACTTGGAGTTCTCCGTTTGTTGTTTTCAATGTTGACCAAATTAAATGCAAGTTTCAGCTGTAACCAACAAAAGAGACAGAAGGTGAGGTGACAGAGGAAAATTAATCTTGCAAGGCAGCGAAAACACGCGACGATTGACAAGCCTCCGATGAGTTAGTCAGATCCACTTGTTATAAGGTTATGTACAATAGTTTATCGCTTAAGTCATCTTTTATCTATTCATTTCATCAAATTGATAGTGCTAAAGATGACTACTCCAATAGATTGTCACTTAGGAATGACCCACACGATAAATACAAAACATTTTTATAATTTTTGAACTATCGGGACTCACGTGTCAGTCTCAATAGTGTATTAAACTCTCTCTCTCCGTATTCCGCCTCTTTCCTGCTCAGTCCACTCCAAACCGAACCACCAAGGTCACCGGTTTGTAACCTCTCCATCCCATGTTGTCGCCCTTCACCTCCCCTCCCTTAGCCGTGTGCTGTCCAAAATCGCCGCCATGGCTGGATCCTCGCCATCGGACAACCCCATCCAAAATCGCTGCCATGACTGGTTCTTGACCGTCTTGATTAGACCAGATCCGCCGCCCTTGTTTGTCTCCGCCTTCCTCGTTGTGCCAGCTTCACCTCCCTCTCTATCATGGAGCTACGGCGTATGGATCTGGCCCTAGCAAGGCAAAGCAGGGGAGGATCCAAGTACATTTACTAGGTCATGTGACTCTGGCGACATCGGCACAATCAAAGTTGACACTCTGTCGGACCAGCCACTCGGGTTGGAGTCCGACGAGAACACTGACCTAGGCTCGGATGGTAATGAGGAGGACGCACACCAGGCTGGTGGTCCAACAGGCGGAATTGTGTCATTGGAGGTGCCTTATGTGACATCGAGACTTGATGATATCGCGGTGCGTTCACTCATACTGCCGCAAGAAGAAGGATCCCAATGGGGGTTTGAAGCCAATAATCTATAGTATGGTACGTCATGTCCAACAGCCGTGTGTACCGAGTGTATCGGTCTGACCCAGGACATTACGCAGGGAAGTGCGTAGTGGAAGGTTGCCTTAGTAAGGTCAGCACTCACCAAGCAAAGTTCTTCGGCTCAGTCTTCATGGTAAACCCCGGCACATACATAAACAAGCTTGAAAGTGAAGATACTGATGGAGGTCCCAACAACTTCATACTGACCGGGTGTTCTGAGCTTTCGCCCATGCCATAGAGGGCTTCAAGTTCTGTCGTCCTGTGCTCACGATGGATGGTACTTTCCTCACAGGGAGGTACAAAGGCACCATTCTCACCGCGGTTGCGGCCGACACGAATGACCAACTTCTCCCGGTTAGTTTTTCCATTGTAGAGAATGAGAACACAACCAGTTGCCTGTGGTTCCTAGCGAATGTGAAGCAGGCGGTTGTCGGAGACCAGCCCAACGTATGCCTTATCACATACTGCAATGCAAATCGAACTGTGGCATTACGCGCTGCGGCGCATAAGGCTTCACCATATGTGTAAACACCCTATGTGGTGGGAAACAGGACCGAACCAAAGAGATGAAGAATGTAAGCGACGAGGTGTGTCCTAACAACCTCGTCAGGTGCATCCTCCGGACATTGATTTAATTCCTTAGCCAAGTCCGAGGAACGCCATGGGCACTGTCCGGGACAGGTATGCCAAACCGATGCCCCAATCGAGCCTTCCAGTCCGCTGACGGACGGACTGGAATAATTGGCTCACCCCTAATCAGGAGACCAGTCAAGAATGAGACGTTCTAGAGAGTAACCGTCATCTCACCCCACCGAAAGTGGAAGGTGTGCGTCTCGAATCTCCACCTATCGACAAGTGCTGACATCATACTGCCGTCTAGGGTGAAGTGGCATCCAACGAAGAGTAGCCTCATAAGGGGCAACAAGCCCATGTCCCAAAGGATTGGGACGTAGCAAGCGTCCAGTCGCTAGTAATCCCTCCCGGACCGAAGCACGAGGGGTGGAGGGCCATCCGTGTCCCCGTTGATTCTCGTTGTAGAATGGTTCCAGAAGCTCTGGTAGAGGCATGTCTTGCAAGAAATGGAAGAGACAGATTATTAGTGAAAAGATTGATAATGACGATAAATTACTAGAAATTAAAAATTACAACTAAATACAGGCAAGAAATGAATATACACTAATTAACTACGACCAAATTAATTATGAGTAATTAAGCACGACTAAATTAGTTGTGACTAAATTAATTACCACAAATGAACTACAAATAACTTAATAATGACAACTACATTATTCACTACTAAATTAATTACGATAAATTAAATAGCACTAAAATAATTACGACTAATTTATTACATCAGATTAATTACAAAAAAAAACTAATTATGGCTTAATAAGGCCACTAAATTAATTACGACAAATTAAAAACATCTAATTAATTAAGACTTAATGAACTACGACTAATTAATTCTAGCTAATTATTTATGACTAATTAATTAAGTAATGCTAACTAATATGTCTGCTAATGACGGTTGTAAACAATGCTTAATCCTTTGCAAAAACGAAATCGACAGAAGGAGCGAGAATGAGAACGAGTGAGGATGAGAGTTTGAGAACCCTCTCGTCATCACCTCGGAATTTATAGCCGCGGCGGGAGGAATCGGATTCCCTCCTGCGCGGGAGGCTTGCATGCACTGCATGCATAGATATGGATGTGAGAGGGAATAAAGTGTGAAAGTGATGGATGTTGACACTACTACAAAAAGGCACATACTAGACGCCTCATCACAGATGGTTGACCAAAACCATCTGTATTACATGACATCACAGACGGTTTTGGTTTAGAGACTGTCTGGATTACTGGCTGCGCTAAAAACCATATGTGAACAGGTAATATCACAAACGGTTCATGATTAAAACCGTCTGTAAAGTATCACAGACGGTTCGTAATAATAACTGCCTGTGATATTGCTACATATCACAGACAGTTTTATGTTGGAAACCGTCTGTGATACTTCACAGACGGTTCTTAGCAATAACCGTTTGTGATAATTATCCCATCACAGACGGTGCGCTGTTTTGCTCGCTTACTTATCATCCGTTGCAGTGCACTCCTCAACAGTCTTCTTCTCCATCTCTGGCGCTACGGTATGAGTCCATCGGTGCCACTCCGTGCCCGGTTTTTAGTATCGCCTCACCTCACTGAGCCCACTCGATCGTGTACTGGTCCATTTCAGCTATTGTCGCCCACGCCGAGGTGCATGTCACCGCCGCCGCCATTGACGCCAACTCTTCTCCGGTGAGTGCCCGACCCTACCAAGGTCGATTTCCTCACCTATATGTCCCCCTAAAGTTGTGCATGTGCTTCGTTTCAGTTTATTTCCACCAAGAAGACCTGTCACCGAGGAGCTTGCCGCCGTCACCTCTGTTCACCGACGACCAGCCGCCTTGGACATTCCCCAACCGACTTCATTGACACCTTCCTCATGATTGATGTGAGCTACTGGAGCATAAGCATCCTTTAATTTGAGTAGTTTCGGGCGTTTACACCGAAATCGCTAGTGAAGCCCATGGTCACGCTTTTATTTATTTTCAAGGTTTTCAACACGAACCGTGTGATGGACCGAAGCTGGATATACACTAAGAACCGTGTGAGTGAAGAGTACATTAATGGTGTGTGTGCTTTTACAAGAGCAGCCGAGAGGGATATGTTGAATAAGGGGGCAGAATATATGTACTGTCCATGCATTGACTATGAGAATCTGAAGATGTTTGACAACCAAGCGCAGATCCAATCACATTTAATTCGAGGGGGTTTCAAAAAGGGGTATACACGTTGGACCAGTCACGGTGAAGAGCAGATTATACAAGAAGGTAGTAATAACGACATCGCCGAAGAAGTCAACGATATGCCGCCGGATGATGTCGATTATGGTTCCGATTCAGATAGACTGCACGATGACAATCTGAATCAGATGCTTCGCGATGCAGAAGTGAACTATAGTGAGAGAGAGTTTATTAAATTTGAGGGCTTGATGGAGGACTCGGATAAACCTTTGTTCCCAGGCTGCAAGCCGGAATACACAAGGTTGTCATCTGTACTTGAACTGCTGAAATTAAAGGCAAGCAATGGTTGGTCCGACAAGAGTTTCACGGCGCAGTTAGGTCTCTTAGCGGACATGCTTCCGGATGGAAACGAGTTGCCCAAAACCACCTACAGAGCCAAGAATGTTCTTTGTCCGTTGGGAATGAAAGTAGAAAAAATACATGCATGTCTGAACGACTGTATCTTCTACCGTAAAGAGTACGCAAACATGCATGTATGTCCATAGTGCAACGCATCCCGATACAAGCGTAAGAATCAATCAGATGACGGCGAGGAAATCGAGGTGAAAAAAGGACCTCCTGCTAAGGTGGCGTGGTATCTTTTCTGTAATTCCCCGTTTGATGCGGTTTTTTGCGAACCCAAAGGAGGCAAAACTGCTACGTTGGCACTCGGAGGAGCGTGAGCAGGATGGAAAGCTAAGACACCCTACTGATTCCACCCAGTGGAGAAACATCGATAGGAGGTTTGTAGACTTCGGTGCGGAACCGAGGAATATAAGGTTTGGATTGAGTACAGATGGAATGAATCCTTTCAGTAACATGAGCAGCCGACATAGCACTTGGCCCGTGACTCTCTGTATGTACAACCTTCCTCCTTGGTTGTGTATGAACGGAAGTATATTTTGCTGTCAATACTTATCCAAGGGCCGAAGCAACCTGGGAATGATATTGATGTGTACCTAGCACCATTGGTAGAAGATCTAAAAATACTGTGGATCGAAGGGGTACAGGTATGGGATGCATACAAACAAGAGTACTGCTCTGCAGGACGAGGTGGTGACGACTCTATGTCATCTTGAGATGTATTTCCCTGTGTCGTTTTTTGATATCATGGTCCATCTCATTGTTCACATTGTGAGGGAGATAAAGATGTGTGGGCCCTTGTTCCTACGTAGCATGTACCCGTTTGAGAGGTTCATGGGAATTCTCAAGTCCTATGTACGGAATCAATCTCGGTCGAAGGGAAGCATCGTAGAAGGTTATGCAACCGAAGAGGTCATTGAGTTCAGCGTCGATTATATAATCGAACCAATAGGTGTGCCTCGATCTCACCATGAGGGGAGGCTCGAGGGTATCGGGACCATCAGAAGGAAAACAATCACTCCAGAGATGAGAACGTATGCTCAAGCCCATTTCACGGTCTTGCAACACATGACTGAAGTGTCCCCGTATATCGACCAGCACAAGCACGTGCTTCAACAACAGAATCCAGAGCGACCGGATGTTTGGATCACGAGACAGCACAACAGTCGGTTCAACCAATGGTTGAAGGAGTGACTCGCTAGGAGCTCGTCAAGTGATATGCTGACATGGTTGGCAAAAGGGCCAACATTTACAGTTGTGACATGGCAAGGATACGACATAAATGTGTACACATTCTATACGCAGGCTCAGGATATAAAGAGCACTAACCAGAACAGCGATGTCCGCATAGGTGCATTTAGTACCGATGGGTTGAGGAGCTCCTACTATGGGTTCATAGAGAAGATTTGGGAGCTCGACTACGTGTTTTTCAAGATCCCGCTGTTTCGGTGCCGTTGGGTCTATCTCCCACAGGTGAAGGTCGACAGGTATGGCGTCACTACCGTGGACCTTGAACATGTTGGATACAAAGACGAACCATTCGTACTCGCTAACCAAGTTGTTCAAGTTTTCTATATAACCGACCAAGCAGATAAGAAGCGCCACGTAATTCTTCATGGAAAAAGGAGGATTGTCGGAGTTGAGAATGTAGTGGACGAGGAAGAATACAATCAATTTGATGAGTTGCCTCCTTTCGGAAATGGCATAAGGGTCGAAGAAGAACGACGTGACGAAACTAGCTACATACGCGTCGATCATCATGAAGGGCTAATTTTTAAAGGAGATAAGCAAGCGGAATGATGAATGAAATATTTATGTGTCATATATTCTGAATTTGCATTTATGTATATGAGAATGTGTCATATGTGAATTTGCATTTATGTATATGAGAATGTGTCACATGTGAATTTGCGTTTATGTATATGAGAATGTGTCATACCTGAATTTGCATTTATGTATATGAGAATGTGTTATATCTGAATTTGTGAAATGGATGTGCTTGTTTCTAAAATGAATGTGACTTGGATGTATACATGTACTTGTTGTGTTTCTGCTTGTTTCCGAGGGCCTAGCTAGCATTTTCTAAGGCTAGCCAATAAATAGAAATGGATTTAGCAATACCACAGATGGTTCCTTAGGACAAACTGTCTGTTATTATGTATCACAGACGGTTCCATATAAAAACCGTCTGTGATACATAGATATCACAGACGGTTATTTATTGGAACCGTCTAGGATGTCCAACCCTATTTATATCACAGACGATTATTTATTGGAACCGTCTGGGATGTTCAACCCTATTCATATTCAGACTCTAGGGTTTGCCACACCCCCACTCAAACTGTTAAGTTTCTCAACTCCTCCCTCCTCCTCGAACCCAGCACGACTCCTCCCCCGAGCCCGTCGCCGCCTCCTCCTCGAGCAGGAGTCGCCGCCTCCCTGAGCACGAGCCACCGCCTCCTCCCCGAGCCCGTCGCTACTGTCCTCAACGCCGCCTCCTCCTCGAGCCCGGCGTGCCTCCTCCCTCGAGCTTCCCCTCATAGCATTTTAATTTTATTACCCTTTTGCATTTGGTTAATTAGTTGAACCTCTGGGTTCTGTGATCCAATTCATAATACATGTTATTCTGTCAGTAGATCAAGTGTTGTGCTATTTTGTCATTTAATTGGTGTGTATACCCATACACATAGAGAATCTTATGATAATATATGTTGATTTGTGATAGAACCTCTATTTCTTGTGAAGATGTCGTCCGCTCATTCTTCGTCATCGTCGCCTCATGCGTCTGATGTGCCGTTCTCTAGAAAATCCAAGCACAAGGAAAGACGAATATTGAAAAGGCCGGAGGGCCGATTTACCATCATGAGAGTCCATGTGTCTAGGGCCCCTCTGAGTCCTCCCCGGGCAGCGTCCGCATTCCGAACAACCGTCAAAGTAGTTACACGCGAATGGGTCAAGATCACCTATGATTCATGGAAGGACTACACCAAAGTTAAAAATCAGAAAGATGTGCTGCTGAAGGAAAATTTTAAATCGTTCGAGATACCAGAAGAACACAAGGCCTCCGTGCAACGATACGCGTTGCTAGCGGCGTGTAAAGTGTGGAGGAACTTCAAGAGCACGCTTATCAAGGATTACACGCACCCCCACAGACTCGGCACCGCTGGGTATGTAGGTAAAATCGCGCAATGGAGGGATAAGAACGAGCGTGCACGCCAGTTGGATCCCTCCCCGCCATTTGCCAGTATCACTGATGAGCGTTCCCAACTGTGGCTAAGGGCGAGGTTATCTACCTCGTCTTTGGGGGTCGTCTCCTTTCCAAACCCTGCAAACGTGGAAGTGTTACGGCGCATGGTAAGATATCGAACTACCTAGTTTGTAATTACTCGATAACTTCGTAGGAAGTGAAATAACATGTCGGACTCTTGCAGGAAGAGCTAAGTACTGCACAATCTTCCCAAGGCTCATTCCAGGCAGACCGGGAGAGAGATATGCTCTCCACTGTCCTAGGAAACAAGGAGCATCCGGGTGGCATGAGAGGCATTGCTCTTTATGTTGATTGGAACAAAGGATTCTCAAAGGACTCCGCGACGTACCGGAGTAGGAAGAGAGCCAAAGCCGAGCGTGAAGCAGAGATGCGAGAGGATATTCATGGATCCCTTAGAGAAGAGATGCGGGATGTCATACGAGAGGAGATTCGTGCATCCCTCACAAATCAGTTGGAAGCCCCCACCGCTATTGTGCTAGCTAGCCCCCCCCCCAAACGTCCAAGTAGCTGTGCATCCAACCATAACTTAGAAATCGATAACAGATTTCCTGTTGATGACATCCTAGTAATAGTTATTATCCTGGAATGCTCGATCCATTGATAGGCCTGTTGGAGTAGCTAATTTTGTATCGTTATGTAGGGGGCTACAAAGTGCAAGCTCTAAGTGAATTGTGGCTCCATTGCCCTGGATGCTGCTTGGGGCTAGGCGTATCCATCCGGTGTCAGGGCCTTGCTGCACGGTGTAAATATAGCGCCAGGTTTCGCAAAAGTGAATGTGGACGGTGTTTATGCCAATTTCGAGGTTGTCCAGCAGAGAAGCCCCAAACGACGAGGTCGTGACTTTAGGGCAAGCCATTGGAGCATTCATCCAGTGGCCCAAGAGAGACATCTGCTTAGAGCTACCCGCACCAGTGTCAACTTTACAGGAAGTATCTGTACCGGAGCTGACTGCACCGAAGCGGCAAGGGTCCGGTGCATCAGGTGCATCTACACCTCATGCTCGGTCGACTCTCGTGAAGTCGACCTATACAAAGCGAGGCAGCAAGGGCAAATCAAAGACGATCGACTCCATCTACTACCTAAATCATGAACTCCCAAAAGTCCACGAATACAAACTCCAAACATTTCATTTGGCTGATATTACGAAAGGCAATTAACTTACTTTCTCTCTAGAAGAATCATCACCACTATGACGAGTCAGAATCTCTTGTGGACAAACTTACTAACATCAAGAACGATCTACCCTTACCAAGACTCGTTATCGTCAACTCTTCCTTTTATTAAGCCCCCAAAGGCTTACCAAAATGTCACAGATCCCAATATCATCTCATCCTCAATTGAATGTATACCAAAATCTTATATTCTCACTACAACAACCACTTTATTTTAGAGGAAAACTACTGCACAAATTAAAAAGGTTATTCCAACACCCTTTCATCAGAGACATACTTTTATCTGATAGTTCTACCATCGTGTAAATATTGTTCGTCATCCGTTAAATCCCATCAATTTATCTCTTAGTGATACTCATCACTAGACATTATTTGCACCTAGCAATTACTTATAATCACTAAGTATCCACAAAAACGTTACTCCAAGATTAGTACCCACTAAGAAAAAAATCTAACTCCTTTTGAACTTAACCATCCCAAAAGGTTAGATTAAACCATTGAGACACGTTAATCCAACTTACCAAAGAAGGTTACCAAATGTATCACTCTTAGTCATCGACTCAATTTCATCAACGTTCTACACCTCTTATTAACTCTATTGATTACAACTAGGTATAACCATACTCATAATCATAGCTCCTCGAGAACTACTACAAGACGCTTTCAAATTAATCACTTTCCTTTCAAGGATCCTAGTTAAGATCGATCATGCACACCCTGCAGACCCAACCTGATGATCCATATCATATCCATTAATAGCTTTAATTATAACCCCTCACTTAACCAAGACGAAACATCGCTAACAGGTTTAACATCTTCTTTCATAAAAGAGAATCAATAATCTTCAACACTCAAAATACCCAAGAGAGATACATTGAGTCAAACCCTCCACATGGTAAAGGACTTGCAAAAAGGAAGCTTTCATTAACCAAAAACATCACGCGAATAAGTGGGTCGTGAATTCCAATGAGAAAGACAAACTCCAATATAAAGATCAAACTTAACAATCAACTAAGTTCACCAGCCGCAAGAATAACTCATCGGTTGGAAAAACAATTATTGTTTTACGGGTCAACTTAAACTAATGGAAACACAACAACATTTCTCAAAGAATCCCATCAACTGGTTTGGACTACCAATCCAAGTGTTCATCAGCCACAACTGGATGAGAGTTGACCAAATTCAAATTCAAAGAAGAGAACAACTCTTCTAAAGATATTTACTATCAACACCTGTACTAAGATATATAAGGTAACTACTTCCCTATTCTCATACCACGAAAGGTGGTGTGACCTGGTACAGCCCAGAGCCACAACCACGACCTCAACCTCTCAATATGGGTTATCCCCCACACATAATTACCATAGTATTATAATATAAATATATCAAATCATCTTATAACAGAAATCATTAATACAACTCAACAGATGCGTAAATGCAATGCAAAAACCCATTCCCAACTACTGTGCTTAGTGTGTCAAGTTTAATAATTCAAATACCACGGACCTACAGCCCGCTCTGATACCAACTGTAACACCCCAGCCTAACAAAGGCCTAGAATGCTACTAAATTAAATCATTTAAACAAGTTAAGCTAAACACCTTACAAAAATTCGGCAGAACCTCCTTTGTAAAGTTATCTAAACCGGAGGTTCCCACTAACAAATAGCACGTAAAAGTATTCCAACTTGCAATTTGATTAAAACTAAATCAAAACTGACTATTCGTTACTTATAACATCCATAGTAACAAAACATCCAAGGTATTTATCAAGAGCTTCCAAAACAACTATTCCTTTATTACAGTTTACTCCAAACAAAACTATAATCATAAAGTGCACTAAAATTAATTCATTCAACTACTGTTTAATGTTCTTTTGCATTCCATTGTGGGTAGATCGTGCGCTAGTGCACTAAGGATAATCCTCCTTTTTCCCCATGCATGCCGGTCTCGTAAAGGTACCTAAACACAACAAACAACAAGCAGTGGGTCCAAAGACTCAGCAAATATAATAAATAGCATAAACAGCAATCATGCGTGTAAACTCAACAACTGTATTACACAAACCATACACCAATTACTTTATATACACATGCTATACAAGATGCTCAACATGCTCTTTCTCTTTCTCTTTTCTTTTGCAATTTACTGGTAATGCAAAGTGCGTACCCGTCGATGCACACCCATGCCTGTGCCATCTGGCACAGGGACCATTGCCCGTACTCTGCAAGTATGGGGACCTAAGCCCATGCTCTCCAAGCATGGGGACCTTTAGCCTGTCATAAACATGCCGGGGATCTCAACAAATGCTTGGTCATCTCATGACCAAGACTTCAATAAAACATCATGATGCATATGTATGAAATCTCAAATTAATATAGACAAGCATCCACAATAACATTGCATGTGAATAATCAACTCATACTTCCGATGCTCATAATCAAGACTTCATAACATTCAAATACTCAAGAATATCATTCTACTCATTATACTAGAAATCATGAACATTACCAAAACATACCATCATAGCAATCATGGATAGCACAAACGTTCCTAGTATCTAACAAACATTGTCATTCAATGATTTTCATATACATCATTATACTTGCCTTAACCACGAGAGAGCGAGGGACGTGCAGAAGGTGCTGCCTCTGGGATCAAACCACCACCTGAATACATTTATAACGCACGCTAAGATAACAGTAGTAGACCAAACAAGCTATATAAAAAAATCACTAACTTGCAAAAGCGTCTAACCGATCTCAACCCCAAATCCTAAAAGTCGATTGTCTCCTCGGTGGACAGTTATAAACAAAAAAATCCATATCTATTGTCACAAGAGTCCAAATGAGGTGTTCTAAGACTTTTTAGAAAGTTAATTAAATTCCCCAACTAAACCTAGTTGAGGGGCCCTTCTAAATCGGCCATCTAATACCCCTACCAAGCCAAATTAATCGACGGCAAAAGTCACGTCGGGTTCTCTGGACTGCACACTAAAACCACCATAACTTTTGCTACGAAAGTCCACATCTTGCGTTCTTTATCTCTCTGAAAAGGTATGGAAATTACCTACATTTTTTGTTGTAACGAGATCCTCTGATTTCCACTTTAACTAACAGTTTTATCCAGTTTCCTACAATCTACCCGAAAGCTGGCAGATCAGCAAGACAGCGATACTGAAAAAATTCATAACTCTCAGACCGTTAATTAGATTTGAGCGTTCTTGGTGGCCACTTAAAGCTATGAACATAACCCAACTATCTCTAAGAGATTGGATTCCCATATTCTGCCTCCAACAACATGAAAACCGTCGTCCAATCTACTGGGCAGAACGCGACCTAACAGATGATGAGACTCGATCTACCAAAATGAAATCAATTGCAGCTAATACACCTCAACCAGCGAAGAACACACGATGTTACCCTTGTAGAATCGCAGCAAGATGATGAACTCTCCCCGCGAAGATGAACTCCTCTCCTTTCTTCACTTGATCGGCAGCAGAGAGCACCGACGGCGAGGAAGGAAGACACCAATGGAGGGGGCAGCACCAATGGAGGATGGGGCTGCTTGGGGAGGGGAGGGGAGGAGTGGAGGTGCAGGGAGGAGGTGAAGGGGGTGGCGGCCAGGAGGTGGGAGGAGTGGGGCGGCTAGGAGGGGAGGGAATAGAGGGGGGCGGCTAGGGTTTGGGGGAGGGTGGCGCCTCCCCCCTATGGCCGGCCAGCCAACATGGGCCAAGGCCCAGGGCTCGAGTTGCCAACTAAACGTGGAAAACCCCCTCTCATTTCCTAATTTGATGTTTTTCTAAAAGAATCCTTCTCCCGATTAATTATTCGCTCCTGATTATTTATTCTCTCCCGGTTAAATCCTTTCGAATACTTTTAGGGTATTACAGAACAAGCCAACAAGACAGATGAACAACGATGCTCGGGTGTCACCGTCAAGTTCAAGAATGATCATTTTAACCACAAGGCTCTAGACTGTATCTGCACGGTGATGTTCGATGGCATTTTCAATCTCTTCAACCTCGACTCCTTCGACGTCTCACTCATGCGATGCTAGACACTGTAAGTGTGTACAATCACGGTCAATGTTCGTGTAATACTGATAAATGTTATATATAACTCCTTGCTTTTGTACACACTTACAGTGTCCAGCATCGCATGAGTGAGACCTCGAAGGAGTCGAGGTTGAAGAGATTGAAAATGCCATCGAACATCACCGTGAAGATACAGTCTAGAGCCTTGTGGTTAAAATGATCATTCTTGAACTTGACGGTGACACCCGAGCATCGTTGTTCATCCGTCTTGTTGGCTTGTTCTGTAATACCCTAAAAGTATTCGAAAGGATTTAACCGGGAGAGAATAAATAATCAGGAGCGAATAATTAATCGGGACACACACATGATTTCTGAAGCCGAAGTAAGGCATTCACCGGTAGGTTTCCGTGACCCAGACATGGTCTGCGAGCAAACCATGAAGGAGAATGCACAATTCGTTGAGGATTACGTGGTGGACTCATTACTGACTCATTGCAACAAGCAATTCATACTTTTGCCCTACAACTAGGAGTAAGTGCTGCACTAGTAGCTATACTTGTTGATTTGTACTTTATAAGCAACACCAACTTAGGTTTAATGACCATTGCGACATACCTATGTAGGTTCCACTGGATTCTAATTGTAATTATACCAAAACAGAACTTGGTAATATACTTAGATTCCCTAAAGAGGGCCAAACACAACTTCACAGTTATCCGAGAATTAATCAACAGGTAAACACAACTTCTATTGTACAGTCTTTCTTTCCTTTGCAATGGTTAAGGCTAAGTTTTTGGAATCACGTAAGTCGTTCAAGACGTACTATCCAAAATGAGGGATATGCAAGGGAGGGACCCTGCGACACGATCTAAATTTCCCGGCACTCCTAGTACATATTAATCCTATATAACACTTCATAGTATTTTTGCAGTGCTACCTCTGTGGATTCTATGTTTGCCACAACATGGAACTACTCATCGGTTCCACGATAACTAATGATCCACAAGTTTGTCAATCTTGCAATAATTATTTCATACTTATCAATTTTTATATGCATGAATTTAATCTTTCGTAGCGACAGGTTACGACCATCGCGGAAACTGCGTTGGAACAGAGCCAGCACATAAAAATTCGAGGACACCTTGCGGCATTCTTGAACCGTGACGTTATAAATCCAAATGGGAAGTTCCACATTGTAGATTGAACTTGATTGGGATAAGATATTGAACTTAACTGTACATATGTCTAAATGTACATGAATAGTTAATTTTAGTTAATTGATTTGTGAATTGGATGTGCTTGTTTCTGACATAAATGTGAATTGGATGTGCTATCTTGTTTCTGAAATGAATACGAATTGGATGTGCTAGCTTGTTTCTGAAATGAATGGGAATTAGATGTGCTTGTTTCTGAAAAGAATATCACAGATAGTTCCTTAGGACATATCGTCTGTGATGCATCATCTCTCACAGACGGTTTAATCTACAAACCGTCTGTGATGCATCAGATATCACAGACGGTTTCATCTATAAACCGTCTGTGATAGTAGACTATCACAGACGGTTTTATATACAAACTGTCTATGATATTCTACTATCACAGACGATTCTGAGTTAATAACCGTCTGTGATAGGGTACATCACAGATGGTTTGAAGAACCGTCTGTGATGACTCATGTCATCACTGACCCATGGACTCAGACAGCTCACGAAACCGTCTGTGATGACGTTTTTGAACCGTCTGTGAAGACCTTTTCTATAGTAGTGTGATGGGGAAGTGATGGATAGTGACGGGGAATTCGGAGCAGGGAGGATTGGCTGGTGCGCATGGGTGAGGTCCGGGTGAGAAAGGACCGACGAAGCCGGCCAGCCGGGCGACATGTCGCTAGTCCGGGCGGTGGGCGTGTGGAGGAGGGTTCTCCGCGCAACACTTGTGTGGACACGGCTTGTCCGAGCGGTGGGCATGCGGATACACCTTGTCTGGGCGGTGGCCGTGAGGACACGATGCTGTTTGCCCGGGCGGTGGGAGTGTGGACGAGATATGTGTCGGGCGAAGAAGCAACTGGGCGAGGGGCATGGATTTTGGCACGTTCGCACACACAACGCACGACAAAGCCTCTCCGGACTAGGGGTGACCGGAATTGCACACGTGGTGGAGTGAAGCTCATCCGGGCTGCCATGTTTGCAAATACCACATGAGGAGAGTCATATTTGCAAATACGCCGCGGAATAGTACCATTTAGGCTAAAAAGTCTAAATTAATTTTGTGTATATCGTACGTATAATTACAGGCATGCATACTGCTATAAATTAATTTCGTATATCGTGACGTGCACAGCAATACGTACGTACGTACGTATGTAAGTTAAATACAGTTATTTCCATGGGAAAATAGTTTATCATTCACACACGCCTGAATCCTATATGTGTCCCACGATTGTGCAGCTAAATACAATGCAGTTAACTTCGATTTATTTCCTCTGTGAACAAATGAAGCGGCTTTTGCAGGAAAATATTGCAAAGACAAGAGCAGCAACCCGGCCGGCCGGTTAACCTACGTACAGTACACACATCGAGAGCAACATGCAGATGAGAAGCTAGCGTTGACATGCACCGGCCTCACGAAGTCTTTGGTTTGGACATTTGGCAGCTACACTAACCAACATCTCATCGCGTCACGTCCGTGAGCACGTGCTGGACGATTTCATGCGAGACAAAAGCTCTCGATATCTTGTAGCTCGAGGAGAAATTACCAGCCACTTGCATACAGTCACTTTGCAGTTAAACTACTGCACTTTCGTTCGACTATAAATTAAGCAGCAGCCCGAACGCGAACGGGTAACTCTCCAAGAACAACTTTAAGGTTTGTGTGGGTGTACACTGTCGAGCATGGCATCGAAGAATAGTTCATCTTTTGCAGGTTTGCGTGGGTGTTGGGCTGTTGGCGTGTGTGTGTGCAGTACGTAATACTGCACCTCGGGCGTACGCAGCTAGCGTACATGTCGTGTGCGGTGTGCCATGCATGCACATACAAATGAATTAAGCTTCTTCAGACTCGTCTTTCTGTTATCTTACATGCTGTTGGCCTTCTTCCTTTACTGTATATATAGCCAAGGGTTCATCTTCTCGCCATAAACCCGAAGCACCGACGCAAAGGCCGAAATATTATCAATCCCAACAAGCTGACATGTATGCCCATCCTGGTGAGTAGCGCATATATACATCGTTCGGTAGATTTGTAAGGTTTGCGTATTACTACACAAACATATATAACGTTGCCATGCACACACACATGAATTAATTAAGCTTCTTGGCATCTTGGTGGTATTACATAAGTTGGCGTTCTCCCTTCCCTATGTAGACAAGGCTTCATCTTCTCGCACAAAGTCTGAAGGACTAAAGCAATGGCCACGTCCAAATGATCCCTCCCAACAAGACATGAATGCCCATCCTGGTGAGTAGCGCATATATACATCATTCGGTAGATTTGTAAGGTTTGCGTATCCTACTACACAAACATATATAACGTTGCCATGCGCGCACACACACATATGAATTAATTAAGCTTCTTGGCATCTTGGTGGTATTACATAAGTTGGCGTTCACTCTTCCCTATGTAGGCAAGGCTTCATCTTCTAGCACAAACTCCGCAGGACAAAAGCAATAGCAACGTCCATATTATTTCCCTCAGGAAGCCCCCTCCGCCCAGCCTGGTAAGTAGTGTGACACTTTTTTTTTTAGGAAACGGCACTTTTTTTTTTAGGAAACGGCAAGCTGCCGTTATTTCATTAAAAAAGAGAAATAAAAACAGTACAAAAACTAAGACAAACAAAACAACACCACAACACGCCACGCCACGCAAGAGCACTACCAGATGAATATTTTATATGCACTACAAAGCAACCTGAAGTTCAAGTAGAAGAGAACGAGGGAATGAGAACTATGTATGGCATTGTTAAAAATTGTTTGATCAGATCGAATCTCACAAAAGTTACAAATCTGACCCTCATATGGCCAGACAAATTAAATATCTTGAGTTTGCTATTAGAAAGGAAAAACATATCCTCCAGTATAAAGAGAGGGAAAACTGAGGCTCCAATTTGCAGGACACGTTGCCCCGATTCTCCTCCCTCGTCGGATGTAGCGCGTTTTTGCTTCGTAGCCGTCCGATTGCTTCTTGGTTTCACTTGCCTACTTCACTTGCTGCCTGTTCGTCCGCCTCAGTGCGGGTGCATAGTAATGACTGCCCCAGCCCCACCCTGCCTCGCCGGCCACGTGTCCTCTTTTTCGGCGCTATGTATGGAGCGCACAAGCCCACTAGTGATATACAAAAGTTGTGTTAAGTGCATCGCATGTCAGGTTTTGTAATAGTCGTGAGAAAAATCATTCTAGGAAGAAAGTCAGCCATGGCTCTATCTTATAGACACTACCAAATCCATATTATTTCCGACGACTGAGAACAGTATGGGATGAAGGGAAAACCACCGAGGATTGCAATGCCTGATGGGCACCGTCAGGCATTACCCGTCAGGGCTTCCTAGTGAGGGATCACTACCGATGCCTGACGGGAAACTGTGAGGGATTGTTTCCTTTCGGGAGCCCCTAACAGAGGCTATTAGGGAAAAGGGCACCACGTCTGGTTAGACATTAAAAGGCTCAGGGCCTAAAGGAGGTCATCTTGTTCGCAACTCGAGGTGGAGGTGGAGGCGGAGCCACAGATATGAAAATCTGGTTTTAGATTGCAAATGGGAGGTGGCTTGTCAGGCGATGGACCGAAGGGGGCATATGAACATAGCACGGTGGGTGATGGCCGAACGACAGTGGCCGACAGTCGTGATTTCATTTTCTACGTTTAATGGTGGCGCTAGGGGTTATGGTAGATTTAAGGCCGAAGGCATGGTTTTTAGGGGCCGGTAGCTAGGCACGAGGCCGGAGAAGGTGAGCTAGGCTGAAGGGTGTGAGGTGGTTGAGGGTGGAGACATGGCGGCTGGAGGAGGAGGTCGATGGATATGGGAGGAGTCGAGGAGCGATTTGGAGGATTTGTGGGGAGGGGGTCACACGGGATACTTGTATTTTATTAAGAAATCCACTTCTCATCCCTAACAGTCACGTGCACATCAGGAATGCCTAATCCCCGACTATTATGCGCCAACCAACAGGAATGGTACGATTATCTGTGACGATTAAGTGATAACCGCCAGGGATTCTAGTTTTCTTACAGTGTGCTTGGGGCCGTCAGGGATACCCTTGACTGTCATCAGGAGAAATCTGGATTCTGGTAGTGGGAGAAGACCTTCCAAGCTAGAGTAGAAGATGAGCATGTACTAAATATTTCTATTTTGCAAGCTAGAATACTAACTATTAATACCATCTGCTTGTTTTCAGGGACTTATTACTGAACAAGGCATATTGGCTGAACATGACAATGTTTTTTTTAAGGAAAACAAAGTGAAGAGAAAATTATATTGATCTGAATGTGAAGAATATGGTTCAGGACCTTACTTCAAGGATTAATAAGCTTGGCAATCATAAAGTCATGCTGTATATATGTGTAATTCTGTGTTTACCAATTATTTGATCTAATCGTTGATGTTGTAACATTTGTAACATGTACACCGAGTGAAAGTTGTAATGTCCATCCAGCCATATTAATAGAAAGTAAAGTTGCTTTAAAACTTGTTTTAATTATGTTTATGCATGTTGGAAGTAATAACTTAATAAATAAAATAAGGAGTTTACCTCCACGCAGTAGTAGAATCTTCCCCCACCCATACGTATGTTAAAAAGAAACCTACGAAACCCCCGCGCACACTGAGACCACCGTGTCAGCCGCGATGCCTCCCTAACGTGCCCGCTACTCGCATTTTCGCCATCGCCGCCCCGCCTTGCACCCACGTCGGTGCCGTCACCTTTTATTCGCGGCACCAGTCGTCCGCATGTGTCCCCCATCCCTCGGCGCTTGCAGAGCCCCCTACATCGCATTCCTCGTGTCCCTCTCTCGTCCTAGGCTCCGTCATCGCTGCTCCACCCACTCCCTCGTCCCCATCTCCTCTCTCACTCTCCTATCTCGTGGAAAGTTTGTGTTTCCGTTGCAACACACGGACACTCTGCTAGTGTGTAATAAAAAAAAAAATCAGATTACCCCCATCTACTTTCACAAAAGTCCACCTTGCCCTATACTCTTGAATCGGAAAATAAACCCTTAAACATTCAATCAGAGTTCAAAATACAACCTGTTCTAATATGTGATGACCGCCTCCCCCTACTAGTTTGATCTTGATCTGAATCACGATTGAACGGCGGCTATAAGGGAATCCCGTAAAAGTTTTTCAGTAAAAGCAATGGGGCTGATTGGTGTTGAATAATCCTTAATGCGCTGATTTCTTGTGTTTACTACTTGTAACGCTTCCGTTTCCTTTATTTGCATTAGCAGCATTGATAAAGTTTGCTGGTTGAGCAATGCGTAGGTTAGTAGTCATGAGCGTTAGCAGTAGATCAATGCCGCATTAAATGGTTAGCGTTGCTGGCTGAGCAATGACGATCAATGCCAGCAATCACTCGTTAGCGTTAGCAGTGAGCAGTTACTCATTTGTTTTTTTTTCTAGTATAAATACGAGAAGAAAAACCAGAAAAGGCTGCAGCAGTTCGGTAGCACCAAAATTCTTCCGAGTTCTGTTTGCTGTGTCGCCAAGTGTACATGTGTGTGTTCTGAGTTTCAGGCATCTCGCGTGCTTAGACATCGGCAAGCAGGCTGACAATTGGTATCAGAGCTTCGTGCTCTCCTACCTATAAAGATGTCACACAATGGTTCACGCTCTCCTATTAGGTCTCCTCCCCAAGATGGGGTGCAAGGCGACAAGCACTACTCGCGCGAGCAATCTCGGTGGCAATGACGGCCAAGAGATCATGGTGCAACAGGTGGTAAGAGAGACGAGTGGATCGGTGGTCTATCCCGTGTTGACGCGGACGAACTACACCAACTAGGCCCTCGTGATGAGGGTGAACCTACAGGCACAAAGCTTGTGGGACGTGATCGAACCTGGCAACGCCGACTACCTCGACGACAGACTGGTGCTGTCCGCCATCCTCCGTGCGGTGTCACCGGACATGTTGTCCACGCTGGCAGTGAAGGACACAGCCAAGCAGGCGTGGAATGCTGTGAAGACGATGCGGATGGGCGTCGAGCGCGTCTGTGAGACGAATGCACAGAAGCTTCATAAGGAATTCGAGGATATCAAATTCAAGGATGTGAGTCAGTGGACAACTTCTCTATGAGGATCACGGGACTCGTCAACAATCTTCAGATCCTAGGCGACACGTTGGAAGAAGAAAAGATAGTCAAGAAATTCCTTCGTGTTGTGCCACCCAGGTATACACAAGTGGCAATCTCGATCGAGACACTGCTTGACTTGAGCAAGTTATCGATCGAAGAGCTCACTGGCCGACTTCGATCAGTGGAGTAGCGCTATGCGTGCGATGACTCGGGCAGCTCCGGTGGGCGTGTGCTCCTCATTGAAGAGGAGTGGCTCGCACACGCCAAGAAAAGGGAGCAAGACGGCGACTCTTCCGGCGGTGATAACCATTATTGCGGCAAGCCACATGGCTATGGGCGTGGCAAATGTAGGCACGACGGCAAGGATAATGGCTCGTCCAGTGTGCGCCGTGACATGGCATAGGTTCAGTGCTACAACTGTGACAAGTACGAGCATTACTCCAGGGATTACCGCAAGCCTAAGCACGCCAAGCAAGTTAATCTGACACCGGTTGACGACGACGACAATGACGAACCTGCACTTCTCATGGTGCAGGTGTGCATGTTCACCAAAGCTTCCATAGTCGCGGGCACTGACATGGTGCTCAACGAGGTGCACGCGCAGGTGCATCTAGGGCGTGAGGAGGATGCCCACGATGACACTTAGTACCTGGACATCGGTGCCAGCAATCACATGTCTGGGTGCCAGGCAAGCTTCGCGGAGATGGACGAGGGCATCACTGGCTCTGTCATGTTTGGCGATGGCTCGGTGATGGTTATACGCGAGTGTGGCATCGTCCTGTTCCCCTGCTAGAATGGGGAGCACCGTGCACTGATGGGGGTATACTACATCCTATGACTGGGCAGCAACACAGTGAGGCTCGGGTAGCTCGACGAGAACGTCTACCAAAAACTCATCAAGGACGGCATGCTCACGATCCGCAATCAGCAACGTCACATATTTGCTCGGGTAAACCGCACTCGCAACCGGCTCTATGTGCTTACCCACAACATTACACAACTGGCCTGCCTGTCCTCACGTGGTGACACGCACCGAGCGCGGGAGCCGACAGCGTGCAGCAGCGCATGGCAACATGGCGAAGTGTGAGCGACCGGGGGGGGGGGGGGGTGCACGCAGCGGGCGCGCGACGCGCATGGCACGGCGGGCAGCCACGGTGCACGGACGCACGTAGGAGCGAGGCGCAGCGGCTATGCAAACGCGTGGCACAGCGTTAGGCCAGCGGCTAGCGGCGCAATGGACGACGCGGCGTGGTGTAGAGGGCACGACGAGCAGTGCGGGAGGCCTCGCTACGGCGCTGTTGGCGCGGGCAGCCTACAGGGGGCGCATAGGTGGTGTGGCGAGCGCCGGTGTCAGGCCAGCAAGGCTGCGCACAGGAGCGCACTCATGGCACGGACGACGCACAATGCCGCCACAGTTGGGGTGCGACACCAGGTGGAGCGCGGCAATCAAGCATATACTCCGGTACATTGCTGGTACACGGAGCTATGGCTGTCTTTACACGAAGAAGTTGGAGGAGCCACGGTTTGTCGGCTACAGCGATAGCGACATGGCCGGTGACGTCGATTACCACAAAGAGCAGCTATCTGACATTGTGACAAAGGCGCTAGGCCACGTCAAGTTCCAGGAGCTGCGCACTAGGATCAACATCGTCGATATTAAGAAAGTGTATCAAGGATTAGAGGATGTTTGTTGAATAATCCTTAATGTGCTGATTTCTTGTGTTTACTACTTGTACCGCTTCCGTTTCCTTTATTTGCATTAGCAGCATTGATAGAGTTTGCTGGCTGAGCAATGCGCAGGTTAGCAGTCTTGAGCGTTAGTAGTAGATCGATGCCGCATTGAATGGTTAGCGTTGCTGTCTGAGCAATGATGATCAATCAAGCAATCACTCCTTAGCGTTAGCAGTGAACAGATACTCTTTTTTTTTTGCTAGTATAAATATGAGAAGAAAAACTAGAAAAGATTGCCGTAATGAGCAGTTACTCATTTGTTTTTTTTTTTTTGGCTAGTGTAAATATGAGAAGAAAAACTAGAAAAGGCTGCAGCAGTTCTGTTTGCTGTGTCGCCAAGTGTGTGTGTTCTGTGTTCCTAGCGTCTGGCGTGCATAGACACCGGCGAGCGGGCTAACAATTGGTTCTAAGCCCATACATGCCGGTAAGTTTGACCAAATTTGGCACCTATTTAGTTAGTTGTCAATGTGCTACCAAACTTTGGTAATGTTACTGTTTTTATGACATCTTTATTTCATTTTATTGCCAAATTATGGTTGAAACCATAGCCAAGAATTCCGTGACAAAATTTTGGTAGTGCCAAAAATTTGAACCACATTGGTAGGGTTTACATGAGTCGTGAACCAAACAGCCCGAGCATGTTGGCACAGCTATATGACACTTTTTTAAGGATGTGATCCACTGTATATGTTGAGCGGTTTGAGGGAATTTAAGTGTCGTTCATGGATTTGTAGAGGGACTTGTTGCTCTTAGCATTCAAGAGATCCTGCGTATATCGATCATGTAAGGCAATCTCCAAATTGACTGACTAGCTACAAGGCTAACAGACATGTCCTTTCCTATCAAGGTAGCAACTGGCACACACGCCTTGTCCAAGATTGACTGACTAGAGTACGGACGTACCATATGAGCCACAAAAGATTCAGAAAGTAATATATGTGATGGGGCTAAAGGGCAATATGGATCACCTTTTGCTGCACCGCACGCAACCGGGGCCCTTTTAATTTGTCTGCGACTGCGCGACTTGCCTTCTGAAGTGGAGTCAATTATGACTTCGGGGATTGGAATCCTATGCACGCAGCATCCTCGTCCACTCGTGCACTCAGTCAATCTAGGACAGCTCTTTTTCGGAAAACGCCGGCCACTCCAAGCCAATTATGCGAAAATTACCCCTAGCCTTCCCCTCCCATCCCGGCTCTATCCCAATCCTGCTCCATCCCAAACCTGAACCCCAGCTGGCGCCTCCACTCCCACGGCTGCAACGGCGAAGGCAACCACTGAGGTGACGGCGACACTATGCAGCGAAGACGGTGAACCCCACCCGCAGCCAGTAATGCAGCCAGCAAAAAATCGATTTTTTTTTTAAAAAGTAATATAATTTTAAAAGATATTTACAAAAATAAATAGCCGGCCCAAAAAATTACAAAAATATGTCTCTTTGCCAGTTCAACTGGCGACAGGGACCCTGTCGTCCCCCTGTCGCCGGTTGAGATATATATCGTCAGTTGAACTAGCGACAGGAAGCTATCGCCAGTTCAACTGGCGATAGATACCTCAGCCCTATTCTACTTAGCCAGTTTTTTATTTTCATAAATTTTAAACGGTACGAAATCTGTTAGACTCGCAATAACATTTTGTCATCGTCGTATGTTGTTCTACTACGGTTAATTTCTGTAGAATTTAGCGAGGACGATTGAGGTATGAACGATTTGTAAAGAGGAAGGTAAGTGATATTACAATTCGCCCGGGAATTCATACACACTGATATTACAGAACTTACAGCAGAACATCATAACACTTAATTGAAATGATAATTCATAATATTGGCAATAATATATTACTACTGTCTGTTTTTTCTCGTGGTCGCGACCTCAACGTCTCCCATGTGGACTGCCTCGAGTCGGGGCACCGGATGAGGTCCCCGCGACGACGTCCGGAGTGCCGATGTCTCCTTGGTCCTGAGGATTTCGCGTGGGACATGTCTTGAAGGTGTGCCTAGACTCCCTGCAAATGGAGAACTTTTTCGTACGACGTCCGGCTTCTGCCTCATCCATATCGTTCCTGATACGCCGCACCTGTCGCGGACAACTTTTCCCTTGAGCCTACCAATGTCTGCGGTCTAGATTAGTTGCTCTGAGGTGGGATGGCCAATCAAATGGCCAACCACGGCGTAGCCATACATCTTTCCACTCCATGTTTGCATCACCGCCTCCTTGGTGAAATAGTCAGAGAGGTAGGCCGAGATGCTGCGCCACCATCGAACAGGCGGCCATGACATGGGAGCAGGGCCTATGCAGAAGAAGGGGCTTGTTACAAGTGCATACATAACTATCGCGGCGTATCGTGCACTCATGGGTGACCCTCTCGCGGTTCGTCCCCCGACGTCCTTTATTTCTGCGCATTATCTCATAGCAAAGCTCCCTCGTGCCCATCTTGAATGCCCGGTGCATCTCACCCTTCTTGCTCTTCTCCTCCATGTATTTGGTGATCATGACGGAGTAGAGTACTCTGTCATTTGCCATGGCAAGCGGCACATTGCTGCATCTGTTAACAAAGTAGTTTGTGGTACCGCGGAGAATTGCCTCCACAATACCAACCAAAGAGAGGCACCTGGCGCCGCGCATGACCCAGTTGTACACCTTAGCTAGATTGGTTGTCATGATACCATATCGAGCACCACCCCTGTCATGTAGCAGTGACCACTTCTCCTTAGGCTCGTGCTCAATCCGGTCCGAGAAGCATTTCACCTGTGCCCCTGTCTTCCTCGTCACACTAGGATCGTCTTTGGGTAGCTATGGCAATGCTTCGGGGGCCTGGTCAGCGCTTTGGGCGGCCCTTCTCGCTACCTCTCTTCTGTGGGTTTGGGTCCAGTCATCCAGAATCTTTCAGAGTATTTCGAACTTCCGCTACTGGTTTTGGTTGCATAGCTGCTTGAATAGGTTCATCAAGTCCTTGTTGCGGAACTGCTTATAGAAGTTTGCACACAAGTGCCTCATGCACCACCTGCTCTGTAGATCCGGCCATGGAAGTGGTACGTTCTCTCCTCGTTGTACCTGAGTTATTGCACGCAGCAGGCCTGCGTGCCGATCATGTATGAGGCATACGTTGGGACAGCCTTGCACAACAAAAATCCTCACATTCTTGAGGAACCACAGCCAGCTATCCATGTTCTCGCTTTCAACGAAAGCGAATGCCACATGAAGAACTTGATTGTTTTCATCCGTCGCTATTGTAGTCAGTATCTGGCCCTTGTACCTCCCAGTCATGAATGTGCCATCGATGCACAAGATTGGACGACAGTGCCGGAATACATTGATGCATGGACCAAAGGCGAAGAATGCTCGCTGTAGTACCCTCTTATTGGGTCACTTCGGATGCGTGACGTCTTGAATATCGACATGAGTGTTGGGATTCCTGTTTTGTATGACTCGGAGTTGCCTAGGGAGGTTGTGGTAGGAATCCTCGAACGTGCCGAACCTTGATTCCAATGTCTTCTGTTTTGCCCTCCAAGCTGTGGTATAGCTGATAGTGTACTGGAACCTTGCCTCAATGGCCCGAATGATGGATCGTGGCTCAAAATCTAGATTATCCACGGGTGGAGCTGAGGACCTGTAACAGAAGATCGTCGTTACTAACTTGTGAGGTTCAAAATAAAGAAGCGATATGAGCGTGTCCTACTCACCTCCAAAATGCCCCGTGGTGCTCCCCCAACGGTGCCACGACGATGAGCCTGCCACATCCACAGCAGGAGCCTGTGGCCGTGAACCACCTCGGCTGATCCCTCGTCCTCGAACAGGTCGATCAACCGGGTCCCTCGGGGTACGACAAGTCGCGATCTGGACCCCTCGGACCGCAGCCTCCCTGATCCGCTGCAAGACCCCTCTCGTGGCCCTCAGCGTCATGTGTTGCGCGGAGTCCGCCAAGTCAATAATCTCCCTATGTAGATCCGTTTGCACAAATGAACAAGTTAGAAACGTAAATCTGGCAAATTACATATGAGTTAAGGACGGTTCAATACGTACAGAGCGGTGGAAAGCTGAGTCCGACTGGGTGGGGTATGTGTCGGACGTTGCAGCCTCATGTCGTGGTGGGTCAACCACGACACGAACGCAGTGAAGTCTCGTCCGACTAGCGTACCACTCCATGTACTCCCGTACGTCTCTGGGTCGTAGGAATCATTGCCGCACTGGATGCAGTCGTCGTGCGCGCCACTCCAAGCCTCAACACAAGGGGCCATCCTGTCCGCCCAGGACATCGTGCCCTGTACTCCCTTCATAGTGTACCTGCGTACGGCAAGACAATTATTTAGTAGACATGTAAAGCACATTGTACGATAGTAGTAAAACGTGAAATTACGCGTGAATGTGCGCGGGCACTTGCGTCCCCCCCAGGGGCTGGTATCTCCTGTCGCAGACCGAGCTGGCGCATGACCTGCTACACCTGGTACTCCTCAACGAAGACATCATGCACTAATGTCATCCACGTGTACCAGTACAAGTAGTCTCGTGTGCACTAGCTCGAAAGTCCCTTGGGCGTGCGCACGTGCACCCTCTCTGTAGTGTACGGTGTCCAGATGATGCGGTCATCCGTCAGCTGATCGAACATCGCAACGTACTCTGGGTAGGACCCCTACGAAGTGATCGGCGTATATGTGACCTGTGCAATATAACACCGTACAGTTAGCACTGAAAACAATATTATAATACGAAAATAACAAATGGTCATGAAACTAACCCGTCGGCGGCACCACAACGTGCCCATGGTCGGCCCGTCCACATCGTCGTCCTCGGCGTACAAGCTGACCGCGTATACTCCCAAGTCTAGTTGTGGTCGTCCGATCTGGAAGCGCTCCAAGGACCACAGCTGCAGAAGTAGCGGGCATCCGAAGAGGATGGAGCTGTCCTGGGCACGGTTGCACGCGTCGCATAGTGCGCGGTACGTAGCGCACAACACGGCCAGACCCCAACCGTACTGCGGGATCTCGTTGATCGGCGAGTCCGCCACCTCACGCGCGTACCGGACGTAGTGCTTGTCAACGCTTTCGCCGTGGGAGCCCAGGAACAAGACCCACCCAAAAAGCCACAGCAGGTAGGTCTCAAAGTGCCTCCTAACAACGACGTCACCGGCGTTCTGCGCCATACGCTCTGGCTGCAACAAGGTATGTACACGTCATCAAGTTTCACATAGAAATTCATACGAGAGGACAATAGTTACGAAGACTTACGTAGAACTAGCAGATCCACCCCAACGTCGGCCCGTGCGGGCTACTAAACTCGGTGTACCTGCTGCCCGGTGGGAGCACATCATGGAACCTGGCTAGGAGGTCCGTGCGCCACGTGACCGAGATGTCGTGCGCCGCCAGGGGGAGCCTGTGCACGGTAACCCAGTCAGAAAGCCCACGTCCTGCAGTGTCGGTGTCATCTCCCCGCACGACAGGTGGAACGTGTGCGTCTCTGGTGATGAGGACATGACCCTTATGGATACAACCATATTTGCTATGCTTACTATTCCAAATATAAGAGCTCGTACGCTTCACTTAAATTATCAGGAGAGTTTGTTTTTAGGAGTGTCTTTATATTATATGAACTATATGATGCTACCTAATGATGAAATATATATATGTGCAGCACCATATCACTTTTGATCCAAGACAAACAAGCAGTTCGAGCTGGACCTGTTTTGGAATCTAGTTCGGCATCCGGAATCAGCCTGACAACACCAACTTAAAACATGCATAACTTTCACATACGGATTCCGTTGGAGGTCCACAAGTACTTGACTGAAAGCTTATTTCGTCCTCTTTCCAACGAATCCGATCTCACCTCCAAATTCCTTCTGGATTGATCGTAATCATCAAAAAAGACGTCATATCACTTGTTTGGGCCAATCTGGGCTTTGTAATCATACTGAACTTGGCCCATTTGCCAGCGGACCACCTGGGGCGTGGTTACTGTTCACATGAACAGTACCATGAGTTTTAGTCCCACCCCGCTAATTTTTTAGATTTGTGGCTCTTCCTCCCCTATATAAGGAGGCCACACCCCCTCTAGTTTTTTTGGATTTTGTTTATGTTTAGTTTGCCTTCGTTGCAACTTGTATCTTTTACATGTGTCGACTAGACCACCCAATTAAGATCCTTATTCAGAATCCCAACTCAATTCAAATATTTCAATTCCTATTTGCAATTTCAGATTGCTTTATCTTGTTCTTGTGTGCTTCTTCGGTGTATGCAGGAATCGACCTTCGTGGTCAGGTCAACTGGGTATTCGTGTAAGGTTGATAACGACTTGTCGAGCAGTTCGGCGATTGCGTGGTTTCGGGCCTTGCGAGTTCGTAGCCAGGATCGTGAGAGTTGAGCGACTACTACCGAACTTATCTTCTCATCGAAAGATAGGGCCAAATCAGGAACTCCGTGGTTCATCAAGTGGTATCAGAGCTTCAGTTGATCGGTGAGATTTTCCAATTTTCTAGTAGTAGATTCGTTTTCATACCTAGAACCTAGAAAATTGCCGAAAAAATTATTGCATCTAACATCTGTACCAAACCCTTTGAGCCATTGCAATTTTCTTTTCGGTATTTTGCTTGTTGAATCATTGGTTGCATCGTCATGTCTAGTTGCTGATTTCTAGTTCTAGTTATTGTCTAATTAGTCTTTGTCTAGTTGCATCTCGTGTTTCCTTTGCGTCACTTCATCGTTCTTTTAGGGTTCTTAGTTTTTGCATCTAAAACAGAAAATTCGTGGGTTAGAACTCCTCTAATCCGCACCAAAAATAGAAAATTCGTGTTGTCATCAATCCAAAAAAAAGAGAAGTGGATTGCTGTGATCTTTTGGAAGATTTGATGTTATTTGCGACTTGCGGCAATCCGTAGTGTCGGCCAGGTAGTAGAAGGAGAAAGAGGCAATCGCAAGAACAAAAGCCGCGGTAGAAAAAAGAAGAAGAAGAAAAAAAAAAGCGCATAAAAATTGGTGAAGACCTCTTAAATGTAGCCACAAGCTTTCATAAAAAATTTCAGCAAGTTTGGCCCACGGAATCAAAAGATATAGCAGTTTCAAATTTAAACTCGAGACGGTTTTGTGTCCGAGTAGGATTCCGTATCCGACACACCTTCAGTAAAACGGGCATAACTTTTGCATACGGTGTCTGTTATTGACGTTCTTGTGCTCATGTCGAAGCTAATGACGAGGCGCATCTTTTCCATGTAAGCCACTAGTCGCCCTCCAGGTGCCCCAAAATCGGCCATATTCATCCCCGAATTCGCGTCGCAAGTTTTTGGTTTCTATTTTTGCCGTTTCTTTCGATCTTCCTTTCGGAATTTGGAGTTCGCCCCAACTGTAAAGTTGTAGATCTCGTCGAAACCTTTCAAACAAGCATATATAAGCCATATAAAACTTTTTCTTTTCATCATTTGAGACTAGCTATTGTTTCTGCTCAATCTAGAGGGTTGTTTACGTTGCACGTTTTTC
This sequence comes from Ampelocalamus luodianensis, assembly GCA_036346255.1. Lineage (NCBI taxonomy): Eukaryota > Viridiplantae > Streptophyta > Magnoliopsida > Poales > Poaceae > Ampelocalamus > Ampelocalamus luodianensis. Next base: position 22,706,422 of record CM070631.1, on the reverse strand, counting down.
TGTTTTTGTGCTCTACATCGCGCAAACAATCTTGTGCCCATAGAAAGAGGTTTGAGTAGATGGCTAGCGTCTCTCCTAGCACTTGTTGTGAGATTTTTCCTTGCTTACATCAAGTCACATTGATAATTGCGTGTGCGTACATACATTTCTCTACATCGGGTTTTGATTAGCTTGCTTTGATTAGGCTAAGATCAGCAACATTGGCTAGTACTTTGAACAATCTTTCAACTTGTATTAACTGATTTGATTATTGCTGATCTTTGCTACCATATTGAAGCCTTCCAAGCTCCACTTCCTACTAACTCAGCAGGTGTCGTTCCTCGCAATCGTTGGGCTAATCGCAAGTGAGAGTATCACGAACCAGCCACCGGTTGTACCATTTCCTTACTGCATTGGTAAGAACTTGTAAAAACTTGGTATAAGTTTGAGTGTGTGTGACTTGATAAACCCTACTTCGTAGTTGATAGGAACATATACTTCTGATTTGTTTCCTTGTTTTCTACTAACAATGACAGGTTTGTTCAAGTTGGTAGATTACGATGTCATCACGGGCAGATTTGACCTCAAAGGGAAACAACTACCTGCATACATATTGTCACTCACCGCTGAGAGTACGTCGTTAGACTACTTTATATGGGTTAATACGTTGGAGTGCTATTTTGAAAGACAGGACCTTGATCCTTATGAGAAGATGACCATGGCAAGGACAGCACTGATCGGTGATGTTCAACATTGGTAGTCGAATCTGGAGTACCACTTCATGTACACATGGGAGCAGATGAAGAAGAAATTACAACGTTGTTTTGTACCTCCACCACCCACAGTCACAAGCGAGGTGCAATCTAAGGTAACTAAAAATGCTGACATTGTTTTGGCTCCTACTCTATCTCCAGATACCGTCGAGACACTTGAAGAAATGAACGATGATCTAGCGCATCTTATAGAGGAGAAGCTTGAGGTACCTACAGTATCTGATGAGAACGATAATGACAAAGGTACTGATTTAGTGCTATAGCAAGACATAGAGCAACCTTGTAAGTATATCTCTGCTGTAGTAGTGCAATCTTTTGATATTCCTTGTGTTGACTTGAACGAACTATGTGCTTAACTAAATTCTCATAATTTTGCACATGTTAAATTAATTACACATAAGGAAGTACTTGATAGAATATCTCCTACTGATGCTTTGAGCTATATCATGCTTAATGATCCAGTTAGTTTGGAATGTGCTATGGAGAAAGTTTCTGAACTTTCATCTCTAAATTCTCCTTCTAGCACCTACACCTACTATTTTAAATTAATTGGAGATTATGGTGTAGACAATCAATTTCTTGTATATCACATATGCATAACTTGTGATCACATGGATGAATTGAAGCTTACTGTTTTGGACAATAATTCTTGTGTGCTGAATCTTGTTCAATATGAGAGTAAAATAAAATTTAGTGCTCATCCCATGTCTATGTGTTCACCTTTTATTGCACCATCTAGTATGGACAATCTGAATGAAGATGTTGAATTATGGAAGAACTTACAAATCTTTTCACCATTGCTAGATGAATTTGCTATTCTTGCGATTGAAATCGATTATATGGATGAATTTTGTTTGATTCCAAAAGTTGTAGATTTGCCCATATGTGCTACCACAAAACTGCAAGTTTATAACTTTTGTTTTGAGATTTGAATTGTATAAACGCTTCACTTACATTTGCAAAACTAGTTGCAATAATTGTTGTATGAGAACTTTTGTTTTGATCATTCACATATATGATTACTCTTGGGTTAATAATACAATGATCTTTTATAATCTTGCTGTCTTCTAACATTAATTGTGCAACAACGAAGAACCGTTAAAGCAGATGACATATACATATACCATGCATACACTTTGGCTTCTTTGTTCCCCTATTTTCAGCTTATCAAATCTTATGATCATTTTATTATCTGCTGCCAGAGGAGAATGGCTTTGTTTTCAAGAAAGGGAGGATGATGAGGACATGACCCTTATGGATACAACCATATTTGCTATGCTTACTATTCCAAATATAAGAGCTCAGATGCGCTTCACTTAAATTATCGTCATGAGAATGCTTGTTTTTAGTGAGCTTGTTTTTAGGAGTGTCTTTATATTATATGAACTATATGATGCTACCTAATGATGAAATATATATATGTGCAGCACCATATCACTTTTGGTCCAAGACAAGCAAGCGATTCATTTGGACTGTTTTAGAATCGATTGACGTAATGTTAAATGATATGCCATGGTTACATGTTTTCCAAGTAAAAATGTGGTGGCAAGATATTAATCAATTGCTATGTTTGGATGAGTTTGGGTAGTATCGTGGTAATTTGCTTAATGAGCCAAATGCGGAATATGAAAATAAACTCAAGGTGGACATGTTGTTAATTCCTTGTGGTTATTTTCATGATGATCATGTGGTGGTCTATGTGATAGAGTTCCATCTATATCGATTGATTTTGATCTTGGTGAATCGAGTGTGGGTTATGTGGTAATGGTCTTATGACACGATGGTATTGTGCTTAATGAGACACATGTGGATTATGAGAAAATATTCATGATGAGTATGTTGTTGACCTTCGTGGTTAAATTCTTGTGGTTTATGATTATCATATCATTCATGACATATCATGACATTTGCATTGTGGATGTCGCCGCTTATAGCCGCGATCAGTTCCAACATCGTGCATTGTCGTATACGATGCATACCTTTACCTTGTTGGGTAAAGGTGCAGTGGATAACATACATATGCATTACATTGTGGAAAGATCATTTGCATACTTGTGCAAGATATTGAGGTGAAGTTATTTTTGCAAACAAACGCAACTTCACATTGCAATGTGAAATTGACTCATGAGAGTCTCTTGTGGTATGAGTAATGTGGTTGTGGTTGTGGAATGGGTTCACCCTTGTGGTATAGTAGAGGTTGTGGTTGTGGCATGAGATTCTTCTCTCTTGTGGTAATTGTGGATAGCAGTTGTGGATGCGAGAAATAGTAAAGTTATGAGGTAAAACACGCTAATACTTTATTGTCATTGGTAGTGGTAGTGGTGATTAACATGGAGCGCTTGATCAAGATTCAATTGTTAATATTTTACTATCTTTGGTAGTAAATATGGTTGAGGCTATAATTGTGATCATTATGGGGATTGGATATTGATGCTTAATATCTTTGTAGTTTAATTGATGGTAAATGAATGTGGATTCACATTATGGGTGTGGACATTTGGATACTTTAATGATGTTGTATGTTTGTTTGTAGTCCGAATAGCCAGGTTAAATAGTTTGCTTGCTGAGATTTTTATCTCACCTTGTTTTCTTTCCCTATGATTGTTGAGCATTCATGGGATGGGTAGAGCGGCACCACAATAATGCACATGGTTCATCAACTCATGTTGTAATAAAGTCGATGAAATTCTAGCCAAATGCTTAACTATTTGTGGAGGATTATGTTATTTAATAAGGATGGACTTGTGAACCATTCTTTGATTAATCTGCTAGAGGTTGTTTAATTATTGAACTTATTACCATTATCTTTATTCCTTAGATGTTTATGCTTCCGCTAATGCTTTTTGTCTAGAGATGTTGCCGAATTAATTTATCTTGAAATTATTGGCAGTTTGAGAGTAGTTTAGTAGCATTCCGGGTAATGTGGGTCTTGGGGTGTTACTGATTGGTATCGAGCGGGCTTTAGGTGCGTGGTAATTAAAAATATTAAATTGACACACTGTGCAGTGAGGATGGGATGGGACAAGCATTGCATTCATGCTTTGACATGTTATATTGATTATTCATGCTATGAGATAATCTTGTATGTTTATGTGTTGTTTCTATGATTGCTATGAGTACCTTGTTGGGTAAAGGTGCGGTGGAGCATAGCATACATATGCATTACATTGTGGAAAGATCATTTGCATACTTGTGCAAGATATTGAGGTGAAGTTATTTTTTGCAAACAAGCGCAACTTCACGGTTGCAATGTGGAAATTGACTCATGAGAGTCTCTTGTGGTATGAGTAATGTGGTTGTGGTTGTGGAATGGGGTTCACCCCTTGTGGTATGGTAGAGGTTGTGGTTGTGGCATGAGATTCTTCTCTCTTGTGGTAATTGTGGATAGCAGATTGTGGATGCGAGAAATAGTAAAGTTATGAGGTAAAACACGCTAATACTTTATTGTCATTGGTAGTGGTAGTGGTGATTAACATGGAGCGGTTGATCAAGATTCAATTGTTAATATTTTACTATCTTTGGTAGTAAATATGGTTGAGGCTATAATTGTGATCATTATGGGGATTGGATATTGATGCTTAATATCTTTGTAGTTTAATTGGTGGTAAATGAATGTGGAGATTTTTATCTCACCCTTGTTTTCTTTCCCCTACAGGTGATTGTTGAGCATTCATGGGATGGGTAGAGCGGCACCACAATAATGCACATGGTTCATCAACTCATGTTGTAATAAAGTCGATGAAATTCTAGCCAAATGCTTAACTATTTGTGGAGGATTATGTTATTTAATAAGGATGGACTTGTGAACCATTCTTTGATTAATCTGCTAGAGGTTGTTTAATTATTGAACTTGTTACCGTTATCTTTATTCCCTTAGATGTTTATGCTTCCGCTTAATGCTTTTTGTCTAGAGATGTTGCCGAATTAATTTATCTTGAAATTATTGGCTAGCTGTAGAGTAGTTTAGTAGCATTCCAGGGTAATGTGGGTCTTGGGGTGTTACACAAATGCTGAGGACGGCTTTGTTTTCAAGAAAGGGAGGATGATGAGGACATGACCCTTATGGATACAACCATATTTGCTATGCTTACTATTCCAAATATAAGAGCTCGTACGCTTCACTTAAATTATCAGGTGAGCTTGTTTTTAGGAGTGTCTTTATATTATATGAACTATATGATGCTACCTAATGATGAAATATATATATGTGCAGCACCATATCACTTTTGGTCCAAGACAAGCAAGCAGTTCGAGCTGGACCTGTTTTAGAATCCAGTTCGGCCTCCGGAATCCGCTTGACAACATCAACTTAAAACATGTATAACTTTCACATACAGAGTCCGTTGGAGGTCTACAAGTACTTGATTGAAAGCTTATTTCTTCCTCTTTCCAACGGATCCGGCCTCACCTCCAAATACCTTCTGGACTGATCGTAATCATTAAAAGAAGACGTTATATCACTTGTTTGGGCCAATCTGGGCTTTGTAATTATACTGAACTTGGCCCATTTTTCAGCGGCCCACCTGGAGGTGTGGTTACTGTTCACGTGAACAGTAACCATGAGTTTTAGTCCCACCCCGCTATTTCTTTTAGATTTGTGGTTCTTCCTCCCCTATATAAGGAGACCACACCCCCTCTAGTTTTCTTGGATTTTGTTTATGTTTAGTTTACCTTCGTTGCAACTTGTATCTTTTACATGTGTCGACTAGACCACCCAATTAAGATCCTTATTCAGAATCCCAACTCAATTCAAATATTTCAATTCCTATTTGCAATTTCAGATTGCTTTATCTTGTTCTTGCGTGCTTCTTTGGTGTATGCAGGAATCGACCTTCGTGGTCAGGTCAACCGGGTATTCGTCCACGGTTGATAACGACTTATCGAGCAGTTCGGCGATTGCGTGGTTTCGGGCCTTGCGAGTTTGTAGCCAGGGATCGTGAGAGTTGAGCGACTACTACCGAACTTATCTTCTCATCAAAAGATCAGGCCAAATCAGGACCTCCTTGGTTCATCATCTGGCCTCCAGCTGTCAACCAGCGCCGTCAGTAGGGCCCAGTCGTACGGAAAACACCTAGACGTACGACCAGCACCGCGGTCTTGGTTGTCCTCCCACATCGCCTCCACCATCCTCGTGAGTGGAAGGAGGCCTACTGCTTGCAACCTATGTCAAAACGATAAGAACAAACGTGACTGCACGTCAAGTAAACAAACCGCGGTGGAGTGCATTACGTTACAAATCTACGAACCTTGGAATCCAGCCTACGTGTAGCCTCCATGCCTTGATGGGTGTGCGCAGCCGCAACGCGCCAAGCTCAATCGGCGCCTCACCCTCCGGGGGGAGCATAGTACTCAGGCGGCTACGGTGATGCGCGTCAACCACCGGATCAAGCAACTTGTACTGGCCTGCGTCCGCCATACCTAAAAATGCAGCAATAAACAAAGTTCACCATCTTTACGTACGAAATGTAGCGATTACAGATTTTCTTTACGATTTTCACGTGTCAGGCTATTCTCTGAGATTAACTGGTATTTCTGGCACTAACAAAATAATAACTCTACTTAGCTACTCAATACATTTTTAATAAAATAATTACTTTTTCTATTTCTAGAGATTGATCCTTAATCATTCCAATGCTACATAATTCCGACCTTACTCAACTACTCCAGATTTTCGTTATAATCTTCAAATCGTCATGTAATTTTTCTAGTTCAAAAGATAACTCCTGCATTAATAATATAATTACCACGCACAAATGGGGAGCTTAATAAAGTTGAAATTATTCTGATTCTGCCATTGTGTTATCACTATCGCCTACGCAACTTAAAATACATGCTACACAATTTAACTACTTTTATCTAACCTACTCAACCCTATGTCGCTATTTTTGTTTGCTAACCAATAAGATTTTAACATAATGTACAAAGTTTCGGGAAAATGTACCTACGAGATGACCGATCGGACTCGATGCTCTAATGACAATCTCTCTCCTCTGCGACAAACTGACAGAGCTTCGCTACCTTCCTTCTCTCCCTCTCCTTCTCTCTCGCTTTTTCCTGGAATTAAAATGAATTATGGACATATTTTTTTCGCCGTTTTATAGCAGTCCATCGCCGCTTGCTCAATCAAGGCGTGAACCTATCGCCAGTTCAACTGGTGACAGAGACCTGTTCAACTTCCTATCGCCAGGTGAACTGGTGATAGGGACATATTTTTGTAATTTTTTAGAGCGGCTATTTATTTTTGTAAATATCTTTTAAAATTATATTATTTTAAAAAAATCGCAAAAAATCTAGCATGGACAAGTTTAACATGGTCATGAACTGAGGTTCGCCGTGGCCCAAAAATGCTTTCTTCTTCAGCTCCGGTGGGTAGTGGCAGGCATAATGTAACAGCCCTAAAATTTGGGACCGTTAAACTTTTCACAACCGTCGAGGATGTGCAGTTGTGAAGCAAGTAGCATTGCAAACAAGCTTTCGATTACAATAAAAACCAAACTTTATTACATAAGTGTTGTAGTAGAAAAAGACTAGACAGTAAGAGAAGGGGGAACCCCGGCGTCCCTGAGAGACCGGGGTATCCTAAGACAGGGGACCAGCTGTAAGGAAAACGACTTGAGTATATTTCTTTTTTCTCAAAAAAGGTATCCGTCCTTACATGGGCGGGGGGATGGCTACTTATAGCCATTCCTCTCCGTACGTGAGATTACAAGTTTACCCCCTACGTGGCCCCACTTAGATAGGGGCTGTAGGGTCTTTTCCTACTCCTAAGTGTAGCCTTTGGTCCTTGGTGGACCGTCCTGGTCCCGGCTCACTAGGCTAGTGCACCTGGTCCAGCGAGACTGTTCCTGCAAGGGGATGCGGGGCATTCGCTCTAGCCGAGGCCTTCTGGGTGTCCGGGTGACTGCCTCCTCCGGGGCTCCCCGGAGCCCTTCGGCCCCCTCCGGGCCTTCCCCTCCGGCCTCTCCTCCGGCCTCTGGTCACCTCCGGGCCCCCTTCGCCCCTCTCGCGCCTCGGCGAGCACGCTTGGTGCTTGATCGCCGCGGGGGCCGATGGGCCGTCCCTACGACAAGCCCCTCACGGTCGATGTCTTGCTTCGTCATGGCTGAAACCGCGCCTCTTCCCTAAGGGTGTAGGTACACCGTCCCCTTCGGCTTGGTGAAGCTTCCGTGCGTGCCCCCCGCTGGGCGGACCAGTTGGTGGTCGTGTTTGCCTCCTAGTCGCATAGATGGGCGCCGCTTGGGATTTGTTGGGCGCCGTGCGCTGTCAGGCGACATAAATGGACGCCGCCTGTGATCCGTTGGGTGTTGTGCACTATCGGGCGACATAAATGGAGGTGGCCCGAGACGTTTGGGGTGTTGTGCGGCGCCTGCCTCCAGGCGTCATAACTGCGTGCGGCCGTGCCGGACTGTCAGAGTGCCACGTGTTTTCTTTTGTTTGGGTCGGGACCCCTCGACTCCCGCGCTCCGCGTCGTTTTGTTTCCCCCTGGCCTATAAATATGTGGTGTGGCGCCCCGTTGTGTTATTATTCCGTCGCCATTGTCTCCTATTGCCGCCAGTTCGCTTTGCTGTCGTTCCTCGCTGCTTGTAATGACGAAGTGTAGCAAGGATGGGGGCACCGCCGCGGTTTACACTAACGAGTTGGGCCCTTCTACCGTGACGCCTGCTTTGCTGCGGGCCCTTCACGGGGAGGGGAAGCTGGAGGACGCTCGCGCCCCCGGTCCGGAGGTTGTGCCCGCACCTCGGGAAGACGAGACGATTCTATTCGTGGCTTTCCTGGACGCGGGTCTTCGACTGCCATGCGTGCCCCTGTTGTTCGAGGTGCTGCAGCTGTACGGGGTCAATATCGCCCAGCTAACCCCGAACTCCATCGTGAAGCTGGGCGTCTTCGAGTGGGTGCTCCAGTCCGCGGGGGTTGGCGCCGGGGAGTCCAGGCTCTTCGCATACCTTCATGACGGCAGGTGCAAGCCGAAGAAAAAGAAGAGCACCGGCGAGACGCTGAACTTTGGAAGTGTCAACTTCCAGACGAAGGGGTGGCTCCTTCAATACAAGCCTGTTCCCGCGGCTCGCAACCGGTGGGAGACGGATTGGACCCACCGGTGGTTTTACCACAAGTGCGGCACCGAGGCTGGCCTTCGTTCTCGCGGGGGCCCCATTCATCTTACTGCGTCCCCGACAATCCACCTGACGTCGAGGGAGGATGCGCTGTTAGCGCTGCTGCTTCGGGCGTAGCGGAGGATGTCCACCCGGGACTTCGTGGAGGAGTTCTACGCGCTCTGCCTGTGCCCGCTAGCGCAGGGTTGGGACGTTCGTGTCGGGGAGCCGAGGGACGACGTCCCTGCGCTGGAGCTTGGGGGCCGCTCAGGTTCATTTTCATGGTTATTTGGGCTGGTGGGTTGGCATCCTTGTAGCCGTCCCCTAACCGCCTTGTATCTGTCTTGCAGTGTTGGCCGTTGACGAGGCCGAACGTGCGGCCGAGCAGCTGCTGGGTCCGTACACCAGGGAAGAGCACGCACGGTGTGGGCAGGTGGTGTGCGAGCCGTAGTTGAATCGCGTGTACGCGGACCCCTCCGTCCGTCTTGCGGAGCGCTTGGATCCCGACGCGGGAAAGAAGAAGCGCACGCGCGGCCCCGACGAGCTGGAGACGTTTGGTTCGATCCGCGCGGCGCCGCTGCGTGCCGTCGGTGCCGGCGGTTCTGGTGCTGCCGCGGGGGCTGCGGGCCCTTCGCCGGCGCAGGTGGCGGTGGCTCCCGAGATGCGGCGGGAGTCAAGAAGCTCTTCGACGGGGTCCTCTTCGGAGGCTCCGTCGGCCCCCGCGCGTCGTGAGGTGGTGGCTAGCTCGTTTGGGATAGCGAGCTTCGCCCCTGAGGAAGTGTCCGGCGGGACGCCCTCGGAGGTGTACGGGCGCGGTTTTGCGGATACCCGAGTGGAGGAACGCGTTGTTGCTCCTCCGTGCGTGGGCGACGCAGGCAAAACCGCTTCGGGGGGTTTGGGGTCTGCTGGGCTTTCCGGTGGCAGCGCGCGTCCCTCCGGCCCTAGCGCCGGTGGTCCGGCGGTTGCCGGCCAAGGGGAGGGGGCTGGAGGCCCGTCGGGGGTCTTGGGGTCCGCGGGCGTGGGCGCGCTACGAACTGTGGACTTCAAGTTGAGCCCCGGCGTGGCCTCCGTTGGCGAGGAGGTGGCCCACTTCGCAGCCCCGCCCTACCTGGACGTGCTCTTCGAGCGGGTGCCCGTTGACCAGATGTTCCGCAGCATCGAGGCGAATGCAGCGAGGGTGAGTGACGACGTCCCCCCTCGTACGTCGGTGTTGTAGTGACCTCTTGTTTTGTGCAGGCCTGATGGTTTCCCGTGCGCTCAAGCGGGATATCCAACGCGGCTACACGGAGATTCAGGACCGGGTCGATGTCAAGCACGCGCAGAGAACGGCCCTAGCCGCTGAGCGCGGGGCCCTCGCCGAGGAAGTGAAGGGGCTGAAGGCGAAGGTCGCTGAGCCTGAGGGTCGGCAGAGCCTGGTCGCCGAGCTAGAAGAGCAACTTCGCGTGTCGAGGGAGGAAGCTGCAACCCTGCGGAGCGCTAACTCTGTGCTCGAGGCGGAGGTGACGGCGGAGCGGGAACTTTCCGCTAGCGTAGTGTAGGCTACCTGGCGGGCCATGGAGCACATGGAGGGCGCCATGGTTGACGTTGGCGTCGCCGCCTCCTCAAGGGCACACCGTTGACCAGGTGGATCGGACCCTTGAACGACTGCACCGCGCCGGGGAGGTGTTCGTCCCGGCTGCTCGCGCCTATGGCAACCACTGCGCGAAGACCGGGTGGACAGCAGCCCTCGTGTCCCTGCAGCAGGCGGGGTGTCCCCACGTCAACGAGCTTGGGGCGGGCTCCTTGGCTGTGGCTTATGCGACCGAGGTTTCCGCTGGCCGCAAGCTGGTGTGGCGAGCCAGCAACGCGCTCTTCACCGGTTTTTGGTCTCCCTTCGGCCGGGAAGCCACGATGGACTCCCTCCGCGCGGTTCTAGCCCAACGGGCCAAGGGGAAGGATGCGTGGTCGACCGCAGGTGGCGGAGCGGGGGGCCACCACCGGAAACCAGGTGTGACCCTCCGCTCCCCTGCTAAGTAGTGTTTTGTCTTAGGGCTTTAGTTTAGGGTTTCCCCTTCGCTTTCCCTCCCCTTTTTCTTTGCTTTTGGTTGCTCGCCCGATGGCGATGCCGGGCGAGCGGCGGTACCTTCATGTGATGACCCTGTAAACGTTGTTTTTGTTATGAACGCGAAGGCTTTGGTTGCGAAGGTGTATGTGTTTGTGCTGGATATCTTCTTTATGTGCCCTTGAACTTTGCTCAGGGAGGGCGATCTTTGTTTCGTTCTTTGCGCGGCGCTGGCCGCGCCACGGAGGGGCGGCGTGTGAAGATCGCCGCGCCGCCACGATCGGCGGACGCGGCTTGGTCACTAAGTGGCCCCTTCGGATATGTTACCGGGGCGTGGTGTGTCACGGCGCGAAGTGGCAACGCTGGAAGAAGCCTAATCCGGGAGGCTCGATGAGATCCGGGCCGTGTTCCTAAGCCTAAGCCGTGTTCGAGGAGATCCGGGCTTTTTGGGAGGCTCGCGGGGCTGCAGGTCCGCTTGAGGGGGTGACGCCACCGCCCGAGATGCGGGAGGTGTCGTCGAGCAGCTCCTCGGGTGGCGCGGTTGGTGGGGCCGCCGAGAAGGAATACCTTTTGTTCGCGTCGAAGTGGCCGTCCGACGAGGAGCTAATGGCGTGGGTGCTGCGGATGGAGCCAGAGGAATTTGCGCCTCCCGGGTACCCCGACTACCCGTGAAATTGTTTTACGGGCTTCGCAGGGCTAGCGTGGTCTGGTTTTCCCGGAACGGGCCTACACAGTTGGGTTCCCCGTTGCCGGTGTTGTATGATTGTGTCTGTACTTTCGAGTTAATGAATAAAGCGGTTATTTTGCTCGGTTACTGCTGTGGTGTTCCTACGAGGGTGAGGGGCAAGGTCTTGCGCCGTACACATATTATAATAATTTTTTTAGTAATCCCGGCTCCGCTGAGCCCTTATGTTTTGCGAGGGGGAGGCGAAGCCTCGCGCCGTCCCCCATATTTCTTAAAATAGGGCTCCGCTGGAGCCCTTATGTTTTACGAGGGGGAGGCGAAGCCTCGCACCGTCCCCCATATTTCTTAAAATAGGGCTCCGCCAGAGCCCTTATGTGTTGCGAGGGGGAGGCGAAGCCTCGCGCCATCCCCCATATTTCTTAAAATAGGGCTCCGCTAGAGCCCTTATGTGTTGCGAAGGGGAGGCGAAGCCTCGCGCCGTCCCCCATATTTCTTAAAATAGGGCTCCGCTAGAGCCCTTATGTTTTGCGAGGGGGAGGCGAAGCCTCGGCGTCGGGGTTAGCCATGCGTGGTGACTCGTTTAGACACCCGCAGTTGTGCACTGGGCTCGAAGGCCATGCGCGTGACTCGTTTAGACACCCGCAGGTGTGCACCGGGGCTCGAAGGCCATGCGCGGTGACTCGTTTTGACATTTGAAAGGGCAAAATGTCGGGGAGTACATTTATGGCGATACATCCCCCCGGTGTTCGGCGGGGGGAGGGGGGGTGGGTGGATACCCGGTCGCAGCTAGTGTGTACAGGACCTAGGGGTAGAACTTACGGAGGCTCTTCGCGTTCCACGTGTGGCCTAACTGTTGTCCGTCCGGTGTTGCAATGTAGAAGGAGCCGGCCCGCGTCGCCCGGGTGATGATATAAGGCCCCTCCCATTTGGGCTCCATCTTGCCCACTGTCGTAGGGTTCGCAACTCGCTTGAGGACCATGTCGCCAGGCTCAAGCGGGCGCGGTCTAACCTTCTTGTTGTAAGTGCGCGCTACGCCCTCAGCGTACTTGGTCATGGTTGATATGGCTTGGATGCGTTGCTCTTCGAGGAGATCGAGGGAGACCTCCCTCCGCCGGTCGAGCCGTTGCCGCTCGGTGAGATCTTGTGGCGAACTCTCCCGGGGTCATCGCCTCATCCCCAAACAGGAGTTTGAACGGGGAGAAGCCTGTGGCCCTCGTCGGCGACATCCTGATTGCCCATAATGCTTTCTACAGCTTCTCGGGCCAGAGGCCCTTGGGGAGGCCGACGAGGCGCTTCTTTAGACCGTCTAACAAGTTGTCGTTGGCCCGCTCGACTGCTCCGTTGGACTGAGGGTGTCCGACGGAGGCGAAGCATATCATTATGCCGAGGTTGTGGCAAAAGGCGCGAAACGCCGCGGAGTCAAACTGGGTGCCGTTATTAGTGATGAGTTCCCTTGGCACGCCTTAGCGGCAGACGAAGTTCTTCCACATGAACCGTTGGGCGGCCGCGGCGGTTATTTTGGAGACCGGTTCGGCTTCGACCCATCTGGAGAAGTACTTGATGGCGACGAAGGCGAAGCGAAGGCTGCCCTTGGCGGCTGGGTACGGGCCGATGACGTCGAGTCCCCAGCGCGCGAAGGGCCAGACGGGGGGGAGGGGCTGCAATGGTGTCGCGGGAGCTCGTGGGTTGCGGCTGGTCCATTGGCACCCCTCGCATCTTTGGACGAGGTCTTGTGCATCGCCGAGCGCGGTCGGCCAGTAGAAGCCCTGGCGGAAGGCCCTTGCGACGAGCCCCCGCGGCGCTTGATGTGTGCCGCAGAGGCCCTCATGTATCTCCTTCAGGAGGGAGTGGCCCTCCTCTTGGCCGACGCACCTTAGGAGGGGTGCACATACGCCCCCTTTGTACAGTTCCCCGCCCATGAGGCGGTAATTCCTTGCTCTGTGCCGCAGTCGCCTTGCTTTGTTTGGGTCTTCGGGCTCATGCCCCTCGAGGTAGCATGCGATTGCTTGCCGCCAGTCGTGGGTGACGACTAGGACCGGGCGGCTTGGCGCTTTTGTTTCGGGCGCAGCCCCTTGTGTTCTGGGCGCAGCCCCTTGTGCTTCGGGCGCAATGCCTCGCGTTGCGGAGGGCGCGCTGACCACTTCGTAAAAGACCCCGGGTGGGGGATTCTGGCCAGAGCTGGCCATTTTGGCCAGCTTATCGGCATCTTCGTTGTCGCATCTTGGTATTGGTTGGACGGTGATGTCGAGGAAGCCCGCCGATGCTTCTCGCAGCGTGGCTAGGTAGCCGACCATTTCGCGCCCTTGCCACGGCGATTTGTCGGGCGTCCCGCCACCACCGAAATCCGCTTTACAATCACCCTCTTTGCCCCGAGGGCCTTCGCTTTTCGGAGGCCCAACAACAATGCCTCGTACTCCGAGGCATTGTTGGTGGTTGGGAAGTCGAGGCGCGCGGTGTGCGAAACGCGGCGACCGTCCGGTGCGACGAGGATGGCCGTCGCCCCGGCTCCGATGGCGCACCATGATCCGTCGGTGTACATTGTCCATGCTGGTTCGACGTTGGTTGGTACGCTCGCTTGCGGGGTCCACTCCGCCACGAAGTCCGCTAGCGCTTGCGATTTTATCGCCGTTCTCGCGACGAAGGTGATGTCGAACGGCGCCCGCCGCGGCGCCACTTCCCTATACGCCCGGCGTCTTTGTTGTGGATCATGAGCGCTAGCGGGTACGCGGTTGGGACAGTGATGGAGTGCGCCTGGAAATAGAGTTGTAGCTTCCGCGAGGCCATTAGTAGGGCGTACACCAGCTTTTCGAGTTCCGTGTACCGGACCCTGGCCCCCTGCAGGGCCTCCGAGACAAAGTATACGGGGCGTTGGCCTCCGTTTTCATGGACGAGTACGGTGCTCACCGCCGTGTGCGAGGTCGCAATCTGATAAGAAGAGGTCGCCTTGTTCGTGTGGCGCCAGCTTGGCAACTGGGCGATGTACTGCTTGAGGTCCTCGAATGCTTGCTGGCATTGGTCTGTCCATCGGAATGGCTCCACCCCCCGGAGTGTTTTGAAGAATGGTAGGGCCCTTTCGGCTGATCTGGACAGGAAACGGCTGAGGGCGGCGAGGCGGCCCGTGAGTTTCTGTACCTCGCGAGCATTACCGGGGGGCTTCATCTCTTGGATGGCCCTTATTTTGACGGGGTTGGCCTCGATACCCCTTTCGGAGACGAGGAAGCCCAAAAGCTTGCCAGCTTTTACCCCAAAGGCGCACTTTTGCGGGTTGAGCTTTATTCCCTCCGAGCGGAGGCTAGCGAATGTTTCTTGGAGGTCGTCCACATGCGTCTCTCCAAGCTTGATCTTTACCACGATGTCATCAACGTAAGCTTCTATGTTGCGTCCGAGCTGGTTGGCCAAAACCTTCGAGATGAGACGGGTGAAGGTTGCCTCGGCGTTCTTGAGGCCGAAGGGCATGCGGTGTAGCGCAGTACCACGGGGGTAATGAACGCCGTCTTCGGCTCGTCCTCCTTTGCCATGAGTACCTGATGGTATCCGGAGTACGCATCGAGGAAGCTCATGAGCTCGTAGCCCGAAGTAGCGTCCACGAGTTGGTCGATGCGCGGCAGGGGGAAATCATCTTTAGGACAGGCTTTGTTGAGGTCGGTGAAGTCGACACACATGCGCCACTTGCCTACTTCTTTTTGTACAAATACGGGATTGGCCAGCCACTTCGAGTGCTTGATCTCGCGGATGACTCCCGCTTTTAACAGTTTCGCGATTTCGCTTTTGGCTAGTGCCGCGCGCTCTACCGACATGTGCCGCAGCTTTTGCTTCTTGGGCACCGCGTCACCCTGGAGGGCCAGGTGGTGTTCGGCGGTCGTTCTTGCCACGCCGGGGATGTCCTCTAGTCCCAAGCGAAGACATCCGCGTTGGCGCGGAGCACCTTGAGGATGGACTCGTGTGCCGCCGGCGGCAGCTCCGCCCCTAGGGCTACCGTTTTCTCTGGGGAGGCGTCGCTTAGGGGGACCCTCCGGAGTTCCCCATGCGGCTTTGGCTTCGGGGCCCACTTGGCAGGAGGCGCGGCTTCTTGCTCGCGCCCCGCCCACGGTGTGACGTCTTTGTCTTGCCGCGAGATGGTTTCGATTCTATGTGCACGGCAAGGTCACGGTCGCCGCACCGTGACGATGCCCTCTGGTGCAGGGAGCTTCATGCACAGATAGTTGTGGTGGGCGATGGCGCCCAAGGCGTTAAGCGTGGCTCGGCCCAGAATAGCGTTGTATTGGTAGGGCATCTAGACAACGCCGAAGGTGACCACCTCGGTCGGGAGAGCAAATTGCGCCGAACGTTACGGCCGTCGACCGCCGAGGGCCGTGACGGGCGCCGCCGAAGCGCACAAGGGGCACGCCCGGGGGGGACAGGCGGTCGGGGGGATCATCATCCTGTTAAAGGCGTCGGCAAATAGGAGGTCCGCCGAGCTCCCCCCGTCGATGAGGACTCACCGACTCGAACTTCGGCAATGTTAGCGGAGACCACGAGGGGTCTCGTGCGGAAGTACACCTCGGCGCCTTCGGGCCGAAGGAGATGGGTATCTCGGCGTAAGGAGGCGGGCTGGAAACCAGGTATGTTGCGAGATGATGGATTCGGCGGGCGTACGCACGACGCTGTCTCTTTGACGAAATGCCGAGCGAGGACCCTACGATGATCATGTTGATGACCCACTGGTGGCGGTCTTCCCGGCCCTCGTCTATGCGGGGTCTCTGCGGTGGAGCGGGTAATGCGTTGCCGGCGTTGCCCCAGTCCTCCCGCTCGGCCTGCTGGCGGTTCTGGCCCATGTAGTACTTCATGGCCAGGATGGTACGACACTCCGTGGTCGTGTGCGAACCCTCGCCATGGAAATCACAAAATTGCCGTGGGCGTCCGGCGCCGGCGCGCCCCCCGGCTGCCTGCCGTCATTGCGGCCTCGTCCCCAGCCCCGTAATCGGCCTCCCCGAGCTGCTTGCCTCGTGTTCTCTTGGGGCCCGCCGTCCACATGGTAGACGCCGCGTCCCTTGTGTTTGTAGTCACTGGCGTGAGGCTTAGCGGGTGCGGCGGGGGTGTGGGCCGATGCCGGTGGGGCCCTCCGGGTATTGTTTTTTTTCTGCCCGGGCTTACTCTTCCATTTTGTCGAAGAGCTCCGCCACCGTGCAGATGGGCTTGCAGGCCAGCCTCTCCGACAGGGGGCCCTTCTGCAGCCCGCAGGTGGCTGCGTTGATGACGGTTGTTTCATTGACGCCCCCAACCTGGCATTTTACTTCCGCAAACTTCCTGAAGAAGCTGCGGAGGGTTTCGCCGGGGGCCTGCTTTACCGCGAATAGGTGCCTGGTGTCCTTGGGCTCTGCGTAGTTTCCCTGAAAGTTGTTGCGCACCAGGTCCCGCAGTTGCTCCCACGCGTACACGGACTGAGGGGGTATGGTGAAGAACCATGTAAGCACCACGCCCTTGAGGGCGAGGGTGATGCTTTTCGCCTTCGTGCTATCGTCCCCCCCCGCCGCTTCGATAGCGGTCTCGTACACCCTCAGGAACTCCAACGGGTCTGTGCGTCCTTCGAACGGCGCCACCTCCGGAATCCTAAAACCGAGCGGCGGCCGCCTAACTGACACCGAGCGGGAGCCAGGTTCTCCCGGCAACGAGGCCGGTGCCGAGGGCGCGCGGCACTGAGGTGGCGATGCACCGGCGGCTTGAAGGCTGACAGGCGCCCCTTCGGCCGTCGGCGGTGTTCGGGGTAAGACTGCGAGGGTCGCCGTCGGCGTGCCCCGAAGGATGGCCATCTCTCGGCGGAGATCGGGCAGCTCCTGCTGGAGTGCCTCGTAAGACCCTTGGTTGGCGCCCCCCGCGTTGTGCATGGAGTCATTTGCTTCTTCCGCTGTGCCCGCGGGGGGCGCCGCCGCTGGGGAGGCCCTGCTCCGTTTGGCCCAGGGGTGTCCTGATTCTGCCGCCGCTTTGGCCCTCGTCTTGGGAGCCATGCCGCGTCCCAAAATCAGGCTTCGTGACTTTCCTGCTGAGTCCCCACGGACGGCGCCAACTGTCGTAGTAGAAAAAGAATAGACAGTAAGAGAAGGGGGAACCCCGGCGTCCCTGAGAGACCGGGGTATCCTAAGACAGGGGACCAGCTGTAAGGAAAACGACTTGAGTATATTTCTTTTTTCCAAAAAAAGGGATCCGTCCTTACATGGGGGGGGATGGCTACTTATAGCCATTCCTCTCCGTACGTGAGATTACAAGTTTACCCCCTACATGGCCCCACTTAGATAGGGGCTGCAGGGCCTTTTCTTACTCCTAAGTGTAGCCTTTGGTCCTTGGTGGACCGTCCTGGTCCCGGCTCACCAGGCTAGTGCACCTGGTCCAGCGGGACTGTTCCCGCAAGGGAATGCAGGGCATTCGCTCTAACCGAGGCCTTCTGGGTGTCCGGGTGACTGCCTCCTCCGGGGCTCCCCGGGGCCCTTCGGCTGCCTCCAGGGCCCTTCGGCCCCCTCTGGGCCCCTTCGGCCCACTCCGGGGCCTTCCGGCCACTCCGGGGCCCTTCGGCCCCCTCCAGGGCCCTCTGGGGCCTTCTGGTCACCTCCGGGCCCTTCGGCCCCTTCGGCCGCCTCCGGGGCCCTCCTTGTGGGGCAAGCACGCTTGGGTGCTTGACTGGCCGCGGGGGCCGGTGGGCCGTTCCTACGACAATAAGGATAAGGCTCAGCATCCAATTTTAACACTAACACAGACATCTAAGCCCAAAGTTAATATAATACATGACAAAAGAACTTTCAAACCACAAGCACGCTTGAGCGCGGTCGAGATCTAGTAACAGTAATCACTACCTTCTGGGGGGTCCACCAAAATCCTGCTGAATAAGATCCTCAGTATTTTCCCAGGTGTCCTCTGTAGATGTTTTGCAAATATTGCAAGAATGAGTACAACAACCGTACTTAACAAGCCACATGAAAAGGCTAATTAACTACATGTCAAGAGTTCAATGTATTGTTTAGAGTTTACCATATTAGGTATATGTGGATGCATTTTGAGTTTAAAGCAGTTTAACTTTAAAACAGTAAAGCAATAATAAAAATAACATTAGGGGTTTCTCAACACTTGCAATTACCAACTTAACATTTGTAAAATCTCTAATTATGCCTCGTGTATTGGAATCACCCATGAACACAACTTCATTAACCGGAAGCACGGCGTATTCGAATACTTTTTATTTTACACTCTGCAGAGTTGCTCAACTTTACCCACAAGATACTTCAAACTCATACTGTTAGATCATAAACACGCAATATGTTAGCGTGCGACTGAGCTAAGATAACAAAGCCTTTCCAACACTCAACCTTTTTAGCCTCTATCCGGTAGGTCTTAATCCATACATCTCTCGGGAGACCACCGGCCAACAGTGGAATGTGCACTTCGAGGCTGACGGGTCCATATCGTTATGTAGACTAGTGAGTGTCCCTTCAGGCCTGTCACAACCCCAGTCTTAATTATTAGAATTATTATGAATCACATGAGCATGCATTTGATTTCTGGAGCATTTGCACGAACTATTGCATTTGTACATTTTCAATTCAAGTTAAACATATAACTCAAAATGAAGCTCCAAAAGAAAATAGTAATAAATACTTGTGATCATCCTTGAGAAATAATTTATTTAACTCTTATACTATTTATCATGAATAAATATAATTTTTTCCAAATTTTTTAATCAAATTCGACCTTGAGGAATTTCAAACTCAATGCAAAAGCCATTACTGTGAAAGAATTAAAAAAAGAAAATAAAACATTAACAGTGAAGTTGGAAAATTTATATTAGTACTAGGTAATCCCAGGAACCTCTTTGATTTTTTTTTATTTTTTAGGAATTTATTTGCTATTTTAACTCACGGTCAAAGTGTAGAGTTTTGATTTCAAAACAGTCAAATGTTTGACTCGGACCGAACCACTTTGACCGGACTTGACTCAGCCAACTAATCAAACTGGCTGAGCGAGGCTTCGACCCGTGATGACCTGAGCCACTACCATCCTAGCCCCACAATTTGACCAAAGAGGGGCACTCAACCAGACCTACACATACTAGTATCATCATCTTAGATTCCACACAAGCATCGTGAAAGTTCACACTCAAACAAGCCTAGCACTTAGCCCATTTCAGAATTCGGTTAAAGACTACTTCGTGTACAATTGAGTCTTGGGAAAATAATAAATTAGGTATAAAAATTCTAGAAAACTTCTGGGATGTTTCTGGGATACTAGAGATGCTAGAAAAATTAACCCTACACCTAATTGAGCATGGCAAGCTTATTATAATTATGACACTAGTATGAGGAACATGGCACGAGTGCTTTGGTTGACCTTCTTAATAATTTAGGGGCATACCCGTACAACCACTTATGTATGGTCATTCTTGGATTAACATGACTTATTAGCATTTTTAGAACCAATGAGGTTAAATGGATGATATTTGATGGCTAATAGGTCACAAGGTGCTCAAGATGAAATAGTAAATGAATACATGAGTATGATGCAAGACTCATGATGCTCAAAATATAATTTGAGGCCTCTACTACCCCCTTAATATTTTGGTGCATAAAAGATGTGGTGAGGAAAGAATGAGCATAAGGTGAGTAGTAGACAGCAGGGGGTAACTTACCTAGCATGAACAAATTCATATTTATTCATCACGAATTACGGTGCTAGAGCCCAAGTGGCCATCACAAGATACAATTGAGCCACATTTAGTTTTCCGACATAATTGTTATACATGCTGCCTGTAGGCGATGCGCAACTACTTGGAACAAAAGTGAGCAAATGATCACACTACAAAATCCAGCGTCTACATACTAAGGAATATAATTAGGGTGTATATAACCTGAGAATAATCCCTAACTTAATCCTAATATTGCAGCAAGGCAACGTCTTCTCGTCTTTTCACCATTACTATCACCGGTGACTACTTAGCTTGTCTATCTTAGGAAAAGAGAGACAAGCAATGGAGAAAATTATTTTGCACAAATCAAATGAATAGTGAGGTAAGAATTAGATGCTAGGATGGGTGAGAAAGAAAGGAATTAGATTACGTGCATTTTTGCCAAAATTTTGCTAGTTTGAAAATACTCTTTGCAACCCAAAATCCTAACAACATCCATTACTACAGCTTTAACCTACAATCAGTATGGCTCTGATACCAATGTTGTGGGACTCCGAAATCAAATCCATTTCAAGTCAAGTGATTGCACCGGAGGTACAACCCTTAACAAGAAATGAAAATGTTTTCAAGTCCTCAAATATGTGTCTCATGTTAGCTCCCAAGGATCAGTGGCTAACATGCCAATATCCAAAACAACATCGATCACATCTATAGTCAAATATGAAAAAATATTAGAAGTATTTGCATAAAAATGTAGATGACTGGCATCACGAACCGGGAGTTCAAAGAGCTGGCCCAGCATGGCCAGAATTTGTACCAACCTTCAATTCTGTGGTAAGGTAATCACGGACGAGCAGAAGATTTAGAAGACTCTCTTTACTTTTCACTCGAATGCGGTGCAATCCGCACGCAACTATCATCAAGATGGCTACAAGGAATATACTGAATTAATTGACACCATGCAAGTTGTGGAAGCTCAAGATGATGTTCTAAGGAAAAACTACATCTCACAGCCACCTAGTAGCAATATTGGCCATGAAGCTAATGCTAGTAGCTATAAGGTGATGAAGCCTTTCACGAAGGAGAGGGGCAAGAAGGGTAAGATCATGGGTCGCATGTTATTGATGCTTTTTAGTCTAAGAAGAAGGGTAAAGGACAGCATGAGGCACACCTCGCCATTGCAGGCACGGAGGATCCACATCCATTAGTTGCACTCATGGATGTGGACAACCCAATAGCAGCCCCCATTATTCCTCCTTTGGACATCGTAGCGGCCGCAATCATAGTTGCCCAAGAGGTGAAGATCGCCATGGAGCAGATTGAGGCAGAAGTTTCTGAATACTTCGCTAATTCGATCTAGTGCACGCATTGCACTTGGGACTTTTATAGTAACTTGTAGTTTGTAATTGAAGCAAAACATTGAATTATTTTATTCTTTGAATAATGATTGTAAGCTCTAGAAGAGCAAAACATTAAATTCTTATGATGAGTCCCGCAAGGTTTATTTTCCCGTATTTATAATAGCAAGTTATGTTCTGTTATCTGAAGTATTTTTTTACGTGTTGCTTGCTTTCTGCTGCATATTAATAAAGTACATTATATTAGAACGTGTGTGGCGCCCTATGTAGTAAGTGTGCTTAGAAGGATAGCGGCACAATGAATACCATCTTGAGAGAGACGAAATTTTTTCAGTCGATTAGCAAGAATGCTGATAGTCTTATGACAATCGCGGATAGCGATGCTTATATAATAGGCTCTGGAAGGACCATAATTATACTCCCGATGAGCACAACTTTGGCCATTAAAGAAGCCTTGTTGTACATAGAATTAACTAAAACTCTCAAGGATATTCGCACTAACGGTTTCCACGTAAAGACTGAAGAGGAGTATGGTAAGAAATACCTACTCATTACAAAGCGTGAAGAAAATAGAAAAGGGTATTAGAACGACTTCCTTCATATGAAACTAGGCTATACTACACTAAATATTATGACACTTGTAGCCTATACTGCCCTGAAAACTATATTTAGAAGATCTGAAATTTTCTATCTCTGGCATGATAAATTATGCCACCTAAGTCTTAGGACGATGAGAAATAAATTAACAATTCATAGGGACACAATACAGATGTAAAGAATTTATCAAATCAGGAAGATTTTGTATGCCCCGCATGTGCTACCGAGAAATTAATTACTAGACCTTCTGCTCTGAAAGTGAAGGATAAAGTCCCTACATTCCTGAACTGTATTCAGGGAGACTTTTACGATCCTATACAACCCCTGTTAGGGTCATTTAGGTATTTTATGGTACTCATCGATGCTTCTTCGAAATTGTCGCACGTATGTTTATTGTCTACGAGAAACTACGCTTTTGGAAAGCTAATCTTGCAGATAATTAAAATTAGAAATAATTTACTTGATCATCATGTGAAGTCCATCAGAATGGACAACGTCGAAGAATTTACTTCAAAGGCATTTGATGATTATTGCATGACAATGGGAATTAATGATGAGCATTATGTACCGTATATCCACACCCAGAATGGACTAGCACATTTTTGCAGAATTGTAATTTACTAACTACATGTTGGGGACACGTAGTCCTGTACACAACAACTCTTATCAATTTTAGACCACCAGCATATAATATCCATTCACCTATGCAACTGGTGTAAGAGTCAACACAGAAAATTTCTCATCTTTGAAGATTTAGTTGCAAGGTTTATGTACCTATACCACCACCACAGCGAACTGCAATGGGCCTTCTCCAAAAGTTTGAAATATACATTGGTTATGAGAGAGCATCCATAATCAGGTATTTGACCCTATTACGAGAGATTTGCATACTGCCTGATTCGCTGATAGTATATTAGATGAGGATAGTTTCCCGTCATTAGAGGGAAGAAATCAATCATTTGACAAAAAATATCAGGAAATAACGTGGCAAGCCGTGGGCAATCCAAAAGAAAATTGAAGTCCATGCGTATGACCCGCGCACTAGTGAAGCAAATAGAGAAGTCTAGAAGATAATTGCAGCCTAGAAGATAATTGAAGCCTAGAAGATAATTAAAGTCCAGAAGATAAATGATTTGCAAGCATTAATGAATCACTTTAGTGATTTGAAGAGCATGACCAAGTTGCATGTGCCTGCATGCAATGCACTTAAGAGGGTTGAAATACCGATAAAGGTATCTCTAATCCCGTTCTAAGGCCTCAGAAAGGACTAGAACTCCGGCCCCTCGAATCCGAAGTAACCGGGGACGCCTGGTTGAAAAGGATAATAAGGACTTGGCACAACCGATCACTAAAGTTCCCCAGAACTAGAAGGGGAGCCAATTGAGATCTAGCACCAGTATGGAACCTTTAGAAAAAGGCATACCAGAATTAAACATCCCCATCAAGGGAGACATCAGCATAGATGAGTGCGCACACATCGGAGCTAAAAAACTAAAGGGACTTGCCCCCATAATTGGAAGTAGGGGTGAGCAAATAGAAGCATTAGTAGAACCGCCCTATGAAGAAATAGCTATAAACCATGTGACCACGGGAGAATCTATGAATAAGACAATAGCCAATGTCAACATTGATTTTGCAAAGAAAATTGCCACAATCATCGATCTTGATCCAGAGCCTGCATCGCTCACTGAATATAAGAAAAGATCAGATTGAAAGAAGGTAATAGAAGCAGACTTATTATCTCTGAATAAAAGAGTGGTATTTGGGCCCGTAAGCTGCACGCCTCCCCATGTGCACCCCGTAGGGCATAAGTCGGTATTTGTTCGAAAGAGAAATAAAAATAAGCAGGGCTCATTGCACAAGGTTTCACTTAATGTCCCAGAGATGATTATGAAGAAATCTATTCTCCGGTCATAGGCGAAACCCCCTTTAGATATTTAATCTCAATGATAGTCAACTTGAATTTTGAAATGATATAGATGGATGTGGTAACTACATACCTTTATAGAAATTTGGATTCGAACATTAATCTGAAGGTACCTGAATGTATCCCTATCTCGAACCAAGACAGAGCAAATAGAAATTTGTACAGTGTGAAACTCAGAAAGTCACTATATGAACTTAAGCAATCAAGCAGAATGTGGTATAATTGCTTAAGCGACTTTCTCTGCAAGAAAGGATACGCGAACAATGAAGATTCTCCTTGTGTATTTATACGATGATTACAAGATGGATTTTGTATAATCTCAGTATATGTTGATGATTTGAATATCATCAGGACCTGGAAGATATTAAGAAAGAAAGCTCTTACCTGGAGTCAGAGTTCGAAATAAAAGATTTGGGTTAAAACCAAATATTGCCTAGGCTTGCAGCTTGAGCATACTCCTGAAGAGATTTTAGTGCATTAGTCAATCTATACTTAGAAGGTGTTAGAAAGGTTCGGCTTTGAAAATGCATACCCTTTGAAAGTGCCAATGGTCAGCAGATCCTTGCAACAAGACAAGAACCCGTACAAACCTAAAGAAGAGGAGGAGGAAGTCCTGGGACCAGAATTCCCATACTTGAGCGCAATAGAAGCACTCATGTATTTAGCAAATTGTACTAGATTGGATATTGCATTTGCCGTGAACCTATTACCAAGGTATAGTGCAGAACCTATCAAAAGGCATTGTAGGGAATAAAGGGCATCTTCCGATACCTTCAAGAAAGTAAAGATCTTGGTTTGTTCTATAGAAAGAACCAAGACATAACAATGACTAGCTATGTAGATGCCGGGTATCTGTCAGGCCCGCATACAACTAAGTCACAAACAGGCTATGTATTCCTGTGTGGTGGAACTGTAATTTCATGAAAATCGTCTAAGCAAAGTCTTGTATCAACTCTGATGACCCACTCAGAAATCATAGCACTATACGAGGCCTTGTTAGAATGTTCTTGGCTTCGGCGGATGATTCACCACATCCAGTAGTCATGATGTGGATTGAATACCGTGCAAACCCCTACTATTATCTATAAAGATAATGCAGCTTGTGTTGTACAAGTGCAGATGGGTTATGTGAAGAGTCAACTCACAAAGCATATCAACCCCAAGTTCTTCTATGCTTATTAATTGCAAAAGATAAACGAAATTAAAATACTGCATACTAAGTCATGTGAAAATCTTGTAGATTTATTCACTAAGTCACTTCCAGCGTCTAGCTTTGAAAGATGCATATGTGGAATTGGAATAACCAGAAGTCATTAGGGCTAATTTTGGGTTTATTTATTGCTAATCATTGTTAGCAATAAATGTGTCCGAAGCCGCCATCCTGTGCCGCTGCCAGGTGGGCCCTCAGTCCCTATGTCCACCTCTGTGGAAATCTTTAGGATACATTAATTACTAATCATCGCTAATCATTGGTCATTAGTAGTTAATTCGCTGTCCTAAAATATTCTTGTGCCTCGCTGCCATGTGGGCCCCGAGCCCTGTGCACGTGTGTTAGAGCTCGTGTTTGTGACTCACAGTCACTGACATGTGGCCCCACATGTCAGCGCTCCATTTTGCACTTCGATCTAGGCCACCGTCCATGTTGCGACCGCGCCCGGATCGAGAAACATTCGGACCCTCCGGTTCCCTCTTCATTCTGGATCGTCCATCCCACGATCTGCGGCTGAGATCGTGTGTGCAATCGGACTCTCCGATAAGAGGTGTTCTCCGAGCCGTTCATCTTTAGATCTGCGGTCGTGGTTGGCCGAGGCAACCGCACCGTCCGAATGCATCCTTCCTCGTGAGCCGTTGGATCTTGATCCAACGGTGGGCTCCTTTTAAGGATCGCGCGCGTGCGCTGTTCCCGGCGCGCGTGGGCCGTAGGATATTAGATCGAGGGCTCTTGTGCGTCCACGTCGTTTATTTCCATTTGAGTTGGATTTCATTTCTGTAAGTATTTATTTATCAACTGAAAATTGTATCAAAACTTTAGAAACTCATAACTAATTCAGTTTAAATCCTTTTTAGATGTTTCCAACTGTAATAAATTTCTATGCCTCTGTAGTTTAATATAAAAATTCATTTGGCCATGTTTCTGTCACATAAAATTTTGTAACTCCAACAACTTGATTTCTGCCAATTTTGAATATCCCAAAAATAGAATTAAACTTGTAAAATGCATATCTTTTTCTATATAACTCCAAATTGTGCAAAGTCAATTTTGTTAGATTCCTCTGTTAGTGTACTTTAATATGAATTAGGTTTTGAACATGTTTATGTTTCTGGAAAATGTAATGTGCTAGGTTTACAACTTAGAAAAAATCATAAGTAAATCATTATAACTCCAAATTATTAAACTCAACTTTGCTGTCATTAGGATGTCATAATCTTCTTGTTATAAAAATTTCAGATCTTAGATCATTCTAGAAATTTTTGCCATGAACAGTACCAATAATTAATTTAGTTGATTTAATAGGCTGAGAAAGCGTATTTTGGCTGTAACTTTTGCATCCTAAATCCAAATTGTATGATTCTTGTTCCTAAAATTGGCTTAAATCATCCCCTAGCTGTTGTATAGGTTTCATTAGATTTGGATGTCTTTTGCTGCTAGGTTTTGTTTGGTGTTCTTCGTTTTTATTGGCTTTATCGTGTTTTCGCGTTAGGTTCCGAACAGATTATTGAACCTGAGAATCCTCCTCTGCAGCAAGAGCAATCCCAACAAGGCAAGCAGTTTGATCATGTTAATCCCTGTATTTGCAAGTATTTATGTTGTTTACAAATTCTATGTATGCATTGCTAGTTTGTGTTTAACTATTGTCGTTAGTTGACCTAGTAGATGCATTTTCTTAGGCAAATGATTATCCTTTACTACCATGAGCCTAGGTTATCTTGCTGTGATTTAGAGTTCGTGGATGAGCTCTTGTCACTTAGTAGTTTGCGAATTCATTTGCTTAGCCATGCTTAGTTTCCGATAGAAATGGGCGGTTATCGACTTGTCGATAACCTTGATCACACAAATGCTTACTATGTATCTATATTTCGGCTTGGTGCTATGTTCAATTACAAAAACCAAAACTGAAAGAAAAATGATTTGGACTTGGGCACAATGGTAAGACGGTGTGATTTTTAGGTGTGACTGGAACGGTGCCCGGGTCAAAAAGGACCGAACATCTTGTTACACTAAAGCAAGCATTTTAACGTGCTAACCACACTAGAGGGTATGAGACCTCTCTTGACTTAGTACTTTGGCGTGTATTAGCTTCGGGTCGCAGGATGGATGGTGTTGGGAGCATTGTAGTGTCCGAAAGACTTCACCCATGATGGGATTTGTTGTCTTTCGGCTTGCAATGTAAGCGTATGGGTTTCTATCCATACGAGCGGCTCGTGGTCGATACACAATATTGGAAAACGTCTTGTAGGACTTAGCCGTGCCGGCATACCTTCGGAAGTGTGCTTTGTGGCTTAAAGGCGGTCTGGAGTGTGGGTACATTGGTAACCCCTGCAGGGTTAAAACTATTCGAATAGCCTCGTCCTAGGTTATGGACGCTCTTGGCAAGGTCTTTCAAGAGTTAGACTACAACCTTTTAATTAAAACTTGATGGGTGGTACGAATCGGGGATTCGTGCTATGTTGTGGTGGCTATTGGTTTTGTCACTTCCAGGTGGTCACTTGTATTATCATTAATTCGTTGTTATTTTCAACAACAAAACAGATTTGCAAACTTGCTTTTAAATGTATTACATTATTGCAAATAAAGTTGGCTTTGTGCAAATAAGACATACAACCTCCACTTAAATAAGCCTGCATGTAGCATATGAATAGGTCTGCTATTCCACACGTCAGTCTTGCGAGTACCTTGTGTACTCATTGTTCTTGCTTAAATGTAAATTGTTGCAGAGGAAGAAGGTGAGCTCGAAGGGCCTCACTTTTGTGAGCTGTGTTGTGGTAGTATTCGGGGCGACTAGTGTGAGGACCCCAGTTTAATTGGCTTGTAATGCTTAACCAACCACCTGGTCCTAGCATTACAAATCAAATAAACTAAGTCTCGAGACATGCATACTTCCCAGAACTGTAGTATGCACACCTCTTCACAAAATTACGTATCAACTCCATTCTAAACATAGAGTCCAAACATCACAAGATTGAACAGTAGACAACATAGTAGAGTTATTACAACAAAAGCCGACCGGCCAAATTACAACAGATAACTAAATAAACAGCGGAAGCAAAAGTGCCATAAGATGGCTATAAACAAAGCCAATCAGTGTGTCTTAGCCCACAAGGCAACTGACCGGACTGTCAAGCTAGTCGTCCCAGAACCCGCACATCTCACAGAAGTAAGGCCCTTGGGGCTCACCTGCCTCCTCTGCAACAAAAATATTAAGCAAAGCATATGAGTACAAAAATTGTTTTTGTACTCGCAAGACTGACGTGTGAACTAGCAGACCTATGCATAACTACATGCAGACTTATTTGAGTGGAGGTCATATGTTTCATTTGCATGAAGCCAACTTTATTTGCAATAATGTAATACAGTTTAAAGGCAAGTTTGCAATTCATTTTTACTGTTGAAATAACTGCGAAATAAAGATAGATACAAGTAACCACCTGGAAGTGACTATCCCAATAGTCACCACAACATAGCACGAATCCCAGATTCGTATCACCCGTCAAATTTTAATTAAAAGGTTGTAGTCTAACTCTTGGAAGACCTTGCCAAGCGTGTCCATAACCTAGGACGAGGCTATTCGAATAGTTTTAACCCTGCAGGGGTGTACCAATGTACCCACACTTCAGACCGCCTTTAAGCCAAAGCACACTTCCGAAGGTATGCTGGCACGGCTAAGTCCTACGAGATGCTTTCCAATATTGTGTATTAACTACGAGCCGCTCGTATGGATAGAAATCCATACGCTTACATGGTAAAGACGAAAAGACAACTACCCACTCAAGATAAAGCTTTTCGGACAACTACCATGCTCCCAACACCATCCCTCCTGTGAGCTCCTGCGACCCGGAGCCAATACACGCCAAAGTACTAAGTCAAGAGAGGTCTCATATACTCTAGTGTGGTTAGCACGCTAAAATGCTTGGTTTAGTGTAACAAGATGTTCGGTCCTTGTTGACCCGGGCACCGTTCCAATCACACCCAAAAGCACACCAACATACCATTGTGCCCAAGTCCAAATCATTTTATTTTTATTTTATTTATTTATTTATTTAGTTTTACGATTAACATAGCAAAATGCTGAATCATAAAGTCATAATAATTTTTGTGTGATCAAAGTTACCGACTAAAGTCGATAACCGCCCAGTTCTACCGATAGCTAAGCATGTCTAAGCAGTTGATATCGTATCTACTAAGTGACAAGAGATCATCCAACGATCTCGAATCACAGCGAATAACCTAGGCTCAGGTAGTAGAAGAATATCATTTGCCTATAGATTATGCAACTACAAGGCCCACTAACCATAATTTAACACAAAATAGCAATGCATACATACCAGTTGCAAACAAAATATTAGTTTGAAATTAAAGGGATTAACATGATCAAACTGTTTGCCTGGTTGCTGTTGCTCAATATGTTGTTGAGGCTCACTCTCGATAATACCAGAATCGTAGCAATCTATCGATTAAGCAAAACGAGCAAATAAGAACAAATAACACCGACAGTAACCAAACGTCAAATTAATCTAAAGAGCACAAATTTCACACAGCAGCTAAAACATGATTTTACAAAATTTTAGAAACAGAAAACAATATTTTTGGAGTTATAGAGAATTTTCTAGGAATTTTCTAAGCTAAAAATGCATAAAAACATCATTTAATTATTTATCAAAATTTTATGAATAGAGACATATATAAAACCTACACTGATAAATAGTACACTAAAAATGAAAATTTACAAAATTGGTTTCACTTGATTTGGATAAGAATTGAATTAGTTATGATTTTTCTAAGTTTAAAAGTATTAACAGTGTAAAAGAAAATCAATTCGGAAATTCTAAAAGTATTGAAAAATTTTCCTACTGGCACCCAACCAACCCACGGTCACTGACCGGTGGGACCGAGCACAACACGACCAGGTTAGCCCCGACCCACTTCGCTGAAGGTGACGATTTAACGCGATTTGGAGAATACGCCTTCCCATTTACCAAGCGTACTGAACCTAATCAACATCGGGAAAAATACGCCTGCTAACAACAGAAACGTATTCCACTAATTTACGCAACACCTAAACCGGCCGAGAGGACCCACATGTCATGGACTCGAGGGTTAAAACGACCGAATTAAAATTTCTAAACGCGCTTAAGATATAGGGCCGTAAGTCGCTGATACGTACTAAAAGATGATTAGCACTAATGAGGAGAGTTAGACCTTAACGCTGGCGGCGGCTCGACGGAGTTCCCGCGCGCGGCCGCGACGGTGAGGTGGAGGATCTGGAGCTAGAGTGGTTCCCTGGACTCGCGAGTGGCTCCCTGTGTTCACCAAAGACTCGCGAACCGATGACGGCGACACGGACTCGAGGATGCCGCGGCGTAGTCGGGCGGCGAACGGAGGCGGAGAAGAAGACACGGCTTCCGCGGAGAAGATGCTACGGGCTTCGAAAAGACTCCGGAAGGTGCGCCTCGGGATCGCCTCAGCTCCAGGAAGGATACGCCCTAGATAACGTCGACGGAGGTGGTCGGGCGGCCAACGCCGCGCGCGAATCACCGAGCTCGGGGAAGAAACGGCCGCACACCCTCGGTGATGCACCAAAGAGCAAAGTAAAGCCACCGTTAGCTTCAGAGAAGCAATGCGATCCTAAGGGACCAAACGCCGAAGCATGATACTCACTAGAACGCCAGGAAGCTCGCGGGACCGAGATCACCGGAGGCGGAGACGACGACACCACCCCTGGCGATTCACTGGACGCCAAGGACCCGGGCTGGGCAAAATGGAAGCGGCGACGAGCGTGGATCAGAGTGGTGCGGTCGCGGGCTAGAGGACGGCACCAACACGGCGACGCTGCTCTCGGCTTCCTCTCCGGCCGAAACCAAGAAATGGGCGGAGAGAGCTAAAGAGCGAGGAAAATGAGGAATGAGTGGGCACGGTGAGGTAATGAAGACCCGGCGACACGCCACGACCGGACACGCGTCCACGAGGTGGCAGCGACAACTGCGTGGCACGCATGCGATCGCCAGCGAGCTCCGGTGAGACGCGGAGATGACGAGGGCGATACTGACAAGGGGGACCCACTCGTCAGCGACGGTGACAAAGCAGCGCGAGTCGGGGTCTGGTACGGTTCAACAAACTGTTTCGACTCGATCGGAAAGATGCCGACCGTTTGATCTAGAATGGACGGCCGAGATCCACTGGTGCAATAGGACGGTCCGATTGTTTCGGGCGCACGTGGGCCGTGCGATCTACATCGGACAGCTGACAGCCATCGGGCTCACGTGGTACAGTTAGGTGGTGCGGCTGAACCGAGCGGCGCGGTCGGACTCGAGCTCGAGTTGTGTTCGAGCCCGACAAACAGTGATTCCAGATTTGATTTTCAAAAGGCTGAGAAGGTTTGGGGAATTTTTAGAGGTAGCTCCACAACTCCAAAAATTCCGAAATTTTTATGAGAGCTTCCTGGGACAGAGAACAACGTTGCATAAAGTTTCCAGGAATTTGTATGCACTGAGTTGCTCCCAAAAAAATTCACAAGCTGCTGCCCTAAGGAGTTGACCAGAGTATCAAACTGGTTTGACTTGCTCAATTGAAATAGCAAACAAAATCTAAAAATTGTGAGATTTTGCACAGAGGTGACTAGGAAGGTTAGGAAGGTAGGAAAAATACTTCCAGAGGATGATCAAGAGATTAGGATTGAAAATTTTGTTGACAACAACTTCTATCACAAGAACATGGTTCTAAAAATAGAAATTGCTAGGGGAAAATCTTAGAAAATTTCCAAATGATTTCATGAGGCATCAAAAGTTTTAATTTATCCTCATAATATTATATTTGAAACACAAACCCTAACTTAGGGCTGTTACAAAATCTCCCCCCCCCCTTACAAGAATCTCGCCCTGAGATTCGATCACTGAGAAAAGAAGGATGGGTAGTATGCACGGAGACGATCTTCCCGCTCCCAAGTGGCCTCATCCTCGGAGTGATTTGACCACTGAACCTTAAGGAACTTGATCACACGGTTTCTAGTCCTTCGTTCAGATTCTTCCAGAATACGAACAGGACGCTCGCGGTATGACAAATCTTCTTGCACATCAAGATTTTCCAAAGGAGTTTCTTCGGTTGGAACACGAAGGCATTTCTTCAATTGGGACACATGGAACACATCATGCACCCCTTCAAGTGTAGCTGGCAACTCCAACTTGTACGCAACAGCTCCCACTTTCTTAATGATGCGATAAGGTCCAACATATCGAGGAGCTAACTTGCCCCTGATGCCGAAACGTTGATGCCCTTTTAAAGACGAGACTTTGAGATAAACAAAGTCATTGGGCTGGAAACTCAACTCACAGCGACGACGATCTGCATAACTCTTCTGCCTGGACTGGGCCACACGCAGATGCTCACGAATCAACTGGACCTGGCTTTCAGCCTCATTGATCGAATCTAGGCCGAAGAACTGTCTTTCACCAGTTTCTGACCAGTTCAACGGGGTTCTGCACCTTCTCCCATACAAGGCTTCAAACGGTGCCATGCCAAGACTTGTCTGAAAGCTGTTGTTATAGGAGAATTCTGCAAGCGGCAAACACTTCTCCCAATTCTTTCCATATGAAAGAACACAAGCGCGGAGCATATCTTCCAAAACTTGGTTAACACGCCTGCTCCGACCGCCGCTTGGGGATGATAGGTCAGATCGAAGAAAGACGGTCCCCAAAGCCTCCCGCAATCGGTGCCAAAATCGAGAGGTGAAAAGAGAACCACGATCGACACAATCGCTCGTGGCACACCATGCAAACTCACAATCCTTGATACATAGAGCTCGCTAGGGTTCCACACGGTCGAGTCTTGACAGGAAGAAAATGTGCCACTTTAGTCAACCTATCAATGACAACCCAAATAGCATCGTTCCCTTTGGACGAGCGAGGCAATCCAGTGATGAAGTCCATGCCAACAGAATCCCACTTCCACTGCACCGCAAAGGTCAAGAAGACCACCGACGCCGATGTTCACCTTGACACGACAAAGACACGCCGCACTCAAAGAACGAACTTGGCAATCTCGCGCTTCATTCGGGTCCACCAAAATCTCTAACGAAAATCTTGATACATCTTGGTGGCTCCGGGATGGATGGACAAGGGAGAATCATGGGCTTCGCGGAGAATCAAATCCCGCAATTCCATGACTTTTGGAACCACAAGCTGCTGCCCAAACCACACAACACCGTGCTCATCTTCTGAGAAACACCTGGCTGTCCCATTCCTGATGTTCTCCTTGATGTGACTTACACCATCATCTGATTGCTGTGCTGCCTTGATTTGATCCACCAAGGTTGTTGCACAACTAAAGCAGCAAGGAAACCGTGCTCAACTAAACCCAAGTTGAGCCGCTGAAACTCTTCAAGAAGGGCAGGCTGCTGCTCTTGGAGCATCAAAGTATTGCAATACACTTTTCGGCTTAGTGTATCAGCAACAACATTGGCCTTGCCCGGATGATACTGAATGCCCATGTCATAATCTTTGATCAATTCCAACCATCTTCTTTGCCTGAGGTTCAGATCTGGCTGGGTGAACAAATACTTCAACCTCTTGTGATCAGAATACACCTCACAGCGGTTACCGATCAGATAATGCCGCCAAATCTTAAGTGCATGGACCACAGCAGCTAACTCCAAATCATGGGTAGGATATTTGAGTTCATGAGGCCTCAACTGCCTTGATGCAAATGCCACTGCCTTGCCTTCTTGCATAAGAACACAACCGAGTCCCTGACGAGAGGCATCACAAAAGATATCGAAGATCTTGTGGACATCGGGAAGAACAAGAACAAGGGCTGATGTTAATCGCTGCTTGAGTTCCTGGAAACTTTCATCACAAGCAGAAGACCACATAAACTTCTTGTCCTTCTTAAGCAATTCAGTCATCGGCTTTGCGATCTTGGAGAAATTCTCGATAAAGCGGCGGTAATAACCTGCTAAACCAAGAAAACTCCGAACATCGGTGACTGACTTGGGCTGACCCAAGATAGCACATCATTGACCTTGCTAGGATCCACAGCTATGCCTCCGGCCGAAAGGACATGGCCCAAGAATGCCACTTCCTTCAACCAAAACTCGCACTTGCTGAATTTTGCATATAGTTGATGCTCACGCAGCTTTCCCAGCACAAGCTTCAGATGCTCAGCATGCTCTTCTTCATTCTTGGAGTAGATAAGAATGTCATCAATAAACACCACCACAAACTTATCCAAGTATTCCATGAATACTGAGTTCATAAGATTCATCAACAAGGCGGGAGCATTGGTCAAGCCGAAAGACATGACGGTATACTCGTAAAGACCATAACGAGTAGTGAAAGCCGTCTTCGGAATATCCTCAGCCCTGATTCTGACTTGATGATATCCCAATCTCAAGTCAATCTTGGAGAAGACCTGGGCTCCAGACAACTGGTCAAACAGATCATCAATGCGGGGCAATGGATACTTGTTCTTCACCGTCACTTCATTAAGCGGACGGTAATCAACACACATGCGCAAAGTCTTGTCCTTCTTCTTCACAAAGATCACTGGACAACCCCAAGGAGATGAGCTAGGACGGATAAAACCTTTCGTTTGAAGCTCACCTAGTTGCTTCTTCAACTCCACCAACTCATTGGGAGGCATCCGATACGGCGCCTTCGAAATCGGGGCGGTACCGGGCAGCAACTCAATAACAAACTCAAGGTCTCGAATCGAGGCATTCTGTGCAAATCTTCGGGGAAAACATCCACGAAGTCACAAACTGTGGGAACATCCTGGATCTCCAATACCGGCTTTGCTTCAAGTGCACATAGGTGTGGCCCTTGCAGCTGCGGTGAAAATCCAACCAGTTTGCTAGAGGGGCTGGTGAGATAGACAACCATCCTGGCACAATCAATTTGCCCCAGATATTGGGACAACCAATCCATGCCAAGAATCACATCTAGACTTGCTGAGTTGAGCAGGATAAGATTTGCCAAGAATCTCACACCTTCAATTTCAATTGGAACATCCCGGCATTCTAGATTGACTCTCATTTCCGAACCCGGAGAACGAATAAGCAAAGGTACCCCCAAAGGAACAAAGTGAAGACCACTAGCAGCAGCAAATGATCTTGAAATAAAAGAATGCGATGCTCCTGAATCAAATAAAATCAGTAGCGGACGAGTGTTAACAAGAAGTGTACCCAAAGACAACATCAGCGCCTCGAGCCTCCTCACCGAGACATGGTTGACTCGGCCACCGCCACACCCCGGTCTTCGGATGATCTTCGGTCAAGTGGGTGACCACTCCCGCCCGTCCTCCATTAGGACGAGGGCCGCCCAAAGACTCGAGGGCAAGCATTGGCGAGTGGCCCTTGTTGTGACAATGAAACAGTAACCTCGGCACCGGGTTACGGATGCCACCTGCTGCTGGGCGCAGTGCGCGTGGCGAATCACGGCTGCGGGGACGGTGAACTGGCGCCGATGGCCTCGGCGGTGGGGAAGCCAAAGAACGAGCTCCTGGTGTAGGCCCAACACAGGGACGGGAGAGGCTGGCCTGCGCAGATCGCTGGGCCTCCCACTTGCACTTGCGGGACTCACCCAGCGCCTTCGCCTTGTGCTCGGCGACAATAGCCTTGTCCACCAAGGTCTGAAAATCAGCAAAGTCCACCATAGAGAGCTTGTCCTGCAGCTCCTCAGACAGACCCTCCATGAACTTCTCCTGCTTGGCCTCATCAGTGGCCACCTCACAGGAGCGCACTCGCCAAATGATTGAACTCATGGAGGTACTCACACATATTTGCGCTCGCTTGAGCGCAAGGAACTCCTTCTTCTTCACTTCACAAGACCGGCGGGACACGAGCCCGACGGAAAGCAAGGCATGAAACTCCTCCCATGTGACCACATGGCGGCCGGTTGCATGGCGAGAAGTTCTCCCACCATGAGAGTGCCGCACCCTCAAGCCGGTGGGATGCAACAGCGCCTTCTCACGCCTCGGCATCGAGCGATGTTGAGCTTCGCTCAACCGACGCAGCCAATCATCTCGCGTCAAGTGGGTCCTCGACCGAGAACGCCGGCGTCGCGACGGAGGAACTCCGCAAGTCCCCACGAGTCCGTACCGCCACCTCCGTGTTCCGAGGCACCGCGGAATGGAAGTGTTCCTCGCGATGACTTCCGAATCCGTGTCCGTCCATACGATTCCGCTCGATCCGAGCGAGAACCTCACCATAGTCTGAGGAGGGGAAGCTCTCATCGAACCACCGGTGACACGACCACTACGGTTCCGCCACCATCCTGCTCCACCAAGAAAGTTAGTAATAATTTTATTACAGAGAACATAGAAAACAAGCATCCACTCCACCAAATAAACTCTAATAGTTCATAACAACAAGGCAAAGTTGCAACTCATAAAATCAACTTCCCAATATGACTAACTCGTATAGAAGAACGAGCAATCAGTTTTAGGAAGACAATTTCGGAATACAGCTGGAAAGCAAAGTAAAATCTTCAAATAAAAAGTTAGACATTTAACTAACTCATACTTCATCTTACCCTTTTATCCCCACAAATTTGATTATCCTCTCATTTCCAATCCTACACACTAACTACTAGCTGGCTGTTGAGACTTTCTTCCTTAAGTTCCTGGCTGAAGTCTTCAGCTCCAGAAGTTTCAATTTTCCATCGACAGACAGCCAATACTAACGGTTACAACTCTCAGGGTTCTCCCAAACTAATTTAACCGATATTTAACTATCTTTTGAAAGGAAAGAGAGGAATCAATTTTTAAAATTCAAACTAGAGCAAGATGAGAGTAGAAAACTAAGATAGATAAGGAATAAATTCTGAGAATCTACTTAAGCTTTCATAAACTATTTGTTACTTTGAAAATAAACTTTTGCTAAATATCCTAAGGACGACCATGCTTGGGTTACTACGGTCAGGATGGCTCTGATACCAACTTTGTGAGGACCCCAGTTTAATTGGCTTGTAATGATTAACCAACCACCTGGTCCTAGCATTACAAATCAAATAAACTAAGCCTCGAGACATGCATACTTCCCAGAACTGCAGTATGCACACCTCTTCACAAAATTACGCATCAACTCCATTCTAAACATAGAGTCCAAACATCACAAGATTGAACAGTAGACAACATAGTAGAGTTATTACAACAAAAGCCGACCAGCCAAATTACAACAGATAACTAAATAAACAGCGGAAGCAAAAGTGCCATAAGATGGCTATAAACAAAGCCAATCAGTGTGCCTTAGCCCACAAGGCAACTGACCGAACCGTCAAGCTAGTCGTCCCAGAACCCGCACATCTCACAGAAGTAAGGCCCTTGGGGCTCACCTGCCTCCTCTGAAACAAAAATATTAAGCAAAGCATATGAGTACAAAAATTGTTTTTGTACTCGCAAGACTGACGTGTGAACTAACAGACCTATCCATAACTACATGCAGGCTTATTTGAGTGGAGGTCATATGTTTCATTTGCATGAAGCCAACTTTATTTGCAATAATGTAATACGATTTAAAGGCAAGTTTGCAATTCATTTTTACTGTTGAAATAATCACAAATAAAGATAGATACAAGTAACCACCTGGAAGTGACTATCCCAATAGTCACCACAACATAGCACGAATCCCAGATTCGTATCACCCGTCAAATTTTAATTAAAAGGTTGTAGTCTAACTCTTGGAAGACCTTGCCAAGCGTGTCCATAACCTAGGACGAGGCTATTCGAATAGTTTTAACCCTGCAGGGGTGTACCAATGTACCCACACTTCAGACCGCCTTTAAGCCAAAGCACACTTCCGAAGGTATGCTGGCACGGCTAAGTCCTACGAGACGCTTTCCAATATTGTGTATTAACTACGAGCCGCTCGTATGGATAGAAATCCATACGCTTACATGGTAAAGCCAAAAAGACAACTACCCACTCAGGATAAAGCTTTTCGGACAACTACCATGCTCCCAACACCATCCCTCCTGCGACCTCCTGCGACCCGGAGCCAATACACGCCAAAGTACTAAGTCAAGAGAGGTCCCATATACTCTAGTGTGGTTAGCACGCTAAAATGCTTGGTTTAGTGTAACAAGATGTTCGGTCCTTGTTGACCCGGGCACCGTTCCAATCACACCCAAAAGCACACCAACATACCATTGTGCCCAAGTCCAAATCATTTTATTTATTTTTTATTTATTTTTAGTTTTACGATTAACATAGCAAAATGCTGAATCATAAAGTCATAATAATTTTTGTGTGATCAAAGTTACCGACTAAAGTCGATAACCGCCCAGTTCTACCGATAGCTAAGCATGTCTAAGCAGTTGATATCGTATCTACTAAGTGACAAGAGATCATCCAACGATCTCGAATCACAGCGAATAACCTAGGCTCAGGTAGTAGAAGAATATCATTTGCCTATAGATTATGCAACTACAAGGCCCACTAACCATAATTTAAACCAAAATAGCAA
This sequence comes from Ampelocalamus luodianensis, assembly GCA_036346255.1. NCBI lineage: Eukaryota > Viridiplantae > Streptophyta > Magnoliopsida > Poales > Poaceae > Ampelocalamus > Ampelocalamus luodianensis. The sequence goes on along the minus strand of CM070631.1, from coordinate 22,667,652 downwards.
TGCATACATACCAGTTGCAAACAAAATATTAGTTTGAAATTAAAGGGATTAACATGTTCAAACTACCTTCCTGGTTGCTGTTGCTCAATATGTTGCTGAGGCTCACTCTCGATAATACCAGAATCGTCGCAATCTATCGATTAAGCAAAACGAGCAAATAAGAACAAATAACACCGACAATAACCAAACTTCAAATTAATCTAAAGAGCACAAATTTCACACAGCAGCTAAAACATGATTTTACAAAATTTTAGAAACAGAAAACAATATTTTTGGAGTTATAGAGAATTTTCTAGGAATTTTCTAAGCTAAAAATGCATAAAAACATCATTTAATTATTTATCAAAATTTTATGAACAGAGACATATCTAAAACCTATACTGATAAATAGTACACTAAAAATGAAAATTTACAAAATTGGTTTCACTTGATTTGGATAAGAATTGAATTAGTTATGAATTTTCTAAGTTTAAAAGGATTAACAGTGTAAAAGAAAATCAATTCAGAAATTCTAAAAGTATTGAAAACTTTTCCACGGCACCCAACCAACCCATTAACATCGACCGTGGGACCGAGCACGTCACGACCAAGTCGGCCCGACCCACCCACCGAAGGTGACGATTTAACGCGGATTTGGAGAATACGCCTTCCCATTTACCAAGCGTACTGAACCTAATCAACATCGGGAAAAATACGCCTGCTAACAATAGAAACGTATTCCACTAATTTACGCAACACCTAAACCGGCCGAGAGGACCCACATGTCATGGACTCAGAGGGTTAAAACGACCGGAATTAAAATTTCTAAACGCGCTTAAGATAAGGGGGCCCACAAGTCAGTGATACAGACTAAAAGATGATTAGCACTGATGAGGAGAGTTAGACCTTAACGCTGGCGGCGGCTCGACGGAGTTCCCGCGCGCGGCCGCGACGGCGAGGTGGAGGATCTGGAGCTGGAGTGGTTCCCTGGACTCGCGAGTGGCTCTGTGTTCACCAAACCTCCGCGAACCGATGACGGCGACACGAGACCTCGAGGACGCCGGCGGCGGCGGCGGCGAACGGAGGCGGAGAAGAAGACACGGCTCGCGAGAAGACGCTACGGGCTTCAAAAGACTCGGAAGGTGCGCCGATCGCCACGGCTCCGGAAGGATACGCCCGATAACGCCGACGGAGGTGGTCCGAGGCGCCGAAAATCCGCGCGGCGAATCACCGAGCTCGGGGAAGAAACGGCTGCACACCCTCGGTGATGCACCAAAGAGCAAAGGAAAGCCACCGTTAGCTTCAGAGAAGCAATGCGATCCTAAGGGACCAAACGCCGAAGCATGATACTCACTAGAACGCCAGGAAGCTCGCGGGACCGAGATCACTGGAGGCGGAGACGACGACACCACCCCTGGCGATTCACTGGACGCCAAGGACCCGGGCTGGGCAAAATGGAAGCGACGACGAGCGTGGATCACAGTGGTGCGGTCGCGGGCTAGAGGACGGCACCAACACGGCGACACTGCTCTCGGCTTCCTCTCCTGCCGAAACCAAGAAATGGGCGGAGAGAGCTAAAGAGCAAGGAAAACGAGGAATGAGTGGGCACGGTGAGGTAATGAAGACCCAGCGACACGCCACGACCGGACACGCGTCCACGAGGTGGCAGCGACGACTGCGTGGCACGCATGCGATCGCCAGCGAGCTCCGGTGAGACGCGGAGAAGACAAGGGCGATACTAACAAGGGGGACCCACTCGTCAGCGACGGTGACAAAGCGGCGCGAGTCGGGGTCTGGTGCGGTTCAACAAACTGGTTCGACTCGATCGGAAAGATGCCGACCGTTTGATCTAGAATGGACGGTCGAGATCCACTGGTGCAATAGGACGGTCCGATTGTTTCGGGCGCACGTGGGCCGTGCGATCTACATCGGACAGTTGACAGCCATCGGGCTCGCGTGGTACAGTTAGGCGGTGCGACTGAACCAAGCTCGAGTTGGGTTCGAGCCCGACAAACAGTGATTCCAGATTTGATTTTCAAAAGGCTGAGAAGGTTTGGGGAATTTTTAGAGGTATCTCCACAACTCCAAAAATTCCGAAATTTTTATGAGAGCTTCCTGGGACAGAGAAAAACCTTTCATAAATTTTCCAGGAATTTTTATGCACTGAGTTGCTCCCAAAAAAATTCACAAGCTGCTGCAATAAGGAGTTGACCAGAGTTTCAAACTGGTTTGACTTGCTCAATTGAAATAGCAAACAAAATCTAAAAATTGTGAGATTTTGCAGAGACGTGACTAGGAAGGTTAGGCAGGTAGGAAAAATACTTCCAGAGGATGATCAAGAGATTAGGATTGAAAATTTTGTTGACAACAACTTCTATCACAAGAACATGGTTCTAAAATAGAAATTGCTAGGGGAAAATCTTAGAAAATTTCCAAATGATTTCATGAGGCATCAAAAGTTTTAATTTATCCTCATAATATTATATTTGAAACACAAACCCTAACTTAGGGCTGTTACAACTAGCTTGGCGGCCCGGTCGGTTGCCTTGTGGGTTGTGTTGCTAACCGGTCGACTTTTGTTCTTAGCCATCTTATGGCGTTTTTGCTTCCGCTGTCATTCTTGTATATTGTGTTATTTGGCCGGTCGGCTCTTTTGTAATAACTTTATCTTATGTATGTCGTCGTTGAACTTAGTGTTAAATGTTGTATGGAAATGATGTATAATTTTGTGATGATGAGCATGTGCTGCAATTCTGGGAAGCACATGTCCATCGAGGCTTAGGATATTTAATTAGTAATGCTAGAACCATATGGAGGTTAAGTGTTACTAGTTAAATACCCCGGGTCCTCACAGAGTTGGTATCAGAGCCATACTGACCGTAGAAACCCCTAGCTTGGTCGCCTTTAGGATATTTTGAAAACTTATTTTCAAATGATTCATGAAAGATTTAAGTAAGTTCTCAGATTTTACTCCTTACCTATCTTAGCTTGCTCATCTCACCTTGCTCTTGATTAAGTTTTGAAAGAATTGTTCCTCTCTTTCTTTCAAAAGCTAGCTACTTATCGATTAAATTTGGTTTTGGGAAAACCATGAGTGTTGTAATTTGAAGGGTTGGCTGTCCATAAATGAAACTGGGAGCTTCTGGAGCAGGAAATTTCGGCCGAAAGCTTAAAGAAACAGATTTGGACAGCTAGCTAGTAAATAGTGAAGGAGATAGGAAATGAGAGGTTAATTCAACTAAAACTTGTAGGACTAAAAGGGTAAGAAGTGATATGAGTTAGCTAAATGCATAGTACTCTATTAGGTGATTATACCTTGATTATTTTGAGCTGTTTAGAGCTAGAGATGAATTCTGAAATTTTGGTCTTCTCCAACAATTACTCGTTCTTTCCATACGGGTTAGTCGTTTCGGGAAGTTGGCTTGGTGACTTGTGGTCTTGTGCTCTTTTGTGGTTATCCTTGAGCCCTTTTAATTGAGTTTGGATTTCCGTGCTTTGGGTCTCGAGTTGCAGCTAACTTGTCTTAGTGAAACAGGATGGCTGGAGGGACCCGTAGTGGTCGAAATCAGCCAGGTAGTCCCGATGAGGAGCTTCCACCTCCTCCGACCATGGCTGAAGTCCTTATGCAGATCGAACGCAACCGTTCGGAGGACCGCAGGGTGTTAGAGGTCATCGCGAGGAACACCTCCACTCCCTCTGGTGCCTCTGGATCGGGAGGTGGTGGACATCAGACTCGTGGGGGGCATGCGGAGTTTCTCCGTACTCAGCCTCCTACCTTCTCCAGGTCCGAGGATCCCCTGGACGTGGATGACTGGCTGCGTCTGGTTGAGCGGAAGCTCAACGTTGCTCAGTGCCAGGAGCAGGAGCGGACACTTTCCGCATCCCATCAATTGGAGGGTGCGGCACTCTCATGGTGGGAGAAGTTCCTCGCCATGCAGCCCGCGGGACACGTGATCTCGTGGGAGGAGTTCAGGTCAGCTTTCCGTCGGGCCCATGTCCCCGCCGGCCTTATGAAGCTGAAGAAGAAGGAGTTCCTTGCGCTCAAGCAGGAGCGCAAATCTGTGACTGAGTACCTCCATGAGTTCAACCATCTTGCGAGGTACGCCTCGCCGAGGTGGCCACTGATGAGGCCAAGCAGGAGAAGTTCATGGAGGGTTTGTCCGAGGAGCTTCAGGACAAACTCTCCATTGTTGACTTTGCAGACTTCCAGACCTTGGTGGACAAGGCCATCGTCGTCGAGCACAAGGCGAGGGCACTGGGTGAGTCCCGCAAGCGCAAGTGGGAGGCCCATCAGTCGGTTCCGGCCGGCCTTGTTCGTCCTCGCGTTGGGCCAGCACCAGGGGCCCATTCTCAGGCTGCACCACCACCGAGGCCCTCGACACCAGCTCCACGTCCTCCGCAGGCCGTGATTCACCACGCGCGCCGCGATCCAAAGAGCAGGTGTTCCCGCAACCCACCGCCGACGCCACCGCTTATCGCACAACAAGGGCCACTATGCGAGTAGTTGCCCTAAGAAGATTGGAGCGGCCCCTCGTCCTAATGGAGGACGCGGGCAAGGGAGCGATCACCCACCTGACCAGAAAACCCAGGGCATGGGGAGCGACCGAGTCAACCACATCTCGGCTGAGGAGGCACAGGAGGCGCCCGACGTGGTGTTGGGTACGCTTCTTGTCAATTTGCGCCCGCTACGCTTTATTTGACTCGAGCTTCACATTCTTTTATTTCGAGATCGTTTGCTGTTGATAGTGGTCTCCACTGTGTTCCTTTGGGGGTTCCACTACTTATTCGCTCTCCGGTTCGGAAATGAGAGCTGACCAAGGATGCCGGGCGTTCCTATCCACATCGAAGGAGGGGATTCTTGGCTAATCTTATCCTACTCGACTCGGTGCAACTGGATGTGATTCTTGGCATGGATTGGTTGTCCCAACACTTGGGGCGATCGACAGTGCCAGAAGGTTGTCTACCTCACCACCCTTCAGTGAACAGTTGGGTTTTCCCACGCTATGAGAGCCCTTCTTTGTGCACTTGAAGTGAAGCCACCTTGAGATCCGTGATGTTCCCACAAGATGCGAGTTTGTGGACGTTTTCCAAGACTTGCCTGTGATGCCTCCCGCTTGAGACCGGAGTTTGTTATTGAGTTGTTGCCCTGCATCGCTCTATTTCAAAGAGGTCAGACGCATGCCTCCTAACGAGTTGGAGGAGCTGAAGAAGCAACTAGGTGAGTTGCAAGAGAAGGGTTTTATCCGTCCTAGCTCATCTCCTTGGGGCTGTCTAGTTATTTTTGTGAAGAAGAAGGACAAGGCCTTGCGCATGTGTATTGATTACCATCCGCTTAATGAGGTGACGGCGAAGAACAAGTATCCTTTGCCCCGTATTGATGATCTTTTCGATCAGTTGACCGGAGCACGGGTCTTCTCCAAGATTGACTTGAGATTGGGCTATCATCAAGTCAGGATCAGGGCCGAGGATATTCCAAAGACGGCTTTTGCTACTTGTTATGGTCTTTACGAGTACACCGTCATGTCTTTTGGCTTGACTAATGCTCCTGCTTTATTCATGAACCTTATGAACTCGGTATTCATGGAGTATTTGGATAGGTTTGTGGTGGTATTCATCGATGATATCCTTATCTACTCCAAGAGTGAAGAAGAGCATGCTGAGCATCTTAAGCTTGTGTTGGGCAGCCACACGAGCACCACCAGTATGCAAAATTCAGCAAGTGTGAGTTCGTTGAAGGAAGTGACATTCTTGGGCCATGTTCTTTCAAAGGAGGTGTGGTCAGTGGATCCTAGCAAGGTCGTGATGTGCTATCTTGGGGTCACCAAGTCACCACCGATGTGCGGAGTTTTCTTGGTTTGGCCGGCTACTATCGCCGCTTTATCGAGAATTTCTCCAAGATTGCGAAGCCTATGACCGAGTTGCTCAAGAAAGACAAGAAGTTTGCATGGTCTGCTGCTTGTGATGTGAGCTTTCAAGAACTCAAGAAGCGGTTGACCTCAGCCCCAGTGCTTGTTCTTCCTGATATCCACAAGAGTTTTGATATCTTTTGTGATGCTTCTCGTCAGGGTCTTGGTTGTGTTCTTATGCAGGAGGGCAAGGTTGTGGCCTATGCATCGCGACAGTTGAGGTCTCATGAACTCAACTATCCTACTCATGACTTGGAGTTAGCTGCAGTGGTTCATGCACTCAAGATTTGGCGGCATTATCTGATTGGTAACCGTTGTGAGGTGTACTCTGACCACAAGAGCTTGAAGTACTTGTTCACCTAGCCAGATCTGAACCTCAGGCAAAGAAGATGCTTGGAATTGATCAAGGACTATGACATGGGCATCCAAGATCATCCGGCAAGGCCAATGTCGCTATGGATGCACTCACCGAAAGTGTATTGCAACATGTTAATGCTCCAAGAGCAAAGAGCCTACCCTCATTTCAGAATTTCAGCGCTCAATTTGGGTTTGATCGAGCACGGTTCTCTTGCTACCTTGGTTGTGCAACCAACCTTGGTGGACTAAATCAAGGTCGCAAAGTGCAGCATGACGTTGGTGTGAGCCAAATCAGCGTAACATCAAGGATGGGACAGCCAAGTGCTTTTCTCGAGGATGAGCACGGAGTTGTGTGGTTTGGGCAGCGTCTTGTGGTTCCTAAGGTCATGGAATTGCGGGATTTGATTCTCCGCGAAGCCCATGATTCTCCTTTGTCTATCCACCCCGAGGCTACCAAGATGTATCAGGACCTTCGTCAGAGATTCTGGTGGACTCGAATGAAGCGTGAGATTGCCAAGTTCGTTGCCGAGTGCGACGTGTGCTGTCGTGTGAAGGCCGAGCATCAGCGTCCAGCAGGTCTTCTTCAGCCTTTGCCTGTGCCAGAGTGGAAGTGGGATTCTGTTGGTATGGACTTCATCACCGGTTTGCCTCGCTCGTCCAAGGGAAACGATGCCATTTGGGTGGTCATTGATAGGCTAACTAAAGTGGCACATTTCCTTCCTGTCAAGACTCAGCTTCGTGTGGGACCTCTAGCGGAACTCTATGTATCAAGGATTGTGAGTCTGCATGGTGTGCCACGAACGATTGTGTCAGATTGTGGTTCTCTTTTTACCTCTCGGTTTTGGCATCAGTTGCAGGAGGCCATGGGAACACGTCTTTCTTTCATTTCAGCTTACCATCCTCAAACTGATGGTCAAACGGAGAGAGTCAACCAAGTGTTGGAAGATATGCTTCGTGCTTGTGTTCTTTCCTATGGAAAGAATTGGTTGAAATGCTTGCCGTTTGCTGAGTTCTCCTACAACAACAGCTTTCAGGCTAGTCTTGGTATGACACCATTTGAGGCCTTGTATGGTGTAACAGCCCTAACTTAGGGTTTGTATTTCAAATGTAAAAATTTGAGGAGGAATAAAAACTTTTGTTGTCTCATCAAATCATTTGGAAGTTTTCCAAATTTTCCCTAGCAATTTCCATTTTCTAGAATTTAATTCTTGTGATTGGAAATTGTTGTTATCAGATCCTTAGCTTTCAAACTTGTGATCATCCTCTGCAAGTATTTTTCCTAGCATCTTGATCATCCTATCTACCTCCCTGAATTATTTCACAATTTTTAGATTTTATTTGCTATTTCAAATGGCCAAGTCAAACTAGTTAAAAATCTGGTCAAATCCTAGGTCAGCATGCTTGTGAATTTTCTGCAGAACTTTTCAGTGCATAAAAAGTTCTGGAAAATTTATGCAATGTTGTTCTCTGTCTCAAGTAGCTACCATAACAATTTCGTAATTTTTGGAGCTTGGGATCTATCTCTAAAAATTCCCTAAACTCTCTCAGCTTTTAAAATCGAAAATCGAAGCATCGTTTGTCGGCTCGAACCCGAGCCCGACTCAAGTCCGATCAGCGCCACTTGACTCGGTCGCGTCAACTAGCTGCACCGCGAGTCCAATCGACCGTGACCGTCCGATGCAAATCGAACGACCCACGCCGCGCGGCGCAACCGACTCGTCCAATGCATACACCAATCTCACCGCCCATTTCGGATCCAACGGTCGATACATTCTTGATCGAGTCTATGCAATCGCTCGCACCGCTTTGTTCTCGTCGCCGACATATGGGCCCCACCGCCGATTGCCTCGCCTTCTCCGCACCTCAACGGAGCTCACGGCGCGCGCGCATGCTTGCCACGCCGCCGCCGCCGCCACGCCGGGGACGCGTGTCCTCTCCAAACATCGCCAGAGCTTTATAACCTCACCGCACTCGCTCATTCATCGCTTCTTCGCTTCGCGCTTCCCGCTTCTCTGCTTTCGCCGAGAAGAGGACGAAGGTAGCACCGCCGTGTTAGCACCGCTCTTGATTCCGCAACCACGCCATCGTGATCTAATCTCTTCGCCGCTTCCATTTTGCCCATCCGTGATCCTGGCGCCCATGAATCATCGTAGCGGTATCGCGTCTCCGCTCCGGCAATTTCGGTCCCGTGAGCTCGCTTTGCGATCCGTGAGTTTCTAGCTTCGTCACCTAGTCCCTTGGGATCGCATTGATGCACTGAGCCTAACGGTGTCTTCATTTTCATCTTTGGTGCATCATTGCGGGCGTGAGACCAATTCTTCTCCCAGCTCGGTTTTCCGCCGCCGTGGAAATTCCGCCACCTCGCCTTCTTCGTCGGCGTTATCGTGTGCTTCTTGCTCCGGGTGTTGAGGCGGCTTAAGCACACCTTCCGAGTCTTCTAGAAGTTCGTATCGCCTTCTCGGCGTGGACCGTGCTTTCTTCTCCGCCCGGCCGTCGTGAGCTCAACTCCGGTGACCATCGGACCGCATCGCCACCTCCGGGTTCGCGGTTCCCGTGAACCCGGGTATCACTCACTCGCCTTGAAACTCACCGGGTTTGCTTAATCCATCGCGCGCCGCGCGCCGCCCCGTCGGCGCGCGTGAGCCGCGTGGAGTTAGTTTAGCGCTAATCTTGTTTAGTCCGAGTCTCGATTTGTGGGCCCTCTCATTAAATCGCGTTTAGAAATCCTTTATTTCAACCGTTATGTTTTCTCTAGTCTCGCCTTGTGGGTCCATGCCGCCGCTAGGTGTGTAGTTCGTAATGCGCTTTCCTCGCTGGTAGCGTATTCTCTGTGAGAGTATGTTAGGTTTGCACTTTGGTAAGCCGAAGACGTATTCTTAGAATACGCCGACGCCACCTCCAATGGCCGGTGGCTGCTCGTCGACATTTTTCGCGGCCCGCTGTCGCGGGCAGGCTAGTCGGTCATGGTGCGAAATGGAATAAATGCATTATAGATTTCGGAAGTGATTTAGTATTTCTGGTTTGTGTTTTCTGTTGATCTGTTAATTCAATTAAACTTGTAAAATGCATAACTAATTCAAATTTTATCCAAATTGCATGAAACCAGTGCGGTAAAATTTCATTTTAAGGGTACTACTTGATCAAATTAGTTTCATCCATGTCTCTGTAGCAAAAAAATCTGTTAACTAATAAAATGATGTCTTATGTATCTTCTAAAATTGGAAAATGCATATCTCTTTCAATAATTGTCCAAATTCAATGAACCCAATTCTGTAAAATTCCATTTTCAGTATACTAATTGTTAAGATAGATTTTAGATACTGGTTCTGTTCATGGAAATTCGTTAAGTATTAACTAGTGCTTTGATGTGTTTATAACTTAGAAAATTCATAGAAAATTTTTGATAACTTAAAATGAATTGTTCTCTGTTTCTAAAATTTTGTTATAATCATGCTTAGGCTGTTGTGTGGATTTTGGTATGTTTTGATGTTGTTGTATGTTTGAGTTTGTCGGTGTTATTCGCTCTATTTGTCGTTATTTGATCGATCGTTAGGTTTCGATATTTGCGCAACCCCGAGAACGACCCTCCGCAACTTATTGAGCAACAAAGAATGTGCAAGCGCTTGATCATGATAATCCCAATTTTAAAGTCTAATATTTTGTTTCAAATTGTATGTATGCATTGCTTAATTTGTGTTAAATTGATTAGTTAAATCGGTAGTCGCATATCCTCGTAGACAAAATACCGATCTCTACTACCCGAGCCTAGGTTATTTGTCGTGATTAGAGGTCACTGGATGATCTCTTGTCACTTAGTAGATCCGGTCAAATTGCTTAGACATGCTTAGTATCGGTAGAAATGGGCGGTTATCGACTTAGTCAGTAACCTTGATCACACAAAATTTACTACAACTTTATGTTTCAAAGATTTCGCTATGTTTAATTGCAAAACTAAAAATGAAAACAAAAATGATTTAGACGCGCACAATGGTAAGATTGGTGTGATCTTTTGGGTGTGATCGAATGGTGCCCGGTCAATTAAGGACCGAACATCTTGTGAGTGAATTTTTATCCGTGCATTTCGCAAGCTAACCACACTAGAGTATATGGGACCTCTCTGACCTAGTACTTTGGCGTGTATTGGCTCGGTCGCAGGAGGTCGCAGGAGGGATGGTGTCGGGAGCATGGTAGTTGTCCAAAAGCTTTATCCCGAGTGGGTAGTTGTCTTTCGGCTTTACCATGTAAGCGTATGGATTTCTATCCATACGAGCGGCTCGTAGTTAATACACAATATTGGAAAAAGTCTCGTAGGACTTAGTCAGTGCAAAGATACCTTCTAAGTGTGCTTTGGCTTAAAGGCGGTCTCAAGTGTGGGTATACAGTGGTACACCGCAGGTTAAAAACTATTCGAATAGCCTCGCCCTAGGTGATGGACACGCTTGGGTAAGCTTTTCAAGAGTTAGACTACAACATTTAAATTAAAACTTGATGGGTGGTACGAATCGGGATTCGTGTTATTGTTGTGGTGACTATTGGGATAGTCACTTCTAGGTTGTTTATCTTTCGCTTTTGTTATTATTATCTTTATGTTATTTCAATCTTAAAAATGAATTGCAAACTTGCCTTTAAAATCAGATACCTTATTGCAAATGAAAATCGGCTTTATGCAAATGAAACATATGGCCTCCACTAAATAAGCTCGCATGTAGCATATGAACAGTCCGTTAGTTCACACGTCGTTTTGCGGGTACAAAGAAAATCTTTGTACTCGGTGCTTTGCTTAATGTTTTTGTTGCAGAGGAAGAAGGTGAGCCCCAAGGGCCTCACTTACGTGAGTCAGTGTTGTCGTTTCGTGGACGACTAGACTTGGCGGTCCGGTCAGATGCCTTGTGGGTTGGAGGCACGCTGATTGGCTTTGTTTATAGCCATCTTATGGCACTTTTGCTTCCGCTGTCGTTCTTGTTTATTTTTGTATCTTGGCCTATCGGCCCTTGTTTGTAATAACTCTACTATTTGTTTATCTTCCCTTTGGTAGTGTGGTGTTTGGACTCTATGTTTGGAATGGAGTTGATGTCTAATTTTGTAACGGGGTGTGTATACTGCTTTCTGGGAAGTATACATATCTCGAGGATCAATTTATTTGATTTGTGATGCTAGGACCAGGTGGTTGGTTAAGTATTACAAGCCAAATAAATTGGGGTCCTCACAAAGTTGGTATCAGAGCCATTCTGACCGTAGCAACCCAAGCATAGTCGTCCTTAGGATATTTTGGAAAGGCTTATTTGCAAAATATAAAAAGGGTTTATGAAAACTTAGGCAGGGTCTCAGATTTTACTCCTTACCTATCTTAGCCTTCTACTCTCATCTTACTCTCATTTGAGTTTAAAACTTGGTTTTCCTCTTTCCTTTCAAAAGATAGTTGCTACAGGTAGAATCAGTCTTTGGGAGAACCATAGAGAATTAGTCTAATTAAAAATTTGTGGGAGCATAAGGGTAAGATATGTATGAGTTGCTAAGTGTCTGATTTTTGTCAATCGGTTTTGTAACTTAAAAGTCTTGTGTTTGTTTTGTGTCATTAGTGTTATTTGCAGTGGGTTATCGACTTCGTGTTTTCCGCTATTGTTAACTTGCCTTAGTGAAACAGATGGCGGAGAACGCGTGGCGCCAAGCGGCTGGTCATGATGAGGAGCTTCCTCCTCCGACCATGGTGAGGTGCTCACTCGATCGAGCGAAACCGCATGGACCGACGCGCATCTTGGAGGTTATTGCTAGGAATACCTCCACTCCGCCGGTGGTGGCGCCACCGACTCGCGGGGACTTGCAGAGTTCCTCCGCACGTAGCCGCCGACTTTCTCCCGCCGGAGGACCCTCTCGATGCGGATGATTGGTCGCGCATGGTTGAGCGAAAGCTCAACATAGCTCGATGCCGTGCACAGATAAGGCGCTCGCGGCGTCCCACCACTTGAGGGCGGCACTCTCATGGTGGGAGAACTATCTCGCCATGCAGCCGCGGGCCATGTGGTCGCATGGGAGGAGTTCAGTCGACTTTTCGTCGGGCCCACATCCCCGATGGCCGATGAAGTCAAGAAGAAAGAATTCTCGCGCCAAGCAAGGGCGCAAATCGTGACGAGTATTTATACGAGTTTAATCATCCGCTCGTTATGCTCGGGAGGTGGCCTCGATGAGGCTAAGCAGAGAAGCTTATGGATGGTTTGTCCGAGGAGCTGCAGGACAGGCTGTCTATTGTGGACTTCCCCGACTTTCGTGCCTTGGTAGATAAGGCCATTGTCGCTGAGCACAAGGCAAAGGCGCTGGGTGAGTCCATAGCGCAAATGGGAGGCGACGCCTACTCACACCACCTCACTGCGTCCTCGGCCGGGCCAACACCGGGGCCTGCTCTTTTGCTCCACCGCGCCGAGGTCGTCTCGCACTCAGCTCGCCCACCGCAGCCGTGAGCCACCCACGTGCGCCGCGATCCAAGACAGGCGGCCTCGCAATCCGGCGGCCGAGGTTACTTGTTTTCGCCACAACAAGGGCCACTACGCCAACGCTTGCCCTCGAGTGTTGCAATAGCCCCTCGCCCTAATGGAGGACGCGGCGGGGAGTGGTCATCCACCGACGACTAAGATGATCCGAAGCCCTGTGGTGCGAGTAGCGGTCGAGTCAACCACCTTTCACCGAGGAGGCTCGGAGGCGCCGATGTCGTGATGGGTACACTTTTGTTAATTCGCCCCGCCGCAGATTATTTGATTCTCGAGCATCGATTCTTTTATTTCAAGATCATTTGCTGCCGCTAGTGGTCTTCACCGTGTTCCTTTGGGAGTTCCTTTGCTCATCCGCTCTCCGGGTCGGAAATGAGAGCCGATCTTGATGTCGGGATGTTCCTATCATAGTCGAGGAGGGGTTTTGGCAAACCTTATTCTCGCTCGGTTCAATGAGTCCGGATGTGATTCTTGGCATGGATTGGTTGTCCCAACACTTGGGACAAATCGACAGCCAGAAGATTGTCTATCTCACCACTCTTCAAAGTAGCAGTGTCGGGTTTACGCCGCACCGCAGGGCCCCATCTATGTGCATTAAAGACAAAGCCAGCCTTGCAGATTCAGGATGTTCCCATAGTATCTGACTTTGAGGATGTGTTTCCTGATGATTTACCTGGGATGCCTCCGGTTCGAGATCTGGAGTTCGTCATTGAGTTGCTTCCCAGATCGCTCTCTATCTCAAGGCGCCAGACGGATGCCTCCCAATGAGTTAGAAGAATTGAAGAAGCGCCTTGGTGAGCTCCAAGCAAAGGGTTTCATCCGTCCCAGCCGTCTCCTTGGGGTTGTCCGTGATCTTTGTGAAGAAGAAGGACAAGACCTTACGCATGTGTGTTGATTACCGTCCTCTCAATGAAGTGACGGTGAAGAACAAATATCCTTTGCCCCGCATTGATGATCTTTTCGACCAGTTGTCTGGAGCTCAGGTGTTTTCCAAGATTGACCTGAGATTGGGATATCATCAAGTCCGGATCGGGCGAGGATATTCCGAAGACGGCTTTCACTACTCGTTATGGGTCAGACGAGTACACCGCCATGTCTTCGGTTTAACCAATGCTCCACCTTGTTCATGAACTTAATGAATTCAGTATTCATGGAGTTTTTGGATAATTTTGTGGTGGTCTTTATTGATGATATTCTTATCTATTCCAAAACTGAAGCCGAGCATGCTGAGCATTTGAAGATTGTTTTAGGCAAATTGCGGGAACACCAGCTATATGCGAAGTTCAACAAATGCGAGTTCTGGTTGAAGGAAGTGGCATTCTTGGGCCATGTTCTTTCAATGGAGGCGTAGTCGTGGATCCCAAAGAAAGTCGATGTTCTATCTTGGGTCACCAAATCGGTCATCGATGTGCGGAGTTTTCGGTTTAGGGCTACTACCGCCGCTTTATCGAGAATTTCTCCAAGATCGCAAAGCCAATGACCGAATTGCTCAAGAAGGACAAGAAGTTTGTGTGGTCCTCGCTTGTGATGAGAGCTTTGAGAGCTCAAACGGCGATTGACTTCACCCTCATCCCTACTCTTCCCGATATCCACAAGAGCTTCGATATTTATTGCGATGCCTCTCGTCGTGGACTTGGATGTGTTCTTATGCAGAAGGCAAGGCGCTTGCCTATGCATCCGTGCAGCTTGAGACCTCATGAGCTCAACTATCCCACCCATGATCTAGAGCTTGTCGTGGTTCATGCACTCAAGATTTGGCGGCATTATTTGATCGGTAATCGTTGTGAGGTGTATTCCGATCACAAGAGCTTGAAATATTTGTTCACCCAAACAGATCCGAACCTCGAGCAGAGAAGATGGTCGAATTGATCAAAGATTATGACATGGGTATTCGTGATCATCTGGCAAGGCCAATGTGGTTGCTGATGCACTTAGCCGAAAGGTGTATTGCAATACTCTGATGATCCAAGAGCAGCAACCTGCACTTCTTGCCGAATTTCAGCGCCTCAACTTGGGTTTGGTTGAGCATGGTTCCCTTGCTGCTTTGGTTGTGCAGCCGACCTTGGTGGAACAGATCAAGTCAGCACAGCAATCAGATGATGGTGTGGGTAAGATCAAGCAGAATATCAAGGATGGATCAGCCAAGTGTTTCACAGAAGATGAGCACGGTGTTGTATGGTTTGGGCAGCGCCTTGTGGTTCCAAAGGTCCCCGAGTTGCGGGATTTGATTTTCCAGGAGGCCCATGATTCGCCGTTGTCCATTCATCCCGGGGCCACCAAAATGTACTAAGATCTGCGTCAGAGGTTCTGGTGGACTCGCATGAAGCGCGAGATTGCCAGGTTTGTTGCCCGATGCGACGTATGTTGTCGTGTCAAGGCCGAGCATCAGCGTCCAGCAGGTCTTCTTCAGCCCTTGCCTATACCAGAGTGGAAGTGGGATTCTGTAGGCATGGACTTTATCATTGGTCCGCCTGCATCGCCCGTGGAAGGATGCTATCCGGGTTGTTATCGATCGATTGACGGTTGTAGCGCACTTCCCGCCAAGATTTACCACTCTCGCAGTTAGCCGATTGGCGATCTCTACATCTCCGCATTGTGAGTTTGCATGGTGTGCCACGAACGATTGTGTCGATCGTGGCTCTTTTCACTTCTCGCTATGGCACGCTTTCTGACGAAGCCATGGGGACCCGGCTCTCTTTCAAACCACCTATCATCCTCGGTCGATGGTCGACGGAGCGCGTCAACCAAGTGCTTGAAGACATGCTCGTGCTTGTGTTCTTTCCTATGGGAAGAATTGGGAGAAGTGCCTACCGCTGCCGAAGTTCTCCTACAACAACGACTTCGAGCTAGTCTCGGTATGGCACCATTTGAGGCCTTGTATGGACGGCTGCTGAACACCGTTGAACCGGTCGAAACCGTGAAAGCGGCTTGGCCCGATTCGATCAATGAGGCGAAAGTCAAGTGCGATTGATTCGTGAGCACTTGCGCATAGCTCACCCGTGCGTAAGAGCTATGCGATCGCCGCCGCCGAAATGAGTTTCCATCCCAATGACTTTGTGTATCTCAAAGTCTCGCCTTTGAAGGACATCGCCATTTCGTGTCAAGGGCAACCGCCTCGATATGTCGGGCCGTATCGCGCCATCAAGAGAGTGGGAGCTGTTGCATACAAGTTGGAGTTGCCGCTACACTTGAAGGGGTGCATGATGTTTTCCATGTGTCACAATTGAAGAAGTGCCTCCGTATTCCAAAGGAGGAAACGCCGTTGGAAAATATCGATGTGCAGAAGATCTGCCTTATCGTGAGCCCGTTCGTCAGATCCTCGAAGAAGTTTAACGCAGAACGAGGAACCGTGTGATCAAGTTCCTTAAAGTTCGTGGTCGAACCACTCCGAGGATGAAGCCACTTGGGAGCGGAAGATCGCCTCCGAGCAGATTACCCATCCTTCTTCTCCTGTGATCGAATCTCTGGCGAGATTCCTGTAAGGGGGAGATTTGTAACACCCTAACTTAGGTTTGTATTTCAAATGTAAAAATTTGAGGAGGAATAAAACTTTTGTTGTCTCATCAAATCATTTGGAAGTTTTCCAAATTTTCCTAGCAATTTCCATTTTCTAGAATTTAATTCTTGTAATTGGAAATTGTTGTTATCGATCCTTAGCTTTCAAACTTGTGATCATCCTCTGCAAGTATTTTTCCTAGCATCTTGATCATCCTATCTACCTCCTGAATTATTTCACAATTTTTAGATTTTATTTGCTATTTCAAATGGCCAAGTCAAACTAGTTAAAAATCTGGTCAAATCCTAGGTCAGCATGCTTGTGAATTTTCTGCAGAACTTTTCAGTGCATAAAAGTTCTGGAAAATTTATGCAATGTTGTTCTCTGTCTCAAGTAGCTACCATAACAATTTCGTAATTTTGGAGCTCGGATCTATCTCTAAAAATTCCTAAACTCTCTCACTTTTAAAATCGAAAATCGAAAGCATCGCTTGTCGGCTCGAACCCGAGCCCGACTCAAGTCCGACCGCGCCACTTGACTCGGCCGCGTCAACTAGCTGCACCGCGCGAGTCCAATCGATCGTGACCGTCCGATGCAAATCGAACGACCCACGCCGCGTCGCGAACCGACTCGTCCGAATGCATACACCAATCTCACCGCCCATTTCGATCCAACGGCCGATACATTCTTGATCGAAGTCTATGCAATCGTTTCGCACCGCTTGTTCTCGTCGCCGACATATGGGCCCCACTCGCCGATGTGCCTCGCCTTCTCCGCACCTCACCGAGCTCACGGCGCGCGGCGCATGCTTGCCACGCCGCCGCCGCCACGCCGGGACGCGTGTCCTCTCCAAACATCGCTAGAGCTTTATAACCTCACCGCACTCGCTCATTCATCGCTTCTTCGCTTCGCTTTCTCGCCCGCTCGCTTTCGCCGAGAAGAGGACGAAGGTAGCACCGCCGTGTTAGCACCGCTCTTGATTCCGCAACCACGCCATCGTGATCTAATCTCTTCGCCGCTTCCATTTTGCCCATCCGTGATCCTTGGCGCCCGATGAATCATCGGGCGGTATCGCCGCCTCCGCCTCCGCAATTTCGGTCCGTGAGCTCGCTTGCGATCCGTGAGTTTCTAGCCGTCACCTAGTCCCTTGGGATCGCATTGATGCACCGAGCCTAACGGTGTCTTCATTTTCATCTTTGGTGCATCATTACGCGTGAGACCAATTCTTCTCCCACTCGCTTTCCGCCGCGGAAATTCGGCCACCTCGCCTTCTTCGCCGGCGTTATCGTGTGCTTCTTGCTCCGGTGTTGAGGCGGCTTAAGCACACCTTCCGAGTCTTCTAGAAGTTCGTGATCGCCTTCTCGGCGTGGACCGTGCTTTCTTCTCCGCCCGGCCGTCGTGAGCTCAACTCCGTGACCATCGGACCCGCATCGCCACCTCGGGTTCGCGAAGTTCTCGTGAACCCGGCGTATCACTCACTCGCCTTGAAACTCACCGTTTGCTTAATCCACTGCGCGGCCGCGCCGCCGTCCCCGTGCGCGCCGGTGAGCCGCCGGTGGAGTTAGTTTAGCGCTAATCTTGTTTAGTCTGAGTCTCTGATTTGTGGGCCCTCTCTGTTAAATCGCGTTTAGAAATCCTTTATTTCAACCGTTATGTTTTCTCTTAGTCTCTGCCTTGTGGGTCCATGCCGCGCTAGGTGTGTAGTTCGTACGCGCTTTCCGCTGCCGGTAGCGTATTCTCTGTGAGAGTATGTTAGGTTTGCACTTTGGTAAGCCGAAGATGTATTCTTAGAATACGCCACGCGTCACCTCCGCGGTCGGTGTTTCCGTAAGCATTTTCGCGGGCCCGCTGTCGATGTGGGCTAGTGGTCAGGGTGTAAATGCAATAAATGCATTATAGATTTCAAGTGATTTAGTATTTACGTTTGTGTTTTCTGTTGATCTGTTAATTCAATTAAACTTGTAAAATGCATAACTAATTCAAATTTTATCCAAATTGCATGAAACCAGTGCGGTAAAATTTCATTTTAAGGGTACTACTTGATCAAATTAGTTTCATCCATGTCTCTGTAGCAAAAAAATCTGTTAACTAATAAAATGATGTCTTATGTATCTTCTAAAATTGGAAAATGCATATCTCTTTCAATAATTGTCCAAATTCAATGAACCCAATTCAGAAATTCCATTTTCGAGATACTAATTGTTAAGATAGATTTTAGATACTGGTTCTGTTCATGGAAATTGCTAAGTATTAACTAGTGCTTTGATGTGTTTATAACTTAGAAAATTCATAGAAAATTTTGATAACTTAAAATGAATTGTTCTCTGTTTCTAAAATTTTGTTATAATCATGCTTAGGTGTTGTGTGGATTTTGGTATGTTTTGATGTTGTTGTATGTTTGAGTTTGTCGGTGTTATTCGCTCTTATTTGCTTGTTATTTGATCGATCGTTAGGTTTCGATATTTGCGCAACCCCGAGAACGACCCTCCGAACTTATTGAGCAACAAAGAAGGCAAAGCGCTTGATCATGATAATCCCAATATTTTAAAGTCTAATATTTTGTTTCAAATTGTATGTATGCATTGCTTAATTTGTGTTAAATTGATTAGTTAAATCGGTAGTCGCATATCCTGTAGACAAAATATCGATCTCTACTACCCGAGCCTAGGTTATTTGTCGTGATTAGAGGTCATTGGATGATCTCTTGTCACTTAGTAGATCCGGTCAAATTGTTAGACATGCTTAGTATCAGAGAAATGGGCGGTTATCGACTTAGTCGGTAACCTTGATCACACAAAATTTACTACAACTTTATGTTTCAAAGATTTCGCTATGTTTAATTGCAAAACTAAAATGAAAACAAAAATGATTTAGACGCGCACAATGGTAAGATTGGTGTGATCTTTTGGGTGTGATCGAATGGTGCCCGGTCAATTAAGGACCGAACATCTTGTGAGTGAATTTTTATCCAGCATTTCGGCGTGCTAACCACACTAGAGTATATGGGACCTCTCTTGACCTAGTACTTTGGCGTGTATTGGCTCCGGTCGCAGGAGGTCGCAGGAGGATGGTGTCGGGAGCATGGTAGTTGTCCAAAAGCTTTATCCCGAGTGGGTAGTTGTCTTTTCGGCTTTACCATGTAATCGTATGGATTTCATCCATACGAGCGCTCGTAGTTAATACACAATATTGGAAAAAGTCTCGAGGACTTAGTGTGCAAAGATACCTTCTAAGTGTGCTTTGGCTTAAAGGCGATGCAAGTGTGGGCATATGGTACACCCTGCGCAGGTTAAAAACTATTCGAATAGCCTCGCCCTAGGTGATGGACACGCTTGGGTAAGCTTTTCAAGAGTTAGACTACAACATTTAAATTAAAACTTGATGGGTGGTACTAATGCGGGATTCGTGCTATTGTTGTGGTGACTATTGGGATAGTCACTTCTAGGTTGTTTATCTTTCGCTTTTGTTATTATTATCTTTATCGTTATTTCAATCTTAAAAATGAATTGCAAACTTGCCTTTAAAATCAGATACCTTATTGCAAATGAAAATCGACTTTATGCAAATGAAACATATGGCCTCCACTAAATAAGCTGCATGTAGCATATGAACAGTCCAGTAGTTCACACGTCGGTCTTGCGGGTACAAAGAAAATCTTTGTACTCGTGTGCTTTGCTTAATGTTTTGTTGCAGAGGAAGAAGGTGAGCCCCAAGGGCCTCACTCGTGAGTCAGGTTGCCGCTTTCGTGGGCGACTAGACTTGGCGGTCCGGTCAGATGCCTTGTGGGTTTTGGCACGCTGATTGGCTTTGTTTATAGCCATCTTATGGCACTTTTGCTTCCGCTGTCGTTCTTGTTTATTTTTGTATCTTGGCCTATCGGCCCTTGTTTGTAATAACTCTACTATTTGTTTATCTTCCGTTTGGTAGTGTGGTGTTTGGACTCTATGTTTGGAATGGAGTTGATGTCTAATTTTGTAACGGGGTGTGTATATCGTCGAAGTATACATATCTCGAGGATCAATTTATTTGATTTGTGATGCTAGGACCAGGTGGTTGGTTAAGTATTACAAGCCAAATAAATTGGGGTCCTCACATATGGGAGGAGATGCAGAACCCCATTGAACTTGTCAGAAACTGGTAAGAGACAGTTCTTCGGCCCAGATTCGATCAACGAGGCCGAAAGTCAGGTTCAGTTGATCCGCGAGCATTTGCGCACGGCTCAGTCCAGGCAGAAGAGCTATGCGAATCGCCGTCGCCGTGAGTTGAGCTTTGATCCCAATGACTTTGTGTATATCAAAGTCTCGCCTTTGAAGGGCCATCAGCGTTTTCGCATCAAGGGCAAATTAGCTCCTCGGTATATTGGGCCTTATCGCATCGTCGAGAGAGTTGGGGTGTCGCATACAGATTGGAGCTGCCAGCTACACTTGAGGGTGTGCATGATGTGTTCCATGTATCCCACCTGAAGAAGTGCCCCGTGTCCCAACTGAGGAAACTCCGTTGGAGGTTCTCGATGTGCAAGAAAATTTGACCTACCGCGAGCATCCTGTTCGTATTCTCGAGGAATCTGAACGAAAGACAAGGAACCGCGTCATCAAGTTCCTTAAAGTTCAGTGGTTAGACCATTCTGAAGATGAAGCAACTTGGGAGCGGGAAGAATGCCTTCGTGCAGATTACCCATCCTTCTTCTCCGAGTAAGCGAAATCTCGGGTCGAGATTCTTGTAAGGGGGGAGAGTTGTAACATCCCAAGTTTCAGACTTGTGTTTCAAATGTAAAAAAATGAGTAGAAATTAAAACTTTTTCTTACATCATGTATTTCCTGTGTGTACCAAACAATTCTTGTACAAGAGTTACGAAAATACAAAGTCACAAGTCTTTTGATCCAAATCTTGATCTTTCAAAAATAATCTTGTCAAATCTGTTGATCATCTCCTAGAAATATTTTTCCTAAGCTTTTGGGATGGTATGTGACCCCTCTGACAAATTTCACAATTTTTAGAAATTGTTTGAATATTTTTAGAGGGCAGTCAAACCTGTTTGACTTTCAGTCAAACCTTAAACCAGAACCTTGCAGAAATTTTGGAGAAAACTGCACTGTACAAAAATCTCTGAAAATTTTACACAAGGTCATTATCTAAGTCAGCAAGCTCTTGTAACAATTTCAAAATTTTTGGAGTTATCCTACTACCTCTAATAAATCCTCAAACGTCTCTGTCTTAATTAAAACCTAAAACCTAGTTCCACTGTTCCTTGGGTTCGAGTCGGGCTCGAGCTCGAGCCACTTGACTCGGTCGAACCCACTAACTGCACCGGGTCCCTTTCTAGAGCGCGGTTGATATCAGCCGTTGGATTTAAATCGCGCGGCCCGCATTGATGGTGTCGTTCGGACCGCCACGATCATCCCATCCATCTGAGCCATTCGTTTTTGATCGGACCGCTCTGATTGATTGGAGTATTAGAAACCCTCAGTCGGATCCTTTTAATCCTGATCGTCCATTTTCTATCCAACGGTCACCGTTTTCTTTTCTGTTCGTCTTCCTCCTCTGTCTCTTCGTGCACGCGTGCGTCAATGGTAGGAAGAGAGAGAGAGAGGGCAATTTCGTTGTGTCACTTTGAGCTTGCTCTCGTCAACATCTCTCTGTGGGGCATTAAATGCGCCCCAGGCTTTCGGCTCTTCCATCCCGAGTCTCAATTGCCCCCATCATTTCTTGGTCCATGACCATGCCATGAACCGAGCCCACCGTGGACTCATGTTCTTGCTCGAAACCCTAATCCTTCCTCTATATATTGCCCCCTTAGCCCCTCCTGGTGTTCCTTTACACCACCATTAGCTCCTTCTTCACTTTTGGGAGCTCAAAGTCCCAAAAACAGCAATGCACCATTGTTGACCCGAGAAGCCCCATTGGTGATCTTGGTGTCCAGTGGTTCATCTTCAATCTTTCTTGTACCTTTTTAAGCTCCTCAACTTCCTTTACATTTCCCCTAACTTGATTTTGGGTTGCATTCACAGGAATCACTCAATTTTAAGTTTGGAGATTTTCGGCCAATTTCACCCCCTTTCTTCTTCAACTCCGGTAAGTGGTTCTTTTTGCAATTACTTACTTGTGGAGCTTGTGGGAACCATAATGGAGCTAATTGGATCACCCATCGGTGTTCATTTTGCTCAGGTGATCATTACTTCGTCTTCCTCGGCTCCGATGAGCTCCATCGTGTTCAAGTCTTCCCCAGCCATCTTTGAAGCTCCTCTCGGTTAAGGTAGCTTCTATTTAGTCCCTAGAAGTGTTGGCACTCGCTTTTTTGGACCGCAGCGGAGCTTTTTGCTGTTTTCATGTTTTGCCGAAATGGCCTCCTTCTGTGTTTTTCGGCTTGCCGGCGTTCTAGACCTCCACCGCCGGTGAGGTCATCACCACTGGGTCCGCAACACTATTGCGAACCCATTTTGGTATTTTGTGGGCGCCGCCGCGGCCGGAGTCGCCGGTGATAAGCCGTGGGTTGCGCTCGGGATTTTGCCGACCGAAGCACCTGTTTTCGTCATTTCATTAGGACACAGTTAATGCTTGTATTAATCATTAGAAGTATTAATGGTGTCTTAAGCCGTGTCCCCTGTGCCACTGCCAGGTGGGCCCGTAAGCTTAAAACCGAAAACCAGAAGTTATTAGGGCTAATTTTGGGTTTATTTATTGCTAATTATTGTTAGCAATAAATGTGTCCGAAGCCGCCATCCTGTGCCGCTGCCAGGTGGGCCCTCAGTCCCTATGTTCACCTCTGTGGAAATTTTTAGGACACATTAATTACTAATCATCGATAATCATTGGTCATTAATAGTTAATTCGCTGTCCTAAAATATTCTTGTGTCTCGCTGCCATGTGGGCCCCGAGCCCTGTGCACGTGTGTTAGAGCTCGTGTTTGTGACTCACAGTCACTGACATGTGGCCCCACATGTCAGCGCTCCATTTTGCACTTCGATCTAGGCCACCGTCCATGTTGCGATCTGCGGCCCAGATCTGAGAAACATTCGGACCCTCCGGTTCCCTCTTCATTCTGGACCGTCCATCCCACGATCTGCGGCTGAGATCGTGTGTGCAATCGGACTCTCCGATAAGAGGTGTGCTCCGAGCCGTTCATCTTTAGATCTGCGGTCGTGGTTGGCCGAGGCAACCGCACCGTCCGAATGCATTCTTCCTCGTGAGCTGTTGGATCTTGATCCAATGGTGGGCTCCTTTTAAGGATCGCGCGCGCGTGCTCGCTCCCGTGCGTGGGCGTGAGATGTTAGATCGAGGGCTCTCGTGCGTCCACGTCGTTTATTTCCATTTGAGTTGGATTTCATTTCTGTAAGTATTTATTTATCAACTGAAAATTGTATCAAAACTTTAGAAACTCATAACTAATTCAGTTTAAATCCTTTTTAGATGTTTCCAACTGTAATAAATTTCTATGCCTCTGTAGTTTAATATAAAAATGCATTTGGCCATGTTTCTGTCACATAAAATTTTGTAACTCCAACAACTTGATTTCTGCCAATTTTGAATATCCCAAAAATAGAATTAAACTTGTAAAATGCATATCTTTTTCTGTATAACTCCAAATTGTGCAAAGTCAATTTTGTTAGATTCCTCTGTTAGTGTACTTTAATATGAATTAGGTTTTGAACATGTTTATGTTTCTGAAAAATGTAATGTGCTAGGTTTACAACTTAGAAAAAATCATAAGTAAATCATTATAACTCCAAATTTAGTAAACTCAACTTTGCTGTCATTAGGATGTCATAATCTTCTTGTTATAAAAATTTCAGAGCTTAGATCATTCTAGAAATTTTTACCATGAACAGTACCAATAATTAATTTAGTTGATTTAATAGGCTGAGAAAGCGTATTTTGGCTGTAACTTTTGCATCCTAAATCCGAATTGTATGATTCTTGTTCCTAAAATTTTCTTAAATCATCCTCTAGCTGTTGTATAGGTTTCATTAGATTTGGATGTCTTTTGCTGCTGGGTTTTGTTTGGTATTCTTCGTTCTTATTGGCTTTATCGTGTTTTCGCGTTAGGTTCCGAAGAGATTATTGAACCTGAGAATCCTCCTCTGCAGCAAGAGCAATCCCAACAAGGCAAGCAGTTTGATCATGTTAATCCCTGTATTTGCAAGTATTTATGTTGTTTACAAATTCTATGTATGCATTGCTAGTTTGTGTTTAACTATTGTCGTTAGTTGACCTAGTAGATGCATTTCCTTAGGCAAATGATTATCCTTTACTACCATGAGCCTAGGTTATCTTGCTGTGATTTAGAGTTCGTGGATGAGCTCTTGTCACTTAGTAGTTTGCGAATTCATTTGCTTAGCCATGCTTAGTTTCCGATAGAAATAGGCGGTTATCGACTTGTCGATAACTTTGATCACACAAATGCTTACTATGTATCTATATTTCGGCTTGGTGCTATGTTCAATTACAAAAACCAAAACTGAAAGAAAAATGATTTGGACTTGGGCACAATGGTAAGACGGTGTGATTTTTGGGTGTGACTGGAACGGTGCCCGGGTCAACAAGGACCGAACATCTTGTTACACTAAACCAAGCATTTTAACGTGCTAACCACACTAGAGGGTATGGGACCTCTCTTGACTTAGTACTTTGGCGTGTATTAGCTTCGGGTCGCAGGAGGGATGGTGTTGGGAGCATTGTAGTGTCCGAAAGACTTCACCCGTGATGGGATTTGTTATCTTTCGGCTTGCAATGTAAGCGTATGAGTTTCTATCCATACGAGCGGCTCGTGGTCGATACACAATATTGGAAAACGTCTCGTAGGACTTAGCCGTGCTGGCATACCTTCGGAAGTGTGCTTGTGGCTTAAAGGCGGTCTGGAGTATGGGTACATTGGTACACCCCTGCAGGGTTAAAACTATTCGTATAGCCTCGTCCTAGGTTATGGACACGCTTGGTAAGGTCTTTCAAGAGTTAGACTACAACCTTTTAATTAAAACTTGATGGGTGGTACGAATCGGGATTCGTGCTATGTTGTGGTGGCTATTGGTTTAGTCACTTCCAGGTGGTTACTTGTATTATCATTAATTCGTTGTTATTTTCAACAACTAAACAGATTTGCAAACTTGCTTTTAAATGTATTACATTATTGCAAATAAAGTTGGCTTTGTGCAAATGAGACATACAACCTCCACTTAAATAAGCCTACATGTAGCATATGAATAGGTCAGCTATTCCACATGTCAGTCTTGCGAGTACCTTGTGTACTCATTGTTCTTGCTTAAATGTAAATTGTTGCAGATGAAGAAGGTGAGCTCGAAGGGCCTCACTTTTGTGAGCTGTGTTGTGGTAGTATTCGGGGCGACTAGCTTGGCGGCCCGGTCGGTTGCCTTGTGGGTTGTGTTGGCTAACCGGTCGACTTTTGTTCTTAGCCATCTTATGGCGTTTTTGCTTCCGCTGTCATTCTTGTATATTGTGTTATTTGGCCGGTCGGCTCTTTTGTAATAACTTTATCTTATGTATGTCGTCGTTGAACTTAGTGTTAAATGTTCTATGGAAATGATGTATAATTTTGTAATGATGAGCATGTGCTGTAATTCTGGGAAGCACATGTCCATCGAGGATTAGGATATTTAATTAGTAATGCTAGAACCATTTGGAGGTTAAGTGTTACTAGTTAAATACCCCGGGTCCCCACACTTAGAGAAGTGTAGAATTCAGGGGGAGAATCTTCACGAACTCATAATTGAAACTTGATCATGAAGATCAAGTACCCAAAGAATAAATCCTAGATATTAAATGAAATTGGGTGGATTGTACTCTTTTTCCCTTAATGAGTTTTTCTAAAGTTTCTGGGCTAAGGTTTTTAATGAGGCAATTCATGCAGCACAGCAGAACGTGTTTCATGTACTCTTTCCCTAAATTTTTTCCACTAGATTTTTATGGAGTTTTGACGAGATATGAATATGCCGGATGAGTGCCCAATGGGGAGTGTTAAGAAAGTGGGCCCACACCGATAGTTCTTGCCCACGATGGGCTCCTCATCCATCCAGTAGCCTATATAAAGGAGGGGGACCCTAACTATTATACTACAGTTTTATAGAAGAGCAATAAAGAGAAGCGAGAAGTCCCCTCATATCTCTGTGTTTAATCTACTATTTTGTTCTTGTTTTCTTGCATTGTTCTTACGATTATGAGTTTATCTACAAAGTAATCGCTCGGACTAACTCGTCAGCGACGGTTCATCAACAGTCTTGTCTAATAAATGAAACAAACATTGTAGACTATACAAGGCAGTTAAGGTAGATCTCCCACGGAAGGACACGACTACAATTGTTCCTAGGACAATGGTTAAAATCTTTTGGAAAAAATAGAAAGCGTCTTAAGACATAACTAACCATCGTAATGCCGGTTTCACAAACCAAAGGTACTCGGACGGCTAGCTCCGTAAGACCAAACAAATAATTTTTTTTTCATTATTTAATCCTTTTTTAAATAATATTTTGAAGTTAACTTTATTTCCAACTTTGACCCATTTTATCACGCCATGACGCGCGGCATGGCAAAACCACCCTGTCACGTCACTATTCTTGGCATAACCAAACCTACTATACAAGCCCTCGATCGTACGCCGTGCCAACATAGAGGGTTTGTGTGGCCGTTGTCATGCCTGCACTCATGACGTGACAAGCCTACCCTATCACACCACGAGATTTGGTGTGACAGTAGTGACTTAGTGCCAACCGTCCACCCAGTTCTTCATTTTCCCAGCCTCTTCTCTCCTGAGCGTCCTCTCTACTCTCTGCCCGCCTCCGCGCCCCAGCTTTCCCGTCGGTCCTCTGGCCCTCCCCGCCTTCATCTCCTCACCAACGGGTTTAAGTGGGGGATACCGCCGAGGCCACCTCCCTCCCACCGATTTGCTGCCGCTCCAGCTCCAGCGTCACAATTTGTCGAATCCCGATGTTACCAGGTGAGTGCCAATCAATTCTTAGATTAGTTTTTTTTGCGAGGGCTATTTGTTCTGAGATTAGGGTTTAGGAATTTGGGTTACGGCTATTAGGCTTATGAATTCTAGTTGCAACCTAGGCTACGTCAGTTATTAATTTATTATTGGTGTTGCTTTCACTGTAACATTGTGGACTGTGATGGGTGCAAGAGATGTCTCGTGCTTTTGTTGCAAGAAAATTCTAAGTGTATCTGATGGCATGTGCATTCCGTGTGACAGAAAATGTGGCAAGAGCGAAAATGACAGGTAAAATGAATATACTTTTTTAGGGGCGATCATGTCTGTCGCATACAGGAGAAAGTGGAATTGGAAGAGGGTCATTCTAAGTAATAATTATTACTATATACTCCCTCTATTTTTAAAAGCTTGACATCAAGCAATATGTTTTTCCACACCAAAACGTCAAGTATATAAGAATGGAGGGAGTAGCATAGTGACATCTCTGAAGTTGCAAATTTACATTGAAGATGAAACAAGAGGATGAAACAAGAGAACCAATAATATTTCTTAGCATTATGAAGTAAAAAAAAATAAGGCATGCACGTCATTATGACGTGCAAGTACCAGTGCATGGGTAAACATTTGATCAGTACCTAGCTAGTGGATGCTTCATGGTCATGCAAGGTAAAGAAAGACGATAGCAAGTGGAGTTAACACTATCTTTACGAGCGAGGGTTGGTGAGTATGTAATTTTCTTACTAAAGAATTCTGGATTGGTTAGGCGCTCGAGGAACTAAGCTTGGTGAGTTTAATTATGTATTGTATTGATTTATAAGATTAGAAATCAATTTGTAACTCAGTATAAGGGGACCCCAAATATGCAAATGTTATCTTGAGTGTGACATGTAACTCAATATAAGGGGATCCCATGCAGTGAGCCAACTTCCCTTCTTGCCCATTTCCTTAACATTTCTCACTGCCACACTCCTGTCTTCATAGGCAGATACCAAGTTCTTATTTAACTGGTCAATTACTGTCTTAATGAATCCGTGGACTCGAAAAATCTCATGTTTAAACTCAAGACTCAAAATATGAACAACTAGACATTATTGGTAAGCTTCTTTCTCTATTTTTTGTGGATTATGTTTTTTTGCTGATTCCAACCTCAGTTAGTACAAGTTACGCACTTATTTTCCTTTAGGGAACAAAAGAAAATTTGGCTTAGCTGGATTCTTACTTCAGTACTAACCTTGCAATGTTTTGTTCGCATTATTGGATGTAGATGGATAAAGTTGTACGTGTTTGTGTTGGTGAGTCCGTTAGCCAAACAGGTAGTGGTGCGGACTTTGGTGGCATGGAAGTAACCATTCTTGTGTTACGAGAATCACCAGCCTTTCGAACTCTTCTGACGAGGATTAAGTCGACCTTTGGATGGGATGAGCCCGGGGTCGTTGTCGGAATGCAGGGGCGATATGAGACTGGGATGGATTCTAAGATGCATGCCTGTTGATGCTAATCTCATCCGATGATGATTAGAACACGTACAAGGAGGTTGTGCTCGCATCTTAGGTCCGATCGCTGGACGTTGTGGTGGAGAGGATAATCGTTGGCAAGGATTTGGGAAATAATTTGGATGTGGTGAATGGCAACATGGAGGAACTAGAATCCATTATTGATCTTTCACAAAGCCCCCCAATGGACGAGCAACCATCCTAAGAGTTCATTAGCGTCGGTCTTAACAACAATGTGCCCCGTTGGTGGATCTATCCTATGTGCCAGTTTCTTTGCCGCACCATGTTATTGACCCGGTGACTTATTTAAACTGCGTTGTAATGAACAATGAGATTGACGAGGAGGTGTTCGGAGATGGAATAGCCCGTGATGCTGAGTCTGACAAAAATGAAGCTCCCACTCCGCTTTTCTACTCTTGGAAAGGTCGGGTTCTTCGCAGTGTAATGGGTGAGGTCCCGTCGATGCATGCATTCGAGTACGTTAGAATGGTTGATAACGCGGTCTGTGCAAATGGGTTGAAGAGAAGGACTAGCATTGTGAACCTAGAGAATGAACTCATACGCAAGGGCATGTTGTTTGCAAGCATGGAGGATATGAAGGTTTGGCTATAATAATACCCAGTGAGGCACCATCATCCGTTTGTAGTGCAACACTCCAATGTGAACAAGAGATATACCGTGACGTGCGAAAGGGGGTGTGGATGGAAGGTATGGGGGCACAAAACTAGGGACAAGCAAAGCAAAATAGTTAATGTGAAGCAGCCTCACTCTTGTGGGACATCACGAGTGTCCGGAGAGCACCTTCAGACGACCGCTAATTTCATTACAAAGCGCATTACTAGGGTTGTGCCTGTTGATCCTGATGTGACTGACGCCACCCTCATTTAGGTTATCTTTGGGTTCATTAAGTACCGCATGAAGTACGGGAAAGCATGGAGGGAAAAGCAGAGAGATATGCAGTTACTGTGGGGTGATTGGACGGAGGCTTATGGGTTTCTTCCTCGAATCCTAACTGCTATGCAGGCCAAAAATCCGGGTATAGAGTTTTATCCTTGGCACGGGAACCAAACCAAAGCCGATGAAGGGGTTATGAAACATGTTCTCGGGTGGGTGTATTGGTCTTTTGGGCAATGCAAAGAGGCCTTCAAGCATTGTAGGCTTGTCTTATCAGTTGGCGCCACATTCCTAACCAGGAAGTACTATGGTGCCTTGATGCTCGCTGTGGGTATTGATGCGGAGGACCCACTAATTCCACTAGTATTCGCACTGACAAATGGTGATGTGGGAGCTGTTGGGCGATTTAGCTTGTGATGCTTAACCTACCAATTGGTATAGCAGCACAAATTAAATCTCCCCACCTTGGTGTATTATGTACCTCCCAGGAGTGGTACATATACACCCTCACAAAACAAGACATCAATTCCATACACAATTTACTACAATACTGAGTCTTTATAATTTACAACACAAAAGACATACAAGTTCATATTACATCCAAAGGGCCGACTATCCAAATAACAAGATAAAGTACTAACATCGCAGCGGAATTAACAAGCCATAAGATGGCAGCAAAATAAAGCCAACCGGCTGCCCTTACCCACAAGGCAACCGACCAGAAACACCGAGCTAGTCGTCCCGCTCGTAGTCGGTCTCACAAAAGTTGATCCCTTGGGGATCAACCTCCTCTGAACAAGTGGAAAAACTGGTTAAGTACAAAGTTGTACTCGCAAGTCTTACAAACAATTGAAATAATTAGATGCATTCATGTATCAAAGAAAGGCCACTTCACTAAGCAGATTTCAGCATAAAGCAACTTTCTTTGCAATAGAGTAATAGATTGTAAAGCAATGTGTCAAATCTATTTTTATTTGTTTAAATAAAATATGATCCTTATCCTAGAGGTGAGTTCCCAACAACCACCACAACAATAGCACGAATGCCCATTCGTGCCACCCGAATTCAAGTTTTATCAAAAATGTTGAGTCTAACTCTTGTTGAGATCTAACCAAGCGTGTTCATAACAAAAGACGTGGCTATTCGAATGGATCAAATCCTGCAGGGGTGTACAACTTTACCCACACGCTAGATCACTCCTTTGCAAAGCTATTGAGCACACTTCCGTAGGCAT
The DNA here is from genome assembly GCA_036346255.1 of Ampelocalamus luodianensis. Classification (NCBI taxonomy): domain Eukaryota; kingdom Viridiplantae; phylum Streptophyta; class Magnoliopsida; order Poales; family Poaceae; genus Ampelocalamus; species Ampelocalamus luodianensis. The sequence goes on along the minus strand of CM070631.1, from coordinate 22,636,872 downwards.
GCCGGTAGAGCTAAGTCCTACGAGATGCTATCCAATGGTTATGTATTAACTAAGAGCCGCCATATGGGGGTTAACCCTCCATGAATTGTCGGACCCAGGAGTAACACCCCCCAATCCTCTGTGTATTTCTGAACTAGTCTCATGATCAGTAGCTAGTTCACACAGTAAACAGATATGGTGACATCCATAATTTGCACAACTTTATTAATAATCAATAGAGTTTATTACAAGAAAGGCTTACAAGCCAACAATAAAACAACAGCGGAAGATGAAGAAGAAGTAGTATAGCCTAGCTAATCTGCCACAGACAATCAATTGGGGAAGCGGCCTAGTCATCGAGATCCACACCAGTAGTGAAGTCCTTCTCTGAAATTTATTTGCATTAAGCAAGGGTGAGCACAACTTCCGTGCTCGCAAGTTACACCCAATAACAGAGTTAAATATTATTAAAGAAGCCTTATAGGGTTATTTGTGCAAAAGCAGTATTTGATATTTTAAATACAATACTAAGTTCAAAAGCAGTTATACTATATCTAAAATCAAATTTTATTTGTATTCTTCATTTATCAAGTGTAGGATAAATCTCCGTACACAAGTGGTGAAGGACTACCCCCCTGCACCAGGCTTCCTGACCAAAATTTTCCAGTTGGATAAGATATCCAAAACATTTGAGTTTTAAAACAAAAACCAAGTCTAATCCGTGAAAGGCTTTGCTCAGCATATCCATGATCGTGGATACGGCTACTCGAATAGATTGACACTCTGCAGAGGTTATACAACTTTACCCACAAGAGATAATCAACTTGTACTGTCCGCTCATACACTTCCATAGGTGTGCGACTAAGTGATTATCACAAGGCCTTTACAATACGCCATTCCAAAGTAGTTATGCCTCGCTAAGGTTTCGCTGTCGTAAAGCTTCGCACCAAATGAAAGCCTAGTGTGTATTAAAAATAAGTCTTCATAACACCCACACATCAACATGGCACAACTAACAGTGGAACTTTCCAAATTAGTTAGCCTGGTCTGTCCCATACCAGACTTGTGGTAGTATGGAAGGGTTTTGCAATCCGCAGCTCGCAGACCGGTCCTTAATTGACTAGGCGACTTCTAAAACAATCCCTGGGCCTCAACCATTCACTGCATTGAGCCCGTGCACAACCCTACACCCACCAACTATCTGTTTCGCCCAAGTGCAAACCAGTTTTTGATTTTATTTCATTTTTGAAAATAATTTGCAAACTTTCGTGGCACACCAATGCCATAGACTTTTAAACAATAGTTGATCATTTGGCTAAAATTCCCTAAATCAAATATTTCAGGTCGAAGCGTGGCTAAGCATAAATTTTCTAAAAATGTTCTAATTCATAATATTGCATAAACTAGATTTTCATCTAAGGTGTGAAGGTATGCTTAATGCAATGACAAGCTTGGCAGTACAAAAGATTTGGGCAAAACTATAATTCAAAAACAGGTATTTAAATTACATTGAATAGAAATAAGCATGCAATAATAATTTAAAACAAAATTTAAATAATTTGAAATAATGGGATAAAATATGATCAAAGATGTTACTTGACTTGCTTGATTAATCGTTATTCTAAAATAGTGTCAAAATCTGACTCTCCGAAGTCATTGAAATCTATACGCGAAAATAAGCCAAATTCAAATAAAATACAAATGAACTCCAAATTAAATAATTTTGGTTTAGATAGCTAGATCTTGAATTTATATGAATTTAGAAATTTGAATCATCTAAATTGGAGTTGTACGAAGAAGTACGACCTCTTGGAAGTTTAAAACCTAAAGAAAACCCTAAAATCAGATTTTATTGAATTTCCTGATTCAATTTTCTAAAGGAATTTCGATTTATTGTGCAAGCTGACGTTAGCACTCAGAAATTCAATTTTCGCTGAACTATTTTTCTAAAGGAAAATAATTTACTTTCACTGACATGTGGGCCCGAAGGTTAATGGACTGAGTCCACGGTGGTCAGCAGTCTACCATGGACTGGGCTCTTTGGAACTATGCGAAGGGCATAGGTGCTGGCGCAATGCGCCACGTAGGCGTACACGTGGATAGCCACGTGAGCTCTAGTGCCATTGTGGCACTGTAACACCCTGGCTATCCGGAAGCCAAGATGTCACCTAAAACATCTAACATACATCCATAATGCGGAAGAACTTGAAACAAGTATATCAACTAAAGACAGCATTAAGATAAACAGGACATGGTGAAGGTATCCTTCCTTCACCTTCTAAGTTATTTAATACTGAACATCAATAAAGAAGGTTCACACACAGTAATAAATCAACATCCAAGTGGAGAAGGTATCCTTCCTTCTCCAATTATAATTTAATTATTACAGTTCATCGTTAACGAATGAAATATGGAACTAAAATTTAGACTTGAACATGAATTTGATGTTGTGAACAAGTAGTGCGTGTCTACTCCTCCCAAGAGCCAACATCGGGGTTACCTAAAATAAACAAACAACGCAAGAGTGAGTCCATGACTCGGCAAATACGATTATCAATAAGATAATCATTCAATATGAATAAGACAAACTCATCATCAGGTTCGATCACATCACAACTAATTACAAATGAAAACATGGTATGAATGCTCAAAATCAAAGGAATGGACTGCACACATGCATATACCGGTATAGCCAGTGAAACACCCGTCGGTGTTCACTCAAGCCCGCATCTTAACAAAAATGCGGGGATCCACTTCCCGTATGAAGAACGTTTCATACGGGTGTCCAACATTGCCCATCTTGGAGTTAATGGGTCTTACATGCCCATTCGGAATTAATGGGTCTTTCAAATCCACTCCGTGGATGGGACATGACAATGTCCAACACTGCCCACATTGGAATGGTGGGACTTGCAATCCACTTTCGTGGATGAAACATGCATAATGAATGCATACAATGAAATCTGAATATTGAAAGACATGATAACAAAACATGGATTCAACACATATGAAAGAACATAGACAATCCATCTTCTCTCGTATCATACCAAATCACAGCATGACCATATAAACATTCATCAATCACAATCATTAAGGGTGGCAATGTACTTGCCTTCCACGATGCGACGCGTTAGTCGGCAAAGGTGATACTCCTAAACCCGAGGCTTCACCTCCTAAACAAGTAAAATAATTTCAATAAGGACATAATATACCCAACACTACTAATCGATGCTAAACATCGCTTCACGATGACTCTAGTCATTAATACAAAACTTAAAATGAAATCAACAATTTCTGACATAACTTAATTCTGGACAGCAGCACGGTAATTGACATATCTATTGGTCTGGAACTCGGAATGAGGTCAGACCAATTTCCATGGATTCTTAACTGACATATCTACAATACTCTGGTTGGGCAAAAGTTCAGATTTTGCCTCTAATAAAATTTGGCCCACGGCTCAAATCTGTTGACTGAATTAATAGACAGAAATATCGGCTAAATTAAAATATCCATAACTTTTGTTGTACAACTCCAAATTGGACGTTCTTTAACAATCTGAAAAGGTTATGAAATTATCTACAATAACCTAGTTGGCACGACATTCATATATTGTCTTTAACAAAAAGTGGCACACGGGTCAAAATTAAAGATAGAAACTGACATACAAACTGGACAGACTGACATACAATCTGGACAGTCACAAAGAAAAGTGCATAACTTTTGATCTATAAATCCAAATGAGGTGTTCTTTATCAATCCTGAAAGCTAGTGATATCACCTTTAAAATTTGTTATGGGCAAGACCTCTGAATCACCCTCTAACTAGGCCATAAATCAACCTATACAGAGACTGCTATTTCTCGTCAGGATTCTGGACAGCAGATAATAAATCTATCATAACTTTTGACTCGAAAGTCGGAATGAGGTGATCTTGGCGGCCACTGAAAGCTAAGAACAAGACATAAAGAACTCTAGAAGGTGGACAACTCAAATTCTGCCTCTAAGATCACGAAACCGACCCCGCAACCTACTGGACAGATCTCACTTTCAGTTTGCAGCAATCTGTTCTAATCAAATACGAACCAAATCGCATCTACCACTAATCAAACAACGAGGATCGGTATTCGTTACCCTTGCAGCAACCAGGAAGTCGCTGTTCAAACCCCATGAAGAACTCCTCCTTCCCGATCCCTTCCTTTCACGTTTGGCGAGCACTCCCGCTGCTTCTCCTTCGTCCACCGTCTTGGACAGCAGCTAGGAGGCACCACCAATGGAGGGAGGTGCTGGATCTTGGGGACAGGAGGGAGGTGGCTGCCTAGGGAGAGGAGGGGTGGCGGCTCAAGGGGAGGAGAGGAAGAGAGGTGCGGCCAAAGGAGGAGGAGAGGGAGGCGGCTAGGGTTTTGGGGAAGGGTGGCACCTCCCCCCCTATGGCCGGCCAGGCCTCATGGGCCAAGGCCCAGGCCCAGGTTGCCGAGAAAACACAGAAAACCCCCTCTAAACTCCTGATTAAACGTTTTTCCAAAAGAAACCTTCTACCGATTAATTGTTCTCTCCCGAAAATTAATTCTAGCACTATTGGAGAATTACACTAATTCTCTCTCAATTTGTATTGCACTCTCAAAAGAAACTCGGGATATTACATTCTACCCCCCTTAACAGGATTCGACCTCGAATCCTTACCCAGCTCTACGCGAAAGAACAACCACGACTGAGAACGAACAACGGTAACCACGTACCCGTTGTGAACAACACCGGTTAAAACTCACGCACACGAAACTCCAACTTCCCAAGTAGCATCTCCTCGGTGAAAATACCACAACACAACGACGTAACGCGACGTCGAACTAACACTCAACTCGGTACTTCGGTACACTCATCGGAGAAAACTCGAAGGTAAGATCTCACTCGATGGTCAGCGGCGCAAACGAAAACTCAAACTCGGATCTCGGTACTCACCCAACACGATAACATACAAGGCGTTACGTACTCCACGCATGGACCGAGACGATCCTGGCGATCGCCAACTAGCGAAAACAACCCAATGTACCTTGGGTTAACCTTCCCATTGAAACCGAACCACACGACAAGCACGAAGAACACGAAACTCGTGTTCCACCTTTCAATCGAACTCTTCACTAAAGCAAGGATCACCTCCTTTAACGAAACACACTATCGAAACTTCGTTTACCGGCAAAACATATCTGAATAAGAAAGATTCACGTCACAACTATACGTTACCACAGGTGCTGAAGAGTAAAATCCGAATCGAATTTCATCAAGAAAACCTTTCCACTTTCCAAGTGGCAATTTGCGAATAAACGTCACGAAAACCAAAGGAGAAATCATTTTAAATGCCCAAATCGAACTTCCTTATTCTTCCCGAACGATAGGAACCACACATACCAAAATCGAGTCAAACTCGACTTACGAAAGACATTGGTCAACGACACAAAGCTCAGCGAGAATTAAGAAAACGCTTCACTAATCAAGAAGACATTTTTTTCCTTAGTTTCACTTTTTGGAATAAAACATCTCTCCAACCTTGGAATTTGAATTCATCGCATACCACACGGTCTCAACCATCTTCATTTAACATCCTCAAGTTAGGCTTAAACCGAAATACATCTTCCACACCGTTGTAGAGAGACTCTATTGATTCCACTGAATACTCTAGACAACTCATTCAACTGATGACATTAATTTGATAGAAGGCACCAAAGCACCTAAAAAAAAAACCCCATACAATCTCATCACCTCCAACTTTCAGGAATAACACATCAGAATCCTCAGTACACCCGCTCATGAACTACATCAGAAGGGTTCTATCGACAATCATTCCACTACTCAGAATACTCCAGTTTTCTATCTCCTCTACACACAAATCTTTGGGCGACCAAAAGTTTAGCATGAAAATGGAAAGCCCAAATTTAACCTCTGAGACCTCTACAACGAATTCCTCTTATAACAAATAATGAAATCATCGGATTAAATCTCTAAGATTTCCTCCAATTTCGACATACTCACTCATTGACATCATCAGGAATCATTCATACAACATCACGATACTTTCAATAGAGTTACTCTATAAAATTGATTACGGTTTCCAAACATTTGATAATCCCCAACATTCCAACATGAACCAAGGTTCTGGAACTACACTATACCATAGGTCCTACTTAGTCGAACAATATACAATTTTACTTCGAAACCATACATTCCATCTGAATCAACTTCCCTCCAAGAGATTCAGGTCAAAACCAACTCATCTTCTATTACTCCTCCAATAGCTGGGTAGCAAAATCTCACCCCTACAATCAATTAACCACCACCAAACAAACAACAACATACGAGTTGTAAAACTTTACAGCACAAAACGGTTGATCCTTTCTCAAAAGAAAGAGGCGAACAAGAACAAATTTCACAACACAGGAAAATGTTACTGCTCACAGTGAGCACGAGACCAAAAGAAATAATCTGGTAACGAAGATCTGGGAAAACGAAAATTGAGTTCACCGTGGAGTGCACGCATCCCTCGAAAAGGGAATAGCAAATAACCACCAACAAGAAGAATGACATTGCGATTGAAACTCGACAACTCTTGAGTGAAAAGAGCAAAAAGTTTATGAACAATTCAAATAACCACAAGTTACAAAACTTGACTCAATTCTCAAATATTCATAATGCACTCTCTCCTTTAACACTGTAATTAATTCTTTGACTAACATCACTTTGCCACAAAGAACAAGATAAGGTCTTTAGTCCAAACCACAAGGACTAATTAAGAACCAATAAAAATTCTTCCATACGTTATATTTATTCAGAACAGTTCAACTACACAAGAAACATGAGATCCAAATAATCTCAGCCACCAAACTCAAACATTTCCAATTCACAGAGTTTGCGAAAAGCAAGTAGATTATTCTCCTCTTAAAGGAACCAATATAACTTCTTTGGTTGCAACCTCGCGTTGCCAACTCAAACCAAAGAGCCTTTAGAGTTAAACCACACAAATCTCTTAAGAAGCAACAGACAATCCAATACCTTAATTTATTTAAAATAATTTGATTACGGATGATTTAAGAGCTCAAAGAAAATATCACAAAGCTAAACTTGAAATATTCACATCGAACGATATCACCAAGGGCGATCAAATTACTATGGGTATTAACATCAATTTCACAACAACAATTAGAAAACACTTCAAAAGACCCACGTGAAAAGAATGAGTTGATTCTTTCTCGAAAGAAGAGACAAATGGAAACGATTTTCACCAACTAGAAAACTCATCCACCACTGCTTGAACATGGGACCAAGAGAAGAAACCAATTAAGCAATGAACTCACAGAACATAAGTGGAGTCCACAGTTGAGCGCATAAGCCTCACAAGAAGAGAATATCGAACCTTAACAGATAAGAACAAATAAGTATTCAAAATCAAAACACTTGCATCATCAAGAACCATTGCAACATTGTAACATATTGTTACTCGATAAACTTCATTTACCACATAAAGCTCGAACCCCAAAAGATCATGAATACAAATTCAAATTTGATCATTTAGGAAATATCACCATGGGTGATCAAATTACTACGAGAATTAACCTCATTATCACATTTTGACTATTTAATAACATCGACAACATACATAGTACCAAGAATCATCAAACTTTATTACTCCATCCTAAAACTTCCCAAAGGGAACACAAACCACAAGGTTGAAACAAATTTATCATAACAAGTTTATGCTAAGCAATAACAATATCACAAGGCACGCTAACAAAGACTACTTACGAAATTCATCTACTCAATTGTTGGTGTTGCTCAACACTTTCTTCAGCTCATTAACAAATGATGATTGTACTAACCACGCGTATACATACGGTACTAATTCTATTTGCAATCACATAACCATTTATAAACATAGATTCACATTTCACCTTTGTTGAAATCATTTCAAAACATGATTAAAGATTCACTAACATAATTTCCTATAAACAAGGTTTCATGAGTCGATACACCACACCCATCCGGTACTTTATACAAGTTTCAACAATTTTAGCATACTAGGAAATAGATAAATCTAGCTCTTATGTAAGATCTATAGGTTACGAATAGATATTGACAGTCTTTATTTAACATACACCATGAATCAAATACAAGGACATATCAAATTAATCGGTTTCACTTCCATGGATGGTAGTTAAGAGTAATTGATTTGCACTATGCTAATAACCCAACTTGGTAACTCATACCATAACAATTTATTCGCTTAATCATAAATTCTCAATTTAAGCATGGCAAGACATCACAAAAGGATTCTAACACCTTACTACGACAAAGAGAGACTTCAAACCTCAACGCTCAAGTAATCCAAAGAAACACATAAAGCCAAAGCTTTCCCCAAGCAACCGAACTTACAATGGAAAACTCTTCACTAATCAAGTTATCAAATGAGTAAATGAGTCATTCTTTTTCAATGAGAAAAAGGAGCAACCAAGAAAACATCAATCTTGCCAATTGACAACGATCACAAGTAGTAGAAACAACTCAACGGTTGAAAGGCAATATTTGTTTGAGAGAACCAAGAGGATCTATGGAAAACCATAACTATCATGGACCACAAATCCGGAGAAGTTCATCAACCACCACAGGACAAGAATTGCCAAATTCGAAATCAAGAAAGAGAACAACTTTCTAAAGCAACTCACGCTTAACACGAAACTATGGTACTGGGTAACTACTCCTCTAACCACGTTCGCGAGCGGTGGTGTAACACAGTGAATCGGAGTAACAACCACGACCTCCACTTCTTATCATTTGATAACATCACGCCTCACGAAATACTCAATTATGATTACACAGATCATCTCATGACAATCATAGTATTAGTTCATAGATATTGAATATCATAGCGGATCATATATTACCAACAAGGATGATAGTACGAAGCAATTCAACAATTGCTCAACAAAATGAAACATAATAACAGATATTGCGGAAGCAATGTACTTTTCAACCCCACCTACGTACACGTGTGTCATTTTAATGTTCGTCTATTAACCACGGACCTAAAGCCGCTCGATACCAAGCTGTAACACCACGGCTATCCGGAAGCCAAGATGTCACCTAAAACATCTAACATACATCCATAATGCGGAAGAACTTGAAACAAGTATATCAACTAAAGACGACATTAAGATAAGCAGGACATGGTGAAGGTATCCTTCCTTCACCTTCTAAGTTATTTAATCATGAACATCAATAAAGAAGGTTCACACGCAGTAATAAATCAACATCCGGTGGAGAAGGTATCCTTCCTTCTCCAATTATAATTTAATTATTACAGTTCATCGTTAACGAATGAAATATGGAACTAAAATTTAGACTTGAACATGAATTTGATGTTGTGAACAAGTAGTGCGTGTCTACTCCTCCCAAGAGCCAACATCGGGGTTACCTAAAATAAACAAACAACGCAAGAGTGAGTCCATGACTCGGCAAATCTGATTATCAATAAGATAATCATTCAATATGAATAAGACAAACTCATCATCGGGTTCGATCACATCACAACCGATTACAAATGAAAACATGGTATGAATGCTCAAAATCAAAGGAATGGACTGCACACATGCATATCTCAGGTATAGCGATGAAACACCCGTCGGTGTTCACTCAAGCCCGCATCTTAACAAAAATGCGGGATCCACTTCCGTATGAAGAACGTTTCATACGGGTGTCCAACATTGCCCATCTTGGAGTTAATGGGTCTTACATGCCCATTCTGGAATTAATGGGTCTTTCAAATCCACTCCGTGGGCGGGACATGACAATGTCCAACACCGCCCACATTGGAATGGTGGGACTTGCAATCCACTTTCGTGGATGAAACATGCATAATGAATGCATACAATGAAATACGAATATTGAAAGACATGATAACAAAACATGGATTCAACACATATGAAAGAACATAGACAATCCATCTTCTCTCGTATCATACCAAATCACAACATGACCATATAAACATTCATCAATCACAATCATTAAGGGTGGCAATGTACTTGCCTTCCACGATCGCGACGCGTTAGTCGGCAAAGGTGATACTCCTAAACCCGAGGCTTCACCTCCTAAACAAGTAAAATAATTTCAATAAGGACATAATATACCCAACACTACTAATCGATGCTAAACATCGCTTCCCGATGACTCTAGTCATTAATACAAAACTTAAAATGAAATCAACAATTTCGACATAACTTAATTCTGGACAGCAGCATCAGTAATTGACATATCTATTGGTCGGAACTCGGAATGAGGTGAGACCAATTTCCATGGATTCTTAACTGACATATCTACAATACTCTGGTTGGGCAAAAGTTCAGATTTTGCCTCTAATAAAATTTGGCCCACGGCTCAAATCTGTTGACTGAATTAATAGACAGAAATATCGGCTAAATTAAAATATCCATAACTTTTGTTGTACAACTCCAAATTGGACGTTCTTTAACAATCTGAAAAGGTTATGAAATTATCTACAATAACCTAGTTGGCATGACATTCATATATTGTATTTAACAAAAAGTGGCACACGGGTCAAAATTAAAGATAGAAACTGACATACAAACTGGACAGACTGACATACAATCTGGACAGTCACAAAGAAAAGTGCATAACTTTTGATCTATAAATCCAAATGAGGTGTTCTTTATCAATCCTGAAAGCTAGTGATATCACCTTCAAAATTTGTTATGGGCAAGACCTCTGAATCACCCTCTAACTAGGCCATAAATCAACCTATACAGAGACTGCTATTTCTCGTCAGGATTCTGGACAGCAGATAATAAATCTATCATACCTTTTAACTCGAAAGTCGGAATGAGGTGATCTTGGCGGCCACTGAAAGCTAAGAACAAGACCTAAAGAACTCTAGAAGGTGGACAACTCAAATTCTGCCTCTAAGATCACGAAACCGACCCCGCAACCTACTGAACAGATCTCACTTTCAGTTCGCAGCAATCTGTTCTAATCAAATACGAACCAAATTGCATCTACCACTAATCAAACAACGAGGATCGGTATTCGTTACCCTTGCAGCAACCAGGAAGTCGCTGTTCAAACCCCATGAAGAACTCCTCCTTCCCCGATCCCTTCCTTTCACGTTTGGCGAGCACTCCCGCTGCTTCTCCCTTCGTCCACCGTCTTGGACAGCAGCTAGGAGGCACCACCAATGGAGGGGAGGTGCTGGATCTTGGGGGACAGGAGGGAGGTGGCTGCCTAGGGAGAGGAGGGGTGGCGGCTCAAGGGGGAGGAGAGGAAGAGAGGTGCGGCCAAAAGGAGGAGGAGAGGGGACGGGGCGGCTAGGGTTTTGGGGGAGGGTGGCACCTCCCCTATGGCCGGCCAGGCCTCATGGGCCAAGGCCCAGGCCCAGGTTGCCGAGAAAACACAGAAAACCCCCTCTAAACTCCTGATTAAACGTTTTTCCAAAAGAAACCTTCTACCGATTAATTGTTCTCTCCCGAAAATTAATTCTAGCACTATTGGAGAATTACACTAATTCTCTCTCAATTTGTATTGCACTCTCAAAAGAAACTCGGGATATTACAGGCACTGACATGGCAGGGCTACGGGGTCAGGCCCGTTGGTGCTCTGCACCATGGCGAGCTACGCAAATAAGTGCAAAAGAGAGAGAGGGTGATAAAGGATTTGATGCGCTACCTTGTGGTGGCAGGGTGCGACTCGGTGGCCGGCAGCATGGTGTTTAGTGGCTAGGTTGTCAATGAAAGAGGTGCTCTGGTGGTCCTCGGGTCGAGTGGGTGCGCGCACGAGGTTCGCGGTGACGTCGTGAAGCTGAAGGCACAGACCAAGGGGGTAGAGCAGATTTGACGGTAGTGGAACCAGAAATCGAAGAAGCTTCGACCGTCAGCATTCAACTTCAAAATTGGGGCGCTAGAGGAAGGGATAATGATGATGGGTGGCGCGCTGAGGTGAGGAGGCCAAGGCAGTGCCAGGGCGCTATTTATACGGGTGCAGGCGAGGTTGAATCGTCGTGGAGAGCACAAAGGTCGTGCGAGGTCATCAGCGAGATTAAAGGGATACAGGGCCGGGCATGGAAGGGACAAGGCTGGGTCGAACGTGATTTGACACGGGGCTTATAATGCGCGTGGAGTTTTGGGAGATGCGTCTGGATTCGGTCGGATTTGGAAGGTTCTTGAAGTGCGGTTGTGGTGAAAGGTAATGCGAACACGCGGGGAGGAAGATGGAAGGAGGAAGATGGGTGACGTGGGCGTGACGCAAGCACGGGGTCCACATGTAAGCGAAGGAGAGTGACGGATGGGATAGAGAGGGCGCTAACAAGTGGGCCCGCCCTATCGGCGAGAAGTGAGAGACAGGAGGGGGTGCGCGGGTGAGACAGGCCATGTGGGCCGCGCATGCGCGAGAAAAGGGTTGGACTGAGCAGGTTTCGGCCCAATGGTTATTTCTGGATTTTAATTGGTTTAGCAATTTATTTAATCGTGATAATTCAAATAGGCTTTAGAAAATAGAAAATAAAGTCCAAAAATTATGAAAAAATTCACAGAAATTCCTTGAGATATTTTGGACTTAAATGAAATATTTCCAACTTATAGTTGGCTTTTATTACACATAAATTATTTTAATTTCTGGAAAATAGGAAAAGCCTTTTTAAAATCCAGAAAAATTAGGAAATTAAATAAATTTTCCTTTTTAACTTTAAATCCAATGAAAAGCCATAAAACTCAGTAAATTTTATTTTGATTTTTGTTAGATCCAGGAAATTAAAGAAAAAGAAACAAAGCTCTTTTAGATTTCAGAAAATCCAATAAAATAATAACTTTATTAATTTTATTTTTGGTAACAAAGCTTTGGGATGTTACAAACTACCCTCGTTAAAAGGAATCTCGTCCCCGAAATTCGGAGAGGCTAGAAAGAAAGAAGACGAATATAGGATAAATGAATTGTGAGATAGAGAGAGTCCATCTCCAAGTTGGCTTCATGTCCAAGGGTCATGAGTTGTTCCAAATTTTGAAGTAACGATTCATCCCGTAAGGTTCCTTGTGCATCGAAAGGTTAGGTCATTGTGAGACCCCGGTGTATTTAGCTTGTAATGCTTAGTATTCCCTTGACTCTAGCATCACAAACAAAATATATCGTGCCTCCATGGACATGTGCTTCCTAGAATTGCAGCACACATAAACCTTCACAAAATCATGCCTATAAAGTTATTACAAAAGAGCCGACCGGCCAAATGACATCAAAGTAACAATAAAAGCGGAAGCAAAAGCGCCATAAGATGTCTATAAACAAAAGACAACCGGTTAGCCACATAACCCACAAGGCAACCGACCGGGCCGCCAAGCTAGTCGCACGATCCGCAGCAAAACTCACAAAAGTAGACCCCTTGGGGATCCACTTCTTCCTCTGCACACAACAAGCAATGCAGGTGAGTACAATCATGTACTCACAAGACTTACGAGTAACAAGCCTATACATAGCTAAATGTGAGCTGAAACAAAGGAAATGGTTATATGGTTAATTGGATGCATAAAGCAATTTTCATTTGCAATAATGTAAATAGATTCAAGGCAATTTTTCAAATCTATTTTTAATCATTAAAATAACAGCGAAGTAACAATAAGTAACATAAGTAACCACCTAGAGGTGACTAACCCAATAGCCACCACATCATAGCACGAATCCCCGATTCGTACCACACATCAAGTTTTAATTTAAAAAGTTGTAATCTAATTCTCACAGGGCGTATCCGAGTGTGTCCATAACCTAAGACGAGGCTATTCGAATAGTTTTAACCCTGCAGGGGTGTACCAATGTACCCACACTTCAGACTACCTTTTTACCACAATAAGCACACTTCCGAAGGTATGCCGGCACGGCTAAGTCCTACGGGACGTTTCCAATATTGTGTAATAACTACGAGCCGCCCGTATGGATAGAAACCCATACGCTTACATTGTAAAGCCGAAAGACAACTACCCACCCAGGGTAAAGCTTCCGGACAACTACAATGCTCCCAAACATCTGCCTCCTACGACCCCCTGCGAGGCGGAGCCAACACACGCCAAAGAACTAATTCAAGAGAGGTCCCATTTCCCTCTAGTGTGGTTAGCACACAAAATGCTCAAAACGGTGGCGCAAGTAATTCGGTCATTGTTGACTCGGGCACCATTCCAGTCACACCCAAAAGCACACCAACATACCATTGTGCCCAAGTTCAAATCATTTTGTTTTCATTTTTAGTTTTCACAATTTAAACATAGCACAAAGGATGAACATAAAGTCATAATAAGTTTGTGTGATCAAAGTTATCGACTAAGTCGATAACCGCCCATTTCTACCGGTAACTGAGCATGACTAAGCAACATTAACTCGTAACTACTAAGTGACAAGGGCTCATCCAATGAACCCAAAATCACAGCAAGATAAACCTAGCCTCAGTAGTAGAGGATAAACATTTACCTACAGATCATGCATCTAATGGGTCCACTAATCGACAAAAGTTTAACACAAGATAGCAATGCATACGTAGAATTTACAAACAACATATTAGACTTTTAAAATAATAGGAGCAATATGATCAAATGATGATACATCTTCTTTCCTTGCTGGAAGTGCTCTTTCTGCAGAGGCTCACTCTCGGGCTCAACAAGTTCTTCAGAACCTAACGCCAGAACGCGAAAATCCAATAAGAAACTCAAAATCCAAGTTCATCCAAATCCCATTAAATTTACACAGCAGCAAGGGTATGATTTTAAATGAATTTAGCAACAAGAATCATTTCATTTGGACTAAACATGCAAAAGTTATGGCCTAAAAAATTTCTTTCAACCTGAAAAGTCAAATTAAATTAATTTTGGGTACTGTTCATGGCACAATTTTCCAAAAAGATCTTGTAATACCCCAAATATTTATTTAAGTGAGAAGAAAGATTGTAGGGAGGAGAATTGAATAGAGGGAGTGGTTTTACCAGAAGTTCAGGGGGATTTTTGAGTAATTCGGAAAACTTGGGCTGGGGCTGAAAGCCCACATACCTTGGCCCATTAGGGCAACCATCCAAGTAGAGGGGGGCAACCATGATACTGTAGCATGCACTGTAGCACCGCCAATGTAACAGCCCCTCCCATCCCCTCCCCCATTGCGTCTCCACCTCCTTTCCCCTCCCCTTGCGTCTCCACCTCCCCTCCCCTTCGTGGCCGGCCAAGAAGAAGGAAGAAGAAGAAGAGAGAAGGGAGAGGAAGAGGGGTCACGTGTGTGAACCAAGGCACATTGTTTATTCTCTCAAAAAATGTCAAGAGACTGATTTCGGATCTATATAATTTGTTTGTGTGGTTTATCTTTATCATTGGATGGATTTGATTTGAATTGTGAATTCTCCAAGCAGCAGCACTAGTGGAGGTGGAGATGGCGGTCCTCATGGCAACAACAACGTTGTTAGCATGCAGGAGCTGGAGAAGGAGGTTCGTCTCCTGGTGGATGAGAACCTCAAGCTCAAGATGGTGTTGGAGCCGGCTCGGCTGCCAAGTCCTCACCCCCCCCCCCCCCCCCATTTCCCCCCTTTTCTCTTTTTACTTTTTGTTGTGCTTTTGTCTTACTGATGGTGTTGGATTTACTTTTGATGTTAGATGGTTGATGCATGGTGAGGGTGCTAACTGTGGGTTGCTACTGGTGTTAGTGTGAGAAACTTTTGACTCTCTTAGGGTATCTCCAATAGTGTATTTATTGTCGTCTCTTAGCTATGTCATGTCAATAAAATCCTACGTGGAGGAGAGAGGAGGAGAGAGAGCACAAGTCGTCTCTTCCTGAAGAGATAGTCGTGCACGTGAAACATGACATGATACATTAATCTATTCTAATTGACATGTATGCCCATTTCAAAAGAAAATTATAAAATATAAATGTTAAAAAGTGTGCTTAAGACTATCTATTGGAGATGTTGTCTCTAGTATATGTTAGAGACAAGGTTGTCTCTAACTACTGGAGATGCCCTTATGCTTGGATTGTTAGGTTACCGTCATAGTAGCAGTTAGTTTTCTTTTGAATGTTATGATATGATTTGTGAGTTGTGACGCATCCATGATAGTGTTGGATATAATTTGCCTCTTCTGTACTTTTGTTTGTTTTGGTGGCTGTACTGCTCATAATTCTAACATTTCCTTCCAGGTATAATGTTGGAAGAATAGAACAAATGGAATCTGCAGTACAAGCCAAAGCTAGAGGATCAAATTTAGTAAGTGTTCAGTATTTTCATCAATCCAATCCCATTTTTTGTTAGCTCTGAGTGTCATCCTGATTTATTCGTCTACTTAGCTGGTGGCAGAAGTGTGCTATAGTTTAGATTCTAGAATGAACCACATTTCTTTGTTTGAATATGCATGTACATGGTGGATCGCCATCCTTCTATTCTTGCTGACAGTCAAAAAAAAATTTTGGGGGGCTTAAGTCACCATTCTAGATGTAATTTAGTAGCTATATACCCTGTGCAACTCAAGGATTGATGCTTCCACACTTGAATTCAAATATTCAATATGTGCTCTTGTTTGAAGTGTAAGGCAAACTTTTCCTTCTAAGTTACAAGAGATCGATTCCTTATAACATTTTCCTTTTACTTTGGCTAGGTTATTGAAAGAAAGTTGGTTCATGTATCCACACCATCAACTGCAGCTGACAGCAACATGGGGGCTGACGCTGTTCACCTTCTTGCATTGAAAGAGGTTTGCTTCTAAACAAAGCATTATATTGTATTTGGGCCATTATGCTTTGGTATAATGCTTTGGAAGTTTATTCGATAGTTGATACACATGAAATGACACAATATACTACCACCAAACCTAACCATCTGACAACAGAAAGAACATTATTTCCTCAAAAGATAGGGAAAAAAAACTGAACATTCGTGGTCATAGCATATAATAACCAAATAATTTTGCACAACAAAATTAGTGATGAATCTAAAATCTGGTATAAATGTATGAAACCAATAAGTGCAGAAGACATTTCCTGAAACAACATTCAGCTATTGGCTTTTATCTATACTTGAAATGACATTTTCAATGCCATTTTCCTGTGAAACATTCAGTGTAATCCTATTGTTTACTGAGAGTCAGCTTTGTCCCAGCAGTTTATGTAGCATCATCTGATGAAATTTTGCAAGTGTTCTAACTTTTAATGCATCTTGAATTAGTTTTTGTTAACATTCTTCATAGGTGATCTTGATCTAATGCAGCCTTCTTTTTTTGGAACTTTCAGGTTACTCTAGCTTCTAATGGTTCTCGGGTCTATGGATTTGCTTTTCTAGATTATGCTGCTCTTAAAATTTGGGTGGGTTCACTCCATGATGATGATTCATCTGCAGCTTTGGGGGCTTTGTTGGTGCAGGTAGGATTGTCACTCTTGTGATCTCTTTTCTTTGTTTCAATGGATTAGAAAGGGTCACTCATTGGTATGCTTTTTCAGGTTTCTCCGAGAGAGATAATCTATGAAACCTCAGGTCAGAACATACTTTATCTTGTAATCTTCATATATAAAGGAACTAATACCTGTTCTCTTTTGTCAGGCCTCTCAAAAGAAATTCATATATCTATGAGAAAATATGCCTCAGCAGGTAAAAGTTACCATTTGTTCTTTTAGTTTGTCTATTTATCTGGTTTCTCTGTTGTCAATATATAAGGTAGGAACTCTCCCACCTTCCCTTAAAAAAGGCAAAGCTACTGGCAGATGATAGATCTTTTGTCACATAACTAATTAACCGGATATCAGAGTTTGAAAAGTTAAACACCTTTTTTTTAACTGCAGGCTCTGTGGAAATGCAGCTAACCCGACTATCCGGGATAGATTTCTCTGACGCTTCACAAATCCGAATGTTAGTACATTCTAAAGGATACTTCAAAGCATCAACATACTCTTGGTTATCTGGATTGGATTATTCAGTGAATCAAGATGCAGCTATTTGTGCACTTGGCGGACTTATTGGTCACTTGACTAGGCTTATGGTATACTTATGTTGCTCCAATTCCTTTTCTTTCTTGATTGCATTTTGTTGCTCACCTTTTAAGACATGTCAATCAACTGTGTCATTAGTAACTGTTATTTCCTTTACATCAATGCTTTAAAATGTTGCTTCAGAACACTGTCATCAGCCCATCATCTTCCATTGTTTGTTTATTTTTCCAACTAACCAGTCCGTATATTTTTATATAAAACTGTCTCAGTTTCGTATGCTGACCACATCAATTTTATCAATTGTATGTGCAAAGGTGTTCTGGTTTTGAATTAGCGTTAATGTAAAAAAAAAATACTTCTTGCAAATCATAATGTAATTGTTGTGCTTGTCATAAGATTATCTGCTACAACTTTAGCCTGAAATGTGTTCAAGTTCTGATAAGCTACAATCTGAAAACAGCTAGAAGATGCTCTAAAAAATGGGGAAGTCTTACCTTACCATGTGTACAAAACTTGTCTAAGGATGGACGGTCAGACTCTTGTGAACCTTGAGATTTTCAGCAACGATTTTGATGGTGGTTCATCAGGTAGGAGCGCACCTTCTAACTATGTTCTGCTCTACTTATTTTTTCTCTCCACTGTGATAAATTTGTAAACATACCACATCATATAACGACAGTAATATTTCCATACTCACTTTGTTGCAGGTACTCTGTATAGGCACATCAATAACTGCATAACTGCATCTGGTAAGCGGCTTCTAAGAAGATGGATTTGCATCTGGTAAGCTTGGCTGTTATGTCCCCTGCAAATCTTGTGAATTGACCCTTGCAGACGCCATCTTTACACGGCTTGGGGCAACAGATCGGATTATGTCCGGAGAAAGTAAGTAATCATTAACGAACAAAGTTGGTCATGACTAGCATATCCTATTGCTTTTATAATGAAAGTAAGTAATCATTAACGAATAATGAAGTCGAATTTATCAATTTCTTTACATCCCGTTATGTACTGACATATACCTAGATATGAGATGACAATGACCTTAAGTTGAATCGTTACAACATGCACTCTTGCAGGTACCTTTCTTGTCGAATGTTCTGAGATTGCATCTGTTCTTCAGAACGCAACTGAGGATTCTCTTGTCTTGCTTGATGAGCTTGGCAGAGGAACTAGCACATTTGATGGATATGCAATTGCATATGCTGTGAGTTTTCTTCTAGCCATACTATGCCATCACCGTGCTTGCAATGCCCTTCAGTAAGTTTTTTCTTGGTAGATGCTGTTACCATGGCCTTAAGGTCCTGCGGCACGAGGTACATTGGTACCAATCAGCTAGTTTGGCTAATTCGCAAATTGATAGGATAGTCAGGAAATTGGTCATCACTTTTAACATGGTGTATTTTATGATGCCGCTTCAATTATTTGCTCGAGGCATGCCATGTGCTTTTATCTCTTCAATAAGCTGCAATACATTGGTAGGCCAGATAACACCTGTAAAAGCTGCAATTTATTTATGTTTCATATGTCTTGCTTCTCTATTGCTTTAGCTCTGTTCTACATCGAGATTCTTGGCCTTACATATGATAATTTAGGTATTAATGATATGTTTACATTGGTAGCCACTTTGCTACTGCTTTACTTGTTCACTCTAGGCTTGCAATATTACCATCTTCACTGTTTACAAGTATTTTCGGCATATAAATCATATATCTCTTGCTAATCTTCAGGTTGGCACACATACATTTGGATCTCCTTCATTCCCCTTCTTGTAAGTGTCTCCATATTATACCAGGATACAGGTAAAGCTTGAATTGTGTAGGTCATCGAGACTGACAAGTTACTGGACATTGCCTCCTTTTGCTCCTCCACGAACAATTGTATATGTGTGAAATAAAATATCTTTCGGGTGTATATATGTGAATGTTGTATTGTGAACTCGAACATTATGTCAATTTTATCGAATCTATATATGTAATGGTTTGTGGTTAATTGGTGGTATTTTTCTTGTTGTGGAATGTATGGTTTGTTTGATTGCTGAGTTTCCTGTCAGCGTGGTTCAAAATGAAACGCATTGTATGTACAAAATCAGTGCATATGTTGTTCGGGTATTTTCTGAGTGTCCTTGGTTGACATACACTCGGAAAAAACCAATTATTTCCGAGTGTCTTTGGTTGAAATACACTTGGGAAAGTATTCCTTTAATTTCCCGAGTGTCCTTGGTTGACATACACTCGGGAAAAACCAACTATTCTCGAGTGTCCTTGGTTGACATATACTAAGGAAAGTATTCCGTTACGTTATTGAAACTGTTGTGCAAACTATTCCCCCGAGTGTTGAATGTTTCTCAAGTGTTGTTGAATGTTTCTCAAGTGTAAATTGAAAAACTCGGGAAAGTTATTTATTTCGAGTGCAACTCTCGAAAAACCAGTTTTTTACTTGACTAAACTATCCTGAGTGTTTTTTTCCCGACGGTGGACCTTCGGTAATTAGTATCCTGAGTGTTTTTGGTATTTTTCAAGTATTTTGGGCACTCGGGAAATTAACTGTTTCTCGTAGTGTTAGACCCTTCAAGAGCCACTGTTCATATTGGCAGACTCCAAGATTTTTAGTATAGATGCTCGAAGTTAACAAAATATTGTTCAATAAAAAACAGTAAAGATCCATGATAGTAGAAACCAAAGTACAATTTTTTCCGTACGAGATACATCTCAAAATATTAAGAAAACTGAAAACATAATTCAACGATTCTTCAAGTCTTGAAAGCATATGTGTTTTCTGAAATCTAACGGGCGCGGCACACGCCGGTGCAGTTCCTACCTCGCCCTCATCGGCCTGGCCACCATCACGCGCTCCCAGGTGGCCAGGCCCTGGCTTCGTGGCCAGGCCCTGGCCCCACGCTGCCCTCGGTCTCATGCACCACCCGATTTTGGTCTAGAGCACTAAAGCGTGAGAAACAAAGAGAGAGGGGGTTAGAGTTTGACCCTTTGCGGTGAGGTCCTCGGATGGGCCAATGGGCCAATTTGAGGAAGGGGTGGATGGGTTGTTGGACTGCACTACTTCAGGTGATTGGAGAGGGGAGGTGTGGGAGCGGGAGTAGGCTAAAATTAACTGGGGTTAAAAATATAAAGTATTTATGCCAATTATCATTATATATATAATATACCTAGTAAATATAGGATATTTTTTGAAATTGTTTTGGATGTTCAGCTGAACACCCTTGAACTACTATAGGTCCGCTCCTGACTGTTCATCCTCCTTTATCAGATGCTACCATACCGTCATTGATTTTCCCTCGTTATGCAGTTCTTCGGCTCCGCTGTCTTTGCATCTTTTTGCAATGTTTATTTATAGTAGTTAGCTCATTTGATGTTATTTGCAATGCGTTGCGTTAGAATGCGGAGAAAGAGGGCCAGCTGGGGCAGAAGTGGAACTTTTTTGAATGAAACCGGCAAGAGGGTTGCCTGTTATATTAATAGAGAAAGGGCGGAACGAGAGCCGCAAAGTGTAGATTACAAAAGAAAAAGGGGCAGAAGTGGAACTTGAAGGTCTGCGTAGATTGATCGATGAGAAGACAACTATTGAGCCGTGTAGAACTATTCAAAGAAGGGGTAATTAGCTCAGTGACATCGTGTTGGGACGTAATCGGAGGAATGACACTCCGTTTGTAACGCAATGGAAAATAACATCGTGAACACCAAAAATTATGCCGAATGACACCGCCGTCAGTTACTTCCATTTGCAAATTTTTTTAAATATAGAAACTAAGCTCAACAAATTATCAAATTTTTTGTGGAGCCTCCCGACACAGTTTAATTACTTGTGTATTTTTTTCAAAATTTATACGTTTTGATTTTGTCTCTAAAATTCATTTAAGTATACTATTTGTAGGAATTTTCTAATATAGAAAATGAGGTCCAAACATTATAAAAAAAAATTCAGTCTCCTTACACAATGGACTTGATTGTGTCATTTTTTCAAATTTTTTAAAATAATTAATGTAATCATTATGAAATTACTTTAATTAATTTTATAAAAATTCTAAAAAATTTACACAATCAAGTCCACTGTGTAAGGAGCCTAATTTTGTTATATAATGTTTGGACCTCATTTTCTATATTAGAAAATTCCTATAAACAATATACTTAAATAAATTTTAGAGACAAAATCAGGATGTAAAAATTTTTGAAAAAAATGCACAAGCAATTAAACTGTGTTGGGAGGCTCCACAAAAAATTTGATAATTTGTTGAGCTCAGTTTCTATATTTAAAAAATTCTACAAACGGAAGTAACTAACGGCGATGTCATTCGGCATAATTTTTTGTGTTCACGATGTTATTTTCCAGTGCGTCACGAATGGAGTGTCGTTCCTCCGATTACGTCCCAACGCGATATCACTGAGCTAATTTTCCCAACTTCACATAATTGGGTAGATAGATGGACTATATCTAGCAAGAGGTATGTCACGATCCTTCGATCATGCTGCAAACCTATTAGTTGGGTGTATGGTTATTTCTTGCGTTACTTATTTGTTGTGAGGACCCCAGTTTATTTGGTTTGTAATGCTTAACCAACCACGGCCTAGCATCACAAATCAAATAAAGCGATCCTCGAGATATGTATACTTCCCGAAGCGATATACACACCGGTACAAAATTAGACATCAACTCCATTCCACACATAGAGTCCAAACACAACACTACCAAACGAAAGATAAACAATTAGTAGAGATATTACAGACAATGGCCGACTGGCCACAAGATACACAAATAACAACGAAAGAGGCAGTGAAGCAAAAAGTGCCATAAGATGGCTATAAACAAAGCCAATCGGTGTGCCTTCACCCACAAGGCATCGGCCAGGACCGCCAAGCCTAGTCGTCACCCACGAGCGGCAGCCTGACTCACGAAGTGAGGCCCCGAGGCTCACCTTCTTCCTCTGCAACAAAAACGTCAAGCAAAGCACACAGTACAAAGATTGTCTTTGTACCCGCAAGGCCGACGTGTGAACTAGCGAACTGTTCATATGCTACATG
The DNA here is from genome assembly GCA_036346255.1 of Ampelocalamus luodianensis. Taxonomy (NCBI): domain Eukaryota; kingdom Viridiplantae; phylum Streptophyta; class Magnoliopsida; order Poales; family Poaceae; genus Ampelocalamus; species Ampelocalamus luodianensis. The sequence continues at coordinate 22,613,879 of CM070631.1, read as the reverse complement.
CGAGCTTATTTGGTGGAGGTCATATGTTTCATTTGCATAAAGCAGTTTTCATTTGCAATAAAGTATCTGGTTTGAAGGCAAGTTTGCAATTCATTTTTAATTGAAATAACAGATGGGATAGTAATAACAAAGAGTAAAGATAAACAACCTAGAAGTGACTATCCCAATAGTCACCACAACAATAACACGAATCCCAGTTAGTACCACCCATCGAGTTTTAATTTAAATGTTGTAGTCTAGTTCTTGGGGCGTATCAGGCGTGTCCATAACCTAGGGCGAGGCTATTCGAATAGTTTTAACCTGCGGGGTGTACCAATGTACCCACACTTGAGACCGCCTTTAAGCCAAAGCACACTTAGAAGGTATCTTTGCTGACTAAGTCCTCTGAGACTGTTTCCAATATTGTGTATTAACTACGAGCCGCTCGTATGGATAGAAACCCATACGCTTACATGGTAAAGCCGAAAAGACAACTACCCACTCGGGATAAAGCTTTTGGACAACTACCATGCTCCCACCTCCGTCCCTCTGCGACCTCCTGCGACCGGAGCCAATACACGCCAAAGTACTAGGTCAAGAGAGGTCCCATATACTCTAGTGTGGTTAGCACGCAAAATGCTCGATGCGGTGGCGCAAGTAACTTTCGGTCCTTAAGCGGCTGGGCACCTTTCCAATCACACCTTGATCACACCGGTCTTACCATTGTGCCCAAGTCTAAATCATTTTGTTTTCATTTTTAATTTTGCAATTAAACATAGCAAAAATGCTAAAACATGAAGTTATAGTAAATTTTGTGTGGTCAAGGTTACTGACAAAGTCGATAACCGCTTGATTCTACCGATAGCTAAGCATGTCTAAGCAAGTTGAAATCGTATCTACTAAGTGACAAGAGATCATCCAGACCTCTAATCACGACAAATAACCTAGGCTCGGTAGTAGAGATCAATATTTTGGCTCACGAGGATATGCGACTACGGTTTAACTAATCAATTTAACACAAATTAAGCAATGCATACATACAGTGAAACAAAATATTAATCTTTAAAATCTTTGGATTAAACATGATCAAGCGCTTGCACGGTCTTTGTTGCTCAAGTTGTTGCGGAGGATCGTCCTCGGGGTTGCCGCAAATATCGAAGCCTAACGATCGAACATAACGACAAATAAGAGCGAATAACACCGACAAAACTCAAACATTCAACAACATCAAACAAGCCAAAACTCACACAGCTGACCTAAGCATGATATAACAAAATTTTAGAAACAGAGAACAAATCATTTTAAGTTATTAGCAATTTTCTATGAATTTTCTAAGCTAAAAACACAACAAGTCACTAGTTAATTACTTAACAAATTTTCATGAACAGAAACAGCGTATAAAATCTATCCTAATAGTTAGTATACTGAAAATGAAATTTTCACGAATTGGGTTCATTTAATTTGGACAATTATTGAGAAAGATATGAATTTTCTAATTTTGGAAAATGCATAAAGCATCAATTAATCATTTAACAGATTTTCGTCTGAGACGAGGTTGAAACTAATTTTAATAAATAGAACATTTAAAATAAAAATAACGACCTTGGTTTTATGCAATTTGGATAAAAATTGAATTAGTTATGCATTTTACAAGTTTAATCGATTTAACGATTACAACGAAAAGCATTTGAAATACTAAAGCACTTAATACTTCTTCTACTGAAGCGCACGGCTAGCCCGACCAGCAGCGGGCGGGCCGCGAAAATCTTGGCGGAGCGGATTGCGCATAAGGTGACATCGGCGTATTCAAAGAATACGTCTTGACAACGTAACGTAATCCTAACACATATGCCCGGCAAAAATCGCTTCATGAAAGAAAAACGCATTAACAAAACTACACAATCCCTAAGCGACATTCGGGCCCACATAACGAGACTCGAGAGAATTAAAGCGATTAGATTTGAATCCTAAAGCGGACTTAACACGAGAGGGCCCACAAGTCGGTGACCTAACGAACCGGGTTTAGCGATAACTAAGCCGCGGCGGCTCGTCGGCGCGCACGCGAGGGGCGGTGGCGCGGCGCGCGGTGATCTAGCAAACGGTGAGTTTCAAGGCGAGTGAGTGGTACCTTAAGGTTCGCAAAGACCTCACGAACCCGGTGGCGGTGACGCGGAGCCCAATGGTCGCGGAGATGGGCTCACGACGGCGGAGGCGGAAGAAATGCGGTGCTCGCGGAGAAGATGCTACGGACTTGAGAAGCTACGGGAAGGTGCGCCACGGAATCGCCTCGACTCCGGAGCAATAAGCACAAGATAACGTCGAAGAAGAAGGTCAAGGCGGCGGAATTGCCACGCGGCGAACACCGTGATTGGAGAAGAAAGGGTCGCGCGACCTCAACGATGCACCAAAGACAAAAATGAAGCCATTATTAACTTCGTGCATCAATGCGATTCGAAGGACCAAGTGTCGATAGGTGAAACTCACGAGCACTAGCAAGCTTGCGAGCCGAGACCAGCGGAGTTGGGGGCGAAGAAGTGGCTCGGACGATTCCTTTGGATGCTCTGAGCTCGGGATGGGAAAAATGGATGCGACGCGAGTGTGGTTCACGATGGTGAGGTTGCGGGCTCAAGGGCTTCTCCAGCGCGGCGGTGCTACTTCGTTTCCTTCTCCGTGAAACAAGAAATCGGGCGGAGATAACCGAACGCAAAGGAGAAGAAGTGGATGAGCTCGGGGCTTTTATGAAGTCACGGCGATGCCTCGGCCGGACACGAGGGCATAAAGGTGGCGGCGGCGAGTGCGTGGCAAACATGCACGCGCGGCGCGAGCTCCGGTGAGTGCGGAGAAGGCGAGGTTGATCTTGGCAGGTGGGACCCATATGTCGGCGACGACGAAGCGGTGCGAACCGGTGGTTTGATTTGATCGGCAACACACCGGCCGTTGGATCTGAAATGGGCGGTCGGGATTGGTGTATGCATTCGGACAGTCGGTTGCATCACGCAGCGTGGATCGTTCGATTTGCATCGGACGGTCACGATCGATTGGACTCGCGGCGGTGCGTTTAGTTGGCGCGACCGAGTCAAGTGGTCTGAGTCGGACTCGAGCACGAGTTGAGTTCGGGCCGAGAGCAGTACTTTAGAATTTGGTTTAAAAGACAGAGAAGGTTTGGGGAATTTTTAGAGGTAGCTCCTGAGCTCCAAAAATTTCAGAAATTTTTATGGTAGCTACTAGAGACAGAGGACAACTTTGTATAATTTTTCCAGAACTTTTATGCACTGCATGGTTCTAGAAAAATTCACAAGCTGCTGTCCAGGAGTTTGACCAGATTTCAAACAGAGTTGACTTGGCCATTTGAAATAGCAAACAAAATCTAAAAATTGTGAAATAATTCAGGAGGTAGATAGGATGATCAAGATGGTAGGAAAAATAACTTCAGAGGATGATCAAAGTTTGAAGGCTAAGAATTGCTGACAACAATCTCCATTCACAAGAGTTTAATTCTAGAAAATAGAAATTGCTAGGGAAAAATGTAGGAACTTTCAAATGATTTGAAGAGACAACAAAAGTTTTATTTCTCCTCAAAATTTTACATTTGAAATACAAACCTAAGTTAGGGCTGTTACAAATCTCCCCCCCTTACAGGAATCTCGCCCCGAGATTCTGATCACTGGGAGAAGAATGATGGGTAATCTGCTCGGAGGCGATCTTCCCGCTCCCAAGTGGCTTCATCCTCGGAGTGGTTTGACCACTGAACTTTAAGGAACTTGATCACACGGTTCCTTGTTCTCACGTTCGACTTCTTGAGGATACGAGCGGGATGCTCATGATAAGGCAGATCTTCCTGCACATCGATATTTTCCAATGGTGTTTCCTCCACAGGAACACGGAGGCACTTCTTCAATTGTGACACATGGAAAACATCATGCACCCCTTCAAGTGTAGCTGGCAACTCCAACTTGTATGCAACAGCTCCCACTTTCTTGATGATGCGATCGGCCGACATATCGAGGAGCGGTTGCCCTTGACAAAGCAGCGATGTCCCTTGAGGTGAGACTTTGAGATACACAAAGTCATTGGTGGAAACTCAACTCACGGCGGCGCCGTCTGCATAGCTCTTACACGGATTGAGCTACGGCGCAAGTGCTCACGAATCAAGCGCACTTGACTTTCGGCCTCATTAATGGAATCGGGCCAAGAAGCGCCTTTCACGATTCGACCGGTTCAGCGGTGTTCTGCGGCGCCGTCCATACAAAGCTTCAAGCGGTGCCATCACGAGACTAGCTGGAAGGCTGTTGTTGTAGGAGAACTTCGGCAAGCGGTAGGCACTTCTCCCAATTCTTCCCATAGGAAAGAACACAAGCACGGAGCATATCTTCAAGAACTTGGTTGACTCGCTCCGTCGACCATCGATCGAGGATGATAGGTTGAATGAAAGAAAGACGGTACCCATGGCCTCCTGCAGGCTGTGCCAAAATCGGGAAGTGAAAAGAGAGCCACGATCGACACTATCGTTCGTGGCACACCATGCGGACTCACAATGCGGGATATGTAAAGATCCGCTAGGTGATTCACATCAATCTTGATCGCCTTTGGAAGGAAATGGGCCACCTTCGTCAATCGATCAATTATAACCCATAATGCATCCTTCCCGAAGAAATGCAGGCGGACCGGTGATAAAATCCATGCCTCTGAATCCACTTCCATTCACGGAATAGGTAAGGGTGAAGAAGACCATTTGGCGATGCTCGGCCTTGACGCGACAACATATGTCACATCGGCCACGAACACGGCAATCTCGCGCTTCATGCGAGTCCACGAAATCTCGCGCGAGATCTTGGTACATTTTAGTGGCCGGGATGGATGGATAAAGGCGAATCATGGGCCTCTGCGAAATCAAATCCCGCAACTCGGGGACCTTTGGGACCACAAGCCGCTGCCCAAACCATACAACACCGTGTTCATCTTACGTGAAACACTTGGCTGAACCATCACGATGTTCGCTTGATTTTACCCACACCATCATCGATTCTTTGTCTTTGCCTTGATTTGATCCACCAAGGTTGGTTGCACAACCAAGGCGACAAGGAACCATGTTCAACCAAACCCAAGTTGAGGCGGCTGAAGTGCGCAAGTAGTGCGGGTTGTTGCTCTTGGATCATCAAAGTATTGCAATACACTTTTCGGCTAAGTGCATCGGCAACCACATTGGCTTTGCCGGATGATCTTGAATACCCATGTCATAATCTTTGATCAATTCCAGCCATCTCCTCTGCTGAGGTTCGGATCTGTTGAGTGAACAAGTATTTCAAGCTCTTGTGATCGAATACACCTCACGTGATTCTGATCAAATAATGCCGCCAAATCTTGAGTGCATGAACCACATGACAAGCTCTAAATCATGGGTGGGATAGTTGAGCTCGTGAGGTCTCAAGCTGCTGGATGCATAGGCAAGCTGCCTTGCCTTCTGCATAAGAACACATCAGAGCCCCGACGAGAGGCATCGCAATAAATATCGAAGCTCTTGTGGATATCGGGAAGAGTAAGGCTGGAGTGAAGTCAATGTTGCTTGAGCTCTGAAAGCTCTCATCACAGCGAGAGGACCATACAAACTTCTTGTCCTTCTTAAGCAATTCGGTCATCGGCTGCGATCTTGGAGAAGTTCTCGATAAAGCGGCGATAGTAGCCCGCTAAACCAAGAAAACTCCGCACATCGATGGTGACTTGGTGGCCCCAAGATAGAACATCGGCCGACCTTCTTGGGATCCACGACTATGCCTCGGTGAAAGAACATGGCCCAAGAATGCCACTTCCTTCAACGAAACTCACATTTCTTTGAACTTCGCATATAGTGGTGCTCATAATTTGCCCAAAACAATCTTGGATGCTCGGCATGCTCTGCTTGATCTTGGAATAAATAAGAATATCATCAATGAAGACCACCACAAATTTGTCCAAAAACTCCATGAATCTGAATTCATCAAGTTCATGAACAAAGCTGGAGCCTTGGTTAATCCGAAAGACATGGCGGTGTACTCGTGCAGAGCCATAACGAGTAGTGGCCGTCTTGAATATCCTCGGATCGATCCGGACTTGATGATAGCCGATCTCGAATCAATCTTGGAGAACACACGAGCTCGGACAAGCGGTCAAAAGATCATCAATGCGGGCGAGAGGATATTTGTTCTTCACCGTCACTTCATTGAGAGGGCGGTAATCAACACACATGCGCAAAGTCTTGTCCTTCTTCTTCACAAAGATCACCGGACAACCCCAAGGAGATGGCGGGACGGATGAAACCCTTTGCTTGGAGCTCACCAAGCTGCTTCTTCAATTCTTCTAGCTCATTGGGAGGCATCCGTCTGCGCCTTGAGATAGGGCGATGCAGGAAGCAACTCAATGACAAACTCAAGGTCTCGAGCAGGAGGCATCCGGGCAAATCATCGGAAAAACATCCTCAAAGTCGGATACTATGGGAACATCCTGAATCGCAAGGTTGGCTTTGTCTCTAATGCACATAGATGTGGCCCTGCATTGCGGCGAAAATCCGACACTGCTTTCGCTGAAGAGTGGTAAGATAAACAACCTTCTGGCACAATCGATTTGCCCCAAGTGTTGGGACAACCAATCCATGCCAAGAATCACATCGGACTCATTGGCCCGAAGCGAGAATAAGGTTTGCCAAAAACCCACTCCTTGGACTATGATAGGAACATCCGACATTCTGTAAATCGGCTCTCATTTCCGACCGGAGGCGGATGAGCAAAGGAACTCCCAAAGGAACACGGTGAAGACCACTAGCGCGACAAATGATCTTGAAATAAAAGAATGCGATGCTCGAATCAAATATCTTGCGGGGGCGAGAATTAACAAAAGTATACCCATCCACGACATCGGCGCCTCCTGAGCCTCCTCGGTGAAAGGTGGTTGACTCGACCGCTGCTCGCACCACAGGGCTTCGGATCATCTTACGGTCGGTGGATGACCACTCCTGCCGCGTCCTCCATTAGGGCGAGGGCTGCTGCAACACTACGAGGCGAGCATTCGCATAATGGCCCTTGTTGTGGCGGCGAAAACAAGTCACCTCGGCGCCGGATTGCGGAGGCCACTCTGTCTTGGATCGCGGCGCGTGGCTGGCTCACGGCTGCGGTGGGCGAAGCTGGTGCGAGATGGTCTCGGTCTTTGGTGGAGCAAAGAAGCGGGCCGGTGCTGGCCCGGCCGAGGACGGCCCGAGGTGGTGTGAGTAGGCGATCGCCTCCCATTTGCGCTTGCGGGACTCGCCAGCGCCTTTGCCTTATGCTCTGCAACAATGGCCTTATCTACCAAGGCACGAAAGTCAGAAGTCCACAATGGATAGCTTGTCCTGCGGTTCCTCGGACAAGCCATCCATAAATTTCTCTGCTTAGCCTCATACGAGGCCACCTCACCCGAGCATAACGAGCCAAGTGATTAAACTCGTATAGATACTCCGTCACGCAGACTTGCGCCCTTGCTTGGCGCGAGGAACTCCTTCTTCTTGACTTCATCGGGCCATCGGGATGTGGGCCCGACAGCGGCGACTGAACTCCTCCCACGCGACCACATGGCCCGCGGTGCATGGCGAGATAGTTCTCCCACCATGAGAGTCTTTGCGCCCTCAAGGCGGTGGGGCGCGAAAAGTGCCTTATCCTGCGCTGGCAGCGAGCTATGTTGAGCTTCGCTCAACCATGCGCGACCAATCGTCGCATCGAGAGGGTCCTCGAGGCGGGAGAAAGTCGGCGGCGTGTGCGGAGGAACTCTGCAAGTCCCCACGAGTGCGGTGGCGCCACCACCGGCGAGAGTGGAGGTATTCCTAGCAATAACCTCCAAGATGCGCGTCTGGTCCATGCGGTTTCGCTCGATCGGCGAGCACCTCGACCATGGTCGGAGGAGGAAGCTCCTCTTCATGACCGATCTGGCAGCGCCGCGCGTTCTCCGGCCATCTGTTTTACTAAGACAAGTTAGCAACAAATTTAAGAGCAAGAAAGCCCAAAATTCATGAAAGCGGTCGAGAAACAAACACAAGGCGGGATAAAGTCCGACCGACAAAAATCGGACACATAACTACTCCCTTTACATCTTACCTATTATCCCCACAAGTTTTAGTTGGATTAAACTTCATGGTTCTCCCAAACTAATTCCACAGGTAGTAACTATCTTTTGAAAGGTGAAGAGAGAAACCAAGTTTCAAAACTTAAATTAGAGTAAGATGAGTAGAAAGCTAAGATAGGTAAGAATAAAATCGAGAATGCGCCTAGGTTTGCATAAACCTTTTATGATTTGAAAATAAGACTTTCAAAATATCCTAAAGATGACTATGCTTGGGTTACTACGGTCGAATGGCTCGATACCAACTTTGTGAGGACCCAGTTTATTTGGTTTGTAATGTAACCAACCACGGCCTAGCATCACAAATCAAATAAAGCGATCCTCGAGATATGTATACTTCCCGAGCGATATACACACCGGTACAAAATTAGACATCAACTCCATTCCACACATAGAGTCCAAACACAACACTACCAAGCGAAAGATAAACAATTAGTAGAGATATTACAGGACAATGGCGTTGGCCACAAGATACACAAATAACAACGAAAAAGGCAGCGGAAGCAAAAGTGCCATAAGATGGCTATAAACAAAGCCAATCGGTGTGCCTTCACCCACAAGGCATCGGCCAGGACCGCCAAGCCTAGTCGTCACCCACGGCGGCAGCCTGACTCACGAAGTGAGGCCCACGAGGCTCACCTTCTTCCTCTGCAACAAAAGCGTCAAGCAAAGCACACGAGTACAAAGATTGTCTTTGTACCCGCAAGGCTGACGTGTGAACTAGCGAACTGTTCATATGCTACATGCGAGCTTATTTGGTGGAGGTCATATGTTTCATTTGCATAAAGCCGTTTTCATTTGCAATAGGGTATCTGAGTTTGAAGGCAAGTTTGCAATTCATTTTAATTGAAATAACATGGGATAGTAATAACAAAAGAGTAAAGATAAACAACCTAGAAGTGACTATCCCAATAGTCACCACAACAATAGCACGAATCCCAGTTCGTACCACCCATCGAGTTTTAATTTAAATGTTGTAGTCTAGTTCTTGGGGCGTGTCAGCGTGTCCATAACCTAGGGCGAGGCTATTCGAATAGTTTTAACCTGCGGGTGTACCAATGTACCCACACTTGGACCGCCTTTAAGCCAAAGCACACTTCGAAGGTATCTGCATGCGACTAAGTCCTACGAGACTTTTCCAATATTGTGTATTAACTCTGAGCAGCTCGTATGGATAGAAACCCATACGCTTACATGGTAAAGCCGAAAAGACAACTACCCACTCGGGATAAAGCTTTTGGACAACTACCATGCTCCCACCTCCGTCCCTCCTGCGACCTCCTGCGACCGAGCCAATACACGCCAAAGTACTAGGTCAAGAGAGGTCCCATATACTCTAGTGTGGTTAGCACGCAAAATGCTCGATCTGGTGGCGCAAGTAACTCGGTCCTTAAGCGACTCGGGCACCTTTCAATCACACCCAATCACACGGTCTTACCATTGTGCCCAAGTCTAAATCATTTTGTTTTCATTTTTAATTTTGCAATTAAACATAGCAAAAATGCTAAAACATGAAGTTATAGTAAATTTTGTGTGGTCAAGGTTACTGACAAAAGTCGATAACACTTGATTCTACCGATAGCTAAGCATGTCTAAGCAAGTTGAAATCGTATCTACTAAGTGACAAGAGATCATCCAGCGACCTCTAATCACGACAAATAACCTAGGCTCGGTAGTAGAGATCAATATTTTGGCTACAGGATATGCGACTACGGATTTAACTAATCAATTTAACACAAATTAAGCAATGCATACATACAATTTGAAACAAAATATTAATCTTTAAAATACTGGGATTAAACATGATCAAGCTGCTTGCACAGTCTTTGTTGCTCAAGTTGTTGCGGAGGATCGTCCTCGGGGTTGCGCAAATATCGAAGCCTAACGATCGAACATAACGACAAATAAGAGCGAATAACACCGACAAAACTCAAACATTCAACAACATCAAACAAGCCAAAACTCACACAACAGCCTAAGCATGATATAACAAAATTTTAGAAGCAGAGAACAAATCATTTTAAGTTATTAGCAATTTTCTATGAATTTTCTAAGCTAAAAACACAACAAGTCACTAGTTAATTACTTAACAAATTTTCATGAGCAGAACAGCGTATAAAATCTATCCTAATAGTTAGTATACTGAAAATGAAATTTTCTGAAATTGGGTTCATTTAATTTGGACAATTATTGAGAAAGATATGAATTTTCTAATTTTGGAAAATGCATAAAGCATCAATTAATCATTTAACAGATTTTCGTCTGAGACGAGGTTGAAACTAATTTTAATAAATAGAACATTTAAAATAAAAAATAACAACCTTGGTTTTATGCAATTTGGATAAAAATTGAATTAGTTATGCATTTACAAGTTTAATCGATTTATGATTACATGAAAAGCATTTGAAATACTAAAGCACTTAATACTTCTTCTACGACGCCTTGCGGCTAGCCCGACCAGCGGCGGGCGGGCCACGAAAATCTTGACCGAGGCGGATTTGCGCATAAGGTGACATCGAAGCGTATTCAAAGAATCGTCTTGACTAACGTAACGTAATCCTAACACATATGCCCGGCAAAAATACGCTTCATGAAAGAAAGCGCATTAACAAAACTACACAATCCCTAGCGACATTCCGGGCCCACATAACGAGACTCGAGAGAATTAAAGCGATTAGATTTGAATCCTAAAGCGGACTTAACACGAGAGGGCCCACAAGTCGGTGACCTATGAAACGAGTTTAGCGATAACTAAGCCGCCGGCGGCTCGTCGCACGCGCCGCGAAGGGCGGTGGCGGCGCGCGGGTGATCTAGCAAACCGGTGAGTTTCAAGGCGAGTGAGTGGTACCTTAAGGTTCGCAAAGACCTCACGAACCGGTGGCGGTGACGCGAGCCCAATGGTCGCGGAGATGGGCTCACGACGGCGGAGGCGGAGAAGAAATGCGGTGCTCGCGGAGAAGATGCTACGGACTTGGCTACGGGAAGGTGCGCCGCGGAATCGCCTCGACTCCGGGAGCAATAAGCACAAGATAACGTCGAAGAAGAAGGTCGAGGCGGCCGAATTGCCACGGCGGCGGAACAGTGATTGGAGAAGAAAGGGTGCGCGACCTCAGCGATGCACCAAAGACAAAAATGAAGCCATTATTAACTTGATTGCATCAATGCGATTGAAGGGACCAAGTGTCGGCTGAAACTCACGAGCACTAGCAAGCTTGCGGCCGAGACCAGCGGGTTGGGGGCGAAGAAGTGGCTCGGACGATTCCTTTGGATGCTACGAGCTCGGGATGGGAAAAATGGATGCGACGCCGAGTGTGGTTCACGATGGTGAGGTTGCGGGCTCAAGGGCTTCTCCAGCGGCGGTGCTACCCGTTTCCTTCTCGGCGAAACAAGAAATCGGGCGGAGATAACACGAAACGCAAAGGAGAAGAAGTGGATGAGCTCGGGGCTTTTATGAAGTCACGGCGATGCCTCCCGCCGGACACGAGGGCATAAAGGTGGCGGCGGCGAGTGCGTGGCAAACATGCACGCCGCGGCGCGAGCTCCGGTGAGGTGCGGAGAAGGCGAGGTTGATCTTGGCAGGTGGGACCCATATGTCGGCGACGAGCGCAGCGGTGCGAACCGGTGGTTTGATTTGATCGACAACACCCGGCCGTTGGATCCGAAATGGGCGGTGGGATTGGTGTATGCATTGGACGGTCGGTTGCATACATAGCGTGGATCGTTCGATTTGCATCGGACGGTCACGATCGATTGGACTTCAGCGCGGTGCGTTTAGTTGACGCGACCGAGTCAAGTGGTGCAGTCGGACTCGAGCTGAGTTGGGTTCGGGCAGAAGCAGTACTTTTAGAATTTGGTTTAAAAGGCAGAGAGAAGGTTTGGGGAATTTTTAGAGGTAGCTCTGAGCTCCAAAAATTTCAGAAATTTTATGGTAGCTACTAGAGACAGAGGACAACCTTGTATAATTTTTCCAGAACTTTTATGCACTGCATGGTTCTAGAAAATTCACAAGCTGCTGTCGAGGAGTTTGACCAGATTTCAAACAGAGTTGACTTGGCCATTTGAAATAGCAAACAAAATCTAAAAATTGTGAAATAATTCAGGGAGGTAGATAGGATGATCAAGATGGTAGGAAAAATAACTTCAGAGGATGATCAAAGTTTGAAGGCTAAGAATTAGCTGACAACAATCTCCATTCACAAGAGTTTAATTCTAGAAAATGGAAATTGCTAGGGAAAAATGTAGGAACTTTCAAATGATTTGAAGAGACAACAAAAGTTTTTATTTCTCCTCAAAATTTTACATTTGAAATACAAACCCTAAGTTAGGGCTGTTACATTTGTCAATAGTATTTGCTAAACTGTTCATTTTGAATGATCATGCTTAGAATTAAAAACCTTTAATAATGTCATTTACGTGTTGATAATAGTCTAATCCGATTTTCCTTGACAAACCTAGGATTAATATAGCATACTCTTGACCTCAATCACTTATCACGGTCCGCCATCACGAGTTGATGCATGGGAATATATGCTTGTTATGGTTATGATGTACTTGGATCGCTCACCTTGAGCGGTGTTTTGGAAATGTTAGCCAATGGTGAGGATGGACTGTGTGGTTGGTTGTGTGCTATGCATGTTGGTTCGGTTGGATGTCTCGCTTCAACGGTGTAAGGACTAGAACCGTTTGTTTGGGATTTTTTTATTTAATCATTTTTAATAATATATTAAAGTTAACCCTCATTAACTTTATTTTCAATTCTGACCCCTTTGGTCACGCCATAACGCGCGGCGTGGCAAAACCACTCTGTCACGCCAATGTCCTTGGTGTGGCCAAACCTGCCACACAAGCCCCCAGCCGCGTGCCGTGCCAGCATGGAGGGCTTGCCTAGCCATTGTCACACCCGCACTCGTGGCATGACAAGCCTTCCTTGTCACACCAACACGCGTGGCGCGATAGTGCTAGCCTTTATTTGTGGGTGTTCCCAGCCGAAGAAATATTACGTTTATTGCATAAGATATGTGAGCCATTTGGCATGAAAGATCAAATTTTAATGCACAAGTTCATTATCATGTGCATCGTTCTTAGAATTTGATTTTCCACAGACGTCTGTTCCAAAAATTTTAAACCTGATTTTAAATAGCAAGAATTGAACGGTGCTAAGTGAATGCACATTCCTATTCAGTAGATATTATTTCAAACATGCACTGCTGTTAGATTGAAAGAACAGATGAATGATTAGGAAGGCACATCCCATCTTATTGCAATGATAGGTAGTGCTTGTTGTCACTTAAGGGTCGAAGACCATTTAATGCCTAATTCCTGAATATGCATTCTAGGCCTTTTTTTTTTTTTGTTCCCTCCCTTGGTATGCCAAGAATTGAATGCCAAAATAGAACAAGATTTGCAGTCAGCTTTACAACACAGTAGTGAATTGAAATAGGCTTTATATTAAAGTTGCAAATTACATGGCACGCACGGTTTGGTTACGTTCATAAGGAACGACATCATGCACAATACAACAAATTGAAATACACCTACGATACAAATATGCCTTTTTGGAATGGAAATAAAGTCGATTGGAACAAAGATCATCAGTTTCAGTGGCCCATCGCTCCCTTCCCCTTGTGTCCTTACTACCCGCTGCGGCGGCGGCCAATCTCGAAGTCATCCATGTCCTGCGAGATGGGTCAGACGGTTGAATGATGTTAGGATAACACAATGTCATGCGAAATAAAAAATCATGATGCATACTGTACATAACTTACCTCTTGGTTTTGGCATACGGCTGGGCGACGGTGAGCGGTAATACAGCCAACGGTCTCACTTTCTGGAGCCTTCTCCTTGTCCCTTTGCTGTCTGCGGCGTCTACAGCCAGTCTCAAAGTCATCCATGTCCTACGAGACGGGCTGGACGGTTGAATGATGTTAGGATAATGCAACGTTAGGCTAAATTAATAATTATAATTCATACTGATCATAACTTACCTCTTGGATCCGAAGTGTGCCCAAGGGATGGGGAGCGGTAGTACGGCCCACGGTATCACTTGTAGGAGGTTTCCCCTTGTCCACTACCCGCTTGGCCTTGTCGTACTCATATGCTTTCTTGGGCTCGTCCATGCCTTTTTAGTTGGGTCGGGTTTCAGTACGTAAGGTGTCCAGCGCTGCAAGGTCTCGGCTCGCCATGGAAAGTTCAACATGTACTTTTGATTGTATTTGATATTATGATTGTATTTAATACTGATGGTTTTGGTCAACTGTCTATGATTGTATTTAATACTGATGGTTTTGGTCAATCGTCTGTGATGATGTGTCCAGTATTAGCCTTTTTGTAGTAGTGTATGTACTCCAAATGAGGTGGTTCAATTTTTATTGTTCATAACATGTTATGCTCTGTCTGCTATAAAAATTTCATCTCCACCACCTTTCTGGAAATTTTTGCCAAAATATTTAATTACGGCTACAGTAACTGAATGCATTTTTTCCTAGATTTTCTTCTTCAGCCGTTTTTCGTTAGAGCATAACTCTTACATGCAAACTCCAAATGAAATAATTTTTGTTTCTAAATTCATCTAAAATCATAATTTACCTACTGTGTAAATTTCATGTATTTTGGATGATTTGGAATTATTGGTTGTTTTCGACGTTATTTCTTCTTATTCACTTTTTGTGTTCGATCGTTAGGTTGTGAAGATTCGAATATCTACGGGGTGATCCTCAGCAGCAAGTGGACTATCTCCAGCAAGGCAAGCAATCCCCCCACTTGATCATGTTGATCCTACTATGTTTTTATACAATTATCTTGTTTTGCAACTATATGTATGTATGTGCTATTTTGATGTTTAATTTCTCGGTTGAGGTAGTTAATCCAGATAGATGCATGAGCTGTAGGTAAATGTTTACATTGCCACTGAGCCTAGTATGATATCATTGCTAGTGATTTAGCTCCCAATGGATGGGCTCTGATCATTTATATACCGTATACGAGTCGTGTCGCTTAGAAATGCTTAGAACAGTAGTAAGGGGATCATCGTTTCAGCGATGGTCATTATATCATCACTTTAATAACATGGGTTAGGGTACTCATGTGTGTATTGTATTTTGGAAAAACTAAAACTAAAAACAAAATGATTTGGACTTGGACATATGGTTGATGGTGTGGTTATCAGGTGTGTGGTTGTATGCCCAAGTCAACAAGGACCGAACATCTTGGACACTGACTCAAGCACTTTTGTGTGCATACACATGAGGGCATATGGGAACCCTCTTGACTTGGTACTTTGGGAGGGTGTTAGCTCTGAGTCGCAGGTGGTAGTTGTTAGGAGAAAAATGTTCTATTGTTGTTGAAAATGTGCGGGGTGGGTTCCAGAAAGGTTCCCTCGCTTGAGGAGCATCAGTAGTTGCCGAGGCTTTGCCGATGACTCTGACACAACATATGGGTCCTCCGTGGGAGCCCAGGATGGGTGGTTCGTGTAACATCCTAAAGCTCTGTTACCAAAAATAAAATTAATAAAGTTATTATTTTATGGGATTTTCTGAAATGTAAAAGAGTTTTGTTGCTTTTTGTTGAATTTTCTGGATTTAAAAAAATCAAAATAAAATTTACTGAGTTTTATGGCTTTTCATTGGATTTAAAGTTAAAAAGGAAAATTTAATTAATTTCCTGAATTTTCTGGATTTTAAAAAGGTTTTTCCTATTTTCTAGAAATTTAAAATAATTTATGTGTAAAAATAAAAGCCAACTATAAGTTAAAAATATTTTATTTAAGTCCAAAATGTCTCAGGGAATTTCTATGAATTTTATCATAATTTTTGGACTTTATTTGCTATTATCTAAAGCCTATTTGAATTAACAGGATTAGATAAATTGCTAAACCAATCAAAATCCAGAAATAACCATTGGGTCGAAACGTCCTCAGCCCAGCCCTTTTCTCGCGCACGTGCGGCCCATGTGACCCGTCTCACTCGCGTGCCCCCTCCTCTCTCTCACTCTCGCCGACACGGCGAGCCCGCTTGTTAGCGCCCTCTCTCTCCCATCCGTCACTCTCCTTCGCTTACACGTGGGCCCCGCGCTTGCGTCACGCCCACATCACCCGTCTTCCTCCTTCCATCTTTGTCCCCGCGCGTCCGCGTTACTTTCCACCATTACCGCATTGAAAAAACCTTCCAAACCCGGCCGAATCCGGCCGCATCTCCCAAAACTCCGTGCGCATTAAAAGCCCCGTGTCAAATCGCATTCGACCCGGCCTTGTCCCTTCCATCCCCGGCCCTATATCCCTTTAATCTAAACGATGACCTTGCACGACCTTTGTGCACTCCACGGTGTTTCAACCTCAATTGCACCCCTATAAATAGCACCCTAGCACCGCCTTGGCCTCCTCACCTCAGCGCCGCCACCCATCATCATCCTCCCTTCCTCTAGCACCCCAATTTCGAAGTTGAACGCCACGACATCATCGCGAACCACGTGCGTGCACCCACTTGGCCCGAGGACCACCGGAGCACCTCTTTCACTGACAACCTAGCGCCGCTGCAGCTAAACACCTTGCCGCCGGCCACCGAGTCGTACCCTCCCGCCACAAGGTAGCGCATTGAGTCCTTTATTACCCTCTCTCTTTTGCACTTATTCACGTAGCTCGCCACGGTGTAGAATGCCGGCGAGCCCGAACCCGTAGCGCCGCCACTCACCGGAACTACGTGGCATGTCCACGTAGGCACCATGTCAGCGCCACAATGGCACTAGAGCTCACGTGGCTATCCACATCTACGCCAGCATGGCGCATTGCGCCAGCACCCGCACCCGCACCCTTCGCACTGTTCCGGTGAGCCCAGTCCATGGTGGACTGTTGACCACCGTGGACTCAGTCCATTGACCTTCGGGTCCACATGTCAATGAAAGTAAACTATTTTCCTTTAGAAAAATAATTCGGCCGGAAATTGAATTTTTGAGTGCCGATGTCAGCTTGCACAATAAATCGAATTTCCTTTAGCAAATTAAATCAGGAAATTTAATAACATCTGATTTTAGGGTTTTCTTTAGGCTTTAAACTTCCAAGAGCCCGTACTTCTTCATACGAACTCCAATTTAGATGATTCAAATTCCTAAATTTAGCTAAATTCAAGATCTAGCTATCTAAACCAAAATTATTTAATTTGGAGTTCATTTGAATTTTATTTGGATTTTGTGTGAATTTGGCTTATTTCGCGTATAGATTTCAACAGCTTCGGAGAGTTAGATTTCGACACTGTTTTAGAACAACGATTAATCAAGCAAGGCAAGTTACATCTTTGATCATATTTGATCCCATTATTTCAAATTATTTAAATTCTGTTTTAAATTATTATTGCATGCTTATTTCTAGTCAATGTAATTTAAATACCTGTTTTTGAATTATAGTAATGCCCAAATCTTTTGTACTGCCAAGCTTGTCATTGAATTAAACATACCTTCACACCTTAGATGAAAATATAGTTTATGCAATAGAATAAACTAGAACATTTTCACAAAATTTATGCTTAGCCACACTTAGACCTGAAATATTTGATTTGGGGAATTTTAGCCAAATGATCAACTATTGTTTGAAAGTCTATGGCATTGGTGTGCCATGGAAGTTTGCAAATGATTTTGGGAAATGAAATAAAATCACAAACTAGTTTGGACTTGGCCAAAACAAATAGTTGGTGGGTGCAGGTTTATGCACAGACTCAATGGAGTGAATGGTAGAGGCCCAGGGATTGTTTTGGAAGTCGCCCAGTCAATTATGAACTGGCTTGTGAGCTGTAGATTGCAAAGCCCTTCCATACTACCATAAGTATGGTATGGGACAGACCGGGCTAATTAATTTGCAAAGTTTCACTGTTAGTTGTGTCATGTTGATGTGTGGGTGTCGTGAAGACTTATTTTTAATACCCACTTGGCACAAGGGGGCTTCCATTTTGTGCAAAGCCTTACGACAAAGAAACCTTAGCGAGGCATAACTACTTTGGAATGGCGCATTGTAAAGGCCTTGTGATAATCACTTAGTCGCACACCTTCAGAAGTGTGTGAGCGAACAGTATGCAAGTTGATTATCTCTTATGGGTAAAGTTGTACAACCTCTGCAGAGTGTCAATCTATTCGAATAGCCATGTCCATGGTCATGGACTTGCTGATCAAAGCCTTTCGCGGATTAGACTTGGTTTTTGTTTTAAAACTCAAATGTTTTGGATATCTTATCCAACTGGAAAAATTTGGGCAGGAGCCCGGTGCAAGGGGGGTAGTCCTTCACCACCTATGTACGGAGATTTATCCTACACTTGAGAAATGATGAATAAAAATTAAATTTGATTTTAGATATAGTATAACTGCTTTTGAACTTAGTATTGTATTTAAAATGTCAAATACTGCTTTTGCACAAATAACCCTATAAGCCTTCCTTTGATAATATCTATGTATGCATTAACTCTTTATTGGGTGTAACTTGCGAGCACGGAAGTTGTACTCACCCTTACTTAATAGAAATAAATTTCAGAGGAGAATGACTTCACTACCGGTGTGGATGTCGACGACTAGGCCGCTTCCCCTGTCGATTGCCTGTGGCAGATTAGCTAGGCTCTACTACTTCTTCATCTTCCGCTGTTGTTTTATTGTTGGCTTGTAAGCCTTTCTTGTAATAAACTCTGTGGATGATTAATAAAGTTGTGCAAATTATTTATGTTACCATATGTGTTTATTGTGTGAACTAACTACTGATCATAGGACTAGTTCAGAAATACACAGAGGATTTGGAGGTGTTACTCCCAGGTCTGATAGAAGTGGTATCAGAGTCATATCGACTGTAGGTCATGACCTAGTTAGAATGGCCGTTAGTTGAAAAACTTTAAAACTTATTTTATATAACAAGAAAAATAATTTGTTCTCTCCTCATCTTGGTCATCTATCTATCTTTAGCTTCTTCATAGCTATTCTTCCTTACCTAACTCTCCTTTCACCACTTTATAATGCTGAATGGATCCTCATTCCTTTCAAAAATTTCTATAGATGGTCAACACGTTCTTTACCATTGCGTTCAGGACTACAAGACATGAACCCATCAATAAAGCATTCTCGTCTCCACCATCCAAGGACAACGGACAAGATTAATCAAAGATCGTGCGTAGAAGATGCGATGTTAGTCAAGCTGATGAACCCGAAGGTCCTATTTTTGGCCCGATCTTTCGATGAGAAGGATACGTTCGGTGGTAGTCGCTCAACTCTCACGATCCTGGCTATGAACACGTAAGGCCTGAAACCACGCAATCGCTGAACTGCTCGACAAGTCGTTATCAACCGTGCACGAATACCCGGTTGACCTGATCGCGAAGATCGATTCCTGCATACACCGAAGAAGCACACAAGAACAAGATAAATAAGCAATCTGAAATTGCAAATATGAATGAAATACTTGATAAATTGGGATTCCAAAGCGGTATTATGGTTAGTCTAGTCGACACAAGACAATACACGAAGTTGCATGGAAGCTAACTTTTAACTAAACAAAATCCGCCAAACCAGAGGGGAGGCGGCCACTACTTAAAGGAGAAAGAGAGAGGGGTGGTGGCACTGTTCACACATGAATAGTGCTATGTGAACAGTACCCCCCAAACCCTAGGTGGCCATATGGGCCAGGGAGGTGGTCGGCCCAAATATCCTAAAGTGTTGGCTGTCCTTTGGACCCAATAATTAATACAAGGCCCTCGGCCCAATATGAGGTGGCGCAGCACCAGATATGAGTGAAGTGAATTCATCGGCACGTTGGAGTAGCATTTAACGCAGCCGAATCGATGGTAGTCGAATAGCCCGGTTGGAGGTGGAGTAGTGGTCGTATCCGAAGAGTTGATGTCCTCATCATCCTCCCATTCTTGCATTTGAGTCATCCTCGACTCACGCCCATCCTCCAGCGGCAAGAGAAGCTTTAAAACTTGGAGCAATGCATTCTCATCTTTCTGCAAAATGTTAGCAACAGCAGGTGGCAATGAAATAGAGAAAGGTGATTGTGCATGCATCAAATTAACACATGTATATTTTCTCATAGCATTTAGTGTGCAACTCAATTTGTAAGTATAAGTGAAGTAAATAGTAGAGTTATGCATTGCCTGGTTATGAAAGAAAATTGTCCTCAACTTTTGTAAGTTAATGGGCAACGCAACAATTGAGTTCAAAGTACACAAGTCATTCATATAATCAGAGTTCAATTGAGTAATGACAAATTCATCTAGCAAGGGTGAAAAGATTTTTAAGTTCTTCCATACTTCAACATCATTATTCAGGTTGTCAATGCTAGATGGTGCAATAAGAGATGAACATATAGGTATAGGATAACCCACCAAATTCAACACACAAGAATTGTTGTTCGAAATAACATGCTTCAATTCATCCATGTGATCACAAGTTATGCATATTCAATATACAAGAAAATGATTGTCTACACCATAATCTCCAATCAAATAAAACTTATAACCAGGGGTGTAGGCACTAAGCAAGGATTTCGAACATGAGATTGTAGAAACTTTCTTCATAGCATGTGACAATTTCATAGGTAGATCCAACATAATGTAACACAAAGAATTAGTAGGAGAAATGCTAGTCAAAACTTCTTTATGTCTAACCAATTCCACATGATCATTATATGCTATTAACTCATCACATGAAGTACTCACAACAGCAGGCAATTCAATTATTTTATCACATGGTGCACTCAAGTCAGCAGGTAAATCAGCAATTTTATTACATGGTGCACTCAAATCAGTGCAATTTGAATTCTCTACTTGAAACATGTGCATATCAAAATTGTTTTCCACTAAATTTTGCTCTAAAATAGCATGAACAGTGGATAATTGTAGTTCTTCACAAGCATAGTCATCTTGAGTGATGATAGCACCTTGGTTTTTACCTTTTTGGCTCTCCTCAGATGATGTAGGTGCATCCATCTCCTCGTCTTCCTTCTCAACCAATGGAGTCAGTGGTTCAATCATCTCATTCTCCTCTTCGGCATGGTTCTCAACTTCCTACAAGTTGCTAGTCACAGAAAAATAAACAAATACAGGTTTGTTATTATGTTCCCTGTTATCAAGCATCCGTAATTTCTCCTTAATCTGATATTCAATCTTACAGGCAAGTATAAACAAATGAGAGAGAAAATTATATTCTTTATGAACAAGAATATCCTGAATTTCTTGATTAAGCCCACTTAAGAATCTATTCTCTCTAGCTTTAGCATGTTCCTCTAAGCCACAACGCAACAAACGAGTTTTCAATTCATGATAGTATTCCCTGACAGTTCTTCTACGTTGTTTTAAACGTTGCAATCTGGCTAGCAAATAATCAGTATGATATTTAGGAACAAATTCATCTCTCAAAAGTTTCTTTAAAGCATTCCAAGTTTGAGGCACTCTGCCATGTCTACGCAAATACTTCCACCAAAGTATTGCATCTTCAATAAAAACACTAGTGGCAGCTTTAATCTTTTGCCTATCAGACAATTCATAATATTCAAATTCTTTGTCTAAAGCTATCTCCCAGTCAACATAGGTATTAGGATAAAATTTACCAGCAAAGGATGGCACAGTGAGTTTAGTTTTAGTAGAAGTACTATCATGATCATATACCTTCCGTAGTGGACGATCTTGTCTCAAACGTGCATCTTCCTCGCGGACTTTCTGGCATTCCCATTCAATGGCTCGAAGAAGATGTGGATCTAGCTGGAATTCATCCCGTGAGCCTGCCATAGTTAATAGAAACAAGGAAACAAAACAAAGTGTATATGTTCCTATCAACTACTAGGATCTGGAGTTTCACAAGTCACTCTCACTCAAGCCTTTTATCAAGTTCTTACAAGCTCTTACCAATGCAGAAAGAAAGTGGTACAACAGGTGGCTGGTTCGTGATACTCTCACTTGCGATTAGCCCAACGATTGCGAGGAACGGTACCTGCTGAGTTAGTAGGAAGTGGAGCTCGGAAGGCTAGTGTCGGGACCCAGAATTACGATTCTGGAACCCTCTGTGTATACTGCACTAGTCTAGGATCACGCTAGTGCACACAAGGTTAACACAGGTAAATATCGATCCACACACAAGCGATAAATAAAGTAAACGATTAGTTTGAATAACAAATAAGGGTTTTGACCTTATGGTCGAGTTTACACTTATTAAGCCACGCAGGGCTAACAGTAAATAAAGCAGCAGCGGAATGGAAAACTCCAGCGTAGATCCCACCAATTCACCACAGGCAACCGACTGGGATCCAGACCTTAACGAACGATCAGCCTTCAACGAACTCCTCCTCAAAAGCAGGCGTAGACTCCTCCTCTTCTGTAGGTTTGGGCGCAAGTTTTACAACAAGCGTGAGTACACAACCGTACTCGCAAATCATACCACAGAATGCAATGTATAGATGCAGGCTTATTCCAAAGAAAAAGGCTTCCGTGGTTCTTTTGCATAAAAGCAACATTTGCAATTGAATACAAATAATAGATTGAAAACATAATTCAAAACAAATAGACAATATTAATTTAACAGTTGTTTCCACAAAGACACACAGCTAAACAGATTATTTCACATAGCCATATGATTAAGGTCACACAACTCCCATCCTAACATTTTATGAAAACTACCCCTCGTGTGAAATCCCCGAGCATGTCCATGACCATGACGCGCTATTCGAATAGATTGTTTAACACTCTGCAGAGGTTGTACACTTTACCCACAAGATACAACTAGTGTAGCAAGCACCAATCGTAACAAAATAGTTCGGAAACTTCATCTCAAACATTGACATTCCCAGTGTGCTTACAAACCGCTATACCAGCTCACATAGAATTGGTATAACACACACCCGGACGGGAAGGCGATCGTCCCGCGATGCAACCACCAAGTAGTCACACCTCCACCTGTCACACACACCTAACCTATCCACACGAACATCAATGCCGAGAATCCATAACTTACTAAGTTAGGCCCGTCCCATACGGGCATGTGGTCGTCTGATGAAGCTCGGTTCAATGGCGCACAAAGTTAAGTCCTTAATTGACCAAGGCAAGACTTCCATGTTCTAACTAAGTCACAAAGATTATCATTCCCATCACATAGACCACCATGTCACACGCCTCCACCACTTGCCTCGGTCTAAATCCTTTACCACCCGGTTGGTTTTAGTGCAACACATGCCATCACGAAGTAATAACACATAGCACACAGTTTTACACGAAGTTCCATAGTCACTTAGTCATAATTAATATTAGCAACTTCATGTGATGATGACTCGTGGCATGGCTAAGCAATTGTACTCGCATCTAACCAACCCATGTTGGTGCTATAATATTACCAACTAATAACCAATCTAGGGTGACAAGGAATTATGACATACAAGGCCAAGGCGTGATAACAATTTGGATAATAACTATGCCCAAAGCATTTAAATAAATAAATAACGTAGAATGCAATAATTTAACACAAAGTAATTTGAAAACTGGGTTCAAGATGATCAAAGGTATGACTTGCCTTGGAAAAGGTCTATGTACTGGTCTTGATCTTGGGGTGCTCCTTCTTCCACAAGATTTCCCGACGAATCGACGTCTACTCGCAAACGAGACAAACAAACAAAACAAATAAATAACAGAGGCAAAACAAGCTCCAAAAATTAAATAAAAATCTCAGATAAATAGAGCTTGAATTTAGACAAATTTAGAAATTTGAACGGGCTCAATCGGAGTTAGGATGCAAAAGTTATGAGCTCTGGAAGATTGAAATTACATAAAATGCTAAAAATCAGATTTTATGAATTTACTGAATTATTTTCCTAAAGGAAAATCAGATTTAATGCGCAAGCTGACGTCAGCGAGACAATTTCGGAATTAAAAGAATTAAACGAAAATCGACATGTGGGACCCACATGTCGGGGACACGCTTCTGAGACTAGGTCTCACCGAGCCTCGGACTTCGGTCGGTGGGTGCCGCGTGGCACGCACGTGGGCGCCGACCGGGCTCCACGCGGGCGACACGAGGCGAAAAGGCGACACGGCAGCGCGATGGCGGTGGCGTGGGCGGCGCCGAGGCGGTGGCGCTCGGATCCCGCGGCAACGGCGAACGACGCGATTCACCGGCGGTGAGTGGTACCGGAGGTAGAGGTGACACGAGATCACGCGGTGTGCTCACCGGTGCGGGGACAACGGGGTGGCGGCGGTGAGGTAGAAGCGGCGCGAGTCTCGGGTTCATCGGGATCGGGGCTCCGGTGGTCTTCCGGCGAGACCAAGGCCACCGGGAGGTAGAGGAGCTCCGTGCGATGCCGAGGGTGCGAGCGAAGAGGCGCGCGGCACCGGCAGCGAGAGCAAGCTCGTCGGAGTTGCGGCGGCGCGGTGCTTCTCAGAGCTTTGTGGCGGCTAATGTTAGGGTTTTGGCGGCGGCGCGCGGGTTGGAGTCGCGGAGACCGAGGGCTAGCTCCCTTTATATAGGCGGCTCGAGGAGGTCTAGGGCACGGACGCGAGCGAAAGCGGGCGGCGGAGTCCCGCCGTCCCCGACTTCGGAGACGATGAACGGTGCCTCGGTGGGGCCGCTTGTCAGCGGCCGCGGCTCGGCGTGATCGCGTGGGAAGCGGCGGGTGAGAAGCAGATCCAGATCGGCCGTCGGATCTAATCGAACGGTCCACAATCAAGAGAACGATCGGAACCTCCGTTTACCTCACGCACATCTAGCCGTTCATGCTTGATCCAACGGCGGGGGGTGAATGGGGCATTCCGGAGGGAGAGAGAGGGAAACAGAGAGGTTGACAGGTGGGGTCCACAGCCGTGTGGGAGGCGATATGGCGCGCGAACCCAGGCTAGGGAAGCGGGCCGCGTGAGGGAGGCGGAGGATTAGGCCGGGGAGATTGGGCCCGATTGATTTTCTGAGATTTTAAATAGATTTTCTAATTTAGAAAATACCAGAAATTCAAATAAGCAATAGAATATAGCAAATGAACTCAGAAAAATTCTAGAAAAATCTAGAAAATATATCTGAGCACATAGAACCCAAATAAAATAGTTTTGGCTATTGTTCCACTTGGGATTATTCACATTAAATGTTTTTTATTGCAAAGTCCAATATTAAGCTTTTGAATTAAATTCAAATAAAATTCAAATGGTGAATTTTCTCCTACTAACTATTTAAAAGATTTTTAAGCTCAGAAAATTGGGATGTTACAAACCTCCCCCCTTAAAGGAATCTCGACCCCGAGATTCAGGCTAGCTAGAGAAAAGGCTAGGGAACTCGGCTTTCAGCTCTTCTTCACGTTCCCACGTTGCTTCTCCTTCTGAGTGGTTGCTCCACTGAACCTTGCAAAAATGAACCGTCTTGCTTCTTGTGAGGCGCTCTGCGACATTCAAAATCTTGACTGGCTGCTCCTTGTAGGTAAGATCCTTTTTCAACTCAATTGATTCCAACGGGGCTTGCTCTTCTGGCACACGAAGACACTTCTTCAACTGCGAGACATGAAAGACATCATGTACTCTGCGCTAACTTATGCAGCGGCTCAAGCGATAAGCAACTTCTCCACGGCGTTCCAAAATCTTGAACGGACCAACATACCTAGGGGCAAGCTTCCCTTTGGCATGAAACCTTTTGACACCTCTGAGCGGGGTCACTCAAAGATACACAAAATCTTCAGGTTCAAAGCTGAGGTCACGACGACGATTATCAGCATAGCTCTTCTGCCTGGACTGGGCTATCTTCAATCTTTCTCTGATCATGGCCACTTGCTCTTACGCTTCGAATGATGTGGGACCAAACCCGATCGTTCGGTTTCGACCAATTCAACGGGGTTCGGCAGGCACGGCCATACAAAGCTTCAAATGGTGACATTTGCAGACTGGCTTGATAACTATTGTTGTACGAAAATTCTGCATATGGTAAACTCTTATCCCACCGGGCAGCATTAGCTAGAGCACAAGCTCTAAGCATGTCCTCCAATATCTGGTTCACTCTTTCAGTCTGTCCATCATGCTGTGGATGATACGCGATGCAAATTCAAGTGGGTACCAATGCTTCATGCAAACTACGCCAAAAACGAGAGGTGGCGAGATCCTCGATCGACACTATCTTCTTGGGCACTCCATGCAAGCCCGACAATTCTAGCCATGTACAATTCGCAAGGCGATCTCTCGAGTATGTGGTTTTGATGGCGGGAAATGGGCGACCTTTGTCAAGCGATCGACTATTACCCACATCGAATCGTAACCGATTGGGTCTTGGGTAAACCGGTGATGAAATCCATTCGATCTCTTCCCACTTCCATTCGGAATCTTGGTTTGCAAACAAACCTGCTGGTCTCTCGTGTTCTGCCTTTACTTTCGGCGAAGTCGCACAAGGCAACGAACTCTGCGACTTCGTTTCAAATTTGGCCACCAAAATTTAGTCTTAATATCTGGTACATCTTGGTACTTCCAGGTGGATCGAATACTTTGAGTCATGGGCTTCCTTTAAGATTAAGCGTCTTAGACCATCGATATCCGGTACATGAATCGACCATTGATCAGTATATCCCGATCATCCTTGGTGAAATCTTTGAATTTCCTTACGCCATTTTCATCTTGATTTACGACAACACGGATCCTTTGGTTGTGCTTCACGAATCGCTTCTCGAGTAGACTGTACCTCCAAATTGGCTACAAATCCTTCTGACACAACTTCTAGCTTTAGCTTCAAATTCTTCATAAAGTTCTGGACAACTTTCCTTTACTTCCAAAGCATTGCAGTAACTCTTACGACTTAGAGCGTCTGCAACTACGTTGGCCTCTCCGGGATGGTAGTGGATTCCAAGATTGTAATCCTTGATCAATTCCAATCATCTTCTCTGTCTCATATTCAAATCTGACTGGGTGAAGATGTACTTCAGACTCTTATGATCCGTATAGACTTCACAGCGATTACCGATAAGGTAGTGACGCCAAATCTTTAAAGCATGCACTACGGCAGCTAATTCCAGATCATGAGTAGGGTAATTCTCTTCGTAAGGTCTCAACTGCCTTGACGCATAAGCGACAGCTCTTCCTTCTTGCATCAGGACGCATCCTAATCCTTGGCGCGAAGCATCACAATAGATATCGAAATCCTTGCGAATATCTAGCAAAATCAGCACTGGGGCTGAAGTCAAACGCTTCTTCAACTCTTGAAAACTTTCCTCACAGGCTGGAGTCCAAGTGAACTTTTTCTCCTTCTTCAACAATTACGTAAGAGGCTTAGCAATCGATGAGAATCCTTGATGAAACAGCGGTAATAACACGCCATTCCCAAGAAATCGCGAATCCGAGTCACGGTCTTGGGCTGCTCCCAATGTAGCATTTGCTTTAACTTTACCGGTCAATGCTACTCCCTCGGCTGTCATCACATGACCAAGGAAATCTACTTCCTTCTTCCAAAAATCACACTTACTGAACTTGGCATATAACGATGCTCTCGGAGTTTTCCAATACTATCCTTAAGTGCTCGGCGTGTTCTTCCTCCGACTTGGGTACACGAAATATCATCAATGAACACAACTATGAACTTGTCTAAATATTCCATGAATACTTTATTCATCATGTTCATGAAGTATCACGAGGCATTAGTCAGACCAAAGGACATGACTAAGAACTCATAATGTCCATACCGCGTTGAGAAAGCGGTCTTCGGTATATCCTTAGGACAAAACTTTAGCTGGTGGTAACCTGATCGCAGGTCGATCTTTGAGAATAATCCGGCTCCTTTCATCTGATCAAACAGATCATCAATCCGGGGTAGTGGGTACTTGTTCTTGATGGTAACTTCGTTGAGAGAACGGTAATCAATACACATCCTCATACTTCCATCCTTCTTCTTAACAAACAACACTGGTGCTCCCCATGGCGACGAGCTAGGTCTCACGAAACCTTTCTCAAGAAGTTCTTCTATCTGCTTCTTCATCTCTACCAATTCATCGGCTGGCATCCGATAAGGTCTCTTTGAAATTGGTGCTGTCCCTGGCACTAGGTCGATGACAAACTCAATGTCACGATCCGGTGGCATTCCTGGTAATTCCTCTGGAAACACATCTGGGTATTCACTGACCACTGGTACTTCTTCTAAGGAAAGGGTCTTCAAACTATTTACTAGCAAATGTCCATCACGAACTGAGGTGGCTAGAAACTCCACCTTGTTTCCTTTGGCGTCCTCGACTGTTACGGCTCTTCGGCCACAATCTAGCACGGCTTTGTGCTTGGATAACCAATCCATGCCAAGAATGACATCTAAGGTCTGGGTGTCTAGAACAATTAGGTTGGCTAGAAACTCAACTCCAGCTATGAGTAACTTAGCTCCTAAACATCCCACTCTAGTACTTAGCTCTGCTCCAGGCGACTAGACTAACAGAGTATGCTTAAGTTGCATAACTTCCAATTTATTCTTGGTTGCAAACATTCCAGAAACAAACGAATGCGGCTCCGAATCAAACAAAGCGATGCGCAGTCTTCGAGTTAACGAAAACTTACCCAAGATCGACGTGCGGTGATTCTGGGCTCCTTCCAGAGTGACGTGGTTTACCGGCTGTGGTGCTCCTCCGGCTTGACCGGCAACTTGTGACGCTCCTTGATTGATGCCTGGCGCTGGTGTCTTGGACGGCGTAGCTCCAAGGTTGAAACGCGTCTTTGAGTGATTGTTCCCCTTTGCGGACACTTTGGTTGGCAAAATGTCACGGCCGACGGCAGCGTAATGACCTTTGCGCGTTCTGGCGGTTGCTTCCTAGATTGGGGTTGGCGGAGTGCGGGGTTGCGGAAGTTACGGCGGTGGGCGGGGTGCTGAAGTTGGTGCAGGTGCTCTGAACGAAGTCTGAGGTGGAAACCTGTTGAACTGCGCTGGCACTGTTCTTGCCCTCTGCTGTGAATGATGATTTCCTTGTTGAGCCATCCGGCGTTTACGGTTATCTTCCAGCTCCTTGTGTTTGTCCTCTAGAACAAAGGCTTTGTTGACCAGCTCTTGGAAATCAGGAAAAGTATGGGCGATCAAACTGACTTGTAGTCCAGTGTTTAATCCCTTCAAAAAGCGACTCTGGCGAGCCTTGTCCGTGGCTACATCTTCTGCTGCATAGCGAGCTAGCTGAGAAAACTTGTTGAGATAGTCAAACACTAACATAGCTCCTTACTTGAGAGCGCGGAACTCATCCTTCTTCAGATCGATAATGCCTTCTGGCACATGATACTGGCGAAATGCCACAGAAAATTCCTCCCAGGTGATATCCTGTGGCGTCTCATGCGCGGCACAGAAGTTCTCCCACCATTCAGCAGCTGTGCCCTCCATCTGGTGAGTGGCATACAAAACCTTTTTCACTATCGCTGCACTGGGTGATTAGCAGCTTCCTTTCGATAACTCTGAGCCAATCATCTGCTTCCACTGGAGAGACGTGTCCGGAAAATGTTGGTGGACGAGTCCTCATAAATTCTGCAAGTTTGGATGGTCCATGGTGACCATGAACACCGGGCTCCATCTCGTTGATTGTTGTTATTGTTGTTGGCCTGGTTGTTCATAGCTTGCATCCGAGTCATCATAGTGTTCATCACCGAGTGCTGCTGCCCATGAAAGCTCCAAAGTTTTGCAAGTCAATTGGGGGTGCTTGTGGCGGAACCGCTCTCCGGTGGTTGCTCATTGCTCCTCGTTGTTGGGGTGCCGAACCACTAGCAGCGATCGACGAGTTTGAACCATCCGCGCGAAGCTCCATGGGTTAGATAAGTTGAGAACTAAGCGGGGGGTAGGTTAAACCCAACAAAACACAGCTCAAGAAACTCCAATGAAATACCTTTATTAATTAGGGTCTTAGCATGGTCGCAACAAATGCCTAAGGGCCTTTGCACTCATACTGCACACAAAAAGAAACAACGACCTAAGCACACAAAACTACCGCCTAAAGGGCGACTCACTAAATCAAATCGCTAAGCTTTGGCGGAACTAAGACCAACTACTCGAGAAAGCCTCCACAACCGCGGCGACGCTCCTGACGGCTGTACACTCGGAAGTGAGCCGACATCTTGGCAAACGATCTCGATGCCACAGGCGTGCGGCGAGAACAGGCGTTCGGTGCAATCGGCTCACCGGCCCCTCTGGCTCTGCATCCTCTTCTGTCTCGACTGGGCCTTCCTCTGGATCTTCTTTAGAATCCTCCTCGGGTCTTCCTCTTCTTCGGGGACTTGGTCATAGAGGATCACTTGCAGAGTGGCGACCTTCTCTTCAGCTCTCTGCAAGGCTTCATAGACATGATCCAACTCCGTGATGGTCCTCTCCAAAGCTTCCTCTGGCGGCCACAAAGCAGTGCGAGGTGCACGATCAGTAGCGTTGCTCTCTCATACGTGGGCGGGTAGCGTCTTTGGCAAGTCCACACCGCAGCTCTAGGGTGGTAACGGAAGACGGTGTCCGAAGCTCGTGCGTAGGTGTTGCGAATCGCAGCATGGCCAAGCGCGACGACTCACGGATACCTTCCACCAAGTGATCTTCCTTACGAGGCGATGCGAAGGTTGGCTCGCCTTGTCGTTCCTCCCGGCGTGATCGTCGGCGACAAATAACTCCACAGTTCGTCCATTCACAATCCGGTTGTTGCCGCGTCACGGGACGATCAAAACCTCCAGAACACAAGCAACTTCCAAAGCTCGGCGGCATACCCTCCATCGCCACCATAGCTCAAGAAGGCGAGGCATCTGTCAAGGCAGACGAGCAGGTAAGAGTAACCTTAAAACAAAGGGGAGAGAAGAGATTATAGCAAAAGTTGAGGCGAGAGAGACATGAGAAGAGTTAAGCAATCAATTAACTTTGCAAGTTAATTTTTCTTTTAGAAAATAATTTGGACACTCTAAAGGCGGCCAATCTAACTAAGGTCAAGACCTACGATCAGTATGGCTCGATACCACCTCTGTCGGGACCCGAGTACGATTCGAAACCTCTTTGTATCTTGCACTAGTCCAGATCACGCTAGTGCACACAGGTTAACACAGGTAAATATCGATCCACACACAAGTGATAAATAAAGTAAACGATTAGTTTGAATAACAAATAAGGGTTTTGACCTTATGGTCGAGTTTACACTTATTAAGCCACGCAGGTTAACATAAATAAAGCGGCAGCGAACGGAAAACTCCAGCGTAGATCCCACCAATTCACCACAGTAATCGATCGGATCCGGACCTTAACGAACGATCGACCTTCAACGAACTCCTCCTCAAAAGCGGTGTAGACTCCTCCTCTTACGTAGGTTTGGCGCAAGTTTTACAACAAGCGTGAGTACACAACCGTACTGCAAATCATACCACGTAATGCAATGTATAGATGCGGGCTTATTCCAAAGAAAAAGGCTTCCGTGGTTCTTTTACATAAAAGCAACATTTGCAATTGAATACGAATAATAGATTGAACACATAATTCAAATCAAATAGACAATATTAATTTAACAGTTGTTTCCACAAAGACACACAATAAATGATTATTTCACATAGCCATATGATTAAGGTCACACACTCCCATCCCAACATTTTATGAAAACTACCTCGTGTGAAATCCCGAGCATGTCCATGATCATGACGCGCTATTCGAATAGATTGTTTAACACTCTGCAGAGGTTGTACACTTTACCCACAAGATACAACTAGTGTAGCAAGCACCAATCGTAACAAAACAGTTCGAAAACTTCATCTCAAACATTGACATTCCGAGTGTGCTTACAAACCGCTATACCATCTCACATAGAATTGGTATAACACACACCGCCGGGACGGGAAGACGATCGTCCCGCGATGCAACCACCAAGTAGTCACACCTCCACCTGTCACACACCCTAACCTATCCACCGAACATCAATGCCGAATCCATAACTTACTAAGTTAGGCCGTCCCATACCGGGCATGTGGTCGCATAAGAGCTCGATTCAATGGCGCAAAAGTTAAGTCCTTAATTGATCAAGGCAAGACTTCCATGTTCTAACTAAGTCACAAAGATTATCATTCCCATCACATAGACCACCATGTCACACAGTCTCCACCACTTGCCTCAGTCTACATCCTTTACCACCCAGTTGGTTTTAGTGCAACACATGCCATCACGAAGTAATAACACATAGCACACAGTTTTACACGAAGTTCCATAGTCACTTAGTCATAATTAATATTAGCAACTTCATGTGATGATGACTCGTGGCATGGCTAAGCAATTATACTCGCATCTAACTAACCCACGTTGGTGCTATAATATTACCAACTAATAACCAATCTAGGGTGACAAGGAATTATGACATACAAGGCCAAGGCGTGATAACAATTTGGATAATAACTATGCCCAAAGCATTTAAATAAATAAATAACGTAGAATGCAATAATTTAACACAAAGTAATTTGAAAACTGGGTTCAAGATGATCAAAGGTATGACTTGCCTTGGAAAAGGTCTATGTACTGGTCTTGATCTTGGGGTGCTCCTTCTTCCACAAGATTTCGACGATAAAGACGTCTACTATAAACGAGACACAAACAAAAAAAACAAATAAATAACAGAGGCAAAACAAGCTCCAAAAATTAAATAAAAATCTCAGATAAATAGAGCTTGAATTTAGACAAATTTAGAAACTTGAACGGGCTCAATCGGAGTTAGGATGCAAAAGTTATGAGCTCTGGAAGATTGAAATTACATAAAATGCTGAAAATCAGATTTTATGAATTTACTGAATTATTTTCCTAAAGGAAAATCAGATTTCATGCGCAAGCTGACGTCAGCGAGACAATTTCGGAATTAAAAGAATTAAACGAAAATCCTGACATGTGGGACCCACATGTCAGGGACACGGCTCACGGTAGACTAGGTCTACCGAGCCTCGGGACTCGGGGTCCGGTGGACTGCCGCGTGGGCACGCACGTGGATGCTGACTGGGCTCCACGCGGGCGACACGAGGGCGAAAAGGCTGACGCGGCAGCGGCGGTGGCGGTGACGTGGACAACAGCGAGGGCGGTGGCGCTCGGATCCGGCGCAACGGCGAGCAGCGGTGATTCGCCGGCGGTGAGTGGTACCTGGAGGTAGAGGGTGACACGAGGATCACGCGGGTGTGCTCACTGGTGCACGGGGACAACGAGGGTGGTCGGCGGTGAGGTAGAAGCGGCGCGAGTCTCGGTTCGTCGGGATCGGGGCTCGGTGGTCTTCCGGCGAGACCAAGGCCACCAGGAGGTAGAGGAGCTCCGTGCGATGCCGAGGGTGCAAACGAAGAGGCGCGGGCGGCACCGATGGCGGAGAACAAGCTCGTCGGAGTTGCGGCGGCGCAGATTGCTTCTCGAGCTTTGCGGCGCTAATGTTAGGGTTTTGAGCGGCGGCTGCGCGGGTTGGAGTGCGGAGACCGAGGGCTAGCTCCCTTTATATAGGGGCGGCTCGAGGAGGTCTAGGCACGACGGCGAGAAAGCGGGCGGCGGCGGAGTCCCGGCTGTTCCGGCCGAGACGATGAATGGTGCCTCGGTGGGGCCCGCTTGTCAGCGGCTGCGGCTCGGGCGTGATCGCGTGGGAACGACGCGGTGAGAAACGGACTCCAGATCTGACCGTCCAGATCTAATCGAACGGTCCACAATCAAGAGAACGATCGGAACCTCCGTTTACCTCACGCACATCCAGCCGTTCATGCTTGATCCAACGGCGGGGGGTGAACGGGGCATTCCGGAGGGAGAGAGAGGGAAACAGAGAGGCTGACAGGTGGGGTCCACAGCTGGTGGGAGGCATACAGTGGCGCGAACCGGGCGGGAGGCGGGCGCGAGGGAGGCAGAGGATTGGGCCGGGGAGATTCGGCCCGATTGATTTTCTGAGATTTTAAATAGATTTTCTAATTTATAAAATACCAGAAATTCAAATAAGCAATAGAATATAGCAAATGAACTCAGAAAAATTCTAGAAAAATCTAGAAAATATATCTGAGCACATAGAACCCAAATAAAATAGTTTTGGCTATTGTTCCACTTGGGATTATTCACATTAAATGTTTTTGATTGCAAAGTCCAATATTAAGCTTTTGAATTAAATTCAAATAAAATTCAAATGGTGAATTTTCTCCTACTAACTATTTAAAAGATTTTTAAGCTCAGAAAATTGGGATGTTACAGCTAGTATGTAGCAAAGGAGTAGCAATTGTTCAAATTAGTATGCAAAGTTGAAAAGTAGTTCAACGTACTAGTCACAAGTGCTAGTCCTAGTCTAAACCAAGCCTAGTTAGAACAACTCACAAAATGACTAGTAGCAACAATGGAAGGCTAGCACAAGCACTATCAAAGCAAGCGAGCAAAGGATGACTATGCCAAACAGAACAATGAAAAAAAATCAAGAAATGAGGTAGCTCTGAATATTTTTTGTTTCTTCTTCTTCTTCTCTTCCTTTCTTTTTTTTTTCCTTTTCCTCTTTTTTTTTCTTTCTTTTCCCTTTTTTTCTCTTTCTTTTCTTTCTTTTTTTTTTACCTCAGAAAGCTACGAGGAGCTGGAAATGTGTTTTTTTTTGCTCCTACAGTAACCCAAATGCTACAGTACAAAAAACGTGTGCTACAGTGGACAAAGGCGTGCCACAGTAGTCAAAACACACGCTACAGTACTGACTTGTTTTTTTTAAAAAAACCCTGATTTTGTCTTGCTGTCGCTCTGTGTTGCTTTGAGATCCTCCATGTGAATAGAGAAGTCTTGTTGTGTGATTAAAAAAGGGAGAAGGTACTTGGGACCTGTGCCGATGGAAGAAACGACTTGGGCGGGACTCGCTCGGGTTTTGTACGCACGATATGCTCTCGGTGGTTGGCGAACGCAGGGATGACGGACCGAAGAATTGTTGGCGACGCTGATTTCAACGCTCGCATGCACGGACCCGTGGTGACGCACGAACGAAGATGCGCACGGAAAGCGAAGAAGCAGCGCGGCGAAGGACGAAGCCTGAAGCCGACACGAGACGGCGGCGCCGAATCGATCTACTATTTTTGGCAGGGTGGGAGACTGTACTAGACGACTCGCAAGAGACTCTAAACTAAAACCAATCTAGACAGAAACCAACACAAGACACGACGATGCAATCTACAATTCAAGGATGCAAAAACTGAAAAAGAACAATGCGAGGCACAAATTGGTTTGGACGATGAACTAAACCTATATATATATATATATATATATATTGTGAACTGTAGGAAAAGAAAAAAATTCTCACCGATGAATTGTGGCTCTAATACCACTTGATGAACCCGAAGGTCCTATTTTTGGCCCGATCTTTCGATGAGAAGGATACGTTCGGTGGTAGTCGCTTAAATCTCACGATCCTAGCTACAAACACGCAAGGCACGAAACCACGCAATCGCTGAACTACTCGACAAGTCGTTATCAACCGTGCACGAATACCCGGTTGACCTGATCACGAAGATCGATTCCTGCATACATCGAAGAAGCACGCAAGAACAAGATAAATAAGCAATCTGAAATTGCAAATATGAATGAAATACTTGATAAATTGGGATTGCGAAGCGGTATTATGGTTGGTCTAGTCAACACAAGCCAATACACAAAGTTGTATGGAAGCTAACTTTTAACTAAACAAAATCCGCCGAACTAGAGGGGAGGCGGCCACTACTTAAAGGAGAAAGAGAGAGGGGTGGTGGCAATGTTCACACATGAATAGTGCCACATGAACAGTACCCCCCAAACCTCAGGTGGCCATATGGGCCAGGGAGGTGGTCGGCCCAAATATCCTAAAGTGTTGGTTGTCCTTTGGACCCAATAATTAATACAAGGCCCTCGGCCCAATGTGAGGTGACACAGCACCAGATATGAGTGAAGTGAATTCATCGGTACATTGGAGTAGCATTTAACGCAACCGAATCGATGGTAGTCGAATAGCCCGGTTGGAGGTGGAGTAGTGGTCGTATCCGAATAGTTAATGTCCTCATCACAAGCCAAAAGTATAGATCGAGTAGAACGTTGTATTGTGTATTAACTTGTATGATATATTTTCTTTAGGTACGTCGTACGTAGATCTTCTGATCTTGTGTATAACATTTGCTTTAAATGGGTAGACTTCTCTCCTCGTAGCTTTCTTTCTCATCCTTTGCTTTTCCATCTTCTCTAAATCCACTGGATGACTGTAACATCCCAAGTATTTGGCCTGTATTCCAAATATAAGAAAATGTGTAGAAATTAAAAACTTTTCTTACATCTTGTATTTCATGTATTGTAATACCTCGAATATCAAATAGAGAGAACATATTATTCGGAAGAGAAATTTATTCAAATTTGAATGCACTAAAGTGTAGAGGAAAATAAAAAGAAAATTTAGGATTTGAGGAAGGATTGGATCTTGGGCTTTTAGCCCAAGGCGTCCTAGCCAAGTGGGCCGGCCTTGTAGTGGAGTCAAGAAGGGGGCTCCTTCCCCAAACCCTACTCTACAAGATCTTTGCGCAGATCAGAGCACGCTGCATCAGAGCAGCCCCCTCCGTCTTTGCTCTGTCGGGACCAAAATACAACTCAGAACCTCTCGTATTCTCAACTAGTCCCGGATCGTTAGCTAGCTTACACAGGAAACAATGATGAAATACCATCCATTTATTCAATTTAACTAAAAAGATCTCAAAGTATCAAATAATAATAATAACTGGACCTTATGGTCAACGTTTACTTAACTTGCCACGCAGGACTAAGAAACAAATAAACTATTGCAGCGGAACGAAACTCTTCAAATGGCCAATCAACATGCCCACAGGCAATCGAGTGGAGAAACGCATCCTAATCCGCAAAACCTTCATGGTCCTCCTGGGCGAAGAACTCTTGAGCAGCTTGATATTCTTCAACTGAGCAATACAGGGCAAAAGCCATGAGTACTTTGAATGTACTCAACAAGCCGTGGGGAAATGTATGCAAATAATATTCATGCAGGGCTTGAACAAAGATTAGCTGTATGGCTCTTTTGCATAAAACAACATTTACGATAAATACAATAAATAGATTGAAATGCGTAATTGAAAACATTAATAAGTAATTAAACACTTTCTTTGAAACAACTAGTGAACTTCCCATTCACTCCCAACCAAACCAAAGATAAGTGAATTCCCCATTCACCAATCGACACAACCCACCAAGTGAATGACCCATTCACCAAACAAACATTATATTCATCAAGTGAACTTCCCATCCACACTCCGACACATTTTTGAAGAAACTCTATCTCCCATGTGAAATCCCCAGGCACGTCCATAACCGCGGACACGGCTATTCGAATAGTTTTACACTCTGCAGAGGTTGTACAGCTTGACCCACAAGAGATAGATCAACTTATAATGTCAGGCATTTCACGCTTCCGTAGGCGTGCGAATAAGTGATCATCACAAGGCTTTTACAAAGCTCCTCCTTAACCCAGTTCTGCCCACTAAGGTTTCAACACTGAATGTCTTTCCGACCAGACAGGGCCCCCCTCTTGCGCCACCATGAGAATACGTTTCCCGTAACCATGCTTCACACGACAGAACCGAAATTAAGACATTGCTAATTAATCAGCCAGGTTCGTCCCATACCAGACATGTGGTTGTACGATTAAGGCCCAGTTCAATGGCGCACAAGATTAAGTCCTTGACAAGTTACTCAGGCGAGACTACCACAAACCCACAACATGTTCAATCCACATCCCCACTATCCACCAACCACTCGCCCGAGCGAAAACCGTTTTGTTTAACCAACACCCATGACTAACCCCATCATGGTACACAAGTTTTAACAAGAATGGCTCACCACCATGATTCCATAAATCATTAAGTCAAAATTAATTATTAAGACACATGTGATGACAAACCCATCGTAACTAAGCAAGACTAAGCATATGTACGATACCCATGTTGGCAATATAGGTATGTCCAACTACAATTACCCATGCTAAGGTGACAAAGGATTCATGGCATTCAAATAATCAATAGAGGCATAATGACGACAGGTAATAACTAATCCCCGAACAATTTATATAAAGATAGCATGCAATTATATAAAAGAATATACTTTTGAAATCATGGGTTCAATATGATCAAAGGACCACGACTTGCCTTGGAATAAATCCAGTGATTGATCTTGATCTTGGTAGGCCACTCCTTGCTCAAAGCTTCCCGAAGTATCGACGTCTATTCGTAAAACAAGCAAATAAACCAAATAAATAAATAACAGAGAGAAAAAAACCCCAAAAATTAAATAAAAATCTCAGATAAATAGATCTCGAATTTAGATAAATTTAGGAATTTGAATGGACTCAATCGGAGTTCGGATGCAAAAGATATGAGCTCTGGAAGATTGAAATCTCATAAAATACTGAAAATCAGAATTTATGGATTTACTGAATTATTTTTCTGAAGAAAAGATGATTATGACGTCAGCTGATGTCAGCAGTGAAGGTTCGGACGGGATGACGTTAACCTGACAGGTGGGTCCCACTCTTCAATGACTTGGTGCACCATGGACCGGGTTCTTGGGCTTTGGTCTCGGGTGGGATTTCTGGTGGTGCCACATGGCCGACAACTGGGCGCTGACTGGATGCCACCTAGGCTAAGGAGCTGAGGTGGAGATGATGTGGAGGGGAAGTGGCACGCCACGTCAGCAAAGGGAGAAACCGAAGGGGAGATGCAGAGGGCGCTGGAGCTCTTGGCCGGCGGTGAGACTTGCGGCGGCGACGGCAAACCACAGCGAAGTAGGAGCAGGCCAAAAACGGAAACCCCACGATGCAAGGATGCGCTGGGCGATGATGGCTTGGCCAGGGTGGCGGTAGGTTGTCGGCGGCGCGAACTTCACGGGTGCGACGACATCGAAGAAGGAGTGGCGCCCGAAGAGAATTGAGGGGAGCACCGGAACGGCGAGATGACGAGGATCAGAGAGAGAGGCTCGAATAGCTAGAAGATGACCGGGCGGGCGAGACTGGAGAAGAGGCAAGAGGCGCGGCGGCTCTCGGTGGCAAAAGAACAAGAAGGAGGTGGGGAATTTGATGAGAATAGCATGGAGCACAAGGTGACGCGCAAAGATCAACGGAAAAGCTCACCGGAAAGTAGATCGGGGTGGAGCGGCGGTGGTCGTTTGTCGGACGAAACCGAAAACGAAGATTTGATGATCCTTGACCGAAGATGGAGGGAGCACGGTGAAGCCCACGGTATTGCGAATCCAACGGCGGCGACGGCGCAGGCTGAGGTGGTCCGACGGCGACGAACTCCAGCGGCAAAGGCTTCGGTGGTCGGCTCTGTTCTTCGGCAGATTGCGGCGCAATGAGGAGGAACCTGGGGAGGAGAACTTAGGGTTTCGGGAGAGGAAACACCGGCGAAGAAATTGACGCGCGCGGGCTTTAAGTAGTGCCGAGAGGGGAGGAGTCCAACGGGGAGCCGGCGGCGCTGTCTCGTGAAGCGCTCGGACTCCAGGAGTCCCTGAGGAAGACGATGGGGACGTGGCAAAGGAGGCGGCCCACCGGCGAGAGGGAGAGGGAATGCGGCGCGCGCAAGTCAGTGAAGAAGAGGCCGAGCGGGCTAGGCCGGAGGGAGAAGGAAAGATGGGTCGGGAGCGGGGAGAGTTGGGCCGGATCAGGAGATTCGGCCCGAGGAAGATTCTGAGATTTTTAATAGGTTTTTCTTTTTAGAAAATAGCTGAAAATCCAAATAGCAAATAGAAAATAGCAAATGCACTCGGAAAAATTCTAGAAAATTATAGAAAATATAACCAAACACATAGAACCCAAATAAAATAATTTTGATAATAGTTGATGTTGAAATTATTCACATTAAATTGTTTTTGAACTCTGAAAATTCATATTAAGCTTTTAACTTTAGCAGAAAAATCCAAATGGTTCCTTTTTCTTTTAAAACCTCAAAACAGACCAAATTTTTGGGATGTTACATGCTCTACCAAGATGAGGAAGAAGCTCCGAGGTGCCGCCGGCCATGGTGGAAGGAGAAGAAGGGAGAAGAAGAAAGGAGGAGAAGAAGAAGATCCTCTTTGTGGGTTTTTGTTCAGTGTATCATGCGTCTCCAAGGGTATCAATTCGTTTCCCTGCTGTTTTGATGTTGTTTAGATGCGAAACCGATTAGAATTGTTTGGATCAAAGTCAGTCTATAGTAGATTCGAATCTGTCCAGTATGTTGCGTGGGCTGTTTCGACATCTTAGAGGCCGAATCAGAAGTTTTGATCTCCTAGAGTTATTTAGAGAATGTTCTTAGCTTTCGGTGGCCGCCAAGAACACCTGATTCCGACGTACGGATCAAAAGTTATGATCGTTTTAGTTTCTGCTGTACAGAACTCTGACGAGAAATAGCAGTCTCTGTAATTGATAAAATATGACCTAGTTAGAAGATGATTCAGAAGTCTTGCCCATAACAACTTTTTAAGATGATCTCACTATCTTTCATGATTGGTAAAGAACACCTCATTTGGATTTGTATAACAAAAGTTATGTACATTTCAATGTGACTGTCCAGATTGTATGTCAGTTTCTATCATTAGTTTTGACCCTTGTGCCACTTTTTGTTAAATGCAAAATATGAATATCATGCCAAATAGGTTATTGTAGGTAATTTCGTAACCTTTTCATATTGTTAAAGAACGCTCAATTCGGAGTTGTAGATTAAAACTTATGATCGTTTTATTACTGTTGTCTTATTTATTTAGGCAGTTTCTGTCCTGTTGCTTCATCTAACTGTTAGTAAATTAAATTGGTCGAATTGGGTTACCTTGTCAACTAGAGTATTGTAGATATGTCAGTTAAGAATCCATAGAAACTGGTCTCACCTCATTCCGAGTTCCAGATAAATAGATATGATTTTTACTATGCTGCTGTCCAGTTTCGGCTTATGCCTGAGTAGTCAATTTTCATATTAGAGTTTCTAGTTGAATCTTGAGTCACTGAGGAAGCATTGTAGAATGGCGTCGAGAAGTGTCGTGTGCAATGTGTTCTTATTTTAATTACTTAATTGTTTAGGCAGCGAGGCTATGGGTTTGGGAGCATCATCGTTGCCTGCTAACGCGTCGCATCGCGGAAGGCAAGTACATTGACTTCTGTGTGATTTATAAAATTCTGGATGCAATGATTAGTATTGAGTTTTGTTTGACATGAGAGAAGTTTCAATGTTCATGTTCCGTCCATGGGAGTGGAATATCCACGGGAGTGGAGATCAAAGTATTCAAGAGGTTTGATGAATATGTTCCTTGTGTATGTTCTTCCATATGTGTGGCGATGTTGTTAGCCATAATACAAAAGTTCATTCATGCATCCATATTCATGTTCCGTCCATGGGAGTGGAGCTCCACGGGAGTGGAGTCTAAAGTCCCATCAATTCCAGTATGGGCATGTGAGTCCCACCATTCCAATGTGGGCGCTTTTGGACACCGTATGAAACGTTCTTCATACGGTATTTTGGATCCCGTATTTGATAAATACAGGCTTAAATGAACACCGACGGTGTGTCACTAGCTATACCTGGTATAAGCACGTGTGCAGTCCATTCCTTTGATTATATACATTCATCTCATTCATTCATAAATATTCAGTTGTTGTATGTTCAGAACCTTTGAGGAGGTTGTCTTGTTCATGTTGATTGTCTGTTCTTATATTCATTGTACTTGTTGAGTCTTGGACTCACCCTTGCTTTGTTTATTTTAGGTGATCGTTGATGAAGTTCTCTTGGGAGGGAGTAGATACGCACTACTCAAATACTTCACTTGACACTAGTTTCAATAAAAGAATGGATACTGTTTTCTTTGGTTAAGCGATTGACTGTAATATATAATTTTAGCTGTGGATGATATCATCCTTCATGTTATGGTTGTTTAAATAACTGCTTATGTTCCATGATCATTGGTTTCATATGATTATCTTAGTGGATTCAATAGACTTAAATAATTAGAAATTGTGAATTATTGTTGGATATAGTTTTGATTCCTGCTTAGGTTCTAAAAGATGTTGGTCTTTTTATATTAGTTGATAAGTTTTTGTTGAAATTCTTCCGCAGTATTGTTGTAGGTTAGGCTATTAGGTAACCTTTTGGCTTCCAAATAACCAGGGTGTTACATCTATGTTCTGGAAAATTCTTGTAAAAGGATTATGGAAATACAAAACTACAAGTCTCTTTTGACCTAAACCTTGCCCTTCAAAAACTTTTATGTCAAACCATGTGATCATTCCTTGGAAATATTTTTTCTAATTTCTACGGTTAATGTGTGACCCGTCTAAAAAGTTTCACATTTTTGAGAAATTATTTGAATATTTTTAGGGGGCAATCAAACCAGTTTGACTCTGAGTAAAACTCTAGCTCACCACCTTGCAGAATTTTTGGAGGAAAATATACTTCATGAAAACCTCTAAAAATTTATACAAGGTCAATGTCAAAGTTATCAAGCTCTTGTAAAAATTTTAGAATTTTTGGACTTAGTTTGCTACCTCAAACAATTCTTCAAAGTTCAGCTTAAATTCAAAACCCTAATCCA
This sequence comes from Ampelocalamus luodianensis, assembly GCA_036346255.1. NCBI lineage: Eukaryota > Viridiplantae > Streptophyta > Magnoliopsida > Poales > Poaceae > Ampelocalamus > Ampelocalamus luodianensis. Next base: position 22,571,327 of record CM070631.1, on the reverse strand, counting down.
ATTCACTGTTGGGCTCGAGTCAGACCCGAGCCCAAGTCAATTGACTCGGTCGAACCAAGTCGTCAAGCCGCACTCGGGCATGGTCGTTGGGCACGTGTGTGAGCCATTAGATCTCCATCCAACGCCTTGGACCTCCTCATGTGTCTTGGACCTCTAGAGCTCTTGAGCAATCCCAACTGTCCATCTCTAATCTAAGCGCTCACGACCACCCTGACCTCCCTCGTCTGTTCTTCTTCTTACTCAGTGCGCCCGTACGCACGTGCGCAATGGCAGGTGGGCGGAGCAGCGCCTGGTCACCTCATGGGGCCCGGTAATGGCTCTGAGCACCCCTTTTTCAGCTATGTCAGTGTTAGGTCTGACCTCCACCTGCTCCCTCCTCTTTTTCGCGCACAGCAGAAGCTTTAGGTCACTTTCGCCATTACACCTCGTACTTGTGTAGCCGTTGACCCCTGCTAGTTGAGCACCTTTGAGCTCCTCCTGGAGTTCCCCTTTAGCACTTTTTGCCACTTAGCTTTCCATCTCTATGTGTTTGAGCACGAATCACCAAGGACCCCATTTCCGCCATTTTCGACCGATTCGAGCTCCTCGTGTCGACAGGGCTCCAATGGTCCTCTTGGCCAGCTTTTCTTTTCTTTTTGGACCTCTACTCATCGCAAAGCTTTTCCCTAACTCCATTTTGCGTCACCTTCGCAGAGCTTGCCCAATTTGGAGTTTGCGCGGATTGCGGCCGAAAGTGCTCTTCTTCATCCCCGACTCCGGTAAGGGATTTTTCATTCAATTGATGGCTCTTGGACCAGCTCTAGGTCATCGCAAGACAATCCTCACAATTCTTTGTTCCTCTTTTCGCTCAGGAGCTCTTGTCCCCATTGTCATCTTCGTCTCCGGCGTCGGTCTCCGCTGCCAGAGCTTCTCTGACTTCCTTCGGTCCTCCTCTGGGCCCAGGTGTGTTTGCAATAACCCCCTAATGCTCGAGAACCTGTTAGATTAGATCGGGGCGAAGCTTTTTCGCGTTTTCGTATTTTGCCGTAATTGCTCCTCCTCCCCTCTCCGGCTCGTCTGCGTTTTAGGCCAGCTCCGCCGTCGAGAGTGCCCTCATTGTGTGCGTAATAGTATTGTGCACGTTTTGAAACCTTTTGTTCGCGCCGTCGTGGCCGGGGTCGCCGGCGGCGAGTCGGCGAGCAAAGCGCGAGGCTCTGTAGTGTTGTCGTAAGATTTGGCAAAGTCCAGGACCTCCTAGGGTTCATCGTAGCTGTTAAGGACTACCTTGGGTTAGATTTTCACCATAGGATCTTTCTCTACGAAAACTTTAGTCGCAAGACCTCTTAGGTTAGATCCTAGCCGTTTAAGACCTCCCTGGCTTAATCTTATCTGTTAGGATCATCCCCGCGCGAAATGACCACCCCGTGGTCATTTTTGTAAAAACCACCATCGGGACCGCCCTTGAGGTCCTCTTTGCAAAAGACCACCCCTTGGTCTTCTGTAAAGAAAACCTCAGGACCTCCCCTTCCCGCAAGTCTTAACTGTTCAGGACCTCCTAGTGGAGATCTGAGCTGTTAAGACCTCCTTCCATTTAGATCTCTACCGCTAGGACCTCCCTCGCGTAGATCTTGACCGTTAAGACCTCTCTCTACGAGATCTTAGCCGTCAGGATCTCCCACCGTTATATTTTGACCATAGGACCTCCCTGTGAAATCTTAGCCGTCAGGACCTCCTTCAATTGCCATCTTAACAATTGAGATCTTCCGCCGTGAAGATCTCGGCTGCCAGGACCTCCCTAGTCTAGATCTTGGCCGTCCAGGACCTCCTCTGGTAGATCTTGGCCGTTCTAGACCTCCTTCCTTAGGACCTCCCCTTGTAGATCTGGACTGTCAGATCTGGATCTGACGGTCACAAACTCCTCAGCGCGCGTGGAGATCCTCCACACGGGCCTTTGCTTGCGCTGTGTGTTCACTCGTCGGGGCTGTTAGATTCAATCTCAACGGCCTAGACCTCAGTGTGCGTGTGCGCAGGCACTGTGCTCCCGTGCACCGTAGCCATTGGATTCGATCTCAATGGCCACGATCTCCCCGTTTGACTTAGTATTTTGGAGCAGCCCGAGAGTTGCCTTTTCTTTTCAAACTATTAAATGCTTTAAATTTAAAAAATGCATAACTTATTCATTTTAACTCCTTTTAGGGTGATTCAAATTGTGTTAAATTTCTGTAGAACTGAACTTTAATCTAAAAATGTATTTAGGCACTGTTATACCAGAAAATGTGTTTAGTGAATTATCTTGCTAGCATTAAATATTGCTCTAGAAATTCTTTAAAGCTTGTAAAATGCATAAGTTGCTCTCTGTAAATCCAAACTGAGCAAACTAAAATGTATTAGGTTTCCCTGTGATTATGCTTTAGTTTAGTATAGGTCTTATGCATATTCTCAAATCTGAAAGATGTAATACAACAGTTTCACAACTCAGAAAAATCATAAGTAATTCAATTTAACTCCAAATGAAGTAAATCCAGTTTTGCTGTTCTTAGAATACAATGTTCTACGTACCATAAAAATTTCAGGTTCTATATCTTTCTGAAAAATTGTGCCATGAACAGTACCAAAATTAATTTAATTTGAATTTTCAGGCAGAAAGAAATTGTTTAGGCCATAACTTTTGCATGTTTAGTCCAAATGAAATGATTCTTGTTGCTAAATTTATTTAAAATCATACCCTTGCTTCTGTGTAAATTTTATGGGATTTGGATGACTTTGGATTTTGAGTTTTTTTTCGGTGTTCTTCGTTCTTATTGGATTTTCGCGTTCTTGCGTTAGGTTCCGAAGAATTTGTTGAGCCCGAGAGTGAGCCTCTACAGCAAGAGCACTTCCAGCAAGGCAAGCAGATGTAGCATCATTTTATCATATTGCTCCTATTATTTTCAAAGTCTAATATGTTGTTTGCAAATTCTACGTATGCATTGCTATCTTGTGTTAAACTATTGTCGATTATTGGACCCATTAGATGCATGATCTGTAGGTAAATGTTTATCCTCTACTACTGAGCTTAGGCTTATCTTGCTGTGATTTTGGGTTCGTTGGATGAGCCCTTCACTTAGTAGTTACGAGTTAATGTTGCTTAGTCATGCTTAGTTACCGGTAGAAATGGGCGGTTATCGACTTAGTCGATAACTTTGATCACACAAATTTATTATAACTTTATGTTCAGCCTTTGTGCTATGTTTAAATTGTGAAAATTAAAAATGAAAAAAATAATAATTTGGACTTGGGCACAATGGTATGTTGGTGTGCTTTTGGGTGTGACTGGAATGGTGCCCGAGTCAACAAGGATCGAATTAGTTGCGCCACCGTTCTGAGCATTTTGCGTGCTAACCACACTAGAGGGGAATGAGACCTCTCTTGACTTAGTACTTTGGTGTGTGTTGGCTCCGACTCGCAGGGGGTCGTAGGAGGCAGATGTTTGGGAGCATTGTAGTTGTCTGGATGCTTTACCCTGGGTGGGTAGTTGTCTTTCGTCTTTACAATGTAAGCGTATGGGTTTCTATCTATACGGGCGGCTCGTAGTTAATACACAATATTGGAAACGTCTCGTAGGACTTAGCCGTGCCAGCATACCTTCGGAAGTGTGCTTATTGTGGCGAAAAGGCAGTCTCAAGTGTGGGTACATTGGTACACCCCTGCAGGGTTAAAACTATTTGAATATCATCGTCCTAGGTTATGGACATGCTCGGATACGCCCCGTGAGAATTAGACTACAACCTTTTAAATTAAAACTTGATGGGTGGTACGAATCGGGGATTCGTGCTATGATGTGGTGGCTGTTGGGTTAGTCACCTCTAGGTGGTTACTTATGTTACTTATTGTTACCTCGCTGTTATTTCAATGATTAAAAATAGATTTTACAAATTGCCTTCAATCTATTTACAATATTGCAAATGAAAATTGCTTTATGCGTCCAATTAACCATATAACCATTTCCTTTGTTTCAGCTCGCATGTAGCTATGTATAGGCTTGTTACTCGTAAGTCTTGTGAGTACATGATTGTACTCACCTGCATTGCTTGTTGTGTGCAGAGGAAGAAGTGGATCCCCAAGGGGTCTACTTTTGTGAGTTTTGTTGCGGATCGTGCGACTAGCTTGGTGGCCCGGTCGGTTGTCTTGTGGGTTATGTGGCTAACCGGTCGTCTTTTGTTTATAGACATATTATGACGCTTTTGCTTCATCTGTTATTGTTACTTTGATGTCATTTGGTCGGTCGGCTCTTTTGTAATAACTTTATATATTGTATGTCTTTTGCTAGACTTGTTATTATATGTTGTATGGAAATGATGCATGGTTTTGTGAAAGTGTATGTGTGCTGCAATTCTGGGAAGCACATGTCCATCGAGGCACGATATATTTTGTTTGTGATGCTAGAGTCAAGGGAAGACTAAGCATTACAAGCTAAATACATCGGGGTCTCACAAAGTTTGGTATCAGAGCCATACTGACCGTAGAAGCCCCTAGCTTGGTTGTCTTTGGGATATTTTGGAAAACTTAGTTTCAAAACTATCAAGTGGTTTGTGAAAATCTAAGTAAGTTCTCAGATTTTTCTCCTCTCCTATCTTAGCTTGCTCACCTTACCTTGTCTTGTTAAGTTCTGAAATGCTGATTTTCCTCTCATCTTCTTTCAAAAGATAGTGGCTTATCGGTTAGATTGGTTTTGGGAAAACCATGAGAGTTATAAATTGAAGTGTTGGCTGTCTTTTGGTAAAGATTATAAGCTTCTGGAAGGGTTTTCGGTTGAAAGCTTGGAAGGGAAAATCTGGACAGCAAGTTTCTGATTATGGACAACAAGCTGCTAGTTAGTAAATGAGGTAGAAAATAAGAGGTTAATTCAACTAAAACTTGTGGGAATACAAGGGTAAGAAGTGATATGAGTTGTCTAAGTATCTAACACTCCATTAGGTGGTTTTACCTTGCTTTTTAGCTGTGTTAGATCTAGAATTGAGCTCTGAAATTTTATCTTCTCAACCGATTACTCGTTCTTTCCATACAGGTAGTTGTACTGGGGAGTTGATCTTGTGACTTGAGGTCTTGTGCTGATTTTGTGGTTGTTTTTGAGCCTTTTGATTTCATTTCTTAGTGAGTTAATTGTTTTACTTGCCTTCGGCTTTCGGGCTTGTTGCTAACTTATCTTAGTGGAATAGGATGGCTGGCAGAACTCGCAGCGCTCAGCCGGCTGGACATGATGAGGAGCTCCCGCCTCCTCCGACCATGGCTGAGGTTCTCGCTCAGATCGAGCGAAATCGTATGGATCAGACGCGGATCTTGGAGGTTATTGTGAGGAATACCTCCACTCCCTCTGGTGCCTCTCGATCTGGGGGAGGTGGTGGACATCAGTCTCGGAGGGGGGGACTCTCGGAGTTCCTTCGCACACAGCCGCCCACCTTCTCCCGGTCTGAGGACCCTCTTGACGCAGATGATTGGCTGCGTTTGGTTGAGCGGAAGCTCAACATTGCTTAGTGCCAGGATCAGGAGAAGGCACTCTTTGCATCCCACCAGCTCGAGGGTGCAGCCTCTCATGGTGGGAGAACTTCCCGCCATACAGCCCGCTGGCCATGTGGTCACTTGGGAGGAGTTTCACACTGCTTTCCATCGGGCCCATGTTCCCGCCAGCCTGATGAAGCTCAAGAAGGAGTTTCTTGCGCTCAAGCAAGGGCGCAGATCTGTGACTGAGTACTTGCATGAGTTCAATCATCTGGCAAGGTATGCTATTGCTGAGGTGGCCACTAATGAGGCCAAACAGGAGAAGTTTATGGAGGGCTTATCCGAGCAGCTGCAGGATAAACTCTCTATTGTTGACTTCTCGAATTCCAGACCTTGGTGGACAAGGCCATCATCGCCGACCATAAGGCGAGAGCACTGGGCGAGTCCCGCAAGCACAAGTGGGAGGCCCAGAAGTCAGCACGGGCCAGCCTCGCCCGTCCTCGTATTGGGCCAGCACCAGTGGCCCATTCTCAGGCTCCACTACCGCCGAGGCCGTCGGCACCAGCTCCTCGTCCCCTGCAGGCTGTGTTTCAGCCACGTGCACCTACGGCTCCGCAATGTGGCCTCTGCAATCCGACTGCCGAGGTCACTTGCTTCTCCTGCAACCAGAAGGACCACTATGCCAACAGTTGCCCTCAGAAGACTAGAGTGGCCCCTCGTCCTAATGGAGGACGCGGGCAAGGAAGCGGTCATCCACCTGACCAGAAGACTATCCAGAAGACTCAGGGTGTGGGAAGTGGCCGAGTCAACCACATCTCGGCTGAGGAGGCACAAGAGGCACCCGACGTTGTGTTGGGTACGCTTCTTGTCAATTCTCGCCCTGCTGCAGTATTGTTCAATTCAGGAGCTTCGCATTCCTTTATTTCAAGATTTTTGCTGCTGCTAGTGATCTTCACTGTGTTCCTTTGGGTGCTCATTTGCTTATTCGTTCTCCGGGTTCGGAAATGAGAGCTGATCAAGAATACTGGGATGTCCCCATTGAAGTCGAAGGAGTGTGATTCTTGGTGAATCTTATCCTTCTCAACTCAACGAGTTTGGATGTGATTCTTGGCATGGATTGGTTGTCCCAACACTTGGGGCAAATCAATTGTGCTAGGAAGGTTGTCTACCTCACAAGCCCCTCAGGTGAACAGGTTGGGTTTTTGCCGCAGCTGCAAGGGCTGCATCTTTGCGCACTTGAAGTGAAGCCAGCCTTGGAGATTCAGGATGTCCCCACAGTGGGTGACTTTGTGGATGTTGTCCCCGAATATTTTCCTGGGATGCCTCCAATTCGAGACCTGGAGTTCGTCATCTAGTTGTTGCTCGGTACTACCCCGATTTCGAAGAGGCCGTACTGAATACCTCCTAATGAGTTGGAGGAGCTGAAGAAGCAACTAGGAGAGCTTTAAGAGAAGGGTTTTATCCGTCCTAGCTCATCTCCTTGGGGTTGTCTAGTGATCTTTGTAAATAAGAAGGACAAGACTTTGCGCATGTGCGTTGATTACCGTCCGCTTAAGGAAGTAACGGTGAAGAACAAGTACCCTTTGCCCCGCATTGACGATCTGTTTGACCAGTTGACCGGAGCTCGGGTATTCTCCAATATTGACTTGAGATTAGGGTATCATTAAGTCAGGAACAGATCTGAAGATATTCCGATGACAGCTTTCGCTACTCGTTATGGCCTTTACAAGTACACCGTCATGTCTTTTGGCTTAACCAATGCTCCTGCATTATTCATGAACCTTATGAACTCAGTATTCATGGAGTATCTGGATAAGTTTGTTGTGGTATTCATTGATGGTATTCTTATCTACTCCAAGAGTGAAGAAGAGCATGCTGAGCATCTAAAGCTTGTGTTGGGAAAGCTGCGTGAGCACCAGTTGTATGCAAAGTTCAGCAAGTGCGAGTTCTGGTTGAAGGAAGTGGCATTTATGGGCCATGTTCTTTCAGTGACAGGCGTAGCCGTGGATCCTAGCAAGGTTAGTGTTGTGCTATCTTGGGGTCAGCCCAAGTCGGTCGCCGATGTATGGAGTTTTCTTGGTTTAGCAGGTTACTACCATCGTTTTATCGAGAATTTCTCCAAGATCGCGAAGCCAATGACTGAGTTTCTCAAGAAGGACAAGAAGTTTATGTGGTCCGCTGCTTATGATGAGAGTTTTCAGGAACTCAAGAAGCGTTTAACTTCAGCCCCAGTTCTTGTTCTTCCCGATGTCCACAAGAGCTTCGATCTCTTTTGCGATGCCTCTCGTCAGGGACTCGGATGTGTTCTTATGCAGGAAGGCAAGGTTGTGGCCTATGCATCAAGACAGTTGAGGCCTTATGAACTCAACTATCATACCCATGACTTGGAGTTAGCTGCGGCGGTTCATGCACTTAATATTTGATGACATTACCTAATCGGTAACCATTGTGAAGTGTACTCGGATCACAAGAGCTAGCTTGAAGTACTTGTTCACCCAACCAGATCTGAACCTCAGGCAAAGAATATGGTTGGAATTGATCCAAGTTTATGACATGGGTATTCAGTACCATCTGGGCTAGGCCAATGTCGTTGCCGATGCACTGAGTCGAAAATGTGTATTGCAATACCTTGATGCTCCACGAGCAGCAGCCCACCCTTCTTGAAGAATTTCAGCGGCTCAATTTGGGTTTTATTGAGCACGGTTCTGTTGCTACCTTGGTTGTGCAACCAACCTTGGTGGACCAAATCAAGGCTACGCAGCAATCGGATATTGGTGTCAGTAAAATCAAGCAGAACATCAGAAACGGGACAACCAAGTGCTTCTCGGAAGATGAGCATGGTGTTGTGTGGTTTGGACAGCGCCTTGTGGTTCCTAAAGTCATGGAATTGTGGGATTTGATTCTCCGCGAAGCCCATGAATCCCCCTTGTCCATCCATCCTGGGGCCACGAAGATGTATCAGGACCTTCGTTAGAGATTCTGGTGGACCCGAATGAAGCGCGAGATTGCCAAGTTCGTTGCCGAGTGCGATGTGTGTTGTCGTGTTAAGGCCGAGCATCAGCGTCCAGTAGGTCTTCTTCAGCCTTTGCCAGTGCCTGAGTGGAAGTGGGATTCCGTCGGCATGGATTTCATCACCGGGTTGCCCTGTACTTCTTCAGGGAAGGATGCCTTATGGGTCATCATTGATCGGTTGACGAAAGTAGCCCATTTTCTCCCAGTACGGGCTAAGATTGATGTGGGCCAGTTGGCGGACCTGTACATAACACGCATCGTGAGCTTGCATGATGTGCCACGAACGATTATGTCAGATCGTGGTTCTCTCTTCACCTCTCGCTTTTAGCATAGTTTGCAAGAGGCTATGGGACTCATCTTTCTTTCAGCTCAGCATATCATCCCCAAACTGATGGTCAGACGGAGAGGGTCAACCAAGTTTTGGAAGACATGCTCCGTGCTTGTGTTCTTTCCTATGGGAAGAAGTGGGAGAAGTGCCTGCCGTTCGCCGAATTTTTCTACAACAACAACTTTCAGGCTAGTCTCGATATGACACCTTTTGAAGCCTTGTATGGGAGAAGGTGCAGAACCCCACTGAACTGGTCAGAGACAGGTGAGAGGCAATTCTTCGGTCCAGATTCAATCAATGAGGTCGAAAGTCAAGTTCAGCTGATTCGCGATCATTTGCGCACGGCCTAGTCCAGGCAAAAGAGTTACGCGGATCGTCATCGCCGTGAGTTGAGCTTTGAGCCCAATGACTTTGTTTATCTCAAATTCTCACCTTTCAAGGGCCATCAGCGTTTCAGCGTCAAGGGCAAGTTAGCTCCTCGATATGTTGGGCCTTATCGCATTATCGAGAAGGTGGGAGCTATTGCCTACAGGTTGGAGTTGCTAGCTACACTTGAGGGGGTACATGATGTGTTCCATGTGTCCCATTTGAAGAAGTGTCTCCGTGTTTCATCCGAGGAAACTCCGTTGGAAAATCTCAATGTGCAAGAAGATTTGACCTAACACGAGCATCCAGTTCTTATTCTGGAAGAATCTGAACAGAAAACAAGGAATCGTGTCATCAAGTTCCTCAAAGTTCAGTGGTCGAATCATTCTGAGGATGAGGCAACTTGGGAGCGGGAAGATCGTCTTCGTGCAGACTACCTGTCTTTCTTCTCCGAGTAAACGGAATCTCGGGACGAGATTCTTCTAAAGGGGGGAGATTTGTAACATCCCAAGTATTTGGCTTGTATTTCAAATGTAAGAAAATGTGTAGAAATTAAAAACTTTTCTTACATCTTGTATTTCATGTATGTTCTGAAAAATTCTTGTAAAAGGATTATGGAAATACAAAACTACAAGTCTCTTTTGACCTAAACCTTGCCCTTCAAAAACTTTCTTGTCAAACCTTGTGATCATTCCTTGGAAATATTTTTACTAAGTTCTAGGGTTAATGTGTGACCCCTCTGAAAAGTTTCACAATTTTTTAGAAATTGTTTGAATATATTTAGGGGGCAGTCAAACCCTAGCTCAGCACCTTGCAGAATTTTTGGAGGAAAATTTACAGCATGAAAACCTCTAAAATGTTACACAAGGTCAATGTCCAAGTTAGCAAGCTCCTGTAAAATTTTTAGAATTTTTGGAGTTAGTTTGCTACCTCAAATCATTCTTCAAAGTTCAGCTTAAATTCAAAACCCTAATCTAATTCACTGTTGGCCTCGAGTCAGACCTGAGCCCAAGTCAATTGACTCGGTCGAACCAAGTTGTCAAGCCACACTCGGGCGCGGTCGTTGGGCACCTGTGTGAGCCGTTAGATCTCCATCCAACGCCTCGGACCTCCTCATGTGTCTTGGACCTCCGAAGCTCTTGAGCAATCCCAACCGTCCATCTCTAATCTAAGCGCTCACGACCACCCCGACCTCCCTCATTTGTTCTTCTTCTTCCTCAGCGCGCCCATACGTGCGTGCGCCATGGTAGGTGGGCGGAGCAGTGCCTGGTCACCTCGTGGGGCCCGGTAACGACTCTGAGCACCCCTTTTCAGCTATGTCAGCGTTAGGTCTGACCTCCACCTACTCCCTCCTCTTTTTCGTGCGCGGCGGAAGCTTTAGGTCACATTTGCCATTACACCTCGTACTCATGTAGCCGTTGACCCCTGCTACTTGAGCACCTTCGAGCTCCTCCTGGAGTTCCCCTTCAGCAATCTTTGCCACTTAGCTCTCCCTCTCTGTGTGTTTGAGCGCGAATCACCGAGGACCCCATTTTCGCCATTTTCGACCGATTCGAGCTCCTCATGTCGGTAGTGCTCCAGTGGTCCTCTTGGCCAGCTTTTCTTTTCTCTTTGGACCTCTGCTCGTCGCAAAGCTTTTCCCTAACTCCATTTTGGGTCACCTTCACAGAGCATGCCCAATTTGGAGTTTGCGCGGATTGCGGCCGAAAGTGCTCTTCTTCGTCCCCGACTCCGGTAAGGGCTTTTTCATTCAATTGATGGCTCTTGAACCTGCTCTGGGTCATCGCGAGACTATCCTCACCATTCTTTGTTCCTCTTTTCGCTCAGGAGCTCTTGTCCCTGTTGTCGTCTTCGTCTCCGGTGTCGGTCTCCACTGCCAGAGCTTCTCCGACTTCCTTTGGACCTCCTCTGGACTCAGGTGTGTTTGCAATAACCCCCTAGTGCTCAAGAACCTATTAGATTAGATTGGGGCGAAGCTTTTTTGCATTTTCGTATTTTGCCGTAGTTGCTCCTCCGCCCCTCTCTAGCTCGCCGGCGTTTTAGGCCAGCTCCGCCGTCGAGAGTGCCCTCATTGTGTGCGCAATAGTATTGTGCATGTTTTGACACCTTTTTTTCGTGCTGTCGTGGTCGGGGTCACTGGCGGCGAGTCGGCATGCAAAGCGCGAGGCTCTGTACTGTTGTCGTAAGATTTGGCAAAGTCCAGGACCTCCTAGGGTTCATCGTAGCCGTTAAGGACTACCTCAGGTTAAATTTTCACCGTAGGATCTTTCTCTACGAAAACTTTAGATGCAAGGCCTCTTAGGTTAGATCCTAGCTGTTTAAGACCTCCCTGGCTTAATCTTAGCCGTTAGGATCACCCTTGCGCGAAATGACCACCCCGTGGTCGTTTTTGTAAAAACCACCCTCGGGACCGCCCTTGGGGTCCTCTTTGCAAAAGACCATTGGTCTTTTGTAGAGAAAACCTCAGGACCTTCCCTTCCCGCAAGTCTTAACCTTTAAGACCACCCCTGGCCAGATCTTGACCGTTCAGGACCTCCTAGTGGAGATCTGAGCCGTCAAGACCTCCCTCTGTTTAGACCTCTACCGCTAGGACCTCCCTCGCATAGATCTTGACCGTTAAGACCTCCCCCTGCGAGATCTTAGCCGTCGGGATCTCCCTCCGTTAGATTTTGACCGTAGGACCTCCCTGTCAAATCTTAGCCATCAGGACCTCCTTCAATTGCCATCTTAACCGTTGAGATCTTCCGCCGTGAAGATCTCGGTTGCTAGGACCACCCTAGTCTAGATCTTGGCCGTCCAGGACCTCCTCTGGTAGATCTTAGTCGTTCCTAACCTAATTCCTTAGGACCTCTCCTTGTAGATCTGGACCATCAGATCAGGATCTGACGATCACGACCTCCTCATCGCGCGTGGAGATCCTCCGCGCGGGCCTTCGCGTGCGCTGTGCCGATCACTTGTCGGGGTCGTTGCATTCAATCTCAACGGCCTAGACCTCCTCAGCGCGCATGTGCGCAGGCGCTGTGCTCCCGTGCGCCGTAGCCATTGGATTCGATCTCAACGGCCACGACCTCCCCGTTTGACTTAGAATTTTAGAGCAGCCCGAGAGTTGCTTTTTCTTTTCAAACTGTTAAATGTTTTAAATTTCAAAAATACATAACTTATTCATTTTAGCTCCTCTTAGGGTGATTCAAATTGTGTTAAATTTCCGTAGAACTGAACATTAATTTAAAAATGTATTTAGGCACTGTTCTGTACCAGAAAATGTGTTTAGTGAATTATCTTGCTAGCATTAAATATTGCTCTAGAAATTCTTTAAAACTTGTAAAATGCATATGTTGTTCTCTGCAAATCCAAACTGAGCAAACTAAAATGTATTAGGTTCCTCTGTGATTATGCTTTAGTTTAGTATAAGTCTTATGCATATTCTCAAATCTGAAAGATATAATACAATAGTTTCACAATTTAGAAAAATCATAAGTAATTCAATTTAACTCAAAATGAAGTAAATCCAGTTTTGCTGTTCTTAGAATGCCATGTTCTATCTACCATAAAAATTCCAGGTTCTAGATCTGTAACACCCCATCCTAACATGAGCCTGGAATGCTACTGAAGGAAATATTAACAAAGCTAAACTTGGACAGTCTACTAAATTTCGGCAGAACCTCTTTTGTATAGTTACTATACGGAGGTTCCCAAAAGATAGAAAGTAGATCATAACTAAATATTTCCAACATCCAATATCATCACTAAGAATTAAAAACATGCTACTCAACTAGAACATATTCAAAGTTAACCAAAGTACGTTACTCATCATTATTACAAATAACCTCGATGCATGAGGCCTAACCATGATCATTTCTTAAGCAGTTCGCTTAATTATTAATGGACACTCTCAGAAGATTAATCAACTTTTAAAGAAGCGTGACAGTGTGTGACTCCAACTCAAGTCTACTTCCTCCCATGCATGCCGTTCTTGCAAAAGGTACCTAAAACACAACAAAAGCAAGGGTGAGCCCAAAGACTCAGCAAGTACCAATAATGAAACATTAAACTCACAATTACAACATCAACACTCCATTCCAAAACTTTACTCGAGAAACATATCACATGATGTATGAATGCAAATATGCAATGCATCTTTTCTTTCTCTTCCACTTTTTCGCATTTCACTGGTAATGCGAAATATGCGACCGCCGCCGCATACCATGCCTGTGCTCGCAAGCACAGGGACCAATTGCCCAATACTCCGCAAGTAAAGGGGACCTCAAGCCCACACTCCACAAGTGTGGGGACCTTAAGCCCGTCATATACATGACGGGGATCTCAACAAATGCTTACTCACCACGTGACCAAGTCTTCATTATGTCAACATGATGCATATGAACAAATCTTGAATCATCATAATCATACCTCCTCAGCAACATCACTTATGAATTTAACTCATTCATACTTCTATCATTCATGTTCATAGACATTCATACAGTCAAGCAACCATGCATAATACATATTTTCACAACATTAATAATCATGGTCAACAACATCTATAACACTCTAGCATCCATAGATATCACATTTATTCACAATACTAGCAAACAAGTACTTGCCTTAACCGTGCAGGGACGAAAGACGCGGAGAGGGTGCTGCCCCTGGAACCAATCCCTCACCTGAATATAAATATAAAGCATGCTAAGACAACCATACTGAACCAAAACTTAGCCAAAAGCACAACCGCACTCGCTACACTCTCAAGCGCATTCCCAATTCCAACTCCTAAATATCGATCTGTCCCCTCTATGGACAGCCATAATTTAAAATTCATATATTTTTTTACGGGAGTCCAAATGAGGTGTTCTTGGACTTCATTGAAAGGTTATCAATTTTCCCAACTAAACCTAGTTGGTGCGACTTCCTGATTCGGCCATCTAATACCCCTATCATAATAATTAACAGAACATCGATTTCACGTCAGGTTCTCTAGACAGTACACTAAAACTATCATAACTTTCAGCTCGTTTGTCTAAATTTCACGTTCTTGGGCTTCCCTGAAAGCTACGACAATTTTCTAAAACTGTTGTTATACTGAGATCCTCTAATTTTCCTTTTAACTTTTCTTTCAAGTCAGATTACTAAAACCTGTCAGAATACCGATAGATTTGCAGAACAGTAGCGCTACAAAATTCATAACTTTTGAACCGCTCATCCAAACGATGCGATCTTGTACTCTAAAGAAAGGTATCGACGTCGCCTACAATTCTCTAGGAGGCGTACTGATCATATTCTGCCGCTAAATAACTCAAAAATGTCACCCAACCCGATCTTCTCTAGTCAGACCTAAATACCGACATTGCTAAAGATCAATTAACCCACCAATTGAAAGGGGATCGGGTCTTACCATTTAAGAACCGCCGCCGAACGTGATGAACACCATGTGACCCCTCTTCCTCTCCCTTCTCTCTTCTTCTTCTTCCTACTTCTTGGCTGGCCACGAAGGGGAGGGGAGGTGGAGACGCAAGGGGAGGGGAAAGGAGGTGGAGATGCAATGGGGAGTGGAGGGGTTGCTATAGTGATGACGCTACAGTGCATGCTACATTATCATGGCTGCCCCCCTCTACTTGGATGGTTTCCCTAATGGGCCAAGGTGTTGTGGGCTTTCAGCCCACAACCTAAGTTTTTCGAATTACGCAAAAATCCCCCTGAACTTCTGTTAAAACCACTCTCTCTATTCAATTCTCCTCCCTACAATCTTTCTTCTCACTTAAATAAATATTTGGGGTATTACATTCTACCCCCCTTAAATGGAATTCGACCCCGAATTCTAACCACGCTCTACACTAAAGAACAATCACAACTAGAATTTACCAACAATACCACACACCTGCTGTGAACAATTCTGGATATTGCTCGCATATGCGAGACTTCAATTCCCAAGTCGTTTTCCTCTCGGACTTATAGGATTACCGCACCTTGATGCAAATAATGTATTAAACCTCATCACTCGTACCAACCTAACTAGAACCACTCAACGGACATGACTCGAAGATGCGGTATTACTCGTTGATCAACGGCTCTTATGAAACCTCACACTCTAAATACCTCAAGCATTATATCAACACCGGGTCATACAAAATGTTATATACCGCGCTCCAGGACTCGAGACAATTCTAGCGAATTGCTATCTTCCAAAATCCCCGCAACTTCCAGAACAAACCAAATATACTCTAGGCTATCATTCCCTTTGGGGACCAAACCACAGAACTTCAACATAAATATATGTAACTCTTGTTTCATCTCTCAGTCGACCTCTTCATCCTAATAAGGAGAACCTTTGTTAAGCAGGGACGCGCAACACAACTTATTTTAAGCAAACTTTAATAATCAGAGCTCAGCAGAAAACAAAAGATTCACAATGCCACCCACTCTTAACCAACTTTCCTCTAAAAACACTCAAATCCGAAATTGAAGATTCATCATGAAAATCTTTTCACATTCCAACTAGGCAGTTTATAAATAAACACCACATAAGTCAAAAGAGAAATCGTTCGAATGCCCAAATCAAACACTTCATTTATTTTCCTGAACCAGAAGGAACCGCCTTGCCGACATAGAGTCAACTCAAATTGTAAGTGTTCGCCATCATAAAAACCCAACTCCAACAAGAATCAATAGAACACTTCTCTACTTGAGAAAACATTCTTTTCTCAGATGTCCTTTTAAGAAATAAACATTCTTCAAAATCTTGGATTTCCAAATCATCAAACTTACTCCTTCCTCTTAACCGACAACCCCAAAATGATCCTCAAACCGAAAGAACAACCACACTTATCTAGATGGACTCTATTAATCCACACAAGAATTTTCTAGTCCACTCATATATCAAAGAATTATTTTTTTGACAACTGGTTCCCAACACCTCAATAAAGATTTTTCACCCGCAACCACATCACCTCATTCTGTTAAAGATAATCAAATTGAAATTCTCAGCGCACATACTCATTTACTACACCCAAAGGATTCTATCAATGATCAACACTATTCGGAATCCACTTTTGTTCTTCTTCTTCTACACATAATATTGGGCCACCGAGGTCCTAGCATTGAAAGGCAAAACCCAAATTTAACCTCCAAGTCTCCTATAATGAATTTCTGGCATGATTGATAGGAAATCCTCAAATTCTTTTACTAACTTTTCACACAGCTCAACAATAACCTCAGTCATTAGTATCAATGTTCCTCACTAACCAAGTAATCGCCCAAGGCGTTTCATTTCACCAATCTTGGACCTTCACTAAACCACACCAATCAATTTTCAGCTACATGACCACAATATACCCATTTGCAATACCCTCACTGATGGCTACGGTGGCCCGATCTTCCGATAGGTTCGATTGATTTCGTCGTGAGGACGTTGACGCTTTGAGGCTTTCGACCAGCAGATCGTCACCTCGCAATTCGCTACACCCGCACGACTGTCGTTATCAACCACGCTCGCACGCGATTGACCTTACCACGAGGGTTATTGTTCCTGCAAGCAATCGAAGCAACTCACAAGAACAAGGAAGATGCAATCTGAATTATATTGCGAATATGAATGAAGTTCACAATGTGGGTTCTCAAACCGATAAACGCGAACCGCAAAGTGGCGTAATAATCTAAGAAAACCCGACCAACTAAAGGCGGCGGACCACTATTTATAGGAGGAAGAGGGAGGGGGGAAAGAACCCTAGGTGGCCGGCCCAAAAACCCTAAGGTAGTGTTGATACAAGGCCCTCGGCCCAAAGTGAGGTGGCGCAGCACCAGATATAAGTGATCTTCGACCAGGTAATCGGATCTCCACACTCTACGACCACGAGCAGTCGAAGCA
Source organism: Ampelocalamus luodianensis (assembly GCA_036346255.1). NCBI lineage: Eukaryota > Viridiplantae > Streptophyta > Magnoliopsida > Poales > Poaceae > Ampelocalamus > Ampelocalamus luodianensis. The sequence continues at coordinate 22,554,303 of CM070631.1, read as the reverse complement.
ATTCTACGACCACTCGTCAGGCAGTCGTAACCTTCCCTAAGACCACTCGCTAGGCAGTCGTAACCTCCCTTTGACCATGCAGTCAACGTCTTCCCACGACCAATCCACGTGTGGTCGTAAACCTTCTCGATCAATATGTGGTGGAAGTAGAGCAGCCTGATTGGAGGTGGAGTGGTGGTCGTATCCGAAGGGCTGATGTCCTCATCACTCACTAATTGACCAAGATTCAAACATACTCAATCACTAATGTCAATAAATAATATATTCTTTGACCAAGATATCCTTAGAGATAATCTAACGCCCATAGGGTTACTCACTGAGGCCGAGTCATGCTTGACAATAGCTCAACAATCTCTGCTATCCCATTAATTAACATGACGATTATATGTTTTTTCCACACTGCTACTCACATTAAGCTACACCATCATAATTCTTCTACACAATCTTACCGAGTACCCAATTGCGATACTCTAATAAATTTGTCAAGATTTTCATACATTCTAATTCTAATGTTCTGTCAAAATGAACAAAAGATCTTGGACCACATCTCTTTATAGGTTCTACTAGTTGCGACACGTAATCAGTTAGCTCCAAAGACAAACATTCTATTTAAATCGAGCCCTCTCTAAGGATTAATCTAATAAATCAATTTACTCAATGCCTCTCAAACAACTTGACACATAAAGGTTCACAAAATCATCTACTAGACCACCACTATCAAGTTGCCAATTCACAACCGAAGGGACTTTGCAATACAGTTCATTAACCCCTTTCTTAGAAAAAAGAGGCAAACAAAAATCATTTTCAGCACATAGGAAAAATATTACCACTTACAATAGTTACAAGTTCTAGAGAAACAATCAAATAGCAAAGATCTCAGAAAACAAAAGAGCTGATCATAGTTGAGGGCACACGTTCCACAACCAGAGTGTATCAAACCTCAAACGAGAATAAAACATTGGTTTTGGGATTCAGGAAACTCTATTGGGCAAACAAAAGCTTAGGCAAAAATCGATAAACTATAAGCTACAAAGCTTGATTTCAAACTGAAATACTCCTACTTAACTCTTTCCTTTAACAAAGAAAACGACTTCCGTTAGTTACAGCATCACCATGCCAACACCAACAAGAAGAGATTTCAAGACCACAACACATAAACTACTTAGGAACCGACAAAACCTCTTAGCACATCACTTTGCTCAAAACAATTTCAGCTACCGCATCAACATGAGGTCTGAAAGATTACAAACGCGTGACTAGAAGCATTTTCATTTAATCAATGTCAGGTGAGCGATCCAATTCCCTTATACCAAACATTCAATAGTATCATCATAATCCCTTACTGACAATCTCACTAACAATGAAATAATACACTCCTAGCGAGAATCATCATAGCCTCTTATCTCATCATAAATCTCTCCAAAAGAAACACCCTTCAACTATCATTGACAATTGTCTCTATCACGTATACAAATAGGGTCCTACTGCTATTTATAGTCATATATCTATTTATGAACACAGAGTCAACATTCCACTTTATGCTCAGAGTTTAATTAAGGATTTAATAACATCATCTCCTTTAAACACCGGGTTTCGCAAGGTACTACCTCAACATTCATCTAATCCGATATACATGTTTCAATCTAGCAATTAAGTATAATCATCAAGTTATCAGCTTATAAAAATTACTAGATTGATATCCTGTAAGTCATTGTTCAATCACATCCTTAAACATAATCATCACTAATAGGTAGATTAATCCATTGGAACACATTACTCCAAATTATCCAATAAATTTACCAAATTCCACAATCCTAATGATCAGACCAATTCATCAATATCTTACACTTCTTAATATAATCGTGGATTCCTAGTATGTGTAGTCATACCATTAAACAAGTTCATCATGTAACTACTCCATGACAACATCAAATCTTTCACTTCACTTCCAAGGATCTTGGTTAAGATCGATTACGCATCAAACTACAGACCCAACTTGATAACTCATACATTATCAATTTATCTTTTATGCGTGGAACCTCTCACATAACACAACAAAACATTTCAAAATAGTTTTTGATATTTTCTTTCTCAAAGAGGATGCACGAAATTTCAACGTTCCAACTACTCCAAAAGAAGTGCATAAAGTCGAAACGTACTTCAATGGAGTTGGTAAATGATATCTTCTGTCATAAAAACACCAAGCGAATAAATGGGTCAAGTTTGCCAACAAGAAGGTAGAACTCTTCTGAAGAGGAACAATATTGCTAATGACAACGTTTACAAGTAGCAAGAATAGCTCAAGAGTCAGAAAAGATAATATTTGCTCTGTAAAACAAATACAAACCAATTGAAAACCATCGACTGCATTGTAACCACTATCCAAAGAAGGTTCATCAACCGCAAGCGGCTCAACAGTTGAAAAAAACAATGTTCGCTTTAAGGGTCAAATTAAATAAATGGAAACACATCGACTGGAATAAGAACTACTAACCTTAAGAGAAATTCATCAAGCCCAACTAGACAAGAGTTAACCAAATTCAAATTCAAGGAAGAGAACAACTTCTGTAAAGATACTCACTATCACGCCAGTACTAAGATATCCGAGGTAACCACTTCACTAATCTCTTACTACGAACAGTGGTCTAAGCTGGTAAAGCCCAGGGCCACAACCACAACCTCAACCTCTCAACATCTATTATCCTCACACATAACAATCATATAATCAGTTAATAAGCAATCTTACTATATTCATATCAACAATCATCAATGTGATATAACAGAACCATAGATGCAATGCAATAACTTGACCCACCTCATCAGCACGGTGTGTCAAACTTTTAAGTTGATTAGCCATTCGCAAATTTTTAATTAATCTAGTCACCCGACCTCTGACCATCTGTTACCAATCAGAACACCCACCTAACATGAGCCTGGAATGCTACTGAAGTAAACATTAACAAAGCTAAACTAGGACAGTCTACTAAATTTCGGCATAACCTCTTTTGTATAGTTACTATACGGAGGTTCCCAAAAGATAGAAAGTAGATCATAACTAAATATTTCCAACATCCAATATCATCACTAAGAATTAAAAACATGCTACTCAGCTAGAACATATTCAAAGTTAACCAAAGTATGTTACTCATCATTATTACAAATAACCTCGATGCAGGAGGCCTAACCATGATCATTTCTTAAGCAGTTCGCTTAATTATTAATGTACACTCTAAGAAGATTAATCAACTTTTAAAGAAGCGTGACAGTGTGTGACTCCAACTCAAGTCTACTCCCTCTCATGCATGCCGTTCTTGCAAAAGGTACCTAAAACACAACAAAAGCAAGGGTGAGCCCAAAGACTCAGCAAGTACCAATAATGAAATATTAAACTCACAATTACAACATCAACACTCCATTCCAAAGCTTTACTTGAGAAACATATCACATGATGTATGAATACAAATATGCAATGCATCTTTTCTTTCTCTTCCACTTTTTCGCATTTCACCGGTAATGCGAGATATGCGACCGTCGCCGCATACCATGCCTGTGCTCGCAAGCACAGGGACTAATTGCCCAATACTCCGCAAGTAAAGGGGACCTCAAGCCCACACTCCGCAAGTGTGGGGACCTCAAGCCCGTCATATACATGACGGGGATCTCAACAAATGCTTAGTCACCACGTGACCAAGTCTTCATTATGTCAACTTGATGCATATGCACAAATCTTGAATCATCATAATCATATCTCCTCAGCAACATTACTTATGAATTTAACTCATTCATACTTCTATCATTCATGTTCATAGACATTCATACAGTCAAGCAACCATGCATAATACATATTTTCACAACATTAGTAATCATGGTCAACAACATCTATAACACTTTGGCATCCATAGATATCACATTTATTCACAATACTAGCAAACAAGTACTTGCCCTAACCGTGCAGGGACGAAAGACGCGGAGAGGGTGCTGCCGTTGGAACCAATCTCTCACCTGAATATAAATATAAAGCATGCTAAGACAACCATACTGAACCAAAACTTAGCCAAAAGCACAACCGCACTCGCTACACTCTCAAGCGCATTCCCAATTCCAACTCCTAAAGATCGATCTGTCCCCTCTGTGGACAGCCATAATCTAAAATTCATATCTTTTTGTAAGGGAGTCCACATGAGGTGTTCTTGGACTTCATTGAAAGGTTATCAATTTACCCAACTAAACCTAGTTGGTGAGACTTCCTGATTCGGCCATCTAATACCCCTATCATACTAATTAACAGAACATCGATTTCACGTCAAGTTCTCTGGACAGTACACTAAAACTATCATAACATTTAGCTCGTTTGTCCAAATTTTGCGTTCTTGCACTTCGCTGAAATCTACGATAATTTTCTACAACTTTTGTTATACTAAGATCCTCTAATTTTGTATTTAACTGATCGTTCAAGTCAGATTACTAAAACCTGTCAGAACACCGACAGATTTGCAGAACAGCAGCACTATAAAATTCATAACTTTTGAACTGCTCATCTAAACGATGCGATCTTGTACTCTAAAGAAAGGTATCGACGTCGCCTACAATTCTCTAGGAGGCGTACGGATCTGATTCGGCCGTTGAATAACTCAAAAATGTCACCCAACCCGATCTTCTCTAGTCAGACCTAAGTACCGACATTGCTAAAGATCAATTTACCAACCAATTGAAAGGGGATCGGGTGTTACACTTTAAGAACCAGGGAGGCGCAGGTGCTGTCAGGATCACATGCTATCGAGATATTCAGAAAGTTCAGAGAAAACAATTACAAGGGGGAGATGGGGTTCAGAGCAAAGTCGGCAAAGGGATGAAGTCTTTGCTGTTTTCACTTAAGCATCTGGACGGCCAAGATGTGAAATGGAGGGCGCGCAAATGCAGATCCAAGGGAAGACATTGAATGCAACCATTTACATTATGCACTATTCACTGTAACCTGTTGTTTTAATTACCGAACTTGTAAACATTCAGTTCAGTTAAACCCGAGTGATGCTAGGAAAGGGGTTTTAATACCCTGAAGGAGATAATGAAAGAAGTAACGAAAAGCATATTCCTAGTGTTCTTTAGCTCTAGAGTAAAGTAGACAAGAACCCTAGCAGTCGCAGTCTCGTTCTCTCCTTTACCAACACGAAATTTTTCCCCAAATCGTCATACTCTTTCTTGGGTCTTGACAAGGGTATCAGAGCGCGACGACTCTCGGAACCAAGATCGAATTGGGTTGGCAGGAGCCGCTGTAAAATCCCCAGATTCGATCGGAGGAAGCAGGCAATGGTGGTTTTGGGTTGAGGGAAAAGCAGTTACCAATCATCCACCACATAGCACAGATCTGTAATCATCATGGTGGTCACAACAAGATCGTAGTCCCAAGAATCTCTAGCTGTAAGGGAGGAGGTGGCTGAAGTACGATCTGACCTCGTGAGGTTGAAGGAAGACATTGTAGATCTTAAGAATCTGAGATCAGATGTAACGGAAATTAAAGAAATGATGAAGCAAATGTGGGGAAAATTTATGGGAGGAATGGCTGAATCGCAAGGAAATCAGTGGGAGAAGGGAAAGAAGGTGGTAGAACAGGCTAGTAACAATGATGGCGGCCTGGAGACTTTAGTGGGCTTTGGATCGGAGATTCCGGTTAGAAGAAGCTCTGACGTACGTTTTGAGATAGAACCCCTTGCAGGAAAATCTGGATTTCACCTAGTGTTTACTCCAGCAGTGAGAACCACAATTTCCACACCAACACCTCATCTGAATATGTATGCCAAGGGCAATGAATCTGGCCTATTTGATTCTCAGGGTGATATGGAGAACACCAGGGTCTTCAATATGAGATCATCTACTGGAATGGGTATGAATCAAGGAGAAGGTTAGTGCTATCCTGGAATATTACTAGTAGATGAGCAGAGAAAACCATACATGGGTACATCTAACCACAACTCCTATTATGTTGAGGCTATTATCAAGGGGCCTAGGTTAGAGATACCACTGTTCTCAGGTGATGATGCAATGAATTGGTTGAAGCAATGTGAAAAGTTTTTTTAAAATTTCGGGTACTCCTCAAAATCAGTGGGTAAACTTGGCTACTACACATTTCCATGGAAGGGCTGCTACCTGGCTGATGAACATGGGGATTCCTTGGCAGATTCTTACCTATCCACAACTATGTGCAATGGTTAGTGATCGATTTTCCACTGCTAATGCCCATGAAGCAGTAGAGCAATTACAAAATATCAAGCAATATGCAACCCCAGTGATAAACTACATTGACAGGTTTGAAGAATGTGTGGAAGTAGTGAAGAGAGACCATCCATATCTGCATGAGTAATTTCTATTGAGTTGTTTCATTGGGGGTTTGAGAGGAGATATCAAGTATGATGTCAGCAGTCAAAAACCTCAAGGTATGATTGAAGCTTATTGGCTTGCTAAAACTTATGAGAAGGCTGCTGCTGCTAAGTGGAGCACTACACCAGGGAACTTCAACCGGAACAAATTCCCTAATAAGAACATGGATTATAATCGAGGAAACAATCCGAAGGGGCAGAACAATAGGCCAGACAATGAGAAAAACACCCCCACCAATGGTGGAAAAGAGGGACCAAAAGTGTTGGTACTGCAAAGAGCCTTGGAGTAAGCAACATAGATGCAAATCTAGGAGAACCATTCACATATTGCAAGAAGTAGAGGAGGAGGATAGTGATACAGAGGGACAAGAGGAAGATGAATCACAGGAATCTAGTTACAAAACAGCACCTGACAGTCCTGAGCATGAGGAACCTCAGGGACAACTCATGCAAATATCAGAATATGCAGTGGGAGGAACAACAGGCCCAGCCACATTCTCTTTGATTACCTATGTGGAAGGAAGAAGAGCAGTGGCATTGGTGGACAGTGGAAGTACCCATACTTTTATGGACTATGATTTTGCTTTGGGAGGCAGTTATACCCTGAGAACAACTGGGTGCAAGAAGGTAAAAGTAGCAGGAGGGGGAGAATTGGTATCAGATACTATGACTCAGGATCTTCGGTACAAAATTCAAGGCCTTAAGTTCTGTAATTCTTTTAAGTTGCTTAAACTAAATAGCTATGATATTGTGTTGGGGGCTGATTGGATATATGAATATAGTCCAATTGGGTTGGACTTGAAGAAGAGAACACTCTCCATCATGAAACAAGGCAAATCTGTAATGTTCCAGGATCATACTCTTCTAGGAAAGAGATGCATCATCAAGGCTCAGAAATTGAGGAAGATGGTTAAGAAAGGTGTGATGGGTTGCCTTATCCACATTCAAAAACTAACTCTAGAGGAGTCTAAACAAAAGTTGAAATATCCAAAGGAGATAGAAGCATTGTTGAGAAGTTTCAATGACATCTTTCAAGAACCTGAAGGGTTGCCACCTAGAAGGGGGGTGATCATGCGATTCACCTGAAACAGGGAGCTGAGCCCCCTAACTTGGGACCTTACAGGGTCCCACACCATCAGAAAATAGCAATGGAAGAGATCATCAATAAGATGCTGAAAACTAAGGAGATTAAACATAGTATGAGCCCATATGCCTCCCCTGCAGTTATGGTAAGAAAGAAGGATGGAAATTGGAGGTTATGTGTGGATTATAGACAATTAAACAGCATCACTATCAAGAATAAGTTTCCAATTCCAGTTATTGAAGACCTTTTAGATGAACTGAATGGGGCTCATGTTCTGTCTAAACTAGATCTGAGGTCTGGTTATCACCAAATTCGAATGGTGGATGAAGATATGCCTAAAACTGCATTTCAAACACACATGGGACATTATGAGTACTCAATGATGCCCTTTGGCCTTAATAATGCCCCTGCAACATTCCAAACACTTATGAATGAGATTTTTGAAAAACAGCTCAGGAAGTCGGTTCTTGTTTTCTTTGATGACATCTTAGTGTATAGCAAGACACTTGAGGAACATTTAGAACATCTATGTGAGGTACTAAAGACACTCAGAAAACATAAATTGTTTGCTAAGTTAGCCAAGTGCATCTTTGCAACTGATCAGGTAGAGTATTTGGGACACATTGTGTTAGGATCGGGTGTGGCTACAGATCCAAGGAAGATTGAGGACATTTTGAACTGGCCTACTCCCAGTAACATTACTAAGCTCAGGGGGTTCTTGGGGCTAACTGGCTACTATAGGCGCTTTGTGAAAGGCTACGGCAAGATTTGTAGACCTTTGCATGATGCACTCAAGAAGGGGAAGCTCCAATGGGGAGAAGAACAACAGCTGGCATTTGATCTTCTCAAAACAACAATGACCACTTGTCCAGTATTAGCATTACCTGATTTCAATAAACCATTTATATTGGAGACGGATGCTTGTGGTCTGGGAATTGGAGCTGTTCTTATGCAATAGGGAAGACCTTTAGCATATTACAGCAAGGCTTTAGGGGTAAAAGCTAGAGCTCAATCAATTTATGAAAAGGAAGCCATGGCCATACTTGAAGCACTTAACTTAAAAGATGGAGGCATTACTTTTTGGGGAATCAACTAGTGATCAGAACTGATCAGAAAAGCCTTAAATACATGACTTCTCAAAGGTTGGTGGAGGGAATACAACACAAATTGCTACTGAAACTACTGGAATTTGATTACACTATTGAGTACAAGAAAGGGAATGAGAACAAGGCAGCCGATGCCCTATCTAGGAGAGATGTTGTGGAGAGTGAAGCAGGTACTTGCATGGTATTAACCACTGTAACACCAGAATGGATAGAAGAGGTTAAAGAAAGTTATGTGAACGATAACTCTGTCAGTGCATTGATACAGGAAATACAGACAAACTCCGGTTCTGATACTTTGTATACATTGACAGAAGGCATTATTAGGTACAAAGGAAAGATTTCTGTGGGAGAATCCACTAATGTAAGATAGACCCTTTTAGAAGCATGTCATTCATCAGCTATTGGAGGTCACTCAGGGGTAAGAGCCACTTATCACAGATTAAAATTGTCCTTTTATTGGCCAAGAATGAGGAAGGATGTGGAAGCAATGGTAGCTGAGTGCCCAGTGTGCCAAGTGACCAAGGTTGAACATGTACACATACCTGGGTTACTAGATCCTCTAGAGATTCCAGATATGGCATGGTCTCATATAAGTATGGACTTTATTGAAGCTTTACCTAAATCAAGAGGGAAGGAGGTTATTTTAGTGGTGGTGGATAGGCTGGCTAAGTATGCTCATTTCATACCCCTAAGCCATCCTTACACTGTCCAAGATGTAGTCCAGGTCTTTATGGATCACATATATAAATTACATGGAATGCCAATGGCAATAGTTAGTGATAGGGACAGAGTCTTCACTAGCAGGTTCTTCCAAGAAGTTTTCAAAGCCTTGCAAGTATCTTTGAGATTCAGTACGGCCTATCATCCCCAATCTGACGGACAGACTGAGAGAGTTAACCAATGTCTGGAATCGTATTTGAGATGCATGGTTTTCTAGGAGCCAAGATGTTGGATGAACTGGTTACCCCAAGCAGAATGGTGGTACAACACCTCATACCATACCTCCTTGAAGATGACTCCATTCCAAGCACTATATGGGTATCCACCACCCCAATTCGGTACAATCACTCTTTCCAATAATGTTTTACCTATAACTCGACTAACATTGGAAGAGAGGGAAAAGATAACTCAAGAACTCAAACAGAACCTGCTGAAAGCTCAGAATAGAATGAAACAGTTTGCTGATAGAAATCGATCAGAACGTCAATTTAATGAATGGGATATGGTTTATCTTAAGATGCAACCTTATAGGCAGAATGCATTTGGTTTAAGGGGATCACTCAATCTCAGATCCAGATACTATGGGCCTTTCCGAGTTCTCAAGAGAGTAGGCAAGGTTGCATATCACCTGAATTTGCCAGAGGAGGCTGCAATTCATCCTGTGTTTCACGTGAGCCAACTCAAGAGACATCTGGGATCCAGGGCTGTACCATCTCTTAATTTACCACTGGTCGGCCCAGATGGAAAGATCAAGACTGAACCATTGAAAATCCTGGAGCACCGGATTGTGCAGCAAAAGGGAGAGGTTGTGGCACAGTGGTTAGTTCAGTGGCAGAACTTAGCCCCGAATGAAGCCACATGGGAAGATGTATCGTTTATAAGAAAAGTATTTCCTAGCTTCCAAACTCGAGGACAAGTTTGATTTTTAGAAGGGGGTAATTGTCAGGATCACATGCTATCGAGATATTCAGAAAGTTCAGAGAAAACAATTACAAGGGGGAGATGGGGTTCATAGCAAAGTCGGCAAAGGGATGAAGTCTTTGTTGTTTTCACTTAAGCATCTGGACGGCCAAGATGTGAAATGGAGGGCGCGCAAATGCAGATCCAAGGGAAGACATTGAATGCATCCATTTATATTATGCACTATTCACTGTAACCCGTTATTTTAATTACCGAACTTGTAAACATTCAGTTCAGGTAAACCCGAGTGATGTCAGGAAAGGGGTTTTAATACCCTGAAGGAGATAATGAAAGAAGTAATGAAAAGCATATTCCTAGTGTTCTTTAGCTCTAGAGTAAAGTAGACAAGAACCCTAGCAGCCGCAGTCTCGTTCTCTCCTTTACCAGCATGAAATTTTTCCCCAAATCGTCATACTCTTTCTTGGGTCTTGACAGGTGCGAGGCGGCCGTAGGCCGGGCCGAGCGCACGGCGGCAAGCCGGGCCACAGAGGTCGGTGGCGGCGCTTGGCGACGGGGAGACGAGCCATAGGGGCACGGGTGGACCGGAGGCGGTGCAAGCGCAGGCGCGGTGGACGAGCGCGGCGGCGCGGTCGGTGCGATGCGGCCGAGCAGAGGCGCTCAAGGACCGGCCGAGCTGGGAGCAGGAGTTGGGCGTGGGCCAAGGCGGCGCTAGGACGCAGGCGAACAGGCGGCGGCAGGGTGTGGGCGGCGCGTCAGCAACCGCGTCGGAGCCAAGCGGTGCAGGGGAGAAAGCCGCCCGGAGGAGGACCCAGGAGAGCTTCGGCCGAGGCTTTCACCAAGAAGAAGAAAGAAACGGAGAAGAAATGGAAGGCTGCTGTGGAGGATTGGATCGAGTAGGGTTAGCACTTGCGCAACCAAAAAAGGGCGCGGTCCTGAAAACTCTCCCGAGTATAAGCAAGCACTACTACACACAGCCTCATCACAGACGGTTCGAACAGTCATCACATACGGTTTCGAACCGTTTGTGTTTTTGTACGTCTGTGATAAACTGGCGGTTATCACAGACGGTTAAAAATCCGTCTGTGATAAGTCACAACACAGACGGTTCTAATTATATAACCGTCTGTGCTATCTAATTATCACAGACGGCTCTATTCAAGAACCGTCTGTGATATGCACATATCCCAAACGGTTTGATTGTTAAACCGTCTGTGATAGTTATTTCAGCCTAACTATTTTTAAAAAAAATTCGGTTAGCCTCAGGAATTGCTAGCCATGCCCTCTGAAAATAAGCAGGCAGAAAATAGATACATCACAGATAAATCAATCATTGACAACCCAAAGTGATCATTGTCAATTACAAACGAACATATATCAAATATTGTCGCTAGTGTACCATTGAATTACAACTATTCAAAGTGAAAATTACAACTGTATCAAATATATATTAATTGTTTCAAGGTCGTTCAAAGAGTGAAACTCTCCGTTGGCAATGATATCCGTCATGATGAAGGTGCAGTCTCTCCTCGAACATCCGAGATCTCTTACGAGCGAGTGAATCTAAATCTATATTCAAAACCTACAAACAAGAGTAAAGTGTTACACATATATATTTAAATTTATAATTAGCAATTATTGTAGATTGACCAACCTCGGGATCCGCAACCTAGCACTCATGAGAATCTGCATATGATGGCAAACGAGAATGCACATTCTTACGCTTTTCTCGGCGGCTTTGAAAAAATAGAATTACATATATAGGTATAGTCAGTTCGAGACGCATTATTATGAAGTATGATATAGGATTATTGTGTTGTAGCACGTACCGGAAATCGCGTCCTGTGACTAAGTGTGGCGTTCGTTCCCTTGTATAGCCCTCCCTCGGCAACATAGGATATGAACGACCTACATGTTTCCAAAAAGTTAACCTCGGCCATTTCAAACGAAGGAAGACTACAATAGAGTTATGTATGGAGGAAATGAGCACACCTGTCGAGTACTTCTTGCACAAGGGTGAAGTCGTGGCCTTTTTTCATTAGGGAATCAAGGTATAGTACCTGATTCCTCTTTGGTATAATGACTAAAAGGATCCAATGGTGCCTACTCATGTATGTCGCTATAGTCATTAAACCTAAGTTCATACTGCGTATAAAGCACAAATGAAATTTGTATAGCAAGTAGTGAAGCACTTACTTCTGGTTGTAGGGCACCATTATGTAGTCCCCGTAGTTTTGAGCAAGCAATCCTGCCGTTATGTATTTCTCGACGTAGGATGTGTCTGCCAAGATGGTTTACTCAGAGACCACGTGTGGGTCAAGGAAACCCACCGGTTCTTTCAATCGCCGGGCAGTTTTAATCATGTATCTATACATAAGCAATGAGTTGTTATATTAATCGGTATTACGTGAATGTAGAACTTGATTGTACACACTTATAGTGTCCAGCATCGTAGAAGTGAGGCATCGAGGGCTTTGAGGTTGAATAGGCCGAATAAGTCGTCGAAGCCCACGATGAAGGGGGCCAGCTCGTGGAGGAAATACTCCTCCGTGTATTTGTGGTGATTCCATCAGCACCCTTTCTCTTTGGTCTTACGCAAGTACTAGCTATGCAAACTCGACAACCTAATCCAAATGTAGGCTAATCATCGTGCTCGCCGCCAACGGATTTCGAAAGAGTATTTCTTAGGGTTAGGAGGCGGAAGCGCCTTAATGTTCTTCGATTTGATTTGTCCTAAACGACTTGCTCGCTCGCGTCTTCCTCTGTTAGGCGACTCGGAACCGACACGGCGCACGTTTTTGTTCGTTCGGTGTCTTCTCCACGGGAACCGATGAGGCGGGCTTCTGAAGCGAAGGTTGAGGTGCAGTCATGGAGGGTCCTGTTGGAGAGACATGGTCGTGTCGAGATGGTTGGGGTAGAGTCATCAAAAGTTGAGGCGACACTGTAGGGTCCAGGACGATGTCCTTCTTGGGTCCTGTTGGAGAGGCATGGTCGTGTGGAGATGGTTGGGGTGGAGTCATCAAAGGTTGAGGCGGCACTGTAGGGTCCAGGGCGATGTCCTTCTTTGGCCACCGAATAAAACCGCATGCACAGGCATCCCTAGTGTTATGATTTCGTCGTTCGGGCGAATCTCCAGTGGGACGGCCCTAAAATTGACATGTACCATGTCCACCTGGACCCTGGCGTAACCCTACGCCACCTGGGCACCGTGCTGCACTATCCCTTCATTGCATGGATACACCACCCCCCGTCCAGCCTCAATAGACATCCCAACCATCCTCACTTGGAGTATGCAGTGCGTCGGCTCCTACAAAACGATACGCAATTAGCTAAGGCGTCCAATAGGTCTATCTTTGGAGCATTCCAGAGATATGTACATTACCTTGATGTCGTCGATAGGTAATTGGACATCATCATGTTCACAATTTTGCGTGGACACGACGCTACTCCAATGTTGAGGAGGACTGCCTACCAAAACAACGGGGGCGGCTCGCGATCGGTTGTTGAGGAGTAGTAGTTGATTCACTTGGTCCTGCAATCTTGTTATCTTTTCTTCAAATTTTGCAAGAAGCACCGTTCTCTTCCTTCAAATTTTGAAGTAAGCACATGTTCCAACACCGTGTCGCATCAACCTTGGATCTCTTCCCCGCTCCTATACGTGCAGATGAGTCGCCTGGGAATCCATCCTCCAAGATACGTTAACCCTTTGCCTCGCGTGCGACCGGTGCTCCTTGTTTCCCGGTGCGTAGATAGTATATCCTTCTCCTCGCTCGCTGGAAGGAGCCTTCTAACATGCGGAACTCAATTCTTGCTGCAAGAGGTCATCATGTTATTATATACATTATGAAGTTATAGACTTATTAACAACTAGGTAGTTCAAGACATTTACTAAACGGTTGGCCACATCCCGGCGATCCTCCGCGACATATTGAGCAACAGCAGGCCGAAGCAAGCGATTTGATCATGTTTAATCCCGGTATTTTAAAGATTAATATTTTGTTTATTTGTATGTATGCATTGCTTAATTTGTGTTAAATTGATTAGTTAAATCAGTATTGCATATCCTGTAGCCAAAATATTGATCTCTACTACAGAGCCTAGGTTATTTCTTTGTGATTAGAGATCATTGGATGATCTCTTGTCACTTAGTAGATACGATTTCAACTTGCTTAGACATGCTTAGCTATCGGTAGAAGCTAGGCGGTTATCGACTTTGGTCGGTAACCTTGATCACTAAAATTTACTACAACTTTATGTTTGAGCATTTCTGCTATGTTTAATTGCAAAACTAAAAATGAAAACAAAAATGATTTGGGCCTTGGGCACAATGGTAAGATTGGTGTGATCTTACGGTGTGGCAGGAAGGTGCAGGTCAGTTAAGGACCGAACATCTTGTGAGTTTTGTTATCCAGGCATTTCGTGCTAACCACACTAGAGGGTATGGGACCTCTCTTGACCTAGTACTTTGGCGTGTATCGGTCCCGGTCGCGGAGAGTGTGGGAGGGGACGGAGTGGGAGCATGGTAGTAGTTGTCAAGCTTTATCTGAGTGGGTAGTTGTCTTTTCGGCTTTACCATGTAAGTGTATGGTGTTTCTACCCATACTGACGGCTCGGGGTTGATACACAATATTGGAAACTTGATCTCGTAGGACTTAGCTGTGCGCATACCTTGGAGTGTGCTTTGGCTTAAAGGCGATGCAGGGTGTGGAGTACAGTGGTACACCTGCGGGTTAAAACTATTCGAATAGCCTGCGTCTAGGTGATGGACATGCGGCAGGTAAGCTTATCGAGTTAGACTACAACATTTAAATTAAAACTTGATGGGTGAGTGCGAATCAGGATTCGTGCTATTGTTAATGGTGACTATTGGGATAGTCACTTCTAGGTTGTCTATCTTTCCCTTTTGTTATTATTACCCTTCTTTATTATTTCAATCTTAAAAATGAATTGCAAACTTGCCTTTAAAGCTGTATTACCTTATTGCAAATGAAAATTGGCTTTATGCAAATGAAACATATGACCTCCACCAAATAAGCCTGCATGTAGCATATTAGCAGTGCGCTGGTTCACGTCGGTCTTGCGGGTACAAAGACAATCTTTGTACTCGGTGCTTTGCTTGATGTTTTTGTTGCGGAGGAAGAAGGTGAGCCTCGGGGTCCTCATACGTGGCTGTCTTTGTCGCCGTTAGGGTGGCGACTAGGCTTGGCGGTCGGTCGGATGCCTTGTGGGTTGAAGGCACTGCGATTGGCTTTGTTTATAGCCATCTTATGGCACTTTTGCTTCCATTGTCTTTTGTTGTTATTTGTGTATCTTGTGGCTTTGTCGGCCTATGTACATAATATTATTACTATTTGTTTATCTTCCGTTTGTAGTGTAATGTTTGGACTCTATGTTTTGAATGGGTTGATGTCTAATTTTATGCCAGGGGTGTGTATCTTGCTTTAAGGAAGTATACATATCTCGAATCGATTTATTTGATTTGTGATGCTAGGACCGGTGGTTGGTTAAGCATTACAAACCTAATAAGCCCAGGGTCCTCTAAAGTTGGTATCGAGCCATTACGACCAAATAACAAGCATAGTCGTCCTTAGGGTATTTTGAAAGTCTTATTTTCAAATTATAAAAGGTTTATGAAAACCTAGCGAGAATCTCAGATTTTATTCCTTACCTATCTTAGCTTTCTACTCTCATCTTACTCTAATTTAAGTTTTGAAACTTGGTTTCTCTCTTCACCTTTCAAAAGATAGTTACTCACAGGTGGAATTAGTTTGGGAGAACCATGAAGTTTAATCCAACTAAAACTTGTGGGATAATAGGTAAGATGTAAAGGGAGTAGTTATGTGTATGCGATTTTTCTTTGGTGAACTTTATCACCTTGTGTGTTTGTTTAATTGCTTTCATGAATTTTGCTTTCTTGCTCTTAAATTTGTTGCTAACTTGTCTTAGTAAAGCAGGATGGCGGGGAGAGCAGTGGTAGTCAGTGAGCTAGTCATGATGAGGAGCTTCCCCTCAGGCCATGGTTGAGGTGCTCGCTCGAGATCGGCGAAACGCATGGACCAGAACACGCATCTTGGAGGTTGTTGCTAGAATACCTCCACTCCCGCCGTGTAGCGT
Organism: Ampelocalamus luodianensis; assembly: GCA_036346255.1. Taxonomy (NCBI): domain Eukaryota; kingdom Viridiplantae; phylum Streptophyta; class Magnoliopsida; order Poales; family Poaceae; genus Ampelocalamus; species Ampelocalamus luodianensis. The sequence continues at coordinate 22,537,987 of CM070631.1, read as the reverse complement.
CCACGGACTTCGCGAGGACTTGCGAGTTCCTCAAGTGCGCGACCACCGACTTTCTCCCGCTCGAGGACCCTCTCGTGCGGGCGATTGGCTGCGCATGGTTGGCGGCTCAACATAGCTCAGTGCCGAGCGCGAGATAAGACCGCACCGCGTCCACCGGCTTGGCGCGGCGCTCTCATGGTGGGAGAACTATCTCGCCATGCGGCCCGAGAGCCATGTGGTGCGTGGGAGGAGTTCGTCGACTTTTACGTCGGGCCCGCATCCCGGATGGCACGATGAAGTGAAGAAAAAGTTCCGCGCTCAAGCAAGCGCAAATGCGTGACGAATACATGCGAGTTCAATCATCGGCTCGTTATGCTCGGGAGTGGCCTCGAATGAGGCTAGCGAGGAAAATTTATGGATGGCTTGTCAGAGGCTGGACAAGCTATCCATTGTGAACTTCTCGGACTTTGAGCCTTGGTAGATAAGGCCATCGTTGCGACATAAGGCAAAGCGGCGAGGCGAGTCCATAGCGCAAATGGGCGCGCTCGGTCTCTCACCGGCCTCGTTCGTCCTCGGTGGGCGGCACGATGGCCCGCTCTTTTGCCTCCGCCGCGAGACCATCGCACCAGCTCCTCGCCCACCGCGGCGTGTTTTGACCACGTGCGCTGCGATTGGCGCGACGGCCTCCGCAATCCGGCGGCCGAGGTGATTTGTTTCATTGCCACAACAAGAGGCCATTATGCGAATGCACGCCTCGAGTGTTGCGGCGGCCTCGTCCTAATGGAGGGCGCGGGCGAAGCGTCATCCACGACGAAGATAATCCGAAGCCCGGTGCGGCGTGATCGAGTCAACCACCTTTCGGTGAGGAGGCTCGGGCGCGGATGTGTGATTGGTACACTTCTTGTTAATTCCCGTCTGCTGCGGTGTATTTGATTACGGAGCATCGCATTCTTTATTTCAAGATCATTTCTGCTGCTAGTGGTCTTCACTGTGTTCTTTGGGAGTTCCTTTGCTCATCCGCTCTCGGAGTGGAAATGAGGCGATTCTGATGTCGGGATGTTCCTATCATAGTTGAAGGAGTGGGATTTTGGCAAATCTCATTACCTTTCGATTCATGATGCGGATGTGATTCTTGGCATGGATTGGTTGTCCCAACACTTGGGGCAAATCGATTGTGCCGAGGAAGGTTGTTTATCTTACCGACCCTTGATGGCGGGTCGGATTTCGCGCGTTGCGAGGGCCACATCTATGTGCATTAGAGACAAAGCGACCTTACAGATTCAAGATGTTTCCATAGTATCGACTTTGAGGATGTTTTCACGATGATTTGCGGGATGCCTCGGTTCGAGACCTTGAGGTTTGTCATTGAGTTGCTTCCAGTGCAGCCCCTATCTGAAGCGCCGTGTCGGATGCCTCCCAATGAGCTAGAAAAATTGAAGAAGCGGCTTGGTGAGCTCCAAGCAAATGGTTTCATTCGTCCCCAGTTCATCTCCTTGGGGTTGTCAGGTGATCTTTGTGAAGAAGAAGGACAAGACTTTGCGCGCATGTGTTGATTACCGTCCTCTCAATGAAGTAGCGGTGAAGAACAAATATCCTCGCCCGCATTGATGATCTTTTGACGGTTATGCAGGCTCGGTGTTCTCAAGATTGATGCGAGATCGGGCTATCATCAAGTCGGATCGGTGAGGATATTCGAAGCGACTTTCACTACTCGTTATGGCACATGCGAGTACAGCCGTCATGTCTTTCGGATTAACCAATGCTCCAGCTTTGTTCATGAACTTGATGAATTCGGTATTCATGGAGTTTTGGACAAATTTGTGGTGGCCTTCATTGATGATATTCTTATTTATTCCAAGGCGAAGCGAGCATCTTGAGCATCTGAAGATTGTTTTGGGCAAGTTGCGGGAGCATCAATTTGTATCTGAAGTTCGACAAATGTGAGTTCTGGTTGAAGGAAGTGGCATTCTTGGGCCATGTTCTTTCAGTGGAGGCATAGTTGTGGATCGAGCAAAGTCGGTGATGTTCTATCTTGGGGCGGCCCAAGTCGATCAGCGATGTGCGGAGTTTTCTTGGTTTAGCGGCTACTATCGCGCTTTATCGAGAACTTCTCCAAGATCGCATAGCCGATGGTGAATTGTAAGAAGGACAAGAAGTTTGTATGGTCCTGCCTTGTGATGAGAGCTTTGAGGAGCTCAAGCGGCGATTGACTTGACTCGGTCCTTACTCTTCTGATATCCACAAGAGCTTCGATATTTATTGCGATGCCTCTCGTCGAGGACTCGGATGTGTTCTTATGCGGGAAGGCAAAGCGGTTGCCTATGCATCGAGCGATTGAGACCTCACGAGCTCAACTATCCCACCCATGATTTAGAGCTTCTGCGTAGTTCATGCACTCAAGATTTGGCGGCATTATTTGATCGAAACCGGCTGTGAAGTGTATTAGATCATAGAGTTTGAAATACTTATTTACTCGGCGGATCTGAACCTCGAGGCGAGAGATGGCTAGAATTAATCAAAGATTATGACATGGGTATTGAGTATCACCTTGCAAGGCCAATGTGGTTCTTGATGCACTTAGTCGAAAGGTGTATTGCAATACTTTGATGATCAAGAAGCGACAACTTGCACTTCTTGCGAAATTCGCGTCTCAACAGGTTTGGTTGAGCATGGTTCCCTTCTTTTGCCTTGGTTGTGCAACCAACCTTGGTGGATCAAATCAAGGCGACAGCAATCCGGATGATGGCGTGGGTAAAATCAGCGAACATCGAGGATGGATCGGCCAAGTGTTTCCGCGAGAAGATGAGCACGGTGTTGTATGGTTTGAGCGTCTTGTGGTCCCAAGGTCCCGGAGTTGCGAGTTTGATTCTTGAGAGGCCCATGATTAGCCTTTGTCCATCCATCCGGGGCTACCAAGATGTACCAAGATCTGCGTGGAGATTACGGTGGACTCGCATGAAGCGTGGATGCGAGTTTGTGGCGGATGTGACATATCTTTGTCGTGTCAAGGCGAACATCGGCGTCAGCGGTCTTCTTCCCTTGCCCATACGCAGGAGTGGAAGTGGGATTAGTTGGTATGGACTTCATCAACTGGTCTACCCGTACTTCTTGAGGAAGGATGCTATACGGGTTGTTATCGATCGATTGACGAAGTAGCGCATTTTACGCGGTGTGTCTGCCCTCGGCGTCGATAGAATTGGGTGGAACCTCTACATATCGCATTGTGAGTTTGCATGGTGTGCCACGAGCGATTGTGTCGGATCGTGGCTCTCTTTTCACTTCTCGGCTATGGCACGGTTCTGAGAAGCCATGGGGACCGTCTTTCATTCATTCGGACCTATCATCCTCGGGCCGATGGTGGAGGCGAGCGAGTCAACCAAGTTCTTGAAGATATGCTCCGTGCTTGTGTTCTTTCCTATGGGAAGAATTGGGAGAAGTGCCTACCACTTGCGAGTTCTCCTACAACAACGGCTTCGAGCTAGTCTCGGTATGCACCGTTTGAAGCTTTGTATGGGCGTGGCTGGAACAGTTGAGCTAGTGGCGGTGAAAGGCAATTCTTTGGCCCGATTCCATTAATGAGGCGAAAGTCAAGTGCGATTGATTCGTGAGCACTTGCGCGTAGCTCGATCGAGCGAAGAGCTATGCGGTCGGCGTCGTCGTGAGTTGAGTTTCGGTAATGACTTTGTGTATCTCAAAGTTTCACCTTTGAAGGACATCGTCGTTTGATGTCAAGAGCAAGCGGCTCCTCGATATGTCGGGCGTGTCGCATCATCAAGAAAGTGGGGCTGTTGCATACAAGTTGGAGTTGCCGGCTACACTTGAAGGGTGCATGATGTTTTCCATGTGTCACAATTGAAGAAGTGCCTCCGTGTTCTGTGGAGAAACACCATTGGAAAATATCGATGTGCGGGAAGATCTGTCTTATCATGAGCGTCCGTTCGTATCCTCGAAGAAGGCTGAGCAGAGAACAGGAACGTGTGATCAAGTTCCTTAAAGTTCGATGGTCAAACCACTCAGGATGAAGCCACGTGGAGGCGGAAGATAGCCTTGAGCGATTACCCATCCTTCTTCTCCCGATGATCGAATCTCGGGCGAGATTCTGTATGGGAGATTTGTAACAGCCTAACTTAGGGTTTGTATTTCAAATGTAAAATTTTGAGGAGAAATAAAAACTTTTGTTGTCTCTTCAAATCATTTGAAAGTTCTACATTTTCCTAGCAATTTCCATTTTCTAAATTAAACTCTTGTGAATGGAGATTGTTGTCAACTAATTCTTAGCCTTCAAACTTTGATCATCCTCTGAAACTATTTTCCTAGCATCTTGATCATCCTATCTACATCCCTGAATTATTTCACAATTTTTAGATTTTGTTTGCTATTTCAAATGGCCAAGTCAACTCTGTTTGAAATCTGGTCAAACTCCACTGGACAGCAACTTGTGAATTTTCTCTAGAACAATGCAGTGCATAAAAGTTCTGGAAAAATTATACAAGTTGTGAAAGAGATTCGCCAAAGACGAATCGATGCCCTCGCCTAACTAGGAGAGAGCGCGGTCCGTGATCTCAAAGAAATGGCCTTGTTTCGCTCGCGGCCTCCGCCGCCCATTGCGCGGTTTTACCTGCTGCACTGGTTATCTTTTCTTCAAATTTTGCGAAAGCCGAGTTTGTGGGGTGAGTGTTACGTGTCTAGAGAGCCTTGTGCGCCGCACTTTCTCAAGAAATTCGGCGCCGCCTTCATTTGCACAAAGGCCCCATATATCCCGCGACAAGAATTTATACGCCGTGAAGGGCGCTCGACCCGTGTTCACGCATTTGTGACAAGCACGCCTTGAAGGTCCTCCACGCCTTCCGATCGAGAGCAACGCTTGTTGTTCCACGCGCGCCCAGTCCGCGGCCGGGAAAGTGAACGATTTTAAAACTCGGCCCCACACCGGCTTCCGAACATCCGACACGTTGTCCCACTCGCAGGTGATGGGGACCCGCTCTTCCAAGTATCCCGCACAAGGTCCGGAATCTCGCCGCTTTGGGGACTCACGTGGATCCCATTGGCATTGACCTCCATGACGGCCATTAGGCCCGGAGGAATTCTCGATGTTCCTCTCGCCATCTCGCGTGCGTACCACTTTCCTCGAGATCCAGACGCATTCGCGACGCCGATGGCGGCGGCGAAGATGGTGCGTGACGCCATGTCGCCATTTGCTATCTATATATGCACGGCAATATGCGTAAGCTCTAATCGACCATTCAAGCGATTTACTCAACTTAACCAAAATGATGCACAAACGTATAATATATAAAGAATGATTGATGATAGTTTGTGCTCGTATGAGAGTTGCAAAAGAACAAGTCTATGCCATCTCAATCCTATTGTCTATACTCTTCATTAAATGAATATGATAGTATAAATTCAAACTATGAGCTCTAAATAGTACTTTGCTTAATCACAAATGATCTCAATCATTCACGAAAATGATCTTAACTATCACATTCAATCTCGTGATAAGAGAAAAGTTCATCACAGAGCTAACTGAACAAAGCCCACCGATCAATTTCTGGGCCACATTATCAAAGACTATCAAAGTCACATCACGACGGTTCGTCAAATACAATAGAGCTCAAGAATGAACTAACAAGATATCAAATTGATGGTGGCATTCAACCGTCTGTGATAACTAGCATTCAACCGAAAGTAACAAATTAACAGTATATGAAATTGACAGTAGCAAGTAATTTGTACAATAGAGCTCAAGAATCAACTAACTATCACATTCAATCTCAGTATAAGACAAAGTTCATCACAGAGCATGTCAACAAAGCTCACTGATCAATTTGCCATATCTTTAGTACTAGATTCAGTTCACATATTATCTTTAGGAATACTCACAGAGAGGATGCCGCACAACAACTCACGGTGCAAGGAGGAGGCCGGTGCAGGGGAGGAGGCCGACGCAGGGAGGAGGGAGGCGCGGGGAGGAGGCCGACACGGGGAGGAGGATGGCGCGGGGAGGAGGCCGGTGCAGGGGAGGAGGACGGCGCGGGAGGAGGCCGGCGCAGGGGGAGGAGGCCGGCAGAGGGAGGAGGCCGACACGGGGAGGAGGCCGACACGGGAGGAGGCCGACACGGGAGGAGGCCGCGGCCGAGGCGGAGGCGTCGTCGCCGATGAAGGCGGCGGCAGCGCTGCCGATGAAGGGCGGCGGCGTGTCTTACGGCCGGGAGGTGAACGGCGAACCCTAGAGGAGCCGAGAGAGCGCGAGAGCCTGGCGCGCGGAGACGGCGACGAGTAAAGAGCAAAACCCTAGGTGCGCTTTTTATAAAGGATATCACTGACGGCTCTATTAAAGCACCGTCAGGATTTACTATCACGCACGCTTTAATAGAGCCGCTCGTGATAGTGAGATATCGCGCACGGTTCTTTAATGGAACCGTCTGTGATAGTGAGGATATCCCAGACGGTTCTTTAATGAAACCGTCTGTGATAGTATATTATCATGTATTTATTACTGGGCAATTCATTTTGTTAATTATTTGCGCATATACATGCTCCGTACGCTATCATAGACGGTTGAATGAAGAACCATCTATGATAATATCCTCATCACCGACGGTTCCTTTCACTAACCGTCTGTGTTGAACTTGTACAGACGGCTCCATGTGGAACAGTCTGTGATATCCTCGATACCACAGACGGTTAATAAGTAGAACCGTCTATGATATACTCACATCACAGACGGTTCGTAAATGGAACCGTCTGTGATATTGAGGATATCACAGACGGTTCTCATTACTAACCGTCTGTGATATGGAGGATATCACGCACGGTTCCACATGGAGTCGTCAGAGAAGTTCAACACGACGTTAGTTAGAGGAACCATCTCGTGATATACTCATATCACGCACGGTTGGGAATAAGAACCGCTCGTGATATGCCACCCTATAAATATAAAGACCCGATGCACTTCTCGCTTCTAGCGCCTCGATCTCTTCTTTGGAATAGAGGGGCTTGAGAAGCTTTGCTCTGTGTTGGCTGTAGGAGGCTTCTTTATTTTGCTTGCCTTGTTCTTGGTTGTGGGTTGCCCTAGCAACTTATGGCTATTTGGCTTGCATGCTTGCTTTGTAGGGCTTGGCTTTGGTGGTAGCTCTCGGTTTGGGTGTTGTGAACGAGTGTTTTGTTTTGGCTGTGGGTGTTTTCTGAGTGGGATAAGCTTATGGGGGAGGTGCATTTCGACTGTGGCTCTTCTCTTGCCCTGTTCATTAAAGTCTCACATTGCACTGTGGCCTGAAGGAGAAGGACAGTGAGGAATCTAGCGGGATATTAGGAATTTTCGTCGTGAGCTCCGAGGGTAACGATCTTTAACTCTTTATATTTGCTCTAGGTTTATCTTTAATCAATTTTAGTGTATTTGGTTAATAGGAGGAGTAACGTATTTGCAATTTATTAATATAATTTAACACTACTAATTGTTACGTGTGTAGCGTAGATGTACCGAAACTGGATGCACGGTGCGAACCGTGTGAGTGAAGAGTACATTAATGGCGTGATTGCTTTTAAAAGAGTCGCGGAGCAGGATATGCTGAATAAGGGGATAGAATTTATGTACTGTCCATGCATTGTTTGCGGTAATCTGAAGATTTTTAACAACCCGGCGCAAATCGTAGGGCACTTGATTCGAAGGGGTTTCAAAAAAGGGTATACATGTTGGACCAGTCACGGTGAAGAGCAGATTATACAGGAAGTTAATAATGATGACATCGCCGAGGAAGTCAACGATATGTCGGATGTGGACTGTGTTTTTGATGACGATAGGTCATACGATGACAATCTGGATCAGATGCTACGCGATGCAGAAGGAAACTACAGTGAGAGAGAGTTTTGTAAATTCGAGCGCTTAATGGAGTACTCGGGGAAACCTTTGTTCCCTGGCTGCAAGCCGGAATACACAAGGTTGTCAACCGTACTTGAACTACTGAAATTGAAGGCGAGCAATGGTTGGTCCGACAAGAGTTTCACGGCATTGTTAGGTCTCCTAGCGGACATTCTTCGGAGGGAAACGTGTTGCCCAAAGACCACCTACCAAGCTAAGAAGGTTCTTTGTCCATTGGGAATGGACGAGAAAGAATACATGCATGTCCGAACGATTGTATCCTGTATCGTAAAGAGTATGCAGACTTGCATGTATGTCCCGTGCAAACATCCCGATACAAGCGTAAGAATATCGCTAAGGTGAAGCAAGGACCTCCCGCTAAGGTGTTGTAGTATCTGCCTCGTGATCCCACGCTTGAAGCGCTTATTTGCGAACCGAAAGGAGGCAAGATTGTCGCGTTGGCACTCTGAGGAGCGTAAGAAAGATGGAAAACTAAGACACCCTACGATTCGCCTAGTGGAGAAACTTCGATCGGACCTTCAAAGAGTTCGGTGCGGAACCGAGGAACATAAGGTTAGGGTTAAGTACAGATGGAATGAATCCTTTCGGTAACATGAGCAGCCGACATAGCACATGGCCCGTGAACCTATGTATGTACAACCTTCCTCCTTGGCTGTGTATGAAGCGGAAGTACATTTTGATGTCACTACATATCCAAGGGCCGAAGCAACCTGGGAACGATATTGATGTGTACCTAGCACCATTACTGGATGATCTTGTGACACTGTGGAACGAAGGGGTACAAGTATGGGATGCGTACAAACGAGAGAACTTCTCTTTACGCATCATGTTGTTATGCACTATCAATGATTTTCCTGCCCTTGGTAACCTGTCGGGCTTCAGTACGAAAGGATCCAAAGCCTGTCCGCATTGCTTAGATGCTACAGAGAGTGTATGGCTGAACAACTCGCGCAAAACTGTGTATATGCGTCACCGTAGGTTCCTTCCCAGGAGTCACCCATACCGCAAGATGAAAAATAATTCGACGGAAACAAGGAGGACAGTTTAGCTCCAAGGGCTTTTAGAGGGAAAGAGGTCTATGATATGGTTAAGGATATCGATGTTGTGCTTGGGAAGGGACGTAAATTAAAAACCCGTCAAAAGAACATCTGGAAGAAGCGGTCAATTTTTTTGGGACTTGCCTTATTGGGAGCACTTAGAAGTTCGTCACTGCATCGATATCATGCACGTGGAGAAGAATGTATGTGAAAGCTTGATTGGTCTCTTACTGAACATTAGTGGCAAAACAAAGGATGGTGTTAACGCACGACGCGACTTGGTTGATATGAACATAAGGACCGAAAGTTAGCACCGAAGAGACCGATAAAGGACGAACATACCTTCCACCACTTGCTACACTATGTCCAAGGCCGAGAAATGAATTGTGCCAAAGCTTGCATGGTGTCAAAGTCCCGTCTCGTTACTCCGCTAACATTAAGAAACTTGTTTCTATGCAAGATTTGAAATTAATTGGTATGAAGTCTCATGATTGTCATGTGCTGATGACACAAATGCTTCTGTTACAATTAGGGGTATCTTGCCGAACAAGGTCCGAGTGGCAATCTTGAGGTCGTGTTATTTCTTCAACTCAATTGCTCGTAAGGTCATCGATCCCGGGACTAGATGCTCTACAGCCGAGGTGGTGACGACTCTATGTCAACTTGAGATGTATTTCCTCCGTCATTTTTCGATATCATGGTCCATCTCATTGTTCATCTTGTGAAAGAGATAAAGATATGCGGTCCTGTGTTCCTACGCCATATGTACCCGCTCGAGAGGTATATGGGAATTCTCAAGTCCTACGACGGAATCGATCTCGACCGAGGGCAGATCATCGAAGGTTATGCAACCGAAGAGGTCATTGAGTTCTGCGTCGACTACATGGCTCAAGTGGAACCGATAGGTGTGCCTCTATCTCGCCATGAGGAAGGCCGATGGTATCGGACCATCGGAAGGAAATCAATCACCCCGACCGATACGCACGCCAAGCCCATTTCACGGTCTTGCAACACACGACCCAAGTGTCCCCGTGACATCGACGAGCACAAAGGCATAGACGCCAATGTAATCCGCACGGTCGGAGGTTTGGATCACGAGAGCACAACCGCCGGTTCAACGAATGGGTAAAGGTGCGAATCATGACTGGAGGTCATCAAGTGATGATACGCCGCTATGGTTGGCAAAGGGCCACAATTTACAATTGTCACATGGCAAGGATATGACATAAATGGGTACAAATTTTATATGGCAGCTCAGATAGTAAGAGCACACCCGATTAGCGGTGTCCGTGATAGATGCATTCAAGATCGATGGGTGAGGAGCTCGTACTATGGGCAAATAGAGGAGATATGGGAGCTCGACTACGTGCTTTTCAAGATCCCCTATTTCGTGCCGTTGGGTCCATCTCCCACAGTGAAGGTCGACAAGCACGGCGTCACTACCGTGGACCTCGATCGTGTCGGATACAAAGACGAACCATTCGCATCAAGCAACCAAGTTGTTCAAGTCTTCTATGTAACCGACCCGCAAATAAGAAGCGCCACGTAGTTCTTCATGGAAAAAGAAGGATTGTCTGAGTTGAGAATATAGTGGACGAGGAAGAATACAATCAATTTGATGAGTTGCCTCCTTTCTGAGACGGCATTAGGCTCGAGGAAGAACCCATCGAGGCAGCTAGCTATATGCGCGTCGATCATCATGAAGGGCTATATTTTAATTAAGAAATTACTCCATTGTAATTAATTTATTTCATAACATCATGTGTTATGGACTTGTAATATGTCGACGATATTTTGATGCCCTCCCGACCTTGTGGACCGTATATTTAAAAATTTATTTAATTTGGAAAATAGTCCACCGCACCAACTTTCTAGAAACCTAAAAACTAAAATTTTATGGCAAATAGTCCAACACCTTTGCAAAGAAACCGGTATACTCATGCCTAATCCTGCAATGCGTCACGCAGAAGACGACGAGTCGCCCCACCCTTCCACACCGCAGCCGGCTGCTCGTGCACCGCCCATCCTCCGACAATACAAAGACCCGCCCGATGGCCCGCCTTCTTCCCCCACGCCGCCGGACCATGTCCGCGCAAGCCTCGCACCGCCGCACTCCGGTTGGTCTTGGTCGCTCGCACCCACCGCCGGTCGGCTCGCCTCGACTGGCCGATGTAGTGCTTCCCAACGCCGCGCGCCTCGCCGGCGTGTAGAGGAGGAGACCGAGCACGAGGTCGCGCCTTGTGGCCGCCACACCGCCGCTCAAGGAACATGAGGCTGCGCTGCATGTCTTGGGGCGCGAAGACAAGCCCGAGGCCGACGATGAAACAAGCCTCCGGTTGCCGCCGCCGTGGTTGACGATCGCGGGTAGCGCCGTTGTCCCGCCACTTCATCGCCTCCTCGCTCCAGCCGCCACGCGCCTCCCCACTGCTTCCTGGATACCTTGTACAAGGCCTTGCAACTCCAATATACGTACATACGAAAGTCAAGATGTTAGAATAAATAATAGTATGTACATACGTATTTTGTAGGTATAAATATGTACGTACGTTAATCGTAGGCTGCATAGGTCCTCCATGGGCTGAGGAGAGCTCGCAGCCACACGGCCGACGATGTCGACGACGACATCGTGAGAAAGAGCGGCGATCACTGACCTCCTCGCCTTGGTGCTGGCCATCATGCTCTGCATGCTCACCTTGGCGATTGCTGCGCGTACGTACTCAAAACCGTGAGACGAAGAGCGATGGGAGTTTAATCTTCGGTGAATTATTCTGTCTTATAAAGAACTAGCAGTAACTGGCGTGCGAGACGAAGAGACGGTTGTGCGAGGGTGAGATGAAGAGACATCGCGCGGGAGACGAGGAGGTAGGAAATATCACAGACGGTTCCACGATAGAACCGTCTGTAACCATAATATCACAGACGGCTCTATCGTGGAACCGTCTGTAACCATAATATCACAAACGGTTCTTTAATAGTGTCGTCTGTGATACTAGTATATTACAGACGGTTCTAAAATTGAACCGTCTGTGATATATCAATTATTCTGTCTTATAAGGAACTAGGAGTAACTTGCGTGCGAGACGAAGAGACATATCGCGCGGGAGACGAGGAACTAGGAGTAACTGGCGTGCGAGACGAAGAGACGGTTGTGCGATGGTGAGATGAAGAGACATATCGCGCGGGAGACGAGGAACTAGGAGTAACTGGCGTGCGAGACGAAGAGACGGTTGTGCGATAGTGAGATGAAGAGATGGAAATATCACAGACGGTTCTATCGTGGAACCGTCTGTAACCATAATATCACAGACGGTTCTTCAATACAGCCGTCTGTGATACTAGTATATTACAGACGGTTTTAAAATTGAACCGTCTGTGATACTTCAGCAATATCACAGACGGTTTGTAAATAGAACCGTCTGTGATGTGGACTATACCACAGACGGTTGAATATAGAACCGTCTGTGATGTTCTATATCACCGACGGCTCGTATTACAAACCGTCTGTGATAGTCGCTACAGCTCCCGATGATTTGCGTCTCTTCGTCTCCCGCTCTGAATTTATTGCTTGTTTTATATAAAAGGATCATCCGCCATTGAAGATGATCATCCCACACACTTATAAGAAAACAGAAATGGCCGCCTCTTCCTTGTCGCCGGCATTGATAGCCTTCTCGGCTGCACCGCATTTGAGCACCTCTCTCACCAGACAATCCGTCTTTGAAGAACATCGCTTTCAACAGTGGTCTTCACTCCTCTGCCGCCGAGAATTTGCCGAGCAGTGACGCCACCTTTCGCCGCCTTGACATCCTCCTCCACCGTGTCTTCCGGTGATCTCCCACTTTCGCGAAGTTTATCGTGTCGCCGACGTGGTCCTCCGAATGAGGTTGCACATCTCCAAGAGGCTTGCCGTGACTTGACCGCGTTATCGACGCAGCAAGTGACCGAATCCATCGGCCGAGACCCACAAGAAAGGGAAGAGAGGCTATGGGCTCAATACTTCTTGATTCTACAAGACGATGGTCTTGAGCGGACACTCAACGAGCGCGCGTCGTGGACGATTTCGGCTTCGTTCACGATCAGAACCGTCCGATGCCAACGCCGCCGCTTATGAAGTATTGAAGACGGAGATAGCACCTACCTCCGCTACTAGAAAAACTTTATTTACAAATTTTTCGGTTTCTACCTTTGAAGATCCGTTATCTTTTCTTAATCTTTTGTTTAATTATATCGTAGACGGTTTAATATTTTTGTTTAATTATGTCGACGTGTGATCTTTTCTTAATCTTTTGTTTAATTATATCACGACGGTTTGTAAAAGAACCGCTCGTGATATATTATATCACGCATTTGTTACGATTACCAACCGTCAGGATACTACATGACGGTTTGTAGAATTAACCGTCAGGATACTCCTGCACGGTTCCTAATAAGAACCGCTCAGGTGAGTAGTTATCACGCACGGTTCCAAAGGGAACCGCTCAGAGAAAGCGAATACGCACGCTCCTTTGGAACCGTCTGTGATGAGGCGTTCAGTATGACCTGTTTTGTAGTAGTGAAGGCTATTGCAGTCAGAACTCTATTTCACTCCGTTCATACCGGTGTTCATACCGGTTGATATCCTGTTTTCATATTTTATGTCCCGAGTGTAATATAAAATACTCGGTATAGTTACTTCTTTCGAGTGTTAAATTTACTTTTTGAGTATTAAATTTACTTTTTGAGTGTCCTATGAAACACTCGGACCTTCCCAAGTGTTTGCTTCTAGACACTTTAAAAATATAGCCGCTCGGGGAATACACGGCTTCTGGTAGTATAAAGAGCTCTAGATGTGTCTACTGCGGAGAACCGAAGTCAACATGGCAAGAACCGTTAAAAAACTAGCTAACCCGGTTAGTATGGATCTGAACCGGATAAGCATGAGTTTGGTCGGTCTAGCTCAGATCAGGTGCACTAAGTGGGCTAAGCTCGACTGGTACCACGCCCCTGGGACAATACCGATTTGGCTCGTTCTCTCTCTCTCTCTCTAAATGCTGCAAACCCATAAAAATCATGTCCATAGAATTTGTTGTTTTCATATCTTGCAAATGAAGTTGAGACTGATCCTGAAATTTTGCATGGTTAAAGAACATCCCCTCCCCTACATATGATATTTTATTTGGAATTTTTTAAAACTTTGAAGATATGGTTTTTAGGAGTTTACAATATTTATGTGGTTTTTACCTTGTATGCCCCCCTCTCTTCCATGGCTGAAACAGATAAGAAGGACAGGACAACGGCGAGGTCGACAGAGGAACGGTGACGAGGACATGAGCACTAAATGTTCCTGGGTTATGCGGACAATTTTTTATGGTTCGCTAGGACGGGGACGATGGAAGCGGCTGGAACAGAGTGGCGACGCGGTAGCGCTAAGAAAGGAGCCGAGGTCACCGGCAGTGAAACCCAAAAAAATTTGGCACTGGTAGCAAACACAAGGGCATGGCGCAACTCAGCGATCCATACTGTAGCGACGGCTTGGTCCGAGGTGCGCTGAGGGCAGATGGCAATGGTGGCCACACATGATGAGTTGGTAGAGCTTGACAACGGTGAGGTCCAAGCGAGGAGGCGGTGATGGTGGTGATGAAGAGCTTCAAGATGACAAGGCGGATCTGATGACACGCTTTGCGAGGTGCGCGGAGGTCAGAGGCGGCCCAAGAAGTGGACTAGGCTATGGAGCGAGGGAGGAAGCACGCTGGTTCTGGTGTTGGGCTGCGGCAGCCTAAGAGGAAGGAGAGTGAGATGGGCTCGTGGGGAAGAAGGCAAGGCAAGTGGGCCCAGGAACTGGCTGATTCAGGCCAGAGAGACGTTGTGGGAGTTTCATAGATTTTGAAGATTTTAGGACTTCTAGGTAGCAGAAAAAGGAATTTTCCAGCATGTAAAACTCAGAAGAAATCAAGAGCAAGGTCTAAAAAATTCGTGAAAACTTTTTATGCAAATTTTGAATTTTTTTGGATGTCACGCTATTGCCGCGGCCTCCGAGTCCTCCATGTCGCTCACTGCCTGCCTCCACCTTGTGCCACTCACTGCCTGCTGCCTCCTTCGCCGCTCCCCGTCCCCTAATGGCCGCCCCATCCACCCCGCACGACGCCTCCTTAGAGCAGATCTGGCGCTCCCTATGGAGATAAAATGGAAAGGAAAAGGAAGCGGCTGTGGAGACGGAGGTGGAGGAGAGAGACTTTGTGGTGATGGCTTTGGCAAACTCGTTTACCGGCGGCGAGGAATACTGCCGGTGGCAACAAAATCGACTGGTTTTGGAGGAGGAGAGGAAAAATTGACGGAGTGCTAGATGAAGCAAAGATAGGAAGCTATTCAGTTCTATTTGCGAGCACGAAAAAAATAGTGGTACGTTTGCAATTTTCCCAAACGAAAATGTGCAACTAGATGCATTAGCAACCTATATCCAGACCATTTATTCTGCATCAAGTCTGTCCTAGCCTTTGTATTCTTGAGTGTATAAGGTTTGTGTTAATCATGTATTTGTTGTTTTATTGGAGGGTGGCCCACTAGTCTGACATGGAGGCACTCCTACCCAATTTGAATTGTGAAATACTTCTCCCAAATTTTGAAATTTTAATGATGTCATGTGTTGGATACGATACACTGTATACACCCATACAATGTACAGCCGGATACTTTGTATTTCTTACAAAAAAATTTGATCCAAGATGCCGTATACATGTACTGTACAAACAAATACTTGCACTTTCGCTTAAAAAATCAATAAAAAAATGCCACATACATTGCACACACAAAGCATACTGTACAAGAGTACAACACGAGCATCCAAATAGAGACACAGAGGGCTGGGCGGTGATGGTGTGGCGGTGCAGAATGGCGAGGCGATGACCCAATGGTGAGATGCACATCCTCATACACATGACCCTAATGTGCCGGTGGTGAGGTGCACCTCGTCCTCAGCCGAGTTGACTTTGGTGATGGTGACCACTGCAGCAAGGACGAGGTGGACCTGCAGTGCCCAACGGTGAGGACGAGGCGTAGATGCAACTCAGTGAGGACGACGAGGTTCAGATGCACAGGATGAGCCACGGCGGTGAGGACGAGGTACAGATTCGGTTCTTGGAGGGTGTGATGTAAATAAGTTGAGATATATACACGTTGGTTCAACATATAGACTGTTGTGCTAAATCTGTCATCCAAAACGAGGGAAACACCAAGTCGATAAATGATAATTGCATATACATTGTGCTTTTTCTTGTTTAGTATACTTCCAGATTATAAAGGCTAAGGACGACTTTTCTTGAAAAAGATGAGATGTTGCAGACATCCTTGGTGATATTGTTCCATTATTGTTTACAATCCATCAAATATGTCACAAGAGTAAATTCAAAGAGGGTTGAAGAGCAAGAGAAGCTTATAGATAGAACTTGTGAATCTATTCCTTAATGAAATTACTAGTCAAGTGTCTGTGGTTGTAACGGATCTCAAATAAACGTATGTATATTCTAAACTTAAAAAGTCAATATGCAAAAGGTAATTGTCTTTGTATCTAAAAGTTGCATACAAAATTCACATACGATCTACAAGTCATAAAGAATCTTATCATAAACCAAGTGTGCATATGATCTAACTATCCACAAAAGATCCTTGTAGGCATGTATACACATATTTATCTATAAAAGATCCCACTAAGGCCCTGTTTGGTACAGCTTCTACTCTCAGCTTCTCAATCGATTCTCGTAGAGCTGTACCAAACACTCCGATTCTCAAAACTATCAGATTCTGCTTCTCGGTAGGAGCTGTCTCGAAAATGAACTAGCAACGAGAAGCAGCCTCCCGCAGATTTTGCACAAGTTTCTTTTCCTAGCAGTAATACGAATCTTTTTCTAGTAGCATCAACCACCAGGTGGACCTGACTAGGAGTTGCACGTATGGGTCCATTTTGCACGCATGGGTCCATTTTGCAATGTAGATTTCCTCAATGAACAAGAGATTTTCTTGTCTAGTGATCTGCATAGCAAGCATTATAAGACACAATTGAAGTATTTATACAAAGGGTAGCTTGGTCTATTTGCCTGTAATCCTCCCTCATATAGTTTTGGGAGCCAACCTACTAGCCAAACACTTTCAACAGACAGCTCCAGATTCTCAGAGAAGTGGATTCTCAGAGAATCAGGAGCAGAATCCGCAAAATGAGAATCTAGAGCTCTACCAAACAGGACCTTAATGTTCACAAACGTAGCATGTGGCCCATGGGAGGTGTGGGAGGCAGGGGCGAATGAGAGGAACAGGAGATGGTGTAGTACTGTCCATTGAATTTCACAAATGAAATCTCTGCAATAGTTTGGGAGGTCCTAGCATGAAAAAAACACATATATGGAAATGATGTGAAATCTACTTTCCAACAAATCAAATTGTGCTCGATTTGGAGCTTTCAACAAAAAAAATATGGTCATTCGAGTGAACGTTGCCTAGGCAGAACGGGCGGCGCGTGAGAGATAACAACATTGATGAGTTCATGGCTTGCATGATATCTTTGGGTGATGTATTTCTATTCAAGGACTTTCCAAAGACTTAGAAAGCTTCCTTTTACATGTATCTTACGGATTCAAGTCGGTACAAACAAGGAAATTGAAGATAAGAAGGATGGGGTCTCATTCGGATTTGACTTATTAAAAAGTCCATAACTTCACAAACAGAATCCATTTTATTCCGAGACCCACATGATAGATAAAGTGCCAACCGCAGATTCTTCATGTATGTTCCTCCATATCAGAAACGAACCAACCACTATAACTTTAGTGTTTCCTTTTTACTTGTATTGGAGTCCAAGTCTGTTTTAGATATCTTAGGAGGGCTATATAAGCCATTTTATCAGGTCCATGACCACGTTTAATATTATACACAGATTGCAAATTGCATTTACTAGTGTTCAACAGTTATTCTTGCAAGCCTTCGATACAGCCAAGTTCTTGAGGGGAATTGGGTATTTCTAAGATCGTTCTTGCTTTTTCGCTGGGAATTAAGGGTTCGATATCATCCGGTCGATGGTCGATGGATTTATCTTCAGGCATGTGGTTGGATGAATTCAAAGAGCTGCAAGTCCATTGCATCTAGTAGCGGGTGAGCAGCTATGGATCGTCAGGTCACGTGAGTTATCTTCGATCCTACGTCGAGAAGATTGAGCACCCCATATCATCTTGGTATCAGAGTTCATTTGTTTTCAAGTGTGTGGTTTTGCGGATATTGTATCTATAGTGGTTGGCGTCATCAGTTTTGTGTGGTTGAATTGTGTATCATGATGTCGTGAAGATCGGGCACCCTATATCGTGAAGATCCTACGTCGTGAAGATCGGACACCCTATATCATGATGTGTGATATGTTACATTCTTGGTGCCAAAAGAATCTTGAACCCCTTCGAGAAATTTGGTAACCAGGAATCTCAGAAAATTTCAGGAAAAATTCCACGAAAATTTCAAACTTCCATTTAATTTTCAAAGCGATTTATGATCATAAGCCAAGTTAAGCACAAAACAAACCCACGCGAACAAGATCATCTAGGGAAGACACCGAGATAAAAAAAAAAAAATTAAAAAAAAAAAAAAAACCCTTAGCGTACTCAGCTGCACACTTCTGTATGGTGCATGCTTGTAGTGTGATTTATTCTTATAATTCAAACCCAAACCCAAATTTTTGGTTAGTTCAGGAAAACCCAATTCCTATATATAGATTTTGATTCTATTTTACCATTTGGATCGCAAGGAATGAGCCCATAAAATTCCATAGGATTACCATAGCTTTCCTATAATTCCAAAGGGATTTCATGAGGAAAAAAATCCACCCATCTTTTTTTTTGTTTTTTACTAACTCGCGTGGGATCAAGACAATTTTCTTGTGTTTTCCCTACGTCCTATATAAATGGCCATTCCTGTATTTTTTTGTGTGTTCTCTAATCCCCTGTTTTACACTTGCATTCCTATCAAATTTCTGAACCTAGAGTACTGCGATGGACTCTATGGGCTATGGCCTTGTGCGCCTGAAAGAACCGAAGGTATATGTTTGTCCAAAGCTCAATGTCCATAGTCTGCTTTCAATCTGACTGCAGAATCAGGTGCAAATTTTGGACATTCGTGCATCGTGATGAAGCAATTATTTAGTCTTAGGCATAATTGGTTACATGAGATTGTACTTTTGTGGTATTTTGTCCAACAAACTGAAAATTTATCTCTTTGTTTAAATACACTACAATGTTGTGCCTCTGCTGTAGGACGCTAAACTTGGTTAGTAGGAGAGAGAGTGTAGGCAGAATGTCATATTTGCCCCTCAATCCTTCTTCTTAATTCCAATCTTCACTATTCCTCTCTGTCTTGCCCAGGGTTTACAATTTTGGTGAAATTTTGCCAAAATTTCAGACCTTTCGTTACCCTCTGAAAGAAAATCAATTTTTTTTCAAAAAAATTCGTTTTGTTTGAGTCCAAAAAAATTCATTTTGTTTGCATTTGGAGGTTTTAAAAAAGTAAAAACCAGTAAACAAACCACAAAAATAAAGGTAGCCTAGTGGCAAGGTTCTACCATGCTTGCCTAAAGAGAAGGGAACGAATCCCTCTCAACTCCTTAATTCTTGGAAATACTTTAAATTTAAAATTCAAATTTGATCCAAACCATTTGAACGAAAGTACCAAAATTTAAAAAATCATACTGACATAGTTTTCCCGAGTCTTACCTGCACGCACCTTTGGTCACAACCGCGGAGTAACAAAGAACACGAGCCAATATATGAGGAATCGAGCTGCCGCAACTCGTCGTCCTCGCCTTGAGAAAACCACTCAATCCAACCATCACGTATGTAATGATGAGGCAGCAGTGCTCAACAGACATGGCAACAGGGGCGGACCTAGTTGGGTTCAAGGGTGTTCAGCTTGACACCAAAATTTTTGGGCAAAAATTCAGTATATATGAGGTATAATACATGTATATACTATAAATTGGGTTAAATCAACATATAATGTCCTCAAAAGCCTATTCCGTAGACACCTCACTCACAGCCTACTCGGCACTCGCACAGCCCACCAAAGCCAAAGCATTCCATATTCGGCCACTGTTCGAGCCTTCTCCCACAATAACTCGGCCCAATATCTCAAGGCCATTTGTTGGCAAACCCTAACTCGATCTTTCTTTCTCTAGATCTCACAACTCTCTTTAAAAGAAAAACACACACACACAAGGCCCTTTCGCCTTGCGGGCTTGTGACGGCGGTGGCAAACCATGGCGCTTCGCCGAGCGGGTGAGTATGGCGGCTGGCGGCTACAGGCTGCAGCGGCCTTCGAGAAGGGGAGGAGTGTTGCAGCGCTGCGGCGGCCTACTCCGAGTGCAACGGCCAGTTGGGTGGGCCGGCCGGTGGGGCGAGGCGCACCGCGCACTGCTCCGAGAACCAAGGCTCCAACTACGAGCAGGTGGCGCGACGGAGGCAATCTGGCGATGGACCGGAGCTAGTGACTAGGGTGAGCCATGAGCGGAGCTAGCTGGCGACGGCGGCACGGCAAAGCGTGTGGGCATGGTGTGAGGACCCGGAATATTTAACTAGTAACACTTAACCTCCAAATGGTTCTGGCATTACTAATTAAACATTCTAAGCCTCGATGGACATATGCTTCCTGCACTTGCAGATATGCACATCATCACAAAATTACACATCAATTCCATACACATACATCACTAAGTTCAACAACGACATACATAAAGTAAAGTTATTACAAAAGGGCCGACCGGCCAAATAGAACAATATACAAGAAAGACAGCGGAAGCAAAAGGTGCCATAAGATGGCTAGAACAAAAGTCGACCGGTTAGCCATACACCCACAAGGCAACCGACCGGGCCGCCAAGCTAGTCGCCCATAAGCTACCACAACACACTCACAAAAGTGAGGCCCTCGTGCTCACCTTCTTCCTCTGCAACAAAACAATTAAGCGTAGCAACTGAGTACAAAGATTGTCTTTGTACCCGCAAGATTGACGTGTGGAATAGCAGACCTATTCATAAACTACATGCAAGCTTATTTAGGTGGAGGTTGTATGTCTCATTTTGCATGAAGCCAACTTTATTTGCAATAATGTAATACATTTTGAAAGCAAGTTTGCAAATCTGTTTTGTTATCAAAGTAACAGTAAGTAAAGGTACATACAAGTAACCACCTGGAAGCGACTATCCCAATAGCCACCACAACATAGCACGAATCCCCGATTCGTACCACCCATCAAGTTTTAATTTAAAAGGTTGTAGTCTAACTCTTGAAAGACCTTGCCAAGCGTGTCCATAACCTAGGACGAGGCTATTCGAATAGTTTTAACCCTGCAGGGGTGTACCAATGTACCCACACTTCAGACCGCCTTCAAGCCACAAAGCACACTACCGAAGGTATGCCGGCACGGCTAAGTCCTACGAGACATTTCCAATCTTGTGTATTAACTACGAGCCGCTCATATGGATAGAAACCCATATGCTTACATTGCAAGCCGAAAGACAACAAATCCCATCACGGGTGAAGTCTTTCGGACACTACAATGCTCCCAACACCATCCCTCCCGCGACTCCTGCGACTGGAGCCAATACACGCCAAAGTACTAAGTCAAGAGAGGTCCCATACCCTCTAATGTGGTTAGCACGCTAAAATGCTTGGTTTAGTGTAACAAGATGTTCGGTCCTTGTTGACCCGGGCACCATTCCAGTCACACCCAAAAATCACACCATCATACCATTGTGCCCAAGTCTAAATCATTTTGTTTTCAGTTTTAGTTTTCATAAGTAGACATGGCACAAGGTGAAAATCATAATCCATAATAAGTTTTATGTGATCAAGGTTATCGACAAGTCGATAACCGCCCGTTTCTACCGGAAACTAAGCATGGCTAAGCAATTAATTTGCAACTACTAAGTGACAAGAGCCCATCCATGAACTCTAAATCACAGCAAGTAACCTAGGCTCATGGTAGTAGAGGATAATCATTTGCTAAGGAAATGCATCTACTAGGCCAACTATTAACACAAAGTAGCAATGCATACATAGAAGTTGTAATCAACATAAATACTTAAAATACTGGGATTAACATGATCAAACTGCTTGCCTTCTTGCTGTTGCTCAAACTGTTGTGGAGGGTCGTTCTCGGGGTTACCGCAAATGTCGAACCCTAAGCGAAAGGCAAAAGAACCAAGAACAACCAATAAGACGAGCCACACTTAAACAAACGAGCAAGCAAAAATTATCCAAATGCGACTAAATTTATACATAAGGTAGAATATGAATATACCTAGACATAGAAACTGAAAACCTAATTTGGATTTGTGGTGCAAAAGATATTACCTAAAAACCCATTTTCTACATAATAAGGTACTCAGTAGCAAAAATATTTTCTAGAGGTTTTCTGGACTTGAAAATTTTATGATAGGTTGCTACTGACATTTTAAGGCTAATACAAGTGGTTTCATCTTAATTGGAGTTAAAATGATTTAGTTATGATTTTCTAGGATGCAAAACTAGCATAATGCACTTTCGAAATATAAACATGTGCAAAACCCATTTCACATTATAGTATGATAACAGAGGATTTCCTAACATCAAATTTCTATTTTTAGGATTTACAGGAATTATGGTGTCTATTACATCATTAAATGAATTTTTAATTGCTACTAATAAGGTTAAATCTATTAACATATTTTTCCTCAAATGATTTAGGCCTACCACCATTTTTAGATTAAAGTTTAGTTAATAACAAATTTATCAAAGTTAAAATCATTCAATTAGCATATATACGTAAAAGATATGCATTTTCCAAGTTTTAATACAATTGAATATATAAAAATAGCGAAAACAAGCTATTAAAGATTACAGAATTTTCTACTACGAAGCATAGCTAAAAGCATTTTTATATTAAACTTTAGTGAAATACAAATTTATTGCAGCTTGGTTTCATGTAAAAGGATTTATCTTGAATTAGTTATGAATTTCTAAAGTTTTGATACAATTTTCGGTTGATAAATAAATACTTACGTAAATAAAACCAACCCAACCGAAAATAACGACGTGGGCGCCGTGGGCGTTGATGCAATATCCAACGAGCCACACGACGAGAACACGGCGCGCGCGCGCGATTCATAACAGAGCCCACCGTTGGATCAAGATCCAACGGCCACGAGGAAGGATGCAACCGGACGGTGCGGTTGCCTCGACGATCCACGACCGCAGATCTAAGGATGAACGGCTCCGATCACGCCTCCAGTCGGAAGGTCCGATTGCACGCACGATCAGGGCCGCAGATCAAGTGATGGACGGCCAAGAATGATGAGGGAAACCGGAGGGTCCGAACGCATACAAAATCTAGGCCGCAGATCGCAAAATGGACGGTGGTCCAAGATCGGCGCAATCGAGTCCGACACGTGGGCCGCATGTCGCTGGATCGAGAGTCACACATGCGAGATTTAACACACGTGCACAGCGCACGCGGACCCACCTGGCAGTGACTTAAAGGAGGTTTTTAGGGCAGCTAATTAATTACTAATGACCAATGATTAATGATGATTAGCAATCAATGTGCCCTAATGATTTTGAACAGTGGTGATTTAGGGACAGAGGGCCCACCTGGCAGTGGCACAAGGGGGCAGTTTAGGACCAATTAAATGCTAACAATGATTAACATTTAATGAACTCGAGAATTAGGCCTAATGACCCCGAGACTGAGGTTTAAGGCCTACGGGCCCACACGTCAGTGACCCAAAAGACAATCTCAGACACGATAATGCTAAAACAGGGATTTAATGACAATCATTAGCATTAATGATGTCCGAAAGCAATTGGTTAACGCCAGTGATGATTACAGGGGGTTTGGGCCCACAAGTCAGTGAGACATTAGGCCAGATTAAGACACATTAATGACATCCAATGATTAACAATGATTAGGCAATTACTGTGCTCTAATAATCTGACGAAAATGGGAGCTTCTCAACTGACAAAACCCGAGTGGCTTTCACGGCTTGTCGCCGACTCGATCTGGCATGCGCGCCACAAACTATCAAAATGGGTTCGCAATAGTGTTGCGGACCCAACAGTTAAGACCCTCGCGGCGGTGGAGGTCCTGGACGGCCGCGAGCCGGAAAACAAAGAAGGAGGCCGACACGGCAAAACACGAAAATAGCAAGATGCTCCGCCATGTCCAAGGAAGCGAGTGCCATGACTTCTAGGGACTATATAGAAGCTACCTTAACCGAGAGGAGCTCCAAAGATGGCCGGGAAGACTTAAACACAATGAAGTCCACCGAGTCGAAGAAGATGAAGTGGAAGATGAGGTTCGAGCAAAATGAGTGGAACCAAATCATCACCACAGCTTCATTATAGCTCAAAGAGGCTCCAAAAGCAAATAATTGCAAAAAGAACCACTTACCGGAGCTGGAGAAGAAAGGGGGTGAAACCAACCGAAGATCTCCAAACTTAAAATTGAGTGATTCCTGCGAATGCAACCCAAAATCAAGTTAGGGGAAATATAAAGGAGGTTGAGGAGTTCAAAAGGGTGCAAGAAAAGTTGAAGATGAACCACTGGACACCAAGGTCGCCATTGGAGCCCTCGGGTCAACAATGGTGGATTGAAGGTTTGAGATAGTTTTGAGCTCAAACACAGAGAGGAGCTAGATGTGGTGTAAAGGAACACCGGGAGGAGCTAAGGGGCAATATATAGGAAAGGATTAGGTTTCGAGCAAGAACCCGAGTCCATGGTGGGCTCGGTTCATGCTACGGTCATGGACCAAGAAATGATGGGAGCAAGTGAGCACGGTGACAATGGAGGAGAAAGCCTGGTGCGCATTAAATGCCCCGCAGAGAGACGTTGACGAAAGCAAACTTGAGGTGACACATCAAAGCCGCCCCGCGCTCGGCGGGACAGAGGAGGAAGAAGAACAGAGAAAGCAACCACGACCGTTGGATTTTAGATGGACGGCTGCGATTTAAAAGGGCCCACGGACGGTCCGATTGTTACGGAAATCTGGACGGTTGGATTGAGATCCAACGGTCCCAATTGGTTAATGCAACCGGAGGGTCCGAATGCTCACACGAACGTGGGCCGAGCGATTTGAATCCAACGGCTGATATCGCACGCACGTTTTAAAATGCGGCTCGGTGCAGCTAGGTGGTTCGACCGAGTCAAGTGGCTCGGACTCGAGCCCACTCGAACCCAAGGAACAAGAGCGTGTTTTAGGTTTTAAATATGCTGAGACTTTTGAGGATTTATTTGGGGTAGCAAAATAACTCCAAAAATTCTGAAATTTTTACAGGAGCTTGCTGACTGAGACATTGACCTTGTGTAAAATTTGCAGAGGTTTTTATGCATTGTATTTTTCTCCAAAAATTCTACAAGGTACTGGTTTTAGGTTTGACTGAGAGTCAAACAGTTTGATCGCCTCTAAAATATTCAAACAATTTCTAAAAAAATTGTGAAAATTTTCAGACGGGTCACATACCATCCCAAGAACTTAGGAAAAATATCTCCAGAGGATGATCAAAAGGTTTGACAAGATTGTTTTTGAAGGAACAAGATTTGGATCAAAAGACTTGTGACTTTGCATTTCCATAAGTCTTGTACAATACTTGTCCAATACAAACAGGAAACACATGATGTAAGAAAAAGTTTTAATTTCTACTCATTTTCTTACATTTGAAACACAAGCCCAAAATTGGGATGTTACAACTCTCCCCCCCTTACAAGAATCTCGACCGAGATTCCGCTTACTCGAGAAGAAAGAAGGAAAATCTGCACGGCGATCTTCTCGCTCCCAAGTTGCCTCATCTTCGAATGGTTTGACCACCGAACCTTAAGGAACTTGATGACACGGTTCCTTGTTCTCCGCTCGATTCTCAAGAATGCGAACAGACGCCGCAGTGTAGGTCAAATTCTCCCGCACATCGAGTTTCCAACGGAGTTTCTCGCTTGGGACACTGAGGCACTTCTTCGTGTGAAACATGGAACACATCATGCACACCCTCAAGTGCACTGGTAGCTCCAATCAGATGCAATCGCTCCAACTCTCTCGACGATACGGTGAAGGCCCAACATATCGAGGCCAACTTGCCCTTGATGCCAAAACGATGATGGTTCTTCAAGGGTGAGACTTTGAGATACACAAAGTCATTGGGCTCAAAGCTCAACTCACGGCGACGACGATCCGCATAGCTCTTTTATCCGGATCGCCATGCGCAGATGCTCGCGGATCAATCGAACTTGACTTTCGCCTCATTGATCGAATCGGGCCTAAAATCGCCGCCACCGGGCCGACATGTTCAATGGGGTCCTCGCATCTTCTCCCATACAAAGCCTCAAATGGTGCCATGCCAAGATCGGCTCGAAAGTCGTTGTTGTAGGAGAACTCAGCAAATGGTAGGCACTTCTCCCACTTCTTCCCATAGGAAAGAACACAAGCACGGAGCATATCTTCCAACACTTGGTTGACTCGCTCTTCCGGCCATCACCGAGGATGAAAGGTCAGATCGAAATGAAGGCGGGTCCCCATAGCCTCTGCAGACTATGCCAAAACCGCGAGGTGAAAAGTGCACCACGATCGAAATAATCGCCTCGCACACCGTGAAGACTCACAATCCTCGAGACATAAAGTTCGCCAAAGGTCCCACACGGCTTAGTCTTGACAGAAGGAAATGTGCCACTTTAGTCAACCCGTCGATCACGCACCCAAATAGCATCATTCCTTTGGACGAAGGGCAAACCGGTGATGAAGTCCATGCCAACGGAATCCCACTTCCATTCTCGCACCGCAAAGGTCAAGAAGACCGCTGACGCCGATGCTCGGCCTTCACACGACAAAGACACGCCGCACTCGGCAATGAACCCGCAATCCTGCGCTTCATTCGGTCCACTGCATCTCGGCGAAGGTCCCGATACATCTTGGTAGCCCGGGTGAATAGACAAAGGAGAATCATGGGCTTCGCGAGAATCAAATTCCGCAATTTCATGACCTTAGGAACCACAAGACGCTGCCCAAACCACACAACGCCATGCTCGCCCTCCAAAAGCACTTGGCTATCCCATCCTTGATGTTCGCTTGATTTGGCTCACACCAACATCTGCTCACAGCCGCCTTGATTTGGTCCACCAAGGTTGGTTGCACAACCAATGTAGCAAGAGAACCGTGCTCGATCAAACCCAAATTGAGGCGCTGGAATTAAAATGAGGGTAGGTCCGCTCTTGGAGCATCAACATGTTGCAATACACCTTCCGATCGAGTGCATCCGCCACAACGCTGGCCTTGCCCGATGATACCGAATGCCCATGTCATAGTCCTGATCAATTCCAACCATCTTCTTT
This sequence comes from Ampelocalamus luodianensis, assembly GCA_036346255.1. Taxonomy (NCBI): domain Eukaryota; kingdom Viridiplantae; phylum Streptophyta; class Magnoliopsida; order Poales; family Poaceae; genus Ampelocalamus; species Ampelocalamus luodianensis. Next base: position 22,510,737 of record CM070631.1, on the reverse strand, counting down.
GCCCGAGGTTCAGATCCGCCGGTGAACAAGTACTTCAAGCTCTTGTGGTCGAATACACCTCACAACGGTTACCAATCGATAATGCCGCCAAATCTTGAGTGCATGGACCACCGCAGCCAACTCCAAGTCATGAGTAGGATAGTTGAGTTCATGAGGCCTCAATCGCCGCGATGCATAGGCCACAACCTTGCCCTCCCGCATAAGAACACACCCAAGACCCGACGAGAAGCATCACAATAGATATCAAAACTCTTGTGAATATCGTGAGAACAAGCACCGGGCCGAGGTCAACCGATTCTGAGTTCCCGAAAACTCACATCACAAGCAAGGACCACACAAACTTCTTGTCTTTCTTGAGCACTGGTCATAGGCTTTCAATCTTGGAGAAATTCTCGATAAAGCGGCGATAGTAGCCACCAAACCAGAAAACTCCGCACATCGGCGATCGACTTGGGCTGACCAACATGGCCCAAGAATGCCACTTCCTTCAACGTAACTCGCACTTGCTTTGATTTGGCATACAATGGTGTTCGCGCCTTGCCCAACACAAGTCAAGATGCTCAAGATGCTCTTCTTCACTCTTGGAGTAGATAAGGATATCATCGATGGATACTACCACAAACCTATCCAAATACTCCATGAATATCGAGTTCATTAGGTTCATGAATAAAGCAGAGCATTAGTCAAACCAAAAGACATGACGGTGTACTCGTAAAGGCCATAACGAGTAGCAAAGGCCGTCTTAGGAATATCCTCGCCCGATCCTCGACTTGATGATAGCCCGCCTCAAGTCAATCTTGGAGAAGACTTGTGTCGGCCAACCGATCGAAAAGATCATCAATACGGGCAAAGGATACTTGTTCTTTACCGTCACCTCATTGCTTGACGGTAATCAACACACATGCGCAAGGTCTTGTCCTTCTTCTTCACAAAGATAATCGACAACCCCAAGGGGATGAGCTAGGACGGATAAAACCCTTTTCTGCAGCTCACCCGCTGCTTCTTCAGCTCCTCCAACTCATTAGGAGGCATGCGATACGGCCTCTTAGAAATAGGGGCGATGACGGCAGCAACTCGATCACAAACTGCAGATCTCGAACAGAGGCATCCTGGCAAGTCTTGGAAAGACATCCGCGAAGTCACACACGATGGGGACGCGCGAATCTCCAATCCGGCTTTGCTTCAAGGGTATAAAGATGGGGTTCTCGCAATCGCGCGAAAACCCAACCTGTTCACCAAGGATCGTGAGGTAGACAATCTTCCCGCACAATCGATTTGCCCCAAGTGTTGGGACAACCAATCCATGCCAAGAATCACATCCAAGCGCGCGAGTCGAGCAGATAAGATCCGCCAAGAATCCCACCTTCAATGTGGATAGGAACGCCCAAGCATACCCGGCCGCTCTCATCTCCAACCCGAGAGCGAATGAGCGATGGAACCTCAAAGGAACACCGTGAAGTCCACAATCAACAAAGAAACGACCTCGAATAAAAGAATGCGAGGCCCGAGTCAAATAAAATCGTAGCAGGATGCAAATTAACAAGGAGCGCATCCAACACCACGCCGGCGCCTCCTGTGCCTCCTCACCGAGATGTGGTTGACTCGGCCGCCCCAAGCCCGGGTCTTCTGGTCGGTGGTGACCACTCCTTGCCGCGCCCTCCATTAGGACGAGGGGCCGCTCAGCTTCTTAGGACAACTACTCGCGTAGTGGCCCTTGTTGTGGCGAGAAACAGTGGCGTCGGCCGCGGGTTGCGGGAACACCTGCTGTTGTCGCAGCGCACGTGGATCGAAGCCACGCCTGCGGAGGGCGAGGAGCCGTGCCGAAAGCCTCGACGCCGTGAAGCTCGAGAGGGCCTCGTGCCGGCCCAACACGGGACGAACAGACCGCCCGAGTAGACCGATAGGCCTCCCACTTGCGCTATGCGAGACTCGCCAGCCGCCTCGCCTTATGCTCGGCGACGATGGCCTTGTCCACCAAGGTCCGGAAGTCGGGAAGTCCACAATAGAGAGCTTGTCTGCGCAGCCTCGGACAAGCCCTCCATGAACTTCTCCCGCTTGGCCTCACTGGGCCACCTCGGCGGAGCGCACCTCGCCAAATGGTTGAACTCATGGACGACTCATCACAGATTTGCGCCTGCTTGAGCGCAAGGAACTCCGCAAGTCCCCACGAGACCGGTGACCACTTCCGATCCGAGGCACGAGAGGAAGTGGAGGTGTTCTCGCGATAACCTCCAACACCCCACGGTCCTCCGAACGATTGCGTTCGATGCGCATGAGGACTTCCGCCATGGTCTGAGGAGGGGAAGCTCCTCATCGGGACTACGGTGATTCCCGCGCGCACGTGTCCCACCAGCCATCCTGATTCACTAAGATGAGTTAGCTACAAGCCCGAGATAAAAAGAAAGCAAAGAAATCCAAACTCAATAAAAAGGGCTCAGGAATAACCACCAAGAGCACAGGACCAAAAATCACCAAATCGACTTCCTGAAACGACTAACCCGTATGGAAGAACGAGTAATCGTGTGAGAAAACCCAAAATTTTCAGAACTAAATTCTAGCTCAAAACAGTCCAAAAATCAAGGTATAACCACCTAATAGAGTATAGGCATTAGCTAATCTCATATCACTTCTTACCCTTTCATTCCCACAAGTTTTAGTTGAATTTACCTCTCATTTCCTACCTTAATTACTAACCACTAGCTAGCTGTACAAATTCCTTTCTCCAAGCTCTCATGTTTCTCCCAAAACCAAGTTAATCGATAAAGGCTAATTTTTGAAACGAAGAGAGAAATAACTTTTTCAAAACTTAAGTGAGAGTAAGGTGAGATGAGCAAGCTAAGACAGGTAAGGAGTAAAATTAGAGAACTTACTTAAGTTTTACAAACCTTTTGAAAGTAAGTTTTCAAAATATTCTAGAGGCGACCAAGCTAGGGGTTTCTACGGTCAGTATGGCTCTGATACCAACTTTGTGAGGACCTGGAATATTTAACTAGTAACACTTAACCTCCAAATGGTTCTGGCATTACTAATTAAACATTCTAAGCCTCGATGGACATATGCTTCCTGCACTGCAGATATGCACATCATCACAAAATTACACATCAATTCCATACACATACATCACTAAGTTCAACAACGACATACATAAAGTAAAGTTATTACAAAAGGGCCGACCGCCAAATAGAACAATATACAAGAAAGACAATGAAGCAAAGGTGCCATAAGATGGCTAGAACAAAAGTCGACCAGGTTAGCCATACACCCACAAGGCAACCGACCGCCGCATAAGCTAGTCGCCCATAAGCTACCACAACACACTCACAAAAGTGAGGCCCTCAGCTCACCTTCTTCCTCTGCAACAAAACAATTAAGCGTAGCAACTGAGTACAAAGATTGTCTTTGTACCCGCAAGACTGACGTGTGGAATAGCAGACCTATTCATAAACTACATGCAAGCTTATTTAGGTGGAGGTTGTATGTCTCATTTTGCATGAAGCCAACTTTATTTGCAATAATGTAATACATTTTGAAAGCAAGTTTGCAAATCTGTTTTGTTATCAAAGTAACAGTAAGTAAAGGTACATACAAGTAACCACCTGGAAGCGACTATCCCAATAGCCACCACAACATAGCACGACTCCCCGATTCGTACCACCCATCAAGTTTTAATTTAAAAGGTTGTAGTCTAACTCTTGAAAGACCTTGCCAAGCGTGTCCATAACCTAGGGCGAGGCTATTCGAATAGTTTTAACCTGCAGGTGTACCAATGTACCCACACTTGCACCGCCTTCAAGCCACAAAGCACACTACCAAGGTATGCCGCACGCTAAGTCCTACGAGACATTTCCAATCTTGTGTATTAACTACGAGCCGCTCATATGGATAGAAACCCATATGCTTACATTGCAAGTCGAAAGACAACAAATCCCATCACGGGTGAAGTCTTTCGGACACTACAATGCTCCCAACACCATCCCTCCCGCGACTCCACTGCGACTGGAGCCAATACACGCCAAAGTACTAAGTCAAGAGAGGTCCCATACCCTCTAATGTGGTTAGCACGCTAAAATGCTTGGTTTAGTGTAACAAGATGTTCGGTCCTTGTTGACCCGGCACCATTCGATCACACCCAAAATCACACCATCATACCATTGTGCCCAAGTCTAAATCATTTTGTTTTCAGTTTTAGTTTTCATAAGTAGACATGGCACAAGGTGGAAATCATAATCCATAATAAGTTTTATGTGATCAAGGTTATCGACAAGTCGATAACCACCCGTTTCTACCGGAAACTAAGCATGGCTAAGCAATTAATTCGCAACTACTAAGTGACAAGAGCCCATCCATGAACTCTAAATCACAGCAAGTAACCTAGGCTCATGGTAGTAGAGGATAATCATTTGCTAAGGAAATGCATCTACTAGGCCAACTATTAACACAAAGTAGCAATGCATACATAGAAGTTGTAATCAACATAAATACTTAAAATACTGGGATTAACATGATCAAACTGCTTGCCTTCTTGTTGTTGCTCAAACTGTTGTGGAGGGTCGTTCTCGGGGTTACCGCAAATGTCGAACCCTAAGCGAAAGGCAAAAAGAACCAAGAACAACCAATAAGACGAGCCACACTTAAACAAACGAGCAAGCAAAAAATTATCCAAATGCGACGAAATTTATACATAAGGTAGAATATGAATATACCTAGACATAGAAACTGGAAAAACCTAATTTGGATTTGTGGTGCAAAAGATATTACCTAAAACCCATTTTCGGCATAAATAAGGTATCAGTAGCAAAAATATTTTCTAGAGGTTTTCTGGACTTGAAAATTTTATGATAGGTTGCTACTGACATTTTAAGGCTAATACAAGTCGTTTCATCTTAATTGGAGTTAAAATGATTTAGTTATGATTTTCTAGGATGCAAAACTAGCATAATGCACTTTCCAGAAATATAAACATGTGCAAAACCCATTTCACATTATAGTATGATAACAGAGGGATTTCTAACATCAAATTTCTATTTTTAGGATTTACAGGAATTACGGTGTCTATTACATCATTAAATGAATTTTTAATTGCTACTAATAAGGTTAAATCTATTAACATATTTTTCCTGTTTGATTTAGGCCTACCACCATTTTTAGATTAAAGTTTAGTTAATAACAAATTTATCAAAGTTAAAATCATTCAATTAGCGATATACGTAAAAGATATGCATTTTCCAAGTTTTAATACAATTGAATATATAAAAATAGCGAAAACAAGCTATTAAATATTACGAATTTTCTACTCTGAACATAGCTAAAAGCATTTTTATATTAAACTTTAGTGAAATACAAATTTATTGCAGTTGGTTTCATGTAAAAGGATTTATCTTGAATTAGTTATGAATTTCTAAAGTTTTGATACAATTTTCAGTTGATAAATAAATACTTACGAAATAAAAACCAACCCAACCGAAAATAACGACGTGGGCGCCGTGGGCGTTGATGCAATATCCAACGAGCCACACGCGACGAGAACACGGCGCGCTGCGATTCATAACAGAGCCCACCGTTGGATCAAGATCCAACGGCCACGAGGAAGGATGCAACGGACGGCATGGTTGCCTCGACGATCCACGCACCGCAGATCTAAGGATGAACGGCTCCGATCACGCCTCGGTCGGATTGCATCGGAAGGTCCGATTGCACACGCGCACAAAATCTAGCGCAGATCGCAAAATGGGCGGTGGTCCACCCGACCCACACATGCGAGATTTAACACACGTGACTTAAAGGAGGTTTTTAGGCGCTAATTAATTACTAATGACCAATGATTAATGATGATTAGCAATCAATGTGCCCTAATGATTTTGAACAGTGGTGATTTAGGGACAGAGGGCCCACCTGGCAATGGCACAAGGGGGCAGTTTAGGACCAATTAAATGCTAACAATGATTAACATTTAATGAACTCGAGAATTAGGCCTAATGACCCCGAGACTGAGGTTTAAGGCCTCGCCCACACGTCGCTGACCCAAAAGACAATCTCGCATACGATAATGCTAAAACAGGGATTTAATGACAATCATTAGCATTAATGATGTCCGAAAGCAATTGGTTAACGCCAGTGATGATTACAGGGGGGTTTGGGCCCACAAGTCAGTGAGACATTAGGCCCGATTAAGACACATTAATGACATCCAATGATTAACAATGATTAGGCAATTATTGTGCTCTAATAATCTGACGAAAATGGGAGCTCCTCAACTGACAAAACCCGAGTGGCTTTCACGGCTTGTCGCCGGCGACTCCGATCGCGGCGGCGCCCACAAACTATCAAAATGGGTTCGCAATAGTGTTGCGGACCCAACAGTGATGACCTCGCCGGCGGTGGAGGTCTGGAACGCCGGCGAGCCGGAAAACAAAGAAGGAGGCCGACACGGCAAAACACGAAAATAGCAAGATGCTCCGCTGCGGTCCAAGGAAGCGAGTGTCATGACTTCTAGGGACTATATAGAAGCTACCTTAACCGAGAGGAGCTCCAAAGATGGCCGGGGAAGACTTAAACACAATGAAGTCCACCGGAGCCGAAGAAGATGTAGTGGAAGATGAGGTTCTGAGCAAAATGAGTGGAACCAAATCATCACCACAGCTTCATTATAGCTCAAAGAGGCTCCAAAAGCAAATAATTGCAAAAAGAACCACCTACCGGAGCTAGAGAAGAAAGGGGGTGAAACCAACCGAAGATCTCCAAACTTAAAATTGAGTGATTCCTGCGAATGCAACCCAAAATCAAGTTAGGGGAAATATAAAGGAGGTTTAGGAGTTCAAAAGGGTGCAAGAAAGGTTGAAGATGAACCATCGACACCAAGGCCGCCATTGGAGCCCTCGGTCAACAATGGTGGATTGAAGGTTTGAGATAGTTTTGAGCTCAAACACGAGAGGAGCTAGATGTGGTGTAAAGGAACACCAGGAGGAGCTAAGGGGCAATATATAGGGAAAGGATTAGGGTTTCGAGCAAGAACCCGAGTCCATGGTGGGCTCGGTTCATGCTACGGTCATGGACCAAGAAATGATGGGAGCAAGTGAGCACGGTGACAATGGAGGAGAAAGCACGTGCGCATTAAATGCCCCGCAGAGAGACGTTGACGAAAGCAAACTTGAGGTGACACATCAAAGCCGCCCGCGCTCTCTTTTCGCCATTGTCGCACAGCGCTTCGGGACAGAGGAGGAAGAAGAACAGAGAAAGCAACCACGACCGTTGGATTTTAGATGGACGGCTGCGATTTAAAGAGCCCGCGGACAATCGATTGCTTACGAAAACGGGCGGTTGGATTGAGATCCAACGGTCCCAATTGGTTAATGCAACCGAGGGTCCGAATGCTCACACGAACGTGGGCGAGCGATTTGAATCCAACGGCCGATATCGCACGCACGGTTTTAAAATGCGGCTCGGTGCAGCTAGGTGGTTCGACCGAGTCAAGTGGCTCGGACTCGAGCCCGACTCGAACCCAAGGAACAAAGAGCGTGTTTTAGGTTTTAAATATGCTGAGACTTTTGAGGATTTATTTGGGGTAGCAAAATAACTCCAAAAATTCTGAAATTTTTACAGGAGCTTGCTGACTGAGACATTGACCTTGTGTAAAATTTGCAGAGGTTTTTATGCATTGTATTTTTCTCCAAAAATTCTACAAGGTACTGGTTTTAGGTTTGACTGAGAGTCAAACAGGTTTGACTGCCCTCTAAAATATTCAAACAATTTCTAAAAAATTGTGAAATTTTTCAGACGGGTCACATACCATCCCAAGAACTTAGGAAAAATATCTCCAGAGGATGATCAAAAGGTTTGACAAGATTGTTTTTGAAGGAACAAGATTTGGATCAAAAGACTTGTGACTTTGCATTTCCATAAGTCTTGTACAATACTTGTCCAATACAAACAGGAAACACATGATGTAAGAAAAAGTTTTAATTTCTACTCATTTTCTTACATTTGAAACACAAGCCCAAAATTGGGATGTTACACATGGCCATCTAGGCGACCGAGCGATCGAGCCAACGAGACCCAACCCCCGAGCACAGGTCATGAGGAGTGAGGACTGAGCCACTGAGGTGAGATATCCAATCTCAAATCCCAAATTCCCAAATGGCCAAACTGGTTTGAAAAATAAAATGTGGTTAATGAATCTTGTATTTATGTGAATTGTAGATCTTAGAGCTTTGAAAATTTTACAGGGTAGTGCAGATTATTACATTATTGGTTGACACCAAAATGAAGCATTAGATTGTCATCATGAAATTTAATCTTGTATAAACATATTATACTTTGAAAACTTTCAAGTATCCATGTGGAGTTCTCATTGGATAGGAAGATTCTAACCAATAACAAGCTAATTGTAGCAGATAATGGGATATTTAGACTATTTTCGGCCAAAGAACCTAAACTTCCAGCTCAGTTGAGAGCATGAGACTAATAGATAACTCTATATTTAAGTTAGATTACTAGGTTGTAGCAAAGGATGGTGTCATACTTCAGCAATATGAATATAAATTCATACAGACATGCCTATACAATTTATTTGATGATCTCAACTTCTCAAGTTATACAAATTCATGTGACCAATCAAACTTGCAAACTACAAATTCATTGGCTGGTGAGTTAGGCTGCATACGTCAATAGCAGCATATGTACATTCCCAATTCTCCATTCCTTAATTCCTCAGTCCCAAATCCCAAATTCCCAACTCAACATTATTTTCTTAATTATTTTGTAATTTATCTCAATTATTTGTGGTGTTATTTCTAGTACATACACTACTACAGAAACAGTCATCACAGACGATTCTCGAACCGTCTGTGTTTTGACACGTCTGTGATAACAGCGGTTATCACATACGGTTCAAAAACCGTTTGTGATATCATACATATCACAGATGGTTGGTACCTAGAACCGTTTGTGATATACATACCACAAACGGTTCTAGTTACCAACCGTCTGTGACATGTATGATATCACAAACGGTTGGTAACTAGAACCGTCTGTGATAGTTCTTTAAACCTAACTAATTGTTTTATTATTTTCGGCTAACCTCAGGAATTGCTAGTCATGCCATCTGAAAACAAACAAGCAGAAAATAGATACATATCACAGATGAATCAATGGTTGACAAGTGATTATTTACAACTCAAAATCAATTACAAAAGAATATGTTTAATTATTGTCGCTAGAATTACAATTGAATTACAACTACTCAAAGTGAATTATAATTGAATCAATTGTTTGAAGGTGGTTCAGTGGTGTTGACAGTGTGAAATTCTCCGTCGACGTGAATGATGTCCATCATGATGAAGCTGTAGAGCCTCTCTCGAACCTCCAAGAGATTGCTCGCAACGAGTGAATCTAGCGATATGTTCAAACCCTGTCGCTAGCACGAGTAAAGTAGTTAGCATACGTATTTAAAGTTATAATTAGGAAATAATTATCACGAGATTGACAAACCTCAGGATCCTTTATCTTAGCACCCATGATTTCGTGCATATGATGGCAAACGTAAAATGCACATTGTTCTTGTTTTTGCTGGCGGCACTGCAAAAATAGAATTACATATATATATGTATAGTCAGTTCGAGACGCATTATTACGAAGTATGATATAGGATTATTGTGTTGTAGCGCTTACTGAAAATCGCATCCTGTGTTGCAGTGTGGCGCTCGATCCGTTGTATAACTCTCCATCGGCAACATAGGCGATGAACGACCTACATGTCTCCAAAAAGTTATCCTCGGTCATTTCAAACGAAGGAAGACTACAATAGAGTTATGTATGAAGGAAATGAGCATACCTGTCGAGTATTCCTTGCACAAGGGTGAAGTTGTGGGTTTTGCTGAGTAGGGAATCAAGGTATATTACCTTGTTCCTCTTTGGTACAATGACTAAAAGGATCCAGTGGAAGCTACGATCAAGTATGTCGCTATAGTCATTAAACCTAAGTTTGTGCTGCGTATAAAGTACAAATGAAATTTGTATAGCAAGTAGTGAAGCACTTACTTCTGGTTGTAGGGCACCATTATGTAGTCCTTATCGTTATAAGCAAACAATCCCGCCGTTATGTATTTCACGACGTAGGATGCGTCTTGCTTGATGGTTTGCTCAGAAACCACATGTGGGTCGAGGACACCCACCGGTTCTCCGCATCCCTGGGCATTTTTCATCATGTATCTATACATAAGCAATGACTTGTGATATTTATCGGTATTACGTGAATGTAGAACTTGATTGTACACACTTACAGTGTCTAGCATCGTAGAAGAGAGGCGTCAAGGGCTTTGAGGTTGAATAGGTCGAATAAGTCGTTGAAACCCACGACGAAGTGGCCCGGCTCGTGGAGGAAATGATCTTTCGTGTATCTGACGACGATTCCAAAATCGCACCCTTTATCTTCGATCTTATGCATGTACCAGGTATGCAAAGACTAACAACCTAGTCCAGCGTAGGCTAATACTGTGTTGGACACCAACGGACTTCCGAGGGAGTATGTCCTGAGCTTGGGAGGCAGAGACGCTGTAATGTTCTGCGATTTCGACTTGGACTTAACGACTTGCCCGCTACGCATCTTCCTGTGAGACGACTAGGGAACCGATACAATGACACGCTTTTCTTGTTCCTTCGGCGTCTTCTCCACGGGAACCGATGAGGCGGGCTTCTCAAGCGAAGGTTGAGGTGGAGCCATTGAGGGTCCTGTTGGAGAGGTCTTCTGAATCGAAGGTTGAGGTGGAGTCATTGAGGGTCCTGTTGGAGAGGCCTTCTGAATCGAAGGTTGAGGCGGCACTACAGGGTCTAGGGTGATGTCCTTCTTGGGCCACTGGATAAAACTGTACTCGGCATCCCCTAGTGTTCTGATTTCTTCATTCGGGCGAATCTCTAGCTGGACGACCCTTAAATTGTCATGTACCATGTCGACTTGGACCCTGGCGTAACCCTGCACCACCTGGGCACCGTGCTGCAATGTCCCTTCCTGGCATGGATATGCTATCCCCCGACCAGCCTCAATAGGCATCCCAATCATCCTCACTTGGAGCGTGTAGTGCATCGGCTCCTACAAAACGATACAATTAGCTAAGGCATCCTACAGGTCTATCTTTGGAGCATTCCAGAGATATACATTACCTTGATGGTGTTGATAGGTAATTGGACGTCATCATGTTTAGAATTTTGCGTGGACGCGAGGCTACTCAGATGTTGAGTAGGACTGACTCCCAAAATAACGGGGGCGCCTTGCGACTTGTTGAGGAGTTGATTGATTCGATCCTCCAATCTTGCTACATGTTCTTCAAATCTTGCAGTACGTTCTTCAAATCTTGCAGTAAGCTTCATTTCCAACTGGTGGTCATACTCGGCCTTGGATCTCTTCCTACTCTTATACGTGTAGTAGTCGTCTGCGAATCCCTCCCTCCAAGGTACGTTAACCCCTTTGCCTCACGTGCGACCTGGGTGCTCCTTTTCTCCCAGGACCGTAGATAGTATATCCTTCTCCCTGTCTGATTGGAAGGAGCATTCGGAACATGCGGAAGTTAATGCTTGCTGCAAGAGGTCATCATGTTATTATAGACACTATGAAGTTATGGACTTATTAACAACTAGATAGTTCGACATATTTACCACACGTTTGGCCACCTCATGGTCTGCCGGGTTTGTGAAAGAGATTCCGCCCGAAGACGTGACTGATGCCCTTACTCTTAATCAGGAGAGAGCGCGCTCGTCTGTGATCTCAGCAAATAGCCTTGTTGCGTTCTCGTCCTCTGCCGCCCATTGCACGGTTTTACCTGCGTACCCAACGGTGCCGAGTTTGTGGGGTGAGTGTTCAGTGTCTGGAGTGCCTTGTGCGACGCACTTTGCTCACGAAATTCGGCTGTCGTCTTCATTTGCACAAAGGCATCTCATATATCCCGCGACAAGAATTTATATGCTGTGAAGGGCGTTCGATCCATGTTCACGTACTTCGTGACAAGCGTGCTCTTGAAGGTCCTCCACACTTTTCCCATCGAGAGCAACGCCAGCCGTTCCACGCGTGCCTTGTGTTCTTCTGGGATAATGAACGAGCTTGAAAGTTCTGTCCACAGCTCGCCTCTTCGAACTTCTGTCGGAGTGTCCCAGCTTAGTGTGGTGATGGGGACCCGTTCCCTTCCAAGTATCCTGCAGATGGTCCGGAATCTCACCGCTGCTTTTAGGGGACTCAGAGGGACACCACTGTCACTGACCCCCGTGATGGTCATTCGGCCCGCAGGCATTTTCGATTGCCCTCTGCCATTTCGCGTACGTACCACTTTGCTCGGAGATCCGGATATATTCGGCGACGTCGATGACGGCGGCAAAGACGGTGCAGACGCCATCTCGCTTACTTGCTATCTATATAAGTTTACATACGCAATGAACTAAAATTTCAAAACATGGAAACATATTTTATACGGAAAAAATAGAAGTTACCCAACCAGTTAACTAAAAACATAATATCCCACATAAAGAATAATATGTAAATATATACCAGCATTAAAGCATAATACCAGCATGACCATAATAACATGTGTCCATGAAATTCTTTCAAATCAGCTAAAAACGATATTATGCTCAACATTAACATCCCGAAACCATCAATAAGCAGCTTAAAAGCACAAATGATTGATGATGGTGTGTGCTCTTAGAAGGATGGTGTGTTCTCTCAGGAGGAGAGATGCAAAATAATTAAACTTTGTCATCTCAGCCTTTTAGTCTATACTAGTCACAAATTGGATAAGAAAACTAGTATTCGGTTTTTGAGCTCTAATCAATGCTTCACTAGTCTGATAGATTAATCACATGCAAAAGAAGTTCAAGCTATTACTTTCTGATAGCCACAGATCATCAAGAATAACAAAATCCACTAGTGCAGTATAGATAAGCCAACAGACTATTAATGAACTCACAGAAAATACAGATTCAGCAATAAGCTTTCAGCCAATAGAAGAACTAGCAGGATTACAATTAAAGAGATCAGATTAAGCACCACATAAGTACTAGAACATCTAGATATAATATGACAGCAGCAAGCAGACCTCTTTAGAGCTCAAAACTGAACTAGAAATTCTATCAATTTCAGTATTAGACTAATATCGTCACTGAGCGGGTAAACCGAGCCCACTATCACCACTTTCCAATATCTCTCAGTACCAATTCCAGAAATGAAGTAGTATAACACATATATCCACAAAGTGTTGAACATAAGGATTTATAGGGATACTCACAGATTCAGTGGTACTCAAAACCACCAAGATGCAACTAGGCAAGGCACGTGGAGGAGGAGGCCGAGCGGCGTGGCTTCGGTGTGGAGGAGGCCGAGTCGTCGGCGACACGAGGGAGGACTGGAGGATGCGTTGGAGCCGCGTGCGACGACCGGAGGAGACGCTGGAGTCAGCGACGCGAGGGAGGACCGGAGGCGTTGGAGCTAGCTGCGGGAGGACCGGAGGAGGCGTACCTTGGGCGCCAACGTCGAGGGAGAGTAAGGGCGAGAGTGGGGAGTTGAACGGGCGAGTGACGAGTAAGGGCGCAAAACCTAGTGGTTCCCGCCTAATAAAGGCAATATCACAGACGGGTCTATTATGGGACTGTCTGTGATTACTTATCACATACGGTCCCATAATGGGACCGTCTGTGAAATGGACCATATCACAGACGGTCCCATAATGGGACCGTCTGTGATAAGTAATCACAGACGGTCCTATTATGGGACCGTCTGTGGTATGTGCAACATGTCTTAGCATACAAGTATGTCTTAGCAGGGAGATACAAGAGCACATTCAGAGAAATTCAGAGATATGTCATACAAGAGCACATTCAGAGAAATCCATATTTTGGCATATATATATATATATATATATATATATATATATATATATATATATATATATATATATTAGACATGAGACAAATAGGTTGTACATGTGCATGATATACCATTCCACATTACAATGAAGTCCACATTGACAGCAAAATCAGAGATGACAAGTCCATATATAACACATTAACACATGACAATTCCACATTGATATATCTCATGTTATGGAATAAATTACAAAGGAATAAATTCTTATTTCAAATATAGCCCTTCATGATGATCGACGTGCATATAGCTAGCTTCCTCACTGGGTTCTTCCTCGAGCCTGATGCCATCTCCGAAAGGAGGCAACTCATCAAATTAATTGTACTTTTCCTCATGCACAACATTCTCAACTCCGACAATCCTTCTTTTTCCATGAAGAACTACGTGGTGGTTCTTATTTGCTGGGTCCATTACATAAAAAACTTGAACAACTTGCTTAGCGAGTACGAATGGTTCATCCTTGTATCCGACACGTTTGAGGTCCACAGTAGTGATGTCGTACTTGTCTACCTTCACACCCTGCGGAAGTTTAATCCAATAGCATCGAAACAGGGGATCTTGAAAAGTACATAGTCGAGCTCCCAAATCTCCTCTACGAACCCATAGTAGGAGTTCAACCCACGTGGCCTGGCGGTATTGAACTGCTCGTGAAACGCATCTATGCGGACACCACTGTTCTGGACTGTGCTCTTCCTATCCTAAGCTGTCGTATAAAATGTGTACCCATTTATGTCGTATCCTTGCCATGTCACGATTGTAAATTGTGGCCCTTTTGCCAACTATAGCAGCGTATCATCACTTGATGACCTCCTAGTAAATCACACCTTTAACCATTCATTGAACTGACGGTTATGCTCTCTCGTGATCCAAACCTCCGACCGGTCTGGATTCTGTTGGCGTGCCTGTGTTGCAAGACCGTGAAATGGGCTTGAGCGTATGTATCCAGATCGGGAGTGATTGATTTCCTTCTGATGGTACCGATACCCTCTAGTCTCCCCTCATGATGAGATAGAGGCACACCTATCGGATCCACCTGAGCCATGTAGTTGACGCAGAACTCAATGACCTTTTCAGTTGCATAACCTTTGATGATGCTGCCCTCCAGTCGAGATCGATTTCGTACATAGGACTTGAGAATTCCCATGTACCTCTCGAACGGGTACATATGACGTAGGAATACAGGGCCACATATCTTTATGTCTTTCACAAAGTGAACAATGAGATGGACCATGATATCGAAAAATGACGGAGGTAAATACATCTCAAGATGACATAGAGTCGTCACCACCTCGGCCTGCAAAGCATCTAGTCCTTCGGGATCGATGACCTTCTGAGCAATTGAGTTAAAGAAATAACATAGCCTCAAGATTTCCACTCAGACCTTGTTCGGCAAGATACTTCTAATTGCAACAGGAAGCATTTATGTCATCAGCACATGACAATCATGAGACTTCATACCAATTAATTTCAAATCTTCCATAGAAACAAGTTTCTTAATACTGGCGGAGTAACCGGACGGAACTTTCACACCATGCAAGCTCTGGCACAGTTCATTTCTCTCGGCCTTGGACAAAGGGTAGCAAGCTGGGGGAAGGTACGTCGTGTCCCGATACTTATAGGGCTAACATATCACAAACGGTTCTTATTAAGAACCGTCTGTGATAGATCCCTCATCACAGACGGTTTGGAACCGTCTGTGATGAGACGTCCAGTATGACCTGTTTTGTAGTAGTGAGAATAATTGTACTTTTTTTTTTGCTATCATGAACCTTTAATTTTTTATTGAATAATATTTTATTAACTCCGAACACCCATTCGATAAATCCTAACCCGCCACTTTATGGCAACCACTGATTCCAACTCCATGCATGATGGAACCAAGTTCCACTATAGCAGATGCCACCTTATCACCTAGAAAGTTCAACAGAAGCCAATCCATCGGATCCTCTTACCTATAAGCACAATAAGGGCACAAAATAGGTAGATGGTGACGATGATCATCCTTCTCATTGGAATCATGCAGACAGTAGCGTTCTAGTCCCAGGGCAAGCGCTTGCAGTTCAGGATCAGGAAGGGTGTCGGGGGGCTCCATCCACAGCCTACCACCATGCGAGCAGTAGCAATCAAAATCCACAGATCTAAATCATCTAATGCACATGCGTGCACACAAAAATGCTGCGAAGAAATCAAAGCAAGGAAGGACGCGAGCTGATTCGTTGGTGGGCTACCACCTCGCCGATCCCAGAGGAGGGGGCGGGTCCCAAAGGGAGGGGAAAGCAGATAGGGCGGGGAGGTCGGGATTGACGGCGGCCATGGAGGCTGCAATGACGTCAGAGATGGTGATGGTGCGGAGGAGGTGCACGAACGCGGGTACCAGAGGGCACCAGCAACCTAGGCGGACTAGCGCGGGCACGGGGATAGGTGGTGGAAGGAGAGAGCTGGGGCTGGGGCGTGGGAGCTAAGGGGATGGGGAGGATCGAGGGGTCGCATCCGCGGCTGTAGTGGTAATCGTGACCATCAGAGGCGAGAGTATTCCGGTGATGGGTGGCCACAGAAAAGGTAGGAGGTAAGATGAAGACGAAGAGAAGGGCATTGAGGTTATTTTGAATTGTATAGCTACATATATTATTTTAATGGTCTTCATGTCTTACAACAAAGAGCCATAAAATTATACTATCCTAGAGTAGAGGCATAAATTTTCAGTGTCCTAGAGTAAATACCACAAAAGTCCAGACTTTTAGCCAATTTTGCCTTAGTTTTATGATTTTATTTTCATAAGATAATAATGTCGTTGCAAAATACAATTACAGGTATTTGCCATTAGGGGGTGACTAGCGCCTGGACATACGATGGGAGTGTTCCCATCGTATGTCCACCCCACCCATCAGAACTCACTTAAGACATCGATATCAGATGTTTGATTCGGTGCAACAAAAAAAAACCCAAAAGTGCAACAATTAGTTTCTAAGTTTGCACTAAATCTTGATCCAGATGCAATAAACATGAAATAAGCATTCGATCTGCCAACAAAAATCCACAACAAAAAATGATAGTGAGCCCAACAATGATTACAAAGCTGCAACAAAACTCCATTTGGTGGCAACAAATCATAGCAGTAAAGCGCTACAACAAATTACATCCCCAATTGCAACAATAAAATACTGCAACAATCCTATCGGAGGAAGAGGGTGCGTGAGCGGCAACGATGACCGAGCTCGTCAAAGGAGTTGGAGGAGGTGATTGGCCTGGTGCCTTATCTCCACCCCACAACACTGCCACCTTGCTGGCCCTCCCTTGCCCATAATAGAGTCCAAACACGACGACAATAGATTCCACAAGGTCCGACTGCTCCTCCGAAGGGGACACCTCTGCGTGAACTCTGACGGTGGTGGACGGCCTCCCTAGAGCGCGAGCAGCTACAGTCTTGGAGCGGCGGCTGATGGCGAAGTTTGGGATGCTGAACAAGAAGAGGTGTGTAGAAAATGTTGGAGCTCACCGGTATCAGAGGTGGCTCAACTGGAGCTCACTACTCCTGTGGGTTGGGGTGGGTTGGGGAAGGGCGAGAGAGAGACAACACACGCTTAAGGAGCCACTGAGAAAGGCATTCACGGGGAGGAAGGAATGGATGGTTAGAATTGGTTGGGGAGATGTGGATAACGTTTGGACGGAAAGCTTCGAGTCGGACGCCCGAATGTTGTCATTTCCGTTGTCATTAAGTTGTTGCTTATGCCTTTTCGCTTGTATGTTCTAATAGATGGCCATCGCTGGAATCTGCTTAGTCGAATTTCCCTATTTCTGGTACACTCACATGCTATGATGCAAAGCATCTCCCTACCAAAAGTGGATGGGTTATCTCCAACATGATATAGGAAGCATTATCTAATTTATACCCATTTGGCTGCTTAGAATTGATTTAATTCATTCAATTGGATTCTAAATCCTATTCTAGTTGAATTTAAATTTGATTTAAGCCAATTTAAAATCCAATTTTTCTATTTAGATGTTATTTTAAATTCTACGAAACTATGGGGGCTCACCTGTGCACATAGGTCCACTTATGTGCATAAAGTAGCTTCTATACACCCTAAATCATCTTCAACAAATTTTATAAAATGTCGTGAAAAATTTCTAGTGTGGACGCGAGGTTGAAATTTCAAATACTGAACTTTTACGAAATCATTGTCTACATGGCTGTGGGAGCCACCTGTGCACCTAAACCCACCAGTGTGCACAAATTAGCTTCTCTACACACTGAATCATCTCCATTATTTTTTAGTTGATTTTGTGAAAAATTTATATGGTGTGAATGAGAGGTTGAAATTCCAAATACCAAAATTTTGCTTAATTTTGTAGAGTGAATTTCAAATAAATGACAGTTGTAAGTTAAGAATTGTTTCTAGCTCTATCATGACCCTTGGAATTGGCTTCGAAATCAACAATTCAATTCTAGGTGCTAGCCAAACAGCTACATCCTTGGAATTAAATTCTAATTCCACAATTCCAGAGCCAATACCTTTTTTAGATAATAGAAGTTCAACTCCCGACCTCTACACCAACTAGGCATGCACACAACCATTACATCATTATTACCTAAAAGCTTAATACAAAAAACGGCTAAAAGCCAACAATGATAAATAAATTGTCATGCAAAAGGCTAGCATAAAAAAACCACCTAGCCTCGCCTCCAAGACCAACCAGGAGATCGCCCACACGCGAACAGTGGCTGCACAACAAAGAAGTGATGATGGGCCAGTCTTCGTAGCGACGCCTCCAAGAAGGGATACGACTCACGTCGTTGTCGCCAAACCCAACCAGCGAAGGTCAGACCAGGAGTTTTGACTCCGGAGCTCAGGTACCGGTACTCCAAAGAAACGCCTTCAAGAAGGTAACACCACTCAGGTCGACGGCGTTGCCAGATCCAACCAGCGAAGGCCAGATCAAGAGTTTTCACTCCGGATCGAAGGTACCAGCTCTCCAAGACCACGCCACATCACTACCTCGTCGCTGTAACCAACCAATGAAGGTCAGATCACCAAGACGACGTCCGTAACATCCCCAACGGCCAATCGCCGCCAACACCAAGGAAGACGACGTCCACCGTAGCACGCGTCAGCCGTTTAACAACCGTCCACTGGGGAAGAGCCGAGCGCCACACAAGCCACCGCCATTGAGCTGTCGCGATCTCTACCAACTGCGCCAAATCTGGATCTGCACCGCACCACCACCGTCGTCATGCCATCAACAAAGTCGCACCGCCGGAAGAAGCTGGCAGAGAAGGGCCACCACAGCCGAAGACTAGCCAGTAGAGAAGGGCCCTAGATCCAACCCCGACGAAAGTCCACACCATTGAAAATCGATGAACAGACGTCAGGCATCGGGAACACGATGCAAATCAGGCGCCACCACCGAGAAGAAGAAGCCCCGCCGCCACTGGCCGGCCAGCGGCGGCGAGGAGGAAGGAAGGAGGAGAGGGGGGCTTGTTGTCCTACATCACAGTTGATAGTATCTTGATAGATTTTGTTCCTGTGTACAGCAAATAAGTTAATTTTGAATGATTTGCTTGAACTAGTCCGAATATATTAGCAAGTTTTAATCTTGTGCAATTAGCCTTCTGAGAGCAATAATCAATCTTCTTAATCTTACCTTTGTCTTTGTAATCAACTAACCTCTTGCCATTCAACTAGCCTGTCGCCATTCATTTCACCTTTGCTAGGTACGTCATACCATTCTATTCCTGATCTCTTCTCTATAAAGTCTCCAAGCAGTGACTACTTGTGCCTTTAAAACCGGTATCATATATATATATATATATATATATATATATATATATATATATATATATATATATTGTTCGTGATCCCTTAGCCACTTTCGAGGGGTTGTCTACGCAGCATAAGGAGGATGAGATAGTAGCCACGGGCAACTTCATCGAGCCCATTTAAGTTTAAGAAGCATGGCTGCCAGGAGAGCATCAGGACATCCAATTACCTGGATGTCGTCGATAGGTAATTGGACGTCGCTATGTTCAAAAAGTGACGTAAACACGCAGGTACTTCGATTGGAAGTGGTTTCATATATCAGCAACCAACCATTCCTTGATCTAAGTTCTATGGTACGGCTTGACATCAAGGAATGGTTGATTGCTGATACATGAAGCCCAGTGGGAGTACTTGCACGTTCATGTCACTTTCTGAACATAGCGACGTCCAATTACCTATCGACGACATCCAGGTAATTGGATGTCCTGACTCTCTCCTGGCAGCCATGCTTCTTAAACTTGCATGTGCTCGATGAAGTTGCCCGTGGCTGATGTCTCATCCTCCTTATGCTGCGTGGACGAGCCCCCGAAAGTGGCTGAGGGACTACGAAATATATATATATATATGTGTGTGTGTGTGTGTGTGTGTGTGTGTGTGTGTGTGTGTGTGTGTGATCTTGGTTTTAAAAGCACAAGCAGCCACTGCTTGGAGACTTTATAGAGAAATGTCATCACAGAGGCTTCAGCTATAAACCGTCTGGCTAATACTGGACGCTTCATCACAGACGGTTGACCAAAACCGTCTGTATTATATGCAATCACAGACGGTTTTTGTTTAGAGACCGTCTGTGTTATTAGCTATGCTAAAAAGCGTCTGTGAAGAGGCCAATATCACCGATGGTTCATATTGAAAACCGTTCGTGAAGTATCACAGACGGTTCTTAACACGAACCGTCTGTGATAATTGTAGACTTCACAAACGGTTCATGATACGAACCGTTTGTGATACTTCACAGACGGTTCTTAATACGAACCATCTGTGATAAGTATAATATCACAGACGATTTGTATTAAAAATAGTTTTTAATATGAACTGTCTGTGATACTAGCTTATCACAGATGGTTTTTATTTTAAACTGTCTATGCTTCGCGGAAATTTTTGAACGCTTGCGTGGGAGACGAAATATTTTGGCATTGTCCTTATATATTATACCCACCCCCGCTTTGTCTTCCATTAGTCTCTCCCTCTCCTCCCCATGTTGAGCTCCGGCGATCCCCCTCGATTCTCCAGCACGGTTCGGCGAGGAGACACAGCCGACGAGGAGGAGGAGGAGGAGGGACGCGTAGGTGCTCCATGTCTGCTGCAGGAGGTAGACAACTGGAAGGTACGTGTATATCCCCAAAACATACACAATTTGTTGGTTATTTGATGATTCTTATTTTATTTGTACCTAATACCGAAGAGCCACCGGAGGTTTTCGGTCGTCTCTCCATGCCGACGAGCTTGAGTCGAACTCGGACGACATGCAAGAACAGCTTGTGATATGCTTTTGAGGTACAGAGAGAAGCAGTGTTAAACCAATCCAAGAAGCCGATGAGTTCTTCAGGAGCTTGGAGGCACATATGGTTTCTAGCTAGTTTAACATTGTAACTTTATTTTTTTTCCCATTCGGAGGGGATATTGTGAAACCTTTTGGTTTCCCTTTCCTATAATGTGTTTACCATCATAATTTTAATTGGATTTTACTTGTCTTGCTAGAGATTGCATATAAAAAATACTGTCTAGCAATTGATTGGTTTGGCTCAAAATCCGATTTTTTGCAATAGAAAAAAATTATCACAGACAGTTCTTGTTCAGAACCGTCTATGATGACTCATGTCATCACTGACCTCATAAAATCAGACGGTTCAGAAAAACCGTCTATGATGACGATTTTGAACCGTCTGTGATAACCTTTTCTATAGTAGTGTATGTAACTATCACAGACAATTTTATCTAAAAACCTTCTGTGATACATCATCTATCACAGATGGTTTTATCTATAAACCGTCTGTGATAGTCAATTATCACAGATAGTTTTGAGTTAATAACCGTCTGTAATAGTATGTATCACAGACGGTTCGAAAATCGTTTGTGATGACCTCATGTCATTATAGACCCATAAACTCAGACAGCTCACAAAATCGTCTGTAATGACGTTTTTGAACCGTCTGTGAAGACCTTTTCTGTAGTAGTGTTTACCATATTATTTAAACTTTTATACTAGAATACGTCATTTAAGTTCGCATCTTTATGCACACGCAAATGCACTTTCAGTAAAAATTTTGTAAGGTCGCAGATTTATTCCCGACCTCTGTCTTTCTAGACATGTGCTAAGAAGGCACACTCGCGCGCGCGTGTGTGTGGTGTTGTGTGCGCATGTGTGTCTTTCTTGTAATCGAAAAAAGTTTGCACCCTTATCGTCGAAATCTGGCTCCGCCACTGATATTGAGCACACAGTGGCGAAGCTAGGAATTTTGTGTTGAGGGTGCATACACAAAGTAACGTTAGGTACGATTAGTTCAAACTAGGGAAAAAGCTACCGGTTGAAAAAAAACACTCAGAGCCTAACGATAGACTCGGTTACCGGCAGACAGTTACCAAAATTTTCGGATTTATTTTGGCCGAAATTTTCAAATCAAAATTTGAATTTTTTGTGAAGTTAAAACGAAAAATACAGAAAAAAATGCATAGCCAAGGTTCCAACTGAGAACCAACCTCTTCAAGACTTAAGGGTGTTTCCACCACGGCATATGCACTCTTGTGTTTGCATATGGTTATAAACTTTCTTTATATTTGTCAAAAAAAACTATGCATCGCCCAACGAAGCCAGGAATTTGCCTGTTAGAAGTTAAAAAAACGTCAAGAAAAAAAGAACAAAGGAAATTGTCTACTAGTATCTTTTCGCATGTCATTACTATAGTAATCAATTTGGAAATTTACTTGCATAATAATATGAATGTCAGAAAAATGGCAGTTGCTCCAGGCGCACCTGCAAAACCATTGATCTTAGTGAGTGGCGCGTCGTCTACTGCTGCTTGCTGCTCCCACACTGGTGCCACGCCGCCCACCACTCCCACTCTTAGCGCCGTACCGGCCGCCGAGCTGCAGGAACCAAATTGGGGAGGAGTTGGAGTATTGGAGATAGAGATGGATGTGAGCTGGTGAGTGATGAGATGACTGTGGGCTGGTGGAGGCACGAGCGGGCCGTGAGCTGAGCTTCCAAGAGAGTGCACACCAAGGAGTACTATGAATATGACCCAAATGCAGAACTAATCCCTGGAAATGTTTTTGATTTTTTTATGTGTCCGAGCACCCCTACTGGCTCCGCCCATGATTGTACTCAGAGATAAATTATTGGTACTCTGCAGGTGTGCATCAGGAAGTGATTGTTTCAGTTGGCGATTGTAGCTAGCCGAGATGACACCATGACAGGAACAAAAGGCCGCGCCAAGAACCGGAACGTTTCATCAAAGCAGATGCCAAAAGCCTTTGCTAGCTTGTACAACCAGTCTTTTTTGATAGTACTCTCTGTGATCGATTGTACAATGACTTAGGAAGGTACGGGTGTGGGTGTCTTACTGCCTCAGTGCCTGACGACTTGCTCTAGTTGATGACTTGGTGGGCTGAATTGTTAAAATAGTCAATCCAAATGCCCAACTACTGAGTGCTTATACCGCTTATACCTAGTTAAAAAAATCAATTATTTTTAGAGATACCCGTGCACCCTGAGCACCCCTGCTGCCGCCCATGTAAGCCCATATTAGAGAGCAGCATCTGCGTGTTTCTTGTCCTTGGGAATGGTTTCAGTGGGAGGTGATATTGATGTGTGCTGCTCATCTGGAAAAGCTTGATAAAAGAAATGATTGTTGGTTGTTGAAATATTTAATTTGGTTTGCTTGCTAATTAATTGGAAGAGTAGATGGTCGATCGAAGGGTAGGCACCTGCACCTCAACATTTTGCAGACAAATGGAGAACACAATCAGTCTGGAAGAACTGGTGCTGCGTCCACCAGAAAAGCCCACGAGTGGTGTGTGTATTCTTCAGTGAAACACAGAACATCTCGTGATACGCTGTGTGTTGAACCATCTGCAGTAGTCAAAGAAGCAGAGAAAAGAAAAGAATATATACGTACGTGCTTGATCACTAGAATACACGAACCTTGTCTCCCGGAATGGCGCCATTTCAGAGGATCACGAGGTCTCTGCGCTTGCTAACGAAAACAAACACGGAGCACTAGTAAAATCAAGCGCAAAAATGGACAAAACATCACGAGCGTACACGCGGCGCCATGCGCGCGCGCGTGCGGCAGACGCACGAGGGAGAGTGCACACGTGCCTCGCAGGTAATCATCGGTGTGGAAAGGGTTTGTTTTCTTGTGCTATGTACACGCCTTCTCCGGCCGTGCATGCACTGAATAGGAGGAACTAAGAACTGAATAGGAGGAACTAAGACGATTTTTTTAAATAATATTAATTTAAAAGATAATGACTAAAAAAATAGTAAAAAATAATATTTTTTTCTGTCGTCATTCTCTGTCGCTAATTGGAATAGTGCGGAGAGGTTTCTGTCGCCAATTGAAATAGCGACAGGACAATTTCGCTAGTTTAATTGGTGACACGGATACTATCGTTAATTCGAACGGCGACAGAGTCCTATATTTATTTTTTTAATTTATCTGTAGAGAATTCAGCCAAAAGATTTAGTATATTTCATGAAGTTTTTTGGTAATATCTTGAAGTGTCCGCGTAGTTCGGAATCCAAAATTGGAGAAGATAATGAAATGTAAAGTAGAGAATGCGAGATCGGTGGCGCAATTTGGAACGCGGGTTCGGCAGCGCAATGACACAAACAGCCCCATTCGGAGCGAAATGAAAAAAAAAAACATATGGGTTTAGGGTTGCCATGCGCGTTGTTGTCTCGATTGTATTGTTCGTGGAACTGATTTTTTCGTGAAAAGATTACGTAATATTTAATAGTCAAAATATTTGGAAAAAGAGATTTAAGTTTGAAAGGCTTCATAATTTAATTGTGAATTACATGGCGCGCTAGGTTTAGATACGTATATTAGAAACACCAACATACACGAATCAACAAACCGAAATACACCTATGATACAGGTGCACATTTTTGAAATCCAAAAAACAGGTTGATTGGAATGAAATCGATTAGTTCAGACGGCCCATAGGTCCCTTCCCCTTGTCTCTGGATTGACCGTGGCGGCGGCGAGTCTCTAAGTCAGCCGTGTTCTACGAGACGGACTGGACAATTGAATAATGTTAGGATAACACAACGTGGGGCCAAATTAATAATCAGGATGCAAACTGAGCATAACTTACCTGTTCAATTCGGACTGCGCCCGGGCGACGGAGAGCGCTAGGACAGCCGTCAGTCTCACTAGCAAAAGCATTCCCCTTGTGCATAGCGCATTCGGCCCGGTCGTACTCAACTTCCTATTAGGGGTCCACCACCACCCTGTTTTCCTAGGCTCCTCTGGTGCCCTTTCAATACGGTCAGGTACGTAAGATTTCTAGCATTTGAAGGTCTCGGCTCGCATCGCATATTTTAACATGTACTTCTACTAGTCCGGGCTGTCGATCCATTAGAAGAAGTTACATCGCATCTCCGGCTGCCATTATGCTCAGATGTAGTTAGGAATTTGTGGAATAGAACGTAAGATGCGAAAAATATCTATGTGTGCAAGATTCGCTTATGAGGACGTTCCCGCACGTGTAGTACACCCGGGCGGCCATCGTCGGGTGTGTGAACTGGATAATCTTACCCGGTTCTTCGTACACACATTGCGGGCGTGGGAACTCCGATAGTACCGGCACATCTTTCATAGAACAATCTGGGTAGGGTTTAGCCTCTCTCAGCAAGCCAGTTGCGCTTTCGTAGTACCTTCGTGTAGAAGTTTACCAATGAGTCCGACATCTCCTTCCTCTTTGTTGTGTGAACCAAGCTTTGGTGAAGTGTTGGGTGTGGTGGTGTAATGTTCTCCTCCTGCTCTCTTCTCCTCTAGTTTTCTTCTCCCTCCTTTTATAATAGGTCTTTTCGGTTTAAAAAAGTGATGTAACGGAGTGTGGTCTTTTCGGTCTAAAAAGGTAGCGTTGCAGGTGTTGTCATCTCGGTCTGCAAAAGTGCCAGTGTGGCATGTCGTGGTGCGTTCTTTCCGATCCAAAAAGGTGGCATGGCAGAGTGTGGTCTTTTCAGTATGAAAAAGTAGCGTTGTAGTGTGTTATTATCTCGGTCTGCAAAAGTGGTAGCGTGTGGCATGACAGGGTGCGGTCTTTTTGGTCTTAAAAGGTGGCGTATCGGAGTATGGTTTTTGGTCTGAAAAGGTAGCGTCGTAGTGTGTTGTCATGTCGGTCTGCAAAAGTGGTAGTGTGTGGCGTGATTGGGTGCGGTCTTCAAGGTCTAAAAAGGTGGCTTGTCAGAGTGCGGTCTTTTTCGGTCTGAAACGGTAGCGTCACAGTATGTGATCATCTCGCTCTGCAATAGTGGGGTGTAAAGGCTAGAAGCAGGATTGTGTGGGGCGTCGTGATGCTGACTCCCTCACATGGTTACATGTAGACACAAGAACAAATAGTATTGAAACACGAGACTAACATAATGTAAGTTGTATAGAAATTAATAGTTTATATGACATCACTGATATTTACAAGAACATATATCTGTTGCTCCCTTTCTGTCTCTTCCCCTAGGAACCGGCATGGCTTCACTACATCTCTTTTCTCCTCTCCTCCTTTCTCTTCGCTCTCCCTTTTTTTTCTGAAATTAAAATGACTTTTTCACCAAATATTGGGGTATATATAGCCAGCCTCTGTCGCCAGTTGAACTGCCGACAGGAACTTGTGGGTTCCTATCACCATTTCAACTGGCGATTTGAACACTCTTCAATGCAAATCGCCAGTTCAAATGACAATAGGCAGTTCGAACGATGACTAGCAGTAAATAAGTTCCTGTCGCCATTTGAAATAGCGATAGCAGGCTATCGTCATTCTAAATGACGAGAATAGCCTATTTTTGTAAAAAGAAAATGTTTATTTTTTATAATTATCTTTTAAATTAATATTATTTAAAAAATTGAACTAAGACAAGTTCTTTGGTAAGCATTCCGGCCGTTTGTAAATATGGATCATGAGGCCCATCTTTTGTGATTTTAATCATTAATATGGGTAAAGTTGTGTAAATTGATTATATGAAAATAATGTTATTGGATTTGTGTTGAAAAATACTTTTTTATTTTTATTTTTGCTGCTAATAATGAAACGATATTCAAAGTTTTGCATTAGAGACTGTGAGTGGAGCAACACTCTCTTGTGCTATATTTTACTTGAACCATGCAATTTTGACAAAAGCTTGCACATAACTCTCAAAATATATACGCATGATAGAAATGGTATCGAAGCAACGCTTCGATGCAGAGCATGGTTGATAACTTTATATAAGATCCTGTGGAGTGTAAAACTGCAAATGCATGGCACAGAGTTTTTTACCGTAGTGATGCAGAGCGTTTTTTGGTTGTCTGTTCATTTCGTTTTGTCGATTAACAGTTGTAAAATAGGACAAATCATAGAAACCATCAGGGTGTGTCTGGATCAAATTATAAGGGGATCATTCAGATGGCTTCACAAACACGAACAAGTACAGGTCGATGTACCTCTTGCAATTTATTCGTAAAATTGTTGGACGAATGCTCTCGGTTTCTGTACATCTTGAAGTCAGAGGGACACGTATGAGCTTCTACTTGGACGAATGCTCTCGGTATCTGTACACCTTGAAGTCATAAACAGGGATTTTTCGCGCTTGTTTGATCCGTGCTTCAAACCCGGTAGAACCACCACTCACACAATCTCCAAAAATCAGCAAAACATTTGAGTGCCAATTAGCCGAATTCTTACCCTAGTTAACCAGAAAATCAAGGAAGCTGGGGATTACCTGTTGTACTCGCTACTCCGGCTCGTTAATCTCCAACGAAAAACTTGCACATTAGAGCTACCTAAAAATGCCAAAAAAACGTATAGCTAAGAAATAATTTCACATAACATTTTATTATCAAATTGTGATTTGACATTCACGATCACTTCAGTACAACAGAGGGAACTGAAGATTAAAGCACCACAGGGCAACAACAAAGGACTATGAGAAAAGTCCAAACAAAGTTTAAACAGTCCGTGCTTGCAAACACTTAATAAAACAGCAACAGCTCATCGGAGTCATGCGTGAGAATAACGTCATGTAGTCTTCTTATTCTTCTTATCTTCATCAGAATCATGAGATCAACGTCGTCACTTATGGCCAACTGTAGTCCCAGCAATGAAATGCAGTGGTATTTGTATCGTCCTTCTCCATTTGTTGAAGAGAATGGAAACATCAACCTTAGAGCTGAGTACCTTCTCACACCGTTGCCTCTAACGAAGGGGCAAGGTAAAAAAGAAATGGAAAGGAAAAGATCAATCAATCGACCCCTCCTAAAACGCAACCATAGGAGCAGTACATGAACGAACATGTGCATCCATGTACACAGCAGCCATGCCGATGGAATCTGAAGCCCTACCGAATTGGCAGGGCCAAAAAAGATCCAAAACAGAAGGGACCGATCGATTGAAACAAAGATAGATCAACCTGTCATGCACTACATGACAGATCGATCAATCACTCCAACGAAGCAACATGACGACGCAGCGGCGGATGATATAGAGCTTGGCTCTCTTCTCCTTGAGAGCTTTGTTCAGCCTCCCGATCTGCTTCACCTGGCTCACAACCTTCATGGCTCGATAGTTGATACCAAAAAAGCTTTGTGCAAGGATGTGGACGCCAAGCGAGCTATGCGGGGGGTTCTTTTGACCCAAAGTTTGGTGTAAGGATGTGTACTCGTGATTTGTGAAGGCCTAGCCCTAACTGTGGGAAAGAAAGATATGTGGGTCTTTATATAGAGAGATTAGAGAAGAGAGAGAGAGAGAGAGAGAGAGAGAGAGAGAGAGAGATAGAGAGAGAGAGAGAGGTACAAGATATCATATCACAAGACCATCATACCCCCACATGCTAGAGCTTGCTTATGGACTAGGAGGCACCCCCTGACACCAAAGCTTGTCATGCTCTTATTCTATTGGCTAGTTGCTTAGGAGATGGCGAAAATTTTATAATCGGCAGATGGCTATCACCATTTCAGAGATCGAATTACAGTGGTAAAGCATGCATGCAGGACAAGATAGAGTGGACAGCTGGCCATCCATGCATACAACAAAGTTAGGGTAGATGCATGCACGCACGCACGCTGGTTGTTTAGTCTCTCCAAGAAAAGGGTCTCTAATCTCGATAAGATCTCAACAATGGTGCTAAGAATGGATGAAACTTCCAGGAAGGTTACTGTGATGATGCGTGGAGTACTGAAACTTTTTACTGTTTTAGTTGAGTCGGTGATCTTCACTGTGTCAATTGATTTGACTAATTAACCGCGTAGGATTATAGGGAATCAACTGTTGTATTCTATTGTAAGCCAGCGAGCCCTTTGATGTATCAATTGATTTTGAGTTCACTTCATAAATTAACTCTAATCTTTATCCCATACTTCACCGTCCAAAACATTTTGATTTGGATTGCAATGGTTTTTGTTGGAATGTGTTCAAATATAAACTTAGTTTTAGAGGATACTTTCTGTGTAAGCTATAATCTTGTTTTAGTTTCTAAGTTTAGATAATCTTTGTTAGTTTGCCGTATCTGAGTCCTTTATAAGCACGATGTAATGTGAGAAGTGTACACCAAGAAGAGAAGCAATAACAATACCAATAATAATAATAATAATAATAATAATAATAATAATAATAATGTTGTATGCATTGCATACAGCACCAAATCTTCTTCTTGCGTTCGTGAAGTTCTTCGGCTGAGCGTGAGATCTTTTCGGTTTGGCTAACAATTGGTATCAGAGCTTTGCACTCGATCCAGTGATGCGCCGATCATCTTTCCACTCACCTACCCGACCAAGGATGCCCAGCGACGTCGGTGCACGTCTGGAGGCGGGGCCCGGTAGCGGTGGTGGTGGGGAAGTGGTAATCCATCGTGTGGTGAGGGAGTCTGGAGGCTCAGTCATCTACCCGATGTTGACACGAACCAACTATGGAGATTGGGCTCTCGCGATGAGGGTGAACCTACAAGCGCAAGGCCTATGGGAGGCAATTGACCCCAACAATGACGACTACCGTGACGATAGGATGGCGTTGTCCACCATACTTCGTGTTGTTCCGCCGGAGATGCTGTCTAAGCTTGCCGTCAAGAACACCGCCAAGGACGCATGGGACACCATCAAGACATTGCGCATGGGTGTCCAGCGTGTACACAAGGCGAAGGCGCAGACATTGTGCAAAGAATTTGATGCAATCAAAATCAAGAACGGTGGATGACTTCGCAATGCGGCTCACCGGCCTAGTCAACAACTTGGAGATACTCGGAGACAAGATTGAGGAAGACCGTGTTGTTAAAAAATTCCTCCGCGTCATCCCGCCGAGGTATTCTCAAGTAGCAATCTCAATTGAGATGCTCGTTGACTTGCAGACGCTCTCGGTAGAAGCGCTCACTGGACGACTGAAGGCCGTAGAAGAGCGTACGAACAAGACAACACTGACGACGCCAGTGGACACCTGCTCCTCATAGAGCAGGAGTGGCTTGCGCTCATGAAGCATCGCGAGCATGGCCAGGGCTCATCTGGCGGACAGAAGCCCAGTGGTGGTAGGCAGTTTCACAAGGAATCGTCGGAGGAGGACAGTCGTGGCTCATCAAGAAGCCGGGAGTGTGGACGCGGGCGTGGGCGAGGCGACAGAGAGGACGTGGAGACTGGGTTAGGCAAGGCGGTGGTGACAGATCCCGTGATAAGTCACATATCAAGTATTTTGAATATGATAAATACGGGCATTACGCGTCAGAGTGCCGCAGCCACATAAAGCGTTTCAACTGCAACGAGTATGGGCACTATGCTTTGGATTGCCGAAACAAAAAAAAAAAAAAAGAACAAGGAGGTAAACCTCACCCGAGCTAGAGAAGACGACGAGCTGACACTGCTTCTCTCCTTATGTGTCAACGAGGCGCCGATCATAGTGATGTTGAACGAGGAGAATGTAGTTCCTAAACTATGCACAGAGGAAGGCAACCACAATCATACTGATCTGTGGTACTTGAACAATGGAGCAAGCAATCATATGACAGGAGATAGCTCCATGTTCCATGAGCTCGACGAGAATATTTTGAGGAAAGTTAAGTTTGGCGATAGATCCATGGTATAGATAAGAGGCAAAGGAACGATGATGCTACAATGCAAGAATGGTGATTAGAAGTTGCTACCTGAAATTTATTTTATGCCGAGTTTGTGCAACAACATACTCAGTCTCGGGCAGATGACGGAAAAAGGGTGCAGGGTGGAACTGCAGGATGAGTTCTTGTGTGTCTATGACAAGAACAAAGATCTGTTGATGAAGGTGAAAAAATTCCAAAACTCGTTGTACAAAATTTCCTTAAAAACTTGTAAGCCGGTTTGTGTGAATCACAGTCTGGAGGAGCTAGAGTGGAACTGGAGTATTCAACAAGGACATAGTAGGACCCAAGTGCGGTACGCAATTGGCGTATAAGGCCCAGCAGACGGAGCTTCGGGAGGTTCAGACGGTGCGTAGCAAGGCACAGTAGGGGGCGACGAGTCCCATACGCATACAGAGCGCAGTGTACACACAGTAGGTTGTGGCGGGCCCAATGCACATGCATGCGTAGCAGAAGGCGACTTGGTAGGGCAAGGCGCCCACGCGCACATAGTTGGCGCAAATACTGGTGCGAGGGGCAGTAGTTCTAAGGACTGGTCAGCGTGTCGCATGTGCACGGCCCCACACAGATGCAGGTGCAGCAGTTTGCAAAAATACAGACACGAAAGGCAGGGCTCTGGGTGGTCCCCATGTGCATGCAACTGCAGGTGGTGTGTCCTTTAGGCATGGAGCTTGCGCTGGAGGCAGTGGCTCTGTAGGGCTAAAAAAATAGCTCAAGGCTCACGAGCCTGCTCCAAGACTCATGAGCCTGCTCGAGCTCGTTGCGAGCCGAGTCGGCTCGGCTCGAGCTCATGATTTTTCGAGCCGAGCTGAGTCCAGTTTTCAGCTCGGTACAAAACGAGCCAAGCCCGAGCCGCTTGCAAGCTTGCAAGCCAGGTTGGCTCGTGATTTGTTGACTGCGTTGTGCTGCTACGCACGAAACCCTGTCAGCCGCCCAGGCCCAGCCCACAACCAGCCACTAACCTACCTAACCCTACAACTTACACTCCCCAATTCCCCACCTGCCACCTATTCCGAATCAATTCAGGATTCCTGATCCCCAATTCCTCTCCCCATCCATCCCGATCCACTTTCTCTCCAGTGGCTCTGCCACCCCGTCCACCGCGCCACCGTGTCCTTGGCCCCTTGCCTCCATGCTCCCCCATCCTCCTCAGCCCGCGTGCTACCCCGCCCACCTTGCCCCCATGCTGCCCTGTCCTCCTCAGCCGCCCCTTGCATCGTCTTGGTCAAGGAGGCGTTGTAGTACCCTTGCCTCGCTGCGGAGGTGGAGGCCATTAAGGCAAGGTGGCTGTGCACCGCCGTCGGGCTGCTCAAGAGGGCATTCGACCACATCGACGACCAGAAGGTGATGGACTCAGCCCCCATGCTCCCCTGTCCACCCCGCCCCCATGCTCCCCCATCCTCTTCAGCCGCCCCTTGCATCGTCTCGGTCAAGGAGGCGCTGTAGTACCCTTGCCTCGCCGCGGAGGTGGAGGCCATCGAGGCGAGGCGGCCGTGCGCCACCGACAGGCTGCTCAAGAGGGCGTTCGGCCACATCGGCAATAGAAGGCGACGGAGCTGGAGATGAAGGCGATGGAGCTGGAGGCGAAAGCAAAGAGGGCGTTCGGCCGCATGCCTGCATCGGTGACCAGAAGGCGTTGTAGATCAAATCTGGAGGTGTATTGCAAATTTTCCTTTTATGTAGATCTTCTTGATTAGCAAAACTGGATGTGTACTGCAGATTTTTATGGAAACGTGAGCTAGTTTGTGGATCGTCAGTGCTAGGCCCGTGAGCCCGTTCGAGTCCGCTCGAGCTTGATCACGAGCCGAGCCGAGCTTACTGGCTCGTGATAAAAACAAGCCGAGCCGAGCTTACTGTTCACCTGAGCAAAAACGAGGCTAGCTCGAGCCGGCTTGGCTCGGCTCATTGCCACCCCTATGGCCCTGTAGTTGCAGCCAACAAGTGTTGTTGCTGACTTGAGTAAAGCCCATGAAATTTCTCCAGAGGATGAAACTATTGCTGAGGTTCTGAGAGACACGTAAGAAAAACTGGCAATGGAAGGGGGAGGAACGAACCTGCCAAAAGGTGTTGCTTCTGATGATGAGAAAGGTGTTGATCCTAAGGAGGAAGCTCCCAAGCTTCTGGAAAAAAAGGAAATAGCAAAGAGGAGGAACCAGAGCAAGATATCATACTGCAAGGATTAAAAACAATCCATTCAAGATGGCCGAGATACAGAAATCAGTGGAAGCTGAGAAAGAGAAAAAGGAAGAAAAGAAAGAGAAGAAAAAGCACAAGAAGCATGGCTGTCAAAAGTCGAAGAGTTAGAAGCATTACTCAAATGAAAATTCAGATTCAGAGGAAATAATTGATGACAAAGAACCAAGAGAAGATTGGTGTGATCAAATTGAAGAAACAAGATTAATAGGGTGGATGTTAGCTATAATCTTGTTTTAGTTTCTAAGTTTAGATAATCTTTGTTAGTTTGCCAATCCGAGTCGTTTTCATACACCGTATACGTTTTGGATGTTGAAGTCCGTATATGAGTTGGGATTGAGTCCGAGTCCATACATGAGTACCTGAACTCAGCGTTTATAAGCACCATGTAACGTGAGAAGTGTACACCAAGAAGAGAAGCAATAGCAATACAAAAAAAAAAAAACGCTGTATGCATTGCATACAGCACCAAATCTTCTTCCTGCGTACGGGAAGTTCTTCGGCTAAGCGTGAGATTTTTTTCGGTTTGGCTAACATTCTGTACTTATATGGTACATCCTCCGTGTTACAATGATTGTCTGTTTTCAAATATTCATTCAAAAAGCATGATCAGGAATGAAGAAATAAAGATTTAGTTATTGCTTCTCGCAAGAGTGAGAAGATTGTAGTTATTGCAATTTTTCATTTTATCTCTTGTTAATTTTATTTTAAGTTAGGAGATGGAGAATGTAGGGTTGATAAGGCCCAACTTATATTATTTTTCCTTGGTTTTATAGCTCCTTGTTCTGTGCACATGTACAAAAGGTTAGACTGAAATTGTGAAACGGGTAAAATCTTGTTTGTTTCTAGAGAAGTCAACGGAGATGGTACTAAAAGGTTTTCAGCTTTGTAATTTTATTGTACACATACTGGAGAGAGTTAGTAGTTCCTTCAATTCAAGCAAGGAATAAAATTTCCTTATAAAAAGGCAATGCATATTAAGATAGAAAAATGTATCCTTTTCGAAATGATATATGCTCAAATGTGAAATATTAGTACTGTCGAATGTTCTGGTGCTAATTGGTAAATACATATTTACGGTGACTAATGTTTTAAGCAGGTGATTAAGGTTCTTAAATAATTTAATTACTGTACATTTAGCACATTTTAAGTTTCAGTTTTTTACACATTATCAATTTATTTTTCAAAAAGTAACATCAATTTATGTAAATTGACATAAAAGAAACAGAAACTGTCGTTTGGTAAAAAAATAAAATTGGTGTGCCAGATGTACCTCTATCAAAGCAAGCCAGAGATTAATTTTAATTTTAAACGTGGTTTCATTCACTTTTAATGAATTTACTCTTAGAAAGATAAACAAATCCACAAATTTGAATTTCAAGCTATAGTTCTGATATGCCAAATCTGCAACTAGTGAAAACCTGTAAGCATTATAGGATCTATTCTTAGCATGGCCCCTTATCGCTTCTATAACAATAAAGTAGAAACTGGGCGTCACCTGCTCTCTCCTCTTCATCACTTCTTGCTTTGTAGCCTACCAAATTGTTTAAAGTCTGCCAAAGCATTACTAACTCAAGTAAGCTGCAAGGTCCCTTGCTTGTTAAGAATTAGGAAGAAATATTTCCATGTTCCGATGACACCTAAAATGTTTGAAAAATAGTAACCAATCATAAGTCTAAATGAAGCTATATATCAATAACAGCTAGCAAGTCATAGCAATGATGGCACCGAACAAGGAGCTGAACCAGATCAAAACAGTATCCCGTAATACACTGGATGTGGGCAATCTTGGGAAACTATAAGTGAGTTCTTGACAATCTTTCACAAGATAAACATTCTTTCTGTTGCTGAAGTGCTAATCCTTTGACTGTCTTAACACTTTACCAGCTCCACAAGAATTGCTGCAAACTTAGACATTTTTCGTTTTATTCTTTAATTTTATTTTTCTGAATAAATAATTGAGACCTAACATTATGGCCATGCATGAACGTATTTTTCAGAGTAGAGATATGGCCAGGGAACATTGCTGGCAAAACAAGCAAATATCGTTCTCCAGCATCGCAAGTAAAGGGTTCCTTCACAGCGTGCCTGAGCAGTCAAGAAGATAATGGTCAAATTGCCATGGACGTACGAACATCTCAATGGGGGCTGCATCTAGCCAAACTTCACTGTCAATTTGCCCTTGAAATGAAATAAGCATTCCTTTTTGCAATTAATCATTTCATGTCGTCTTTTGATGCATAAGAAAACGCATTTCACATGATACGTGTCAATTCCTTAAGCCGATGAAGGTTTTAAATTAGTTGCGTTGCAAAGTTGCCGGCCCTATAAAGGATGGATTCATATGCTGTACGTAATCGATTTTATCTCTTTCTATTTTATTTTTTCTTCGTGCGATTTTTTCCCTGGGAAAACGTAACAACCCTATTTACAGGGAATTGCTATATAACTTTCGACAGTTTTTTGAAGTCAAAACTGTCACTTTTCTGTTCATTAGATGTGCTATAAGATTTGTACCATGCTCTTTCAGTTTAGTTTAGTTTAGTAATTATTTGTAATATCTCGATTCTCATGAGTGAGTGCAATAAGATTAGAGAAGAAATTAAGGGAATGAAAAGAGAAAAAAATCCAGAATTTAGAGAAAAATAGGCCTCCAACCCAAAGTCAAGCGACAAGGGAAAATCAGCGCTTTTGGCCTATAGCCCATGGGGGATTTGGCCACCATCAAAAGGAGGGGAAACCCTAACGTGTTACTGTAGGTACAGTGCTGTGCCACTGCTACAGTGCCCATATGCTACAGTACCTCCACCTTAGCCCTTGCCACCGTCTTGTTCTTGCGTGCTTTCGTCTAAGGGAGAAGAAGATGAGGACGAAGAAGAAAGGAAGGAGGGGGAGAAGATCTTCTT
Source organism: Ampelocalamus luodianensis (assembly GCA_036346255.1). Lineage (NCBI taxonomy): Eukaryota > Viridiplantae > Streptophyta > Magnoliopsida > Poales > Poaceae > Ampelocalamus > Ampelocalamus luodianensis. Next base: position 22,474,629 of record CM070631.1, on the reverse strand, counting down.
CTTGGGGGTTGATCTTCATCTTCCAGCGGTTCTACAAGGGTAACGCAAGGCGTTCTTCGTTGTTCTATTCTTATTAGATGCGAATTCGATTATGTTGATTGGATCGAGTTGCTGCTACTAGTAGTTCGGTTCTGTCCAGAATATCGCGTGGCCGATTTCATGTTCTTAGAGGCCGAATCAGAGGATCCCATCTCCTAGAGTTATGTGGGGTTCGTTCTTAGCTTTCAGTGGATGTAAAGATCAGTCAATTCCGAGTTACGGTTTAAAAGTTATGATTAATTCTTTGCTGCTGTCCCGAAATTCTAACGAGAATTAGCAGTCACTGTAATTGTTAAAATATGACCTAGTTAGAAGATGATTTAGAAGTCTTTCCCATAATGACTTTTTTAGATAATCTCATTATATTTCAGGATTGATAAAGAACACCCTATTTGGATTTTTAGAACCAAAGTTATGACCGTTTCAAGTTGACTGTCCAAAATCCTAACGAGAATGAACTGTTAAGATGTCTTTTAAAATATCATCAAGTTAATGGCAAATTCAAAGCTTTCACCCAACTAGGTTATTGTAGGCCTAGGTCTTAGATTTTTATATTGATAAAGAACTCTAAGATTGGTTTAGCCAATTGGAAGTTATGGCTATTTTCGTGCTGCTGCCGAGAAGTGTCGGGCAGTTCTGTCAGAGGGTGTTCATGGGTCTTTTGGGGTTAGGTACATTTAGAATTTGGGATTTCCATCAACTAGGTTGTTGTAGATAATATCATTAACTTTCAAACAAGCCTGAGTTTGCATTTTTATGAATTTCAGAGCAAAAGTTATGTCAATTTTCGTATTGCTGCCCATTATGGTTTCCTGCTGGAATGTAGTTCAATTTGAGTAAAAATGTGTAATTAAACGTTGGGGACTGGGGTTATGAGTTAAGGAGCATTCTGTCTTGATATTGTGGTTCTTATTGAGTAAATTAATGGTGTAGGAGGTGAGACTTCGAGGTTAGCGACATCGTCTTTGCCTCCTAACGCATCGTATCGTGAAAGGCAAGTACATCGACAAGCATATGATTTGTGAATACTGGATGCCTGTTGTTCGTGTTGTATTTTCATTTGATATGTGACAAGCTTCAATGATATGTTCTTTTCATATGTGAAATCCACATGTTTGGAGATGATGTTAGTCATTATTCATAAGTTCATTCATGTATCCATTTTTTCAAGTTTCGTCCACGGAAGTGGAGTCTAAAGTCCCATCAATTCCAGTATGGGCATGTGAGTCCCACCATTCCAATGTGGGCAGTTTCAGACACCCGTATGAAACGTTCTTCATACGGTAATTTGGATCATCGTATTTTGTTAAATACGGGCTTAAGTGAACACTGACGGGTGTGTCACTAGCTATACTGGTATAAGTAGGAGTGCAGTCTATTCAATTCAAAAGATCCATTCATTCATTAAACATTCAGTGCTATGTTCATATTCTTTAACGTTGTGGTCTTGTTCATATCTGCTGTATGTTTAATTATCCATTGTACTTGCTGAGTCTCGGACTTACTCTTGCTTTGTTTGTTTATTTTAGGTGATCGTTGAGGATGACTCTATTGGGAGGGAGTTGACACACACTATTCACTCATTCATCATATTCCAGTTTCAATAATAAGACTTGATTCTACCTTTCATACGTTTAGTGATGAACTGTAATAAATGAAGTTAAATATGGTTGATTATTTTTACCTGTGATACTTGGTCATCCCTTTTGATATGCTAGAATGGATTTATTCTTTATTCCTGTCATTGTTCTATTAAATTTGGAACTCCTAAAGTCCTTAGATGAGTATGTCTTAAACCCTCTGCTTGATGGTTGTATGTTAGATACTTAGATTATTTAGGTAACATGTTGGCTTTCAAATAGTCGGGGTGTTATATTATTCTCTAAACCTTTTTTTTTGCTTCATCATGAACCACTAATCCACATATGTTGTGTTAAAAACGGTACGTGATTGGTTGACTCTTTAGTTGCTAATCTAAAACTTAAAGCATAATTGTTAGGAATAGTTGTTTAATCCTTGATCTACGTCTGCATGCATTCTGTTGCAAACAATTGAACTATATTTATCGTTCCGGCTAGTCTAGTACCAACGGTTGGAGTATATCAAACTCATCGTTGTTGCATAGCTTGTGGAGTTCTTAAGTAATCTCAATCGTCTATGACAAAGTGCATCATCTTGGAAAGTTGGAAGTTTGTGGAGGTTTAAATTAGTTATTTGTTATTGCTCAACCTCTCAAAGTACATGTGAAGAAGATAACAGATTCACCACATTGCCGTATTTTGTTGGTATATAATTTTATTTTTTGTCTTTGTTTTTGCTCAACCTCTCAAAGTACATGTGAAGAACATAACGGGTTCACCACATTACCGTATTTTGTTGGTATATAATTTTATTTTTTATCTTTATTTTTGCTCAATCTCTCAAAGTACATATGAGATTTTGAATCATATGATGGAAATATGAGTTATTAAGACTTTCAAGAATAATTACAGTGACAAAGAACAAAAATTACATAAATAATTTATTGTAATTTATGTATAATGGAGTTGTAAATGAACTTTCAGAATATTTTTTGTCGTTGTTTTTGCTCAACCTCTCAAAGTACATGTGAGATTTTGAATCATATGATCGAAATATGAGTTATTAAGACTTTCAAGAATAATTACAACGACCAAGAACAAAAATTACATAAATAATTTACTATAATTTATGTATAATAGAATTGTAAACAAACTTTCAGAATGTGACAGTTTTTTAATGAGAAAACTGTCACATTCTGTGTAGATAGACCCAACAATATATGCAAGAAGTACTATTGTGCAAAGTTAGCACAACATCAGTAAAAGTGAGCACACAATATGGTTGCGAAAAATATGAGTTGCATTATAGTTGCACACGGAACAGAAGCTATTCCATAGATGCAGAAAAGTTTTCTATTCAGTTATATGTACCGATCAATTAGTCCAAAGGTTCAGAAAAGCTATGTACTCTAATCACATTTCTAAAGATTTCATCAATGATTAATTAATAGTAATGATTTTAGTGCAGTCAAATCGTCAAGCATATAGTCCCGCATTTCTTGTTACACATACGAGAGTACAACGTACATGTCTATACTATCCGGGAGAATAGCTAATTTGATCCTCTAAGTTTTCGCTGAGGCTCACTTTCGTCCCTCAACTTTAAAAACATCTGGTTCTCAAACTTTTCTTTTTGGGCCAAAATAGACCTAAAACCATGTGGCATACCACATAGACATGCTGAGTTGGTTCCAAGAGCATGTAGGTGAGTGTAAAGACGAAAATGCATCTAACCTTTTAAGTTCTCTCAAATGGTTTGGTCCAGTCAGGTAGCTGATTGGCACGGGTCACATACCCATCTCCTAGGCAGTAGGCACGGTTTGTAGTGAGACTTTCACATGCTTCTCAATATGACTTTTCAATGGACAAAAAGTACGAGACTTTTACATGCTTCTCAATACATGCCTAGTGATAATATAAATCTGAAATAGAGGAACATTTACATGCTTCTCAATCCATACCCAGTAATGACTTAAATCTGAATTAGAGGGGATAAGGAGAAGAAAATCCATGCACAGAACTGAAAGAAGGGGGTGGATAGGGCAGGGATTAGAGGGGGCTGTATGCATGGGTAAAAATGATATTTCCAGCCGACTAACTGACCCCTATGCATTGGGATCCCACTCAGCGTATACATGTGGCATGCTGGTGGTTGTGGATTGAGGTCCTTCTTGTTAAATAATCGATGTCTTAGTCGAGAGATAATGAATCCAATCACACAATGAACGTCAAAGAGAGACACAATATAGAGACACAGTATAGAGGAAATCCAATATCTTTGTTCATGTATGTCCTTCTGTACATGGGATCCTCATATTTATAGCCTAAAGGGGTGAACCCCTGCAGAGCCGGTTTAGTTTTTTTGCCCATAATTAGTTTTCATAACACTCTCTCTTAACTAATAGACAATGATATTCAAATGTCTATTAAAAACTCCTTCCAAAAACCCATTAGAAAAAAGGAATGGAGAAAAGAGTACATTACATTCGTAAGTTGCATTACACTTGTTGCTTCACTAAGAACCTTCATGTAAGAAAACTTCAAGAAAACTTTCCAAGGAAAAGGGTACAACATTTAATCTTCGGGATCCAATCTTCAAGATTTTACTTAAATCCTCAGGATTTGATAAGAGTTATGACCTAGAGATTTACTCCCCTTGAACCCTACAACTCTCTAAATGGTTTGATTCCAATGTCATGAACACATCTTTGTAAACTAGATGCAGGCATAGAGTTAGTGAATAAATCAACTACATTTTAAAAAGACTTTGTAGGATCTTTGCCTTATCATTCTTCTGGACTTCATGAGGATAGAAAAATTTAGGAACAATGTGCTTCGTGATATTGTTCTTGACGTAACCTATTTGCATTTGTGTAATACAAGCAGCATTATCTTCATAGATAATTGAGGGAGCATTGACGGTATTAATCCCACAAGACTTCTGGATGTGATTAATCACACGTCTGAGCCAAGCACATTCAAGTCAGGCTTCATATAGTGTCATAATCTTTGACTGATTGGTAGAAGTAGCCACTGAGGCTGCTTAGATGACTGCCAAGAGATGGTTTTATCACCACAAAGTAATATAAATTTATTATGGGATTTTACATTATGATTTGACAGATAGCTAGCATATCTTTAGGATTTAGTAGTGATCATCAGGATCTATGTATGATCTTCATGATCTTTGCATTGTCGACCAATTGGATCTAAATTGTTAAGTGGTAAAACCTTTAAGGTGATAGTAATCATCGTATCAACACCTTCTAGACTTGACTAAAATATTTTCAAAATCTCAAGTATGATGGTCAGTGTTTAGCATATGCTCCCCTGAAGACTACTTTCATTGAAGTCTTGTGGCTCTAATGCCTTTCATACATTTTTAAAAAATGAACATAGGCAAGGATATTGTGATCAAATCAACTAGATCATCACAATGCAGAGTTTTACATACAAATATCCTATTTCTCATCTGGAGATTTTAGGATAAACACTATTCAGGAGTAACATCCCTAACTTATCAAATACCACTATTTGATTGTGCAACATAAGTAGATTATCTTTGCATAGGATATAGGGGTAATATTAGTTGCAAAGTTGTATGCCTTTCGGATTTGATTTGTCGAAAACTTTCACGGTCTTAATATTTTACAACTATCTTCGGGTGGTTAAAGTTAGAACAAATAGTCTATTCTGCAGATTTATAAAGTATGGTTGAACCACTCTAGAGTAAAACATAAACGGTCTTAGTTTTGGCGCTTAGGGGATTAATTGTCAATATCTCCAATGTATGTTGTACCTTTATGGTACTAGAGCAAATCACTACTCCACTAGCTTGTGATGGAAGATGCACTTTATAAGTGCCTATCTGGCATACTTCTGGTCTTTAGGATCCTCATTACATTCTTTCGGTTCTTGATGGGTCCTTGTCCACTTCTAAGGATCATATGATCATTGGTGTGATTAAGATGTCAACTGGTAAGATAATTTCCCTTTACAGAGATGCTATCTCTTCTAGGAGATGCTCTTTCTACAAGTAAGAGACTATTGGGTGTTAGCTTTATACATATTGCGATTTTATTTCATTTCTTACTGGGAATTTTGAGTCATTCGAAGATCTCGTCAAGGATTTTTATATTCCATTTACTGCATATTTTATTTATTTATTTGTGCCATCTGCTAGAGTTATTGTGCAACGAAACATTATTTCATTCATAATAGGAGAGTAATGGTCTCTACGGCGACCTTTGAACCATAGTTTTGACCACCTCATTATATTCATAATGACTTATCAACTCTAAACTAGCTGGTTCCAAGACTTTTATTTAACAATTATAGTTTAGCCTCATACGCTTTCATTATGTGACCTAATATAAATGCTTCAAGCATTCTACTGTGGACTTTGGTTCTGAATCCGTGTTCTCTTAACAGAAACTTTAGCAATTGTAGAAGCAAAGTGGTTGTCGACAACTTTTTTCCCATATCCTCGTAATTTAGGGTATCACTACAAGAAAATCCCTTCATAGAGACACTTTTCTAGAGGATCTTTTCTATTTGTCTCTAAAATAAGGAGTTATATAGTGTAGAGGCCCCTTTTAGAGACACTTTAAAAAATGCCCTAAAATTTTGTATGCTAGAGGCGGTTTTGAGATGTTTTCAAGACACATACATAATTTTATCTTGTAGAGACGTTTTCGAGATGCTCTCTAATTTGCCTAAAGGTTATGTTGTGTAAAAAAAAATTGAGACGCTTTCCAACTCTCTAGAGGCATTTTTTGGTGGTTAATATGTGTTAAAAGAACTACATAATAATATTGCAACACACAACTAAACACGTGAAGTTATGAGGTTGAGGTGGCTAGTGTGACAAGTCTCAGAAATGTATTTCCCATGAGGTATTGAGTTTGAGTACCAACCTTTGCAAGAGTGCACACATTTTTTATAATTTATTTCTTGAGGCGTAATGCAATGTTTCTACATAACGCCGCATAACCCAAGAGACTTTTGAAAAAAAATGCCACTACTATCATAGCGACGATACATGTGAAGACGTTTATGAGGCGCTTTCGAAAATGCCTCTACAGCTGCCTACTTGCGAAAAAAAGAGCGCCTCTACCATACAACGAAGTCACCTCTATGAGCCAGTTCTGTTGTAGTGTATATCAGTGTTAACCAGATCTTTGTCATTTACCAAATAAAAGATTCTTGGTTGTTCCGCATTCCCAGCATTGTAATATGCACGCATCAAGTTGTTGGGGTTTTGATCTTCATGATGAGCCTATTCATGAGGTATTTTATCTTCAATGTGAGTTCTCTTCAAGAGAGTTTCATGAGTGATTAATAATTATTTTGACTAGTGCTATTAGATCTTAGAACCGTAGGTGTCCCCATAGATTTTAGATCAAGAACTAATAAGTCAATTTCGCATAGGTGGAATTACTATTCAACCTAGGGTATTCCACTCTTAGCGACATATTTACTGCAAGTAAACACTCTGGTAACTTCTCCATAATTAGAAAGTATCTGGCAGGCTTCCCGCTTCTAAGGTACAAGAGCATAAACTAAACCTTAAGTTTATTTTGGCTAGTGCGTTTATCTTAGTACTAAAGATCTTTTTCTTCTAGAAAATATGATGGTATTCAAACTTTTAGAAATTTGTCTCCCCCTAATGCCGATATTCTATCTTTATTAAAGAGCATACTTTAAAATTCCCCTATCATGGGAACATGATTGATTGAATTTTAGATCCAATATGATCCTCAACAATTGGTGATGACCCAAAAGGTGTATGCTACAGTGGTGATAACATGTGGGAAATACTTGATTCCTCAAACACGAACTAATTCCAATAAGGGGTTTGATAATTATATGCAATGAGCTAGATTTTTATCATTGCAGTAGCATGAAAACTGCATGATCCTAAAATTCTGTAGGATATTCCAACTTCTAGTTGATTATTAATCTACGATGAAGGTCCCATATGGGGGTCCAAGAGTTGGCTGACTTATTCTATAGTCTAGCTTCTTTTTATTTGCCCAAGTTTTGATCCAATTACTCATACCACACTTTAAATAATTTGGATCATTAAACTTCAAATTTATAATTACACAACATATTTTGTTATGGTAATTAGTAGTATGTTCTAACAACATAAAACTGTAGGATTATCTTTATGAACATAAATATAATGCTAGAACATAAAATATTTAACCAGAGTTAATCTACACGAAAGTACTAGATTTTCTTTTGGACTACAAATCTAGTTGAATCACCCAAATAGTATAATTATTCGATGAGAATATTTATTGTTCAATGTGAGCACCATGTTTATAAGGGCGATAAATTGTATGCCTGATTTTAGTTTGTAATGCCAGAATAAATATGGCCAAATTTAGATCATTCAGGTTCAACAAAAATTCAATATGTCATTATATTTTATTTCGGGAGTTATATTCTCTTTAAGCAAGTGATATGACTTTTGGTAGTGATGTAGTTGTAGACTGCATTTACCAATTATGTATGTGTCATTTCTTATGAGTGTGGGACACTTCAGTGCGTAGCCAACATGGCATATATGCGACTTCATAAAGCGGCCATTGGTTTGTCACATGCATTCTCGCATGTTGGCGGTTAACATATTGCTGAAGGCACAAATCAATTGCCCTTCGTGGGCTGCAATGATTGTGGTTGCCAACAACATGGGTATCGGCAATGGCGTAAATGTCGTTTTCCATCTCAACTGGATAAGAATAATAATCATGCAATTTACTTTAATTATCTCTCAAAATAAACTAGATTAATTTATTGCTTTGGGATAATTTGCTTCTGGCTTTGACCTAGGATATACCACTATGCCTAACATGACTCTTGTGATTAACATTTGTCCTATGCATCTTAGGTTCCAATATCCCACACATGCCCAATTTCCTCCCCTTTTCACGCCAACTATAAAATCCCTACTGATAGCGTGTGCATCAGACATTTTCTTGAAATTAATTCGAAGTTTTAGCAAAGTTTTGCAATCATACTTCAACAAGAGTACAATTTTATTACCATGAAACTAATGTATACTCTATCACATTCTATGCATAAAGTTCTTTAATTAAGAAATCAATGTGGTGGATGATAGTGTTAAATAGACACCATGTCTTAGGGTGTAAGTTATTATGTACTTATTTGAGGATCATGGTTTTTTCTAGCCAAAGTGATCCATCAGAGATCAATATATGACTAGACATGCTCCGGTGCCACTAAGAAAAATGGTTTTCCTTTTGCCATCTAGGCATCCGTGTACTATAAGGTAGTGATGAATTGAGGCTTAGTAGATATTAAGAGCATATGTCCAATATTTTGTTAGCAAGGCATGACAAAGTATTTTCAAATTTTCAAGCATACAGTTTAGAAATTTTATTCCATGCAAGATTAATTATTTTACTATAGGTAAGATATGCTACAAGAAAGATGTTCTATTAAGATGATTTAATCAACTATTCAGCAAGAGATAATGTTTTAATAGAACAACTTAGGCCATTCTTTTATTGATGGTATCTATGAAAAAAATAATCTTATCGACGACCGAGTCGCCGATCTTACGAAATAAAAGGGAAAAATGGCACGGGACTTCTTGGGAAGGAATGAAACTGCTATTTATTGATACGAACTGGTTGTTAGAGGGGGTGCCCGCGATTAGGCGGTGGACTAGATCTAATTACACTTAATGTAGCGCTCGCTAGTTTACTATATCAGGCTTGAAACATGAATCCAATGCTAATGCATATGCTTCCATCTGATCTCCCCTCTCGTTCATGCTCCATCCTTAAATAACTTCTGAAGAGGTGGTAGTTACTCTTGGAGAGACGCCTGTTGTGAAGTGTTGCGCCTGGTCGGAGCGAGGTAATGATTAATGAATTATCAACCGTTCTATGGTTAAGTGTCTGTGAGACACTCAATCGTATGGTAGTTGTTGTCAGTGTCTATGGTTTGTATAACATCATGTGGCATGGGATATATGATATGTGTTCTATTCATCACATGGTAAAGAATATTCCTAGAGTTTGATCCAAATGCCAGTTCATAGCTTCTACGAGCAGTTACCTTGTCGGAGGCTAGGTACAGGACCTCACCCGACCAGGGTATCCATTCAAGTAACCTCTGGAATCCTTACGAACAGTGAGGTCGTTAGCCTTAGGGGTTACGACCATGAAGACATATTGTGTTTTATCATGTGTTAAAGAAATACATGGTGGTTTTAATCCTCATTAGCTAGCCCCCGAATTTTAAATGAATAGGTCGTGTGAACACTTTATCCCGATGAATTAGTACCGAGTAGACCCTCATTTAATGCGTGACATTCGAAGCGGTTTATATTCACTTTAAAGTTGAGAACCTGCCTCGGAAACCAAAGAGTTTTTTATCCGTTTGACAAAAAGGTTTTGTTCATTGGACTTTTGGTAACTCCTGATTGCGGTTAAAGATCTAAAGCTATAAAATCCCATTGCGCTGGAGCATTAGGTCCTTACGCTTTCAGATTTCTTTCACCTCCAATATTCTTGCTAGAAATCCTCACCGACCTCCTCTTTTTTTTTGTCTTCAAGAGCTTTTCCCCGTCCTTTGTTCATCTTCTCAAAAGATCACATCATGTTTGATTCAATCACCAATTTGGTGGCCGCAAATTTGAGCGAGAATCCAAAGTGGAAGGAAACCGTGGAGAAGACAGGGATGGTCGGAAGATGGGTAGAAACCATCCAAGACCTGAGGAGGAGGGGTTTAACCTCTTGGCACGTAGTGAGGGATTTCACCATGAGCCGAATTAGTCCCCTGAAGCTCCGAGACCATTCCCTGTTATGGTACATTGGTCGTGACGAAGGAATCAAGGATTCTAAAGATAGTAAGTCTTGACAAAGTTACGACCAGTACATAGTCTTGTTTGATTGATTATCTTACAGCCTTAAAATCTCTTTTGCCCTTTTTTGAAGTTCTTTCCTCTAATGAAGTCAGAGATCGAGTGAAGATGATTTGCGCCGGGGAGCCTAATGAGAAGGCTTCATCCCTGGTATTTTGGCAATTGTCTCTGAAGAAGAGAGACTGAGGAGACTTAAGGTAGATAATCACTTTTTCTTCATATTTTAGATATATTCCGACCTGTTTTTATTTACTCTGACATACAGGCAGTCGGGTTGAAGATTATCGAATCTGTTGAGGGTTCCGATCCTACCATAGCTCCGATCGAGTCCTGCCCAGAGGCCATGGAAGAAGATGACCCTCTAGAGGTAAAAAGACCGTTTGTAGGAAGAAATATATATTTTAGATGAAATAATTTCATCAGCTAATCAAATTTGATTTGACTTAGGTGGGAGAGATGAAAGACCCGTAGAGCAAAGCTGCAGAAGTCGTAAGCCTCGGAGTGGTCGTTCATGACCTAATAGTTATTGCAGGAACAACTGCTCTGGAGGTTGATGATGTCTCCGACTAGGTGGTCGAGAATATCATTTCTGACCTCTTGTTGGAGGACACAAGGGGTACGACCAGCCCTATCGGCTCAGAACCAGTGAAATTGGTTGAAAAGAAGAGGAAAGCAAGCACAACGGATTTTACTCTAACGCGTTACAAGGTTAAAACCAAAAAATCGACCAGGTATGCATAAACGAAAAAGTCATGTGAATATATACCTTGGACATTTTTTGATATGTTGGAAAGCTGAATTCCCTTTTCTTCTTTTGTATAGATCTTCTGGTGTTCTGGTCGTTTTCGACCAGAACATTTCTTAGGAAAAGATTCCTGGGGATGAAGTTGTCGTTGATGTTCCCAACCAGAACGCTCCTCAAGCAAAGGTTGCTGAGGACGAAGTGGTTAAAGAAGCCCCTGAGTAGGCATCAGTACCAGCGTCTGCTTAGGATCCACTAGTGATTCTAACTCTGTCTGTGGAGGTAGACATCCCCGAAGATTCTCAACAGGTTCCGCCCCCTGTTGGTAATTCTTCTCAATCTAACAAGTTCTCTTTTCACCCTCGATTTATCGAGGATAAGGATCTTGATGAGGCCTGGGGGAAGATATCGGACCATCAAGCCAAGATAGGCTCCGATATGATTTTTGCTGAATATAATGACATGTCAATTCGGGTGAGTATTTACGACCACTTTCATAGCTCTTCCTCTGAAAAACTTATGAAGAAGAGTGCAATTTTTGTAGCATTTGGTTCGGAAATTATGCTGTAATTGGAGGACTAACCCAGCGAATAAGGCTCCTAGAGCAGAAACACTCCGAATTGAAAAGTAAGAACTTTTCTCCTTAACATGTTTTCTTACTCTTTACTATCTTGTCCCTCTTTTTCAAATTAATTTCTCCCTTATCACTTGTGTTAGATTTGGAGAAAATTAAAGATGAGGTTGTGGCTAAAGAAGCCATGATAATAAAGCTCAAAGAAGAGTGCCAAGCCAAGGATCAGTCGATCACATATGTGACAACCAGGCAAAAAGAGGTTTTTGATTCTTGTGAGAAAGAAATCAAAGGTAACTGGTCGTAGACTTGACTAGTATACCATGTCTCTAATTTATGTGTATGTTAAATTTTTATCTAATCGTGCAGAGAAAACTCAAGCACTTAAAAGAGCAGAAAAAACTCTTGAGTTTGAGCGTGACCAAGGGGCTGAACTTGAGCGGAGTCTTGAAGACAAAGTCAAGTCTCTGAACAAGATGCTCTTCGACCTGGGGTCGGGAATGCAATTGCCCATTTTGAGAGACTCTGTAGAGAAGATCAATTTTCTCGGCCATCAACTCGATGACCTCAAGAATGTGATAAAAACTTTTTGAGCGAACCATGTCAGGACAATAAAGAAAGCTATTACAAATGGAGTTAGTATTGCCTTGGCGAAACTGAAGGCTTCCGACCCCTCTATCCATCTTGGAGCTGTTGAAAAAGACTTCGACTACTCGGATGACGAAGCGACCAAGTTGCTCGAGGAAGTAAAGTCTCTCGGAACCAAGGTTGCGGAGGAAATGGAAGTCGGATTTTCGTCACACAGCGATCAATCTGGCAGTTCTAACAAGTAGATGGATGTAATATTTAACTTTATAAATAAAACTTACCTTTTAACATCAATGAAGTTCTTGTTTTGTCTTCTTAAATTCGTTAAATACTCGTATATTCCTTAGCCCCCGACTACTTATATTAGTAGATGAACGTTACTAAAGAAGCAGTAGACCAAGAAAACGAGTAATAACTACGACCATGGTATAAAGCATGTGCTGATTATGTTATAAAAATGATCTAGTTAACACTAGAAAATCAAATTGGTCAGAACCAGTGTATGATTTTGAGTAGCTGAGATCTTTTTCATAATCAAAATACTGTGAAATACCACACATGGTCGGAAGATGTCACAAGACTTGCCTTGATGATAAGAAAGCATGCAAGAACATATGCAAAAAAGAATACTATAAGCGTCCTTGCTTATATGTATCATCCAAGACTAGTCTTAAGGGTTGCTAAGAACTGAAGATATGTGAAAAACATTTCGCGAGACGTGCTAATGCTCAAGTCCGACTGGCAGTGAGAATCGTAAGAGAAGGACCGTCGCTAGGAAGCTCCTTCTAGTGGGTAGGACCACGTGCAGAGAGGAGAGACTTCGACTAGGAGGCTCCCGGTGTCCCGACCAATAGCCAAACAGGAGTAGAACATAATGTTGAAATGAAGAAAAACAAACTTCAAACTCTTAATCATATAAGAAATTATATGAAGTTGTTTGTGTAATGCTTGTTTTACTCGTATGTTTCTTTAAGAAAAGAGTGTGGTCGCGCGTGAGAATCATTGAAGCAATGATCACGACTAGGACCTTTTTGGCATTGGACGATCAAGTCTAAGCCAATGAGTAATAGAGACCCTTGAAAAGGATATCAGAGAGAATGAGTGTCTTCTCCGACCAGTCAAACAACAATGATACTTGACCAAGTAAAGGAAAACATATAAATAACGACACTTATGAAAAGTAAAATACTCATCTTTATTGAAAAAATGGAAAATGTATATAAAAGGAATAATTAAACAAAGAACTTACACAATTAATCAATGTTCCAAGAATTTGACAAAATTTGCCCGTCTGACATTGCTAACCGTATTGAACCTGGTCGGGTGACTTCGACCACAATGTGTATGGACCTTCCCACTTGGAAGAAAGTTTGTTGCGATTTGTTTGGCTCTGAATTTTTCTAAGAACCAGATCACCTACTGCTAGGCTGCGAGGTTGCACCTTACGACTGTGGTACCTTCACATGGCTTGTTGATAGATTGCTGATCGTATTAAGGCTTGATTTCGTCGTTCTTCAAGAAAATTGATGTTATCAAGTCGTCGTTCATTCTGATCATTTTCGTTAAAACAATTTGTTCGAGCAGAACCATATACCAAAAAGAATAGTATTTCTCTGGTTGCACAACTGGTCGTGGTACAAATGGCCCATAACACAGAAGGGAGTTCTTGAACCCAAGATCCTGACTGTTTGATTAACTAGTCGAACACTCGTTGTTTGATTCCCTGCATTATGATACTATTGGCTCGCTCAACTGCTCCGTTGCTCTGTGGATGAGCGATAGAAGCGAAATGTATCTTGATACCTAGGTCATCGCAGAATTCCCAGAAATTACTGCTTGAGAACTGGGTACCGTTATATGTGATTATACGACTGGGTACACCAAATCGTATGATCATATTTTTTTGTAAGAAACCTCTTAGCGGCTTCAGTTGTTGTTTTAACAACTAACTCAGCTTCGACCCATTTTGTAAACGTGTCAATCATGAAGAAAAGGAATTCGAAGCCCTGGGTGCTCTTGGGAAAGGTCTCAGAATGTCTAGTCCCCAGGTTGCAAAAGGCTAAGAAAGAGGAATGGTTTGCAGAGCTTGTGTCGGCTGATATACTTGTCGGCTACGAAACTGATATTGTACACACTACGTTACGAGCTCTTTTGCATCATGAAGGGCAATTGGCTAGTAGTATCCTTGCTTGAAGGCTTTACCAACCAGCGTTCCGTAGGAATGATGTGCTCCACAGACTCCTACATGTATCTCAGTTGTAGTGTGGGTTCATGTTCGTGCATGTTGCCATTTGTACCGTGCATGTTTCCATTTGTACCGTAGGGAGTAGCGAGGCAAACATATGCATCTAATCAAACTCTGCACACCATGTAAAACACACCTAATTTATCAAGTATTATGCCAGGCTTGAAATCTTATCTTCGGTGCTCTATTCCCCCTCAAGCCGAAGCTTATAAAATATCAGTCCAATTGATCACATAACCAAAACAAAACTAGCTAATTTTAGTGGTTCTAATTTTCTCTATCTACCACATGATTATGCTTCCAACATGTGTCTACGGTAATCCAAATTATACCTGATAGACGAACATTACAATCTTCTAAAAGCCACGTAAGGTACACAAACAAATAAAAAGGGAATATAGCCACTGTCACCATTTGAAACAGCGACAAGATCTCTGTCGCCCTTTCAAACACCGACTAAACTCCACACCATCTATTGCCTTATTGAAACAGGTGATAGAGAGCTACTTCCTGCCACATAGGATCTAGGAAGGCTCCACACATCTATCGCCTTTTCAAACAGCGATAGCGTGCAATCATCATTTCAAATGGCGATAGAGGTATATTTTTATGATTTTTTTGAGATATTATTTATGTTATATTAATAAAAAAATTATTAAAAAAAACTCACAACTCCACCACCCCCAATTCCACCAAACTTGTTTACACCGTGTTTGGTTCCCTAGAATTGAACTTGATTCATTCAATTGAATTCTAAGTTCTATTTAGTATAATTTGAATTTGATTCTAGCTGATTTCAAACAAATGATTCTAGCTGATTTCAAACAAATGATGGGGGTACGAACAACTCCATTTTGGCTTCACGCTGTATTTTACTTCTTGGAATCTGCCTGGAATCATCAATTCCAATTCTAGATGACAGCCAAACAACTCGAACCCGAGAATTCGATACCAATTCCAATTCTACGGAGCCACAGGTGGTGTTAGTTGTCGTTGTATATGTACCTACTTCTCTCTAGCCTCTCGAACTAACAAGTAATAATCGACCGAGCGCCGGAAGTGCTGGCCTGCTAGTGCTGGGTGCATACAACCTAGGGAACAGTCCGGCAACAGGATCAGCCAAGTTGCACCAATATACACCACCTTGTCGCTTCGAGTTGCTTATTCTCCGTTGGCTTGTGGCACAACTTGACCAGCAATGATGAGTCCAAGTAGTAAACCAAGTTGTCACTATCAGATCAGCAATCTGCAGGAAGCTAATAAACAAGGCCGTTGCAGCTAGCAAATTGATCCCAGCCGAACCAAAGTTTAGGCCCAGGCGGGCTTGAAATTATAGGGCCGATGGTGAGAAATTCCCTACTAGGCTCAGCCTACCTTAAGATATTTTTTTTTGAGTGGTCTATCTTATGAATTTTTTACTTTGACTCCTACTGCCTACCAGAGCATAACCGACTCCGGCCTTGCTCATTTAAGAATTAAGATACACATTTTGAAAGCATATGGGCCCTAGAGGGTCCAAATTCTATATTCATCTAGAAAAGAATTAGAGAAAATTAGTTTAGTACCGCGTTAAAAATATACAAATTAGAAAATACCATTGCATGTGAAGCTAATAAGTATGTTATAAGACCACATATGAATGACACATCGATGATATTTTTCAATTAGAATTATCTTTCTAATGGCACGAAACAACTCGCAACAAAATATTACAAAAGTTTAGTACAATCGTCCCACAAGATGCAAATATGGCCCAAAGGAGTCCTCAAAGAACACACGAGTCAAACGATGATTGGAGTAGCCCGACGGGCACGAAGGTAGGAACTCCACTGCGGATGTGCAGGGCTCACTGGGTGCGGTCCTCCTATAAAAGCTGGCCTCCTAGCTCTGGCATCTTGATCGTCCAGAATCAGTGAAAAATCTATCAGCCGCTTACCTGCCATACCGGTGGGTCCCAGTAAACAATGAAACCGACAAAAAACTAGTATGGCCCACGTTTGAGTTCAAATTTCAATTTTATGCAAGTATCATCTACATTTTTACATCTATTTTCTTGGATATTTCAATATCTTGTTCATCTCTACAATTTGTCATAACTTTTTCATAAAAAATCAAAAATTTCACGAAAATTTTATTTTATTTTTTTTAAAAAAACGGGCGATATCCGAGCCTTACTGATGATCCCCAGTAATTTTTCAAAACGGTAAGGTTTCTCCAGCCAGATGGAAAGTAGGGGTGCCCTTGGATCTTGTAGATCCGTTGATACGAAAACCCTTTTCGCTAAGGAGAATATGACTGAATTTTGATTCCTCGGCCTTGGAGGATGTGGAACTCTCACCGAAGCAGGGGGCAAAAACCTTCTGCTATACATAAATGTCTATGGGACAAGATACATATAGCAACGTTATGAGACGGATACATATAGCAACGTGCAAATTAAGCCCTAGCCCCAACCACTGCACACTTCAGCACAAGCATCCCAGTATCTCAACGTGGATAGGCTAGGAAAAGGCAGAATCAGCATATCCGTACAGCAATCAGAGGCCTGCAAAGTAACCAATCAGACGCACAGCGCTACGTGCTACCTTCAGTACTCGGACATGTCCAGATGAGCAGCACTATCTGCATCCGTACTCACAGTCCCAAGGACGACAAAATCAACAAGATCACCAACTACCAAACCAAAGCACCAGAATCGTCTCCTTTCCTGCACAACCACCGACAAGATGCAACAACAACACTGAACATGGGTAAAGGATGCATGCCCAGCACTTGACACAAACATGTACAGATGCACAGTTGCATGCATGCCCAAAAGAGAAATCTCAGGCACCCAAAGAGGCAAGCGCGAGTGCGCGACACTGCTTGTAGCTATCCGAGAACAGGCGCCGTTCCTGTCTGGTACAAATGAATCTTGTCATCGAGGAACATGCATGACCGGGACAGAATCATGCGCATATGCGAAGGCCCGTACGTTTGGTACTACGAATGAATCTTCAGAGTTTCAGCAATGTTACATGAACCGGCATCCCTTCCAAGCTCGCTCTTCCCGAGATCGCGTTGCGCCTTGACGGCGAACAAGCAACAAATCCGTACCAAGAACCAGACCTCTGTCTCCTCAGTCGTACTGCTCACGAGCCTTGGGCTGCATATGTGCATGCATGTGAGCAAGCTCATGCAGGTATGCATGCATCGTCGCATACTTGCATCTGTACATATAAGCTCCCCAGCCATCCATCTCCCTCATAGATGATGCTATACGTCAAAATCAGAGGATTTAGCCCAACCGCTGCGGACCGCGATCTTCAGGCATTGAGTTGCAGACAGTCTTGTGGCTCATACATATTCGTACATGGGGCCAGGGAGGAGGGAGAGGTGCAGCAAGAAGGGGAGAAGGATAGGCAGAGCTCTGAAGGAGTGCCGAGCGAGGCTGTACATCATCCGGTGGTGCGTCGTCAGGCTCTTCTCTTGCCATGATTGAGCTTCTTACAAACTGATCGATCACCAAACATAGTTCTTCGTCGTCCTCGCCGATCGACGTAATCTTTAGTTCAGCTCCAAGAAAGTTTGCGGCCTACCGAACTTGCGTGCCAATGGAACAGACACACGCAGGGGATCGGGCCATCTTAGTAAGGAATTTGTGTGGCACCAAGTCCAACCTGCTTTGTAGATTTTCTTACGGAACTTCTATATTTTCCCTTTCCTTATGTGTTTTGTTTCTCACTTCTCAGCCTGTCTTGGACTTCATCTTCTGTAACTGTAAATATCTGGAGACTATCTAGTGATGTCATGGCGTAATTTTGCATTGAACAGTTGAGAACTTGCTACTGAGATTCGCAGGTAGATAAAGGTTTACCTAGATAAATATATATATAGTACTTACTATGTAAAGCACCTCTTTAGATTGATCTCCCATAAAATTTTCATGGGTATCCCATTATAACTTTGTTTCTTTTGCTCCAAAAAATGGCAAAAGATGCTTAAGGTTTGCAACATAGTTTCTGCTCTCCTTTTTTCTGATGCAACATACATTCGGCCACCATACACGTCGAAGATTCCCTGTGGAAATTATCATTCTGAGACAGCTTATAGTTTGTATGATGCTTATTGTTGAGATATTTTTAGTGGTTCCATTGGACCAAATTAGCGACTAGGGAGGCGGGAATAGGAGCCACCAATTTTCCACCTCTGTAGTATTCAACTTTATTTTCATTCTAATAACTATGAAAGCTATGAAGATTAAAGCTATAAGATCGTAATGGAAGTCTTGTTTTGAAACCGAAAAACCCCATGCTCAAAGCGTCAAGGCCAATCTGACCATTGAGCTTGGCCGGTCAGACCGCCAGTTGTAGATAAAAACCCACAAAATCCACAAAATGACATAACTTTTGATCATGTGATCCAAATCCCTTGAGATTTTAGACATACCTAAAAAAAGGCCAGGAATCTATTCCAATCAACAATCGAAGTCAAGGTTCCATGATTTTTAATTGAGGTCAAGAGGGCACAAAAACCAGGTAAAAAACAAATCTTGAGCCAAAAGCTTGCTCGTGGGTGGAAGATTGTCAAGATGGCTTTAGATCAGATCTCACAAGTCCTAGCAAACTAGATCACATCAAAAGACCTAGCCAAAACCCTTGGAAAACGAAAATCCAAAAATCATCAAAGAGAACAAGAACAAGGTAGAACCCATCTTGGGGCAATCTTGATTGGATTGATTGGAGGGATTGCAAGTTTACAACTACTCCACCATAGAGGACAAAAGCTCACACTTTAGCACCTATTTTCTCCAACCTAGCCTCCTTTATTTCCTCTACTTTCCCCAAATCATAGATTAGGATTTCCATGGCTTAAAGGTGCAAATCCTGCACCCTTCTCCTCTGCCGATTAGTTATCACATACGATTATAATTAAGAACTGTCTGTGATATCCTAGCATTATATAAATTGCGCCTGACACATCCTCTGCTGCACTGCCGCTCTGGAGGCACTGTGTCCACTGCCGCACTGCCGCTGCCTCTACCGCTCTGGAGCAACCCTGCCTCTGCCGCAACCCTACCACTGGCTCCACTTAGATCTGTTGCTCCTCCCCCATGCGCCACTTCCCTGCCCTAGCTCCTCCCCTGTTGCGCCAACTTAGAGAGGAGAAGGTTGGACCCCTGCCCCTAGCGCCTCCTCCACCCCGCTGCCTCCTCCCCCATTGTGCCACCTGCACCTTCCTGTGCCTCCACCCCCATTGCGCCACCTTAGAGAGGAGAAGGAAAGGAGAGGAATCGTATTTTCTTCGTGAGCTCCGAGGGTAACGATCTATAACCCTTTATGTTTGCTATAAATTAATAGCTAATCAATTTAAGTATGTTTGGTAAATAGGAAGAGTACGTACTTGCGGTTTATTAATCTAATTTGACAATAATTTGTTATATACGTAGCGTAGATGGACCAAAACTGGATCTACGGTGTGAACCATGTGAGTCAAGAGTACATTAATGGTGTGGTTGCTTTTAGAAGAGCCACTGAGCAGGATATGTTGAAGAAGGGGATAAAATTTATGTACTGTCCATGCATTGATTGCGGTAATCTGAAAATATTTAACAACGTGGCGCAGATCGAAGCACACTTGATTCGAAGGGGTTTCAAGAAAGGGTATACATATTAGACCAATCACGGTGAAAAGCAGATTATACCAGAAGTTAATAATGATGACATTGCCGAGGAAGTCAACGATATGCTTGACGTGGACTGTGCTTTTGATGAGGATAGGTCGCACGATAACAATCTGGATCAGATGATACGCGATGCAGAAGAGAACTACAATGAGAGAGAGTTTTGTAAATTCGAGGGATTAAGGGAGGACTCGGTGAGACCTTTGGTCCCTAGCTGCAAGCCGGAATACATAAGGTTGTCAACCGTGATTGAACTACTTAAATTGATGGCAAGCAATGGTTGGTCCGATAAGAGTTTCACGACGTTGTTAGGTCTCCTAGCGGACATCCTTCCGGAGGGAAACGTATTGCCCAGCACCACCTACCAAGCAAAGAAGGTTCTTTGTCCATTAGGAATGGAAGTAGAAAGAATACATGCATGTCCGAACGATTGTATCCTCTACCATAAAGAGTATGCAGACATGCATGTATGTCCCGTGTGCAAAGCATCTCGATATACAAGCGTCAGAATACTGCTAAGGTGAATCAAGGACCTCCTGCTAAGATGTTGTGGTATCTGTCTGTGATCCCACGTTTGAAGCGTTTATTTGTGAACCCAAAGGAGGCAAGATTGGTGCGTTGGCACTCGGAGGAGCGTAAGAAAGATGGAAAGCTAAGACACCCTGCTGATTCTGCCTAGTGGAGAAATTTTGAACGAAGTTTTGAAGAGTTCGGTGCAGAATCAAGGAACATAAGGTTAGGTTTGAGTATAGATGGAATGAATCCTTTCGGTAACATGAGCAGTCGACATAGCACCTGACCCATGAATCTATGCATGTACAACCTTCCTCCTTGGCTGTGTATGAAGCGGAAGTACATTTTGATGTCACTACTTATCCAAAGGCCGAAGCAACCTGGGAATGATATTGATGTGTACCTAGCACCATTGCTGGAAGATCTTGTGACACTGTGGAATGAAGGGGTACAGGTATGGGATGCGTACAAACGAGAGAACTTCACTTTACACGCCATGTTGTTCTGCACCATCAATGATTTTCCTGTCCTTGGTAACCTGTCGGGCTTTAGTACAAAAGGAGCCAAAGCATGTCCGCACTGCTTAGATGCTACGGAGAGTGTATGGCTGAACAACTCGCGCAAAACTATGTATATGTGTCACCGTAGGTTCTTTCCTAGGAGTCACCCATACCGCAAGATGAAGAAACAATTTGACGGAAATAAGGAGGACGGTTCAGCTCCAAGGGCTTTTAGAGGGAAAGAGGTCTATGATATGGTTAAGGATATCGATGTTGTGCTTGGGAAGATACGTCAATTAAGAACCCATCAGAAGAACGTCTGGAAGAAGCGGTCAATTTTTTGGGACTTACCTTATTGGGAGTACTTAGAAGTTCGCCACTGCATCGACGTCATGCACGTGGAAAAGAATGTATGTGATAGCTTGATTGGTCTCTTATTGAACATTAGTGGCAAAACATAATGACCGTGTTAGCACCGAAAGAGACCGATACAGGACGAACGTACCTTCCCTCAGCTTGCTACACTCTGTCCAAGGCCGAGAGAAATGAACTGTGCTAAAGCTTGCATGGTGTGAAAGTCCCGTTTGGTTACTCTGCTAATATTAAGAAACTTGTTTCTATGCAAGATTTGAAATTAATTGGTATGAAGTCGCATGATTGTCATATGTTGATGACACAAATGCTTCCTGTTGCAATTAGGAGTATCTTGCCGAACAAGGTCCAAGTGGCAATCTTGATGATGTGTTATTTCTTCAACTCAATTGCTTAGAAGGTCATCGATCCCTAAGGACTAGATGCTCTGTAGGCTGAGGTGGTGACGACTTTATGTCATCTTGAGATATATTTCCTTCCGTCATTTTTCGATATCATGGTCCATCTCATTATTCACCTTGTGAAAGACATAAAGATATGCGGCCCTGTGTTCCTATACCATATGTACCCGTTTGAGAGGTACATGGGAATTCTCAAGTCCTACGTACATAATCGATCTCGACCGGAGGGCAGCATCATCGAAGGTTACTCAACGGCAGAGGTCATTGAGTTCTGCGTCGACTACATGGCTCAGGTGGATCCAATAGGTGTGCCTCTATCTCGTCATGAGGGGAGACTGGATGGTATCAGGACCATCAGAAGGAAATAAATCACTCGCGATCTGGATACGTATGCTCAAACTTATTTCACGGTCTTGCAACACATGATTGAAGTGTCTCCGTACATCGATGAGCACAAAGACATGGTACGCCAACAGAATCCAAACTAGTCAGAGGTTTGGATCATGAGAGAGCACAACCGTCGGTTCAACGAATGGTTAAAGGTGCGAATCACTGGGAGGTCATCAAGTGATGATACGCTGCTATGGTTGGCACAAGGGCGATAATTTACAATTGTCACATGGCAAGGATACAACATAAATGGGTACACATTTTATATGGCAGCTCAGGATAGGAAGAGCACAGTCTAGAACAGCAGTGTCCACATAGATGCATTCAGTACCGATGGACTGGGGAGCTCCTACTATAGGCAAATAGAGGAGATATGGGAGCTCGACTATGTGCTTTTCAAGATCTCCCTATTTCGGCGCCGTTGGGTCCATCTCCCACAGGTGAAGGTCGACAAGTACGACGTCACTACCATGGACCTCAAACATGTCAGATACAAAGACAAACCATTCGTACTGGCTAACCAAGTTGTTCAAGTCTTCTATGTAACCGACCCGGCAAATAAGAAGCGTCACGTAGTTCTTCATAGAAAAAGGAGGATTGTCGGAGTTGAGAATGTAGTGGATGAGGAAGAATACAATCAATTTGATGAGTTGCCTCCTTTCGGAGACGACATCAGGCTCGAGGAAGAACCCAGTGAGAAAGCTAGCTATATGCACGCCGATCATCATGAAAGGCTATATTTTAATCAAGAATTTACTCCATTGTAATTAATTTATTTCATAACATCATGTGTTATGGACTTGTAATCTCTCATATATTTTGATGTCAATGTGGAATTGTCATGTGTTAATGTGTTATGAACCTATCATCTTTGATATTGATGTCAATGTGGACGTTCATTGTAATGTGGAGTATCAAAATTGGTTTCACTTGATTTGGTGTTGAGTTGAATTAGATATGAATTTTTGAAGTCAAATGTGTTATGAGCTTGTCATCATACTTGTCACCAGGATTTGTCAGGATATCACAGATTGTCAGTTTATCACAGACGGTTCTATTAAAGAACCGTCTGTGATATGTCATAGACGATTTCTTACTACAACCATATGTGATATGGAGCATATTACAGACGGTTTCTTACTACAATCGTCTGTGATATGTTCCATATCACAGACAGTTTCCTACTACAACCGTCTGTGATATGGAACATATCACAAACGATTCTTTTAGGGAACCGTCTGTGATTCCTTATCACAGACGGTTCTATTAAAGAACCGTCCATGATAGCCTTTTTATAAGGATGGAACTGCTAGGGTTTTGCTCTTACTAGTCACTTCCTCTCCCGTGCCACTTAGGCTCTGGTGTGCTCTTTCGCCTCCTCTAGGGCTCGCCTGTTCACCGCCGCCTACGACCTCGGCGCCTCCGACCTCGACACCGCCACCCCGACCTTGGCGCCGGCGCCAACGACCTTGGCACCCCCGACCTCGGCGCCTTCGACCTTGGCGCCCCCGACCTCGACGACCCTGACCTCAATGCCCCCGACCTCGATGCCCCCGACCTCGCCGCCCCTGACCTCGATGCCCCCGACCTTGGCGCCTTCGACCTTGGCGCCCCCGACCTTAGCGCCCCCGACCTTGGTGCCTCCAACACCGCCGCCTCCGACCTCGGCACCGCCGCCCCTGACATCGCTTCTTCCCTCCTCGCGCCGGCTCCAGCGCCTCCCTCGGTACTCCCTCGCGCCTCCCTTGCTTTGTGATGGGTTCTGTTGATGCTCTGTGATGATAGTAAAAATCTGTTGATGCTCTGTGATGATAGTCAAAATCCAAAATCAAATAGATAATTAGAAATAGACTTGAGCTTAAGCATATTGCTTTATATGGTCAGTTATAATTAATAGCCTTTATACTCTTTGTTTTCAGTTATAGCTGAGTTAAGATTACACTTGTATGTTCTGTGATCTGATTGATCTTCTATGAGATATTTGCATTTCTATTCTCAATCTGTCAATTAGGCTTATTGTTGATATAAATTTGTGAATTATTTTGAAGGCATATGATTAGATGTTCTGTTTACAGAATGCTATATGTGCTGTTTTTGTGATTTAATTTCGCTAAGTTTAACTGCTACTCTGAGATAACTTGACATATGAGAAAGTTGTAGTTTGAGCTCAAGATCTATTTTGTAATTATCAAAATTGATTGGTGAAGAGATTTTGACAGAGAACTGAGATTGCAAAGACTATGTCTTATGCAATTAGTCAACTGAGAGCAATTGAGCAATCTTATTTGCTTAGCTTCATGCTGTTTTTAGTTGTTCTCATAATGAATATGTTGAAGTTATTCATACATTGAAATTGATTATCATCCTGGATATTGCAGGTGTTCTGATGGTTAGGGTGAATTTTGTGCGCTTAATATTGCTCTGTGATTGGAATGGTCTGATTCTGAAATTGGTGGAATTACCAGTTCAATTTTGAGCTTTACAAGATTACTTTA
Organism: Ampelocalamus luodianensis; assembly: GCA_036346255.1. Taxonomy (NCBI): domain Eukaryota; kingdom Viridiplantae; phylum Streptophyta; class Magnoliopsida; order Poales; family Poaceae; genus Ampelocalamus; species Ampelocalamus luodianensis. The sequence goes on along the minus strand of CM070631.1, from coordinate 22,449,629 downwards.
TTCTATTTTGTTTCTATGTCTTCATTAAAGGCTAGTCTTCTGTACATGAAGCATTAAACCATTGGTTAGCATTTCTTCATCGATCCTGACACACTTGAGTGTACCTTTGCTTCATACCAATCCTCCACGGCATGAAACAAATGGTACACTCTAGTGTATCAGACTCGATGAAGTAGGCTCGGGAAAAGATGGGCTCGAGTTCTATCTATGCAAAAGATTCCTATCACTAGTTTGTATCTATACAAAGATCACAAGAGATTGTTATACATGTGCTTGTTATGTTAGTCTAGTTAAGCTTTGGATAGAGCTCAAAATCTGAATTTTAGTGTTCTTATCCAATTTATGAAGAGAATAGACCTTAGTGCTGACATGGCCAAGTTTGTTTCTTGTGCAACTCGCCATATGAGAGCTCACATTGATTTCAAATTTTTGTGCTCTGTGCTAATTTCATTCATATACATGTGGTACATGTTTTGCATTTCAATCAATTTAAATGACTTGAATGATTTACATTTGATTATGTTAATTTGGTCCTCCCTCGTGCCTTGTCTGTTGATCTTCTCGGTGGTTTTGAGTACCATCGTTGTTGTGAGTATTTCAACATATCGTGCACTGTCTCATTGCATATACATATATATATGTGATGTGCATATTGTTCCTTTTAAATGACTTAATTGATTTTCTTAGTCTTATGACTATTGTGTCATTTAATTGGTTAGGGAACTATGCTCTATTCATAATTATCTATGTTGGAATTAATTTATAACATCCCTAATTTGCAGAATTTTTGGAAATTTTCAAAATTTTAAAAGTAACCATTTGGTTTCATTCAGTTGCAAAAGCTTAAATTGAAATTTAGAAATAAAAAATTGTTTAAATTGAATTAATCCAACTTTAATTAAATTAAAAAGTGGTTTATTTGAGTTTTCTGGATTTTATTTGGATTTTAGGTCTTTTCTTGCTTTTTCTGGATTTTAGAATTTGGTTTTTCCTTTTGTCTGAAGTTAACATCGATTTTGTTTGCAAAATTAAAAAGCTAAAGTATAGTTAAAAATATTTTTATTAAGTTCTAAATAATTCAAGGAACTTCTGTGAATTTTCTTAGAATTTTTAGACTTTATTAGCTATTTTCTAAAGTCCTTTTTGCTTTTTCGGGATTTCTTATTCAGCAATCCTTTTAAAGTCCACCTTTTGGCTTTGGGCTGAATCCCTCTCGGCCCATTTCTCCTTTCTCTCTCCCGCGGCCCCCTCCGGCCCACTCCTGCGTGGGCCGCGCCTCCCCTCCTGGTGAGCCGTCCGATCTTAATCGGACGATCACGATCGTTTCGCACGTTCGGAAGCGCCGAACGCCTCATCCATTGTGGACCGTCCAATTAGAACCGAACGACCCAGCTTCCTCGCATCAGATCGCACCGTGCGCCTGCACCCTCTCTCCTTGTGGACCGCCCGATTAGAATCCGACGGCCCCGATCGCGTCACCTCCGCGTGCCTCTCTCCCTCTCTCTCACTAACAGGTGGGGCCCACCTGTCAATTCGTTCTTCTTCCTCCCGTCGCCTTCCTCGCGCGGCGTCAACGCCCACGCATTTTACGCTGGCCGCCCGTCACCTCCCCATCCTGCCTCTGCCCCGCATTCAGTGCGCTGATGACTTCTGCACTCGCTCCCGCCCCCACTGTCCTGCCTACCGCCCCGACGACCTGCCTCTCGCCCCCACCGCTGTAGAGCTCCGCGAACGCCCCCACCGTTGAACCTCCATCTCTTCGCCTCCCTGCGCCCTATAAAAGCGCGCACCGAGTGCCCCGCCTCCTCCTCTCTCTTTTCCCCCTTCCCTCTCGCCCCCTCTCACTCTCCTCCGGTCGCAATCGGAGTTTTTTGCCGTCGGCCGCCGAAGGTCGCTGTCGCCAAGCCTCCTCCACCGCAATCGTCCCCGGCTTCGGCATCGCAAGGTTCTCAACTACCTTGTGCGCACCTCCCCTTCGCCGGAAACCTACCAGAGCACCGTCGCCGCCTTCAACCTCTGCCGTCGCTGCTTTTCTTCCTCGCCGCCAGCCATTCCTTGGCGCCGTGACGTGAAGATTGTGAGCATCGTGATCGTCGCGTTCCCCTCTAGCCGTTGGTACCCTCACCGCCGGCCGCCACATTGCCAATCGTTGGCGACCATTAGGCCGTGCACGCTACCGACTCGTTGTTGACGTGGCAGCGCCACGCAGCGCCCAGTCAGCAGCCATGTTAGCCCTTTGTTAACGCGGCAGCCCAGCCAACGCCCGCGTGGACTTTTCTTTATTTTCCCGTTGAAAAACAATTCGGCTGAAAATTAAATCCCGCCGCTGACGTCAGCTGGCGCAATAAATCCTTTTTCCTTTAGAAAAATAATTCCAAAAATCAGGAAAAATTCCTTTTTCTTGATTTTCAATCTTCCGGAGGCCGTAACTTCTTCATTCGAACTCCGATTTGAGTGATTCAAATTTCTAAATTCATCTAAAATCCTCCTCTTGCTGTTAGTGCTAATTTGGTATTTATTTGGAATTTATTTGAAGCTATTTTATTTATTTGGCTTCGTTCGAACGTGTAGATTCTGGTGTTTCGGAAGATTTCTCGAACCCGATTACTGAAGCACCTCAACCCTTCAACGAAGGCAAGTCGTAGACCTTTGATCATGTTGAACCCCTTTTACAAAACTATATTGTTTGTTATAAACTTGCATTGCTAGTCTTATATTAAACAATTTCGGCAGTAGATAATTGCCTAATTCATGCATGCCCCCTTGAAAAATTGCAAATGACATGTATCCTTGAATGACATAAATCCTTGGACACCCCACGATGGGTTATTTTAGTTGGACATTGATAAACTACAAACAAGGATATCGTATTTTGCTTAGCCATGCAATAGTTCTACATTGGAACTCATGATCACATGCTCGTATGAATAAACATGACTTAATGAACTATGGAATTGTGGCTCGGCCACTATTATTAAAAGATGTTGTGCCATGGCAAGGATTGTCATTTGGCCGGGTTGAACGAAAACGATTTATGCTCAGACGAGTGGGCGGTGTTAAGTGTGGGTGCGGAAGCACATTGTGATGCGGATAGTCTCGTCTGAGCAAATCACTAAGGACTTAACCTTGTACGCCATTGATCTGGGTCATATCGTGCAACCACATGTCCAGGATGGGGTGGACCTGGCTAGCTAATTAGCAATATTTTGATTTGGTTTTGTTTGGGTTGATAAGCGCGCAAGAGGGGGCATGAATCTGGCGGGAGACGGACCTGTTAGAAGTGAATCCTTAGCGAGCAGAACTGAGTCAAAATAGAGCTTTGTAAAAGCCTTGTGATAATGATTTAGTCGCACACCTTCGACAATGTGTGAGACGGACATTATAAGTCAATTATCTTTTGTGGGTAAAGCTGTACAACCTCTGCAGAGTGTGAAACCTATTCGAATAGCTGTGTCCCCAGTCATGGACATGCCCAGAGATTTCACGCAAGGGGTAGAGTTTTTCTCAAAAGTGTGGGAATGGGTTGGTTGGATCTGAGTAGTTGGTTTGGATGGAATGGTTGGGAAGTTGTTTCAAAGAAACTTGTTACTTATGTATTAATCTTTAAAATTGTGCTTTTACAATCTATTTACCATATTTACTGTTAAATACTGCTTTCTGCAAAATAAACATAAAGCTATCCTTGTCAAGCCTAGCATGAATAATAATTGCATATATTTCCCTACGGCTTGCTGAGTACATTCAATGTACTCACGAATTTATGCCCTCTGGTTTATCAGTCACTGAAGAAGATCCAGGAAGCTTGGAGTTCTATGAACAGGAGTACTTCGAAGGTTATGCGAACTAGGTCGTGTCCTCCACTCGATTGCCTGTAGGCATGTCGAATGACCACCACGAGACATTTTGGTTCCGCTGCAAGTTGTCTTTTGTTGCTAAGCCCTACATGGCGCACTCTGTAAGACTTGACCATAAGGTCCTTTGCTACTTAGTAATGTTAATTTGTCTGCTTCATCGTTATTTTGTTGTATGGTTATGATTACATCTATATAGTAACTATGCGAGCTAGCTACTGATCTGGGATTAGTTCAGAATGCAGAGAGGGTCCTGGGGTTGCATACCCGGGGTCCCTACATAATTATTGTTTCATATTTATGAATATGTAAATTGTATAGATAGCAAGTAAGCGAGATGCTAGAGGCACCGTCTTCACCATCGTCACCGACACCCAGATGGTAGAGGAACCGTCTTCGCTGCCGTCGCAGATGATAGAGGCGCCGTCTTCGCCGCCTAATCCGTTGACGATAATGATACGGAAGCAAGATGGCAGAGGAGAATCGAAGATGCCTGTGGGCCAACTGGTCATCATGGAGGTCAGTGAGTTTGGGGTCCCTTTGTGTCCCAAGAGGTCAGCGGCGAGATTCCGGACCATGTGCAGGATACTTGCAAGGAAACGGGTCCCCATCACCACACCAAGGTGGAAGGATCTGACGAAAGAAGTGAGAGGCACACTGTGGACAGAACGTTCAAAAAATTTTACTATCCGAGAAGCATACACGGCATGTGTGGAACGGACGGTGATGCTCACGATCGATAAATCGTGGAGGACCTTCAAGAGCATTCTTGTCATGAAGTACGTGAACACGAGTCAGACGGCCTTCGCGAAGTATGGATTCTTGACACGGGAAACATAGGATGCCTTTGTGGCTATGAAGACGACGGTCGAATTTAACGAGGAAAGTGCGGCGCACAAAGCTCTCCAAACACAAAACACTCACCCGCACAGACTCGACACCACTGGGTACACAGGTAAATACAAGGAATGGGCGGCGGAGGAGGAGAACACGTTTCCTGATGTCACAGACCCACGTTCCCTAGCCTGGTTAAAAGCGAGGGCAAAAGTCTCGTCTTCGGGCAGCATCTCTTTCACAATCCCGACAGACCAGGAAGTGTGCCAACGTGTGGTAAATGTCGAACCCGGGAACGAAGGATCCCAAATTCTCTGTGTTCATACACTAGTCCAGGGTTTCTAGTGTACACAGTTAACAAAAAGTGATAGCACAATCATATCACGCATTTATTGATAAAACTTCAGAGTTTATTACAAAAGGGCCTGCGGCCAAAAGAAAAGAAATAACACAGCGGAAGAGTAGTAGTAGTAGGCCACACGACTTGCCACAGGCAATCGTCTGGGGACGCAGCCTATTCGTCAAGATCCTCACCGTCGGGGAAAACGTCTTCTCCTGAATAAGATTTATTCAGCAAGAGTGAGCACAACTTCCGTGCTCGCAAGTCACACCCAATATAGAAAGTTTAATGCATGCATAAGGTAAACAAAGGTAATGGCAGGGTTGTTTTGCATAAACAGCATTTTCATATTATATTGCTAATACTTTTGTAAGACCAATTTTAATAATTCAAATAAAGACAGTGACAAAACTGACAACGAATATTGGATGACCTCCATTAGTTGAATATTGAAGGATATCCTCCTAACACTTGGCTAACCACCCAATTTTTACCATAGGACTATCCATCCTAAAACATCTGTTGAACACATTTTATAAACCAAAAACAATTCTAACTTAGAGTGGCTTTGCTAGCATGTCCATGATCATGACGCGCTATTCGAATAGTTTTACACTCTGCAGAGGTTGTACACTTTACCCACACGAGATAAAATGATTTTAATGTCGGCCAAAGCACGCTTCCGAAGGCGTGTGACTAAGCAATTATCATGAGGCCGTTACAAAGCAGTGTCCTATTGTATTCATGCCCGCTAAGGTTTCGCTACCTTTGGACTATCCATCCTCCTAAGCCCCTCTTGCGCGAGTGGGACTAATGTCCACCAACGCCCACACATACAACATAGCACAAATAACACTAAGACACCACAGATTATTTGGCCAAATCCTGCCCATACAGACATGTGGTGGTACGGTAAGGCGTAGCAAAATACGCTCAAAGACCGGTCCTTAATCGACTCGACGACTTCAATTTAAATCCTCGGTCGTAATCCTAACTGATTAGACCCATGCATGAACTCGCACCCACCATCCATCCATCTCGCCAAGTCCAAACCCATTTCATTTTATTTAGAGTAAAAACCTCTTTATAAACCTTTCGTGATAAAACAATACCACAGGAACACATTTTAAATTAAGTTGTAAAGATTTGACCAAATTCTCCCAAATTTGTAAATATTATCTAAGTAAGGCTAAGCATTTGACAAATTTTATCTAAGGTGTCAAGGTATTCAGGTTCGATAATCAAATTGGCCATACCAAGGAGTTTGGAACAACTATATATGAGATCAAGTTATTCAGACATTTTTATAAACATATGCATGCAATAGTAAATTGTAAATAGTAAATAAATACTTAAAAACAATGGGAACAATATGATCAATAGTGTAACTTGCCTTCGTTGAAGTCTTGGAACTCTAAATCGTCGGAAGGATCTAACTCTCCGGAGTCGTCGAAGTCTATACGTGAAAATACGACAAATTCAACTCAAATTCAAATAAATTCAAAAACTCAGATCAAACTAACTCCAAATTGAAATATTTTGCTTTAGTTAGCTAGATTATGATTTTATACAAATTTTGCAATTTGAACCACTCAATTTGGAGTTCAAATGCAAAAGATATGAATTTTAGAAGTTTAATACAAAATCTGGAATTTAATTGAATTCTCTGAATTATTTTTCTAAAGAAAATTCTATTTATTGCGCAATGCTGACGCCAGCGATGAATTTCCGGAAATTTGAAGAAATGAATTGATTTTTCTGACATGTGGACCCACTGGTAAGTGACTCGGCTCTCGGTGGACTGATTTCACCGAGCCGAGGGTGATCTGGCGCGGTGGACCTGCCACGCGGGCGCTGACCCGGCGTGACACGCGAGCGCCACGCGTGTTCCTGCGCCGAGGTGGCACTGAGCTGGCGACGACGTGGCCCAGCCACGTGTGCCCGACGGGAAGATGGCTCCGGTGGCGAGCTCGCCGCCGCGCGCCACGCGAGCGGGAAATGAAAGTGCGCAAAATGTAGAGGGGTCCGTGCGAACTCGTGGGTTACCAAACGACGCGGGCGTGGTCGGAAGGTCGCCGGCGACGGCGCGGCGCGCGGCGTCGCGGTCGCCGATGAAGTAGTGGTTCCGGTGATCCTCCGAAGAAGTGGATGGTAGCTCCGGCTTCGCATGGGTGCGGTGATGAAGATGGCATCGACGGAGAGGACGGAGGAGGTCTAATGGCGCCGGAAACGGCGAAGAAGCTCCCGCGGTCGCCGGCGAAGAAGCTCAGAATCCGGGCGCTACGGGCGAGGTGAAGGGTACCGGGTGGTGGCAGCGTGTTTAGTGAGTCGAGGCACCTCATGCTCCCTTTATAGGCAGGAGGCCGATGGTGGAGATCGTGTGTCTTGGTGCGGCGCGGTAGTGGCGAGGTTCCGCGATCGTGGGCACGAAAAGGGGAAACGGCCGAGGTGGAGCGGTGTGATGAGGGGTCTTCAATGCGCATGATGGCGAGGGGAGTAGGGGAGAGAAACGGGCGGAGAAGAAGCTCGGCTGTGCGGCTTAATGGCGGCAGTTACTGGCGCGGCTCTGCGAAGACGAAGGCGAGGAAGACGATGATGCTGGGCCGTCCGATTTTGATCGGACGGTAGAGATAGAACATACGAACCGATAAGTTGGGGTTGGTGTGGCGTTGGATTTTAATCTAACGGCCGCGATAGATTGAAGCGGTACGATGAAATAGGAAAGTCACTGATGCACGCTAGCCGTTGGATTTAGATCTGACGGTCACCGGTGGTTGGGATGTTTGAGTCGTCCGAATGTTTTATTGCGTTCTGGCCGTTGGATTTAGATCCAACGGTTGACAGGGGTTCAAGTGGTGCGAGAGAGAGATCGACGGTGGGTCCCGATGTCAGCGACAGGGAGGAGGCGGCGCGGCGGAGCGGGCTGAGTGGGCTGGCAGCGTGGCAAAAGGGATGGGCCGTCTGTTTCGCCCAAGGATCTGTTGGGTTTTTATTTTGATTTTCTAATTGATTTAATTCAGTAATTCAATTAGGCTTTAGAATATAGCAAATTAAATCCAAAATTTTGAGAAAATTCACGAAATTCTCTGGAGCATTTAGGATTTAATAAAAATATTTCCAACTATTATCGGTAATAGATTTTCCACATCATTTTGTTTTAGCTTTCATTTGGTTAAGGAAAAGCTTTAAAAATTCCACAAAATCCAATAAAATAATTAAACTTTATTTTCAATGGAATTTAAAATTTGGGCTGTTACAAACCTACCCTTAAAGGGAATCTCGACCAGAGATTCGAGATTGGTTAGCAAAAGATCGGGTAGTTGGCCTTGAGTTCGCCTTCATTTTCCCATGTGGCTTCGCTCGGATGGTGACTCCAATCGCACCTTGTACGATCCGATTATTCTCGCTTCGTAACACGCTCGCGACATCCGTAATTTTAATCGGTCGCTCCACGTAGGTGAGATCTTCTTGAAGGTCAAAGCTTTCGAAAGGTATGGTCTTCCTTCTCGCAGCATTTCTTTAATTGCGACACGTGGAAGACGTTATGCATCACTTGACAGGCTTCGCGGCTCTAGGCGATAAGCTACTTCTCCACGCTTTGCCAAGATCTTGTGGGCCCAATATACCGGTGCGAGTTTACCTTTTGTCCTAATCTCTTCACACCTCTGAGTGGGGTTACTCGAGATAGACAACATCTCCTACCTCAAAGCTTAATTCCCTCCGTGATTTATCGGCATAACTCTTTTGTCGGGATTGGGCCGCTTCAGACGCTCTGAATAGTTTTCACTTTACTCTCGGCTTCTTTGATCAACTCAGTCCAAGGAGTCGACGCTCCCTACCTCATCCCAAAGGAGCGGGTTCGGCATTTCCTACCATACTGAGCTTCAAATGGAGCCATCAGAACCGGCTTGGTAACTATTATTGTATGAGAATTCGCATACGCAGATCCTTGTCCCAACCTTTTCGAACTCTAAGGCACAGGCTCAAGCATATCTTCAAGAACTTGATTGGTGCGTTACATCGACCATCGATGCTGGGATGATACGCCGTGCTAAAATTGAGTCTGTTCCCAAGGCTTCATGCGGACTTTTCCAAAACCGGAGGTAAATTGGGAACCTCGATGCGACACAATCTTTTTGGTACTCGTGCGAGCGACGATCCTCGGCCATGTACAATTCGCTAGTTTACTACTCGATAGGTGGTCTTGACAGAATAAAGTGAGCTACTTTAGTTAACCGATCAATTACCACCTGGATGGAGTCATATCCCGATTGGGTCCTAGGAGTCCGGTGATGAAATCCATACCAACTTCTTCCCACTTCCACTCGGGAATTGGTAATGGTTGCAATGCACCAATGGTCTTTGGTGTTGTGCCTTGACTCTTTGATGACGTCACAATGAGCGACGAAATTAGCAATTTCATGCTTCATGCTAACCCACCAATATCTTTCTTTTAAGTCCTGATACATTTTGGTGCTACCAGGATGAATGGAGTATGGTGACTCATGAGCTTCCTTCAAAATCGAGTCTTTTATCTCTTGCTGGTTAGGCACACAGATGCGGTCTCCGAACCATACTGTCCCTTGCTCATCTTCGAGAAACACAAGCTTTACCTCTTCTCATATTCTTCTTGATTTCTTGGATATCTTCATCTTCTAATTGTTTTGTTCGATCCGATCTCAAGAGTCGGTTGAACTTCTAAAGTGTTTACACAATCTTGGTTGACAATTTCCAGATTCAGGTGCTTCAGCTCTTCATACAGCTCTGGCTGATTTTGTTGCACCAAGATGGTGTTGCAATATGCTTTTCTGCTCAAGGCATCTGCTACCACATTGGCTTTGCCGGATGATAATGGATTCGAGATCGTAATCTTTTATCGCCCAACCATCTTCTTTGTCGGAGATTGAGCTCTGATCTGCGTGAATATGTATTTCGGACTTTTATGGTCCGTGAAAATCTCACAATGTTACCAATGAGATAACGCCGCCAGATTTTGAGCGTGCACAATTGCCGCTAACTCCAAATCATGAGTCGGGTAATTCCCTTCGTGGCCTCAACTATCGGGATGCATAAGCTACAACTTTGCCTTCTGCATCAAGACACATCCGAGGCCTTGACGGAGGCGTCACAAAAGATCTCAAAATCTTTGCGGATGTCCAAGAAATTAACACCGTGCCGAGACTAGTCTCTTTTTCAGCTTCTTGAAACTTTCTTCACAAAGCGCTTGACCATTCAAACTTCTTTTCTTTCTTTAGAAGTTGAGTCATGGGTTTGGCAAGTTTAGAGAAACCTCAATAAACCGACGATAATAGCCTCGCCATCCCGAAAACTTCTCACCTCGGTGGTGATTTGGCCTGTTTCACCATTACCGCTTCAACCTTGGCGGGGTCTCGCAATTCCTCCTGCGATACAATATGTCCAAGGAATGCAACTTGACTTAGCGAATTCACTCTTCCGAATTTGGCATAAAGTTGGTGCTCCACGAGCTTGTCTAGGATCATCCAAGATGCTCTTCATGCTCTTCTTCGTCCTTCGAATAGATGAGAATATCGTCAATAAAGACGACCACGAATTTATCTAGGAATTCTATGAACACCTTGTTCATCATATTCATGAAATAGGTAGGGCGTTGGTCAATCCAAAGGACATTATCGTGAACTCATATAGTCCATATCCGTGGTGAAGGCGCTTTTGAATATCTTCCTGGCCGATCTTCAATTGGTGATAACCGGATCTCAGATCGATCTTTGAGAAAATACTTGCTCCCTTTAACTGATCAAATAAATCATCAATTCTGGGCAACGGGTATTTGTTCTTGATTGTTACTTCGTTAAGTGATCTGTAATCGACGCACATTCTCATGCTATTGTCTTTCTTCTTGACAAATAATACTGGGGCTCCCCATGGTGAGGAACTGGGTCGAATGTACGCTTTGCTTCGCAGCTCTTCCATTTGCTTCTTTAATTCTGCTAACTCATTGGCTGACATTCAGTAGGGTCGCCGAGATCGGAGTCGTCCCGGACTAGATCAATTAGGAACATGATGTCCTATCCGTGGCATGCCGTAGATCATCTGGAAAACGTCGATACTCACGCACCACGGTATATCTTCAAGTTTCACTTCGCTCAATCGGTGAGTATGGAACTTCCTCCCATGGTCTCGTGTTTGAATTCAACGACACACCTTGTTCATTAGTGAGGGTAATGGATCTATTGGCACATCTATTTGACCGTGATTTTTGGCTAGCCAGTCCATTCCAAGTATGACATCCAAACCTTGGGAGTGTAAAACTATCGATTCTAGAAAAGTTACCCCGGATATCTCGAGAGTGAGATTAGGGCATAGAGAACTGGTTCTCATTTCCGAGCCCGGGGAATGAATTATCATAGGAGTAGCTAAAGAAGATATAGGTAACCCATATTTTCCCACAAACTTATATGACACAAAGAGTGTGAAGCTCCGTAATCAAATAGGACAGATCTTTATCGAATTAACGAGGAACGTCTGAGAACAACATCCGTGTCGCTCGAGCTTCCTCGGCGGTGACATGGTTCACCCGCCCTTGGTGAACGCTCTTTGGTCCGTGGTGCCGCGGTAGCTTGAACTCCCGAGGTTGGCCTTGTTGGTGCCAAACCTTGCTGCTTCGGGCATTTATTAGCATAATGCCCCGTCTCGTTGCAATGGAAGCACGTGACTCCGGAAGCTGAGGAGGTAGAGTGCTTCTGCTGAAACTGCCCTCCTGATGAAGTGCCACGGAAGTTGGAGGGGTTGGAGCGCTGTGGCGGTGCTGGAGTACGAGACGTGGAAAATTGGAACTTCCCACGCTGTTTGCGGTGCGCGTGTGGTGATGCGAGGTTTGGGTAGACCTCCGTTAAACCTCCGGGCGGCCATCCTCCTTGCTATGTTCTCTATTCTGCGTGTTTGGCCTCCTGCCTGATTGCTTTATCCACCAACTGCTGGAAGTCAGTGAAATTTTGAGAGATAAGCTGGACAGAGATATCATCGTTTAAGCCTTCCAGGAACCTTTCCTGTCTGTCCTCATCTCTGGCTACGTCGGCTGGGGCGTAGCGGGCAAGTTGGTTAAAGCGGTGAAGGTACTCATTCACCGTACGGTTGCCTTGTCGGAGCGCGTGGAACTCCTTCTTCTTGAGCATCATCATCCTGTAGCCGGATATGTGCATGACGAAAGCTCGCACAAAGTCGGCCCATGTGATGGACTGAGCATCATTGTGTGCGATGCGGTAGTTGTCCCACCATTCTGATGCGGGGCCATTCAGTTGGTGAGAGGCAAACAGGACCCTCTCACGGTCAGAACACTGACTAATGTCCAGTTTCTTTCCAATAGCCCGCCGCCGCGTCGGCGTCCATTGGTTCGAGATTATTTGAGAATGTCGGCGGACGCATCCTCATAAACTCGGACATAGTCAGCCTTTGGTTATGCGGAGGTGGAGCCGGAGCTGCTGCTCCTGTAGCGGCCTGAGTGTTCTGAACATTCTGCAGTGATTGGGCAAGAAGGTCAATCAAATGAGTCTGATTCGCCATCATCCGCGCCGTCGGGTCCTTCACGGTGGTGGCGGCCGCGAAACGTGGTTATCCGGTGATCCGCTGATCGCTTCCTTTGTCTCGCTGGCACTTCTGGGCATTGCCGCTTCGCGGTGGTCACCATCTGCGGTGGTCACCATCTGCGGAATCCTCCAATGATTTAGAAGAGATAGCAAGGAAATCTATGGGGGATAAATCTAAGATAGCCCAAGAACGAACAAGCACACAAACAAAGAATCAACTTTTCAAAATGGTTCCTTTATTCATTTATTTTATTAATATATTATGGCTATCACATGAGTAGTTGATAGCTCATAATGCGTAGCTAAAGTACGGATGTAAAAAAAAAATAAAAAAAATAAACATCTATGGGGTGGATGGGGTGTATTCGGGGGAATTGCTGGTACTGCCTTGGCCTGATTTGTAAATAGCCAGCTCCTCTTCGATCGCTTGATCTACGCCTCAGATACTCTAGACTATCACGAGTGGTACGCAAGTCGCCCAAGGCGTTCCCATAGGCGTAGTCCGTGCCTTTGTCAGTCCATCGTGCGCCTACTCGGGAATCTTCCTCTTCGGTGGTGCGAAAGACACTGTCAAGTCTGGTTGGAAGATGCATCGGGAAATAGTGAAACCCGGTGCCGTTGAGGTGGCGGTCGTAAGTATGGCGGAGTCGACGAACTGCTTCTCTCGCTGCATCCTGAATGCCATCAGCGAAGGTGTCGTGTCGGATCGGGGCGTGGAAGGTGTGGAAGACGGTGTTTGGTGACAGGTCGGAGTAGATCAGTACTTCCACCCTCCAGAGACGTTGTTCTCCCACCTTGTACCGGTAGCCTTGAAACGTTGGCCTCTTCTTGTAGTTCAAGTGCTGCATCACTTCCTAGAGAAGTTCAGCCCAGTGTCCGGCAATGATTCCGTGAGAGATAGCGTCCGGTACTTCGGCCATCTACAATTTTGGGAAAGAGACGAGTCAGTAACCGTTTTTAAAGAGAAGGGTTGAGAGATGACTCTGGATAAACTCAAAATAATTTTAATTTTTGAAAATAAGTCCTTAAGAACATTGTGGGGCCACGACCTCACAATCGATATGGCTCGATACCACTTTTGTCGAACCCGGGATCGAAGGATCCCAAATTCTCTGTGTTCATACACTAGTCCGTGGTTTCTAGTGTACACGCTAACAAAAAGTGATAGCACAATCATATCACGCATTTATTGATAAAACTTCAGAGTTTATTACAAAAGGGCCTGCGGCCAAAAGAAAAGAAATAACACAGCGGAAGAGTAGTAGTAGTAGGCCACACGACTTGCCACAGGCAATCGTCTGGGGACGCAACCTATTCGTCAAGATCCTCACCGTCGGGGAAAACGTCTTCTCCTGAATAAGATTTATTCAGCAAGAGTGAGCACAACTTCCGTGCTCGCAAGTCACACCCAATATAGAAAGTTTAATGCATGCATAAGGTAAACAAAGGTAATGGTAGGGTTGTTTTGCATAAACAGCATTTTCAGATTATATTGCTAATACTTTTGTAAGACCAATTTTAATAATTCAAATAAAGACAGTGACAAAACTGACATCGAATATTGGATGACCTCCATTAGTTGAATATTGAAGGATATCCTCCTAACACTTGGCTAACCACCCAATTTTTACCATAGGACTATCCATCCTAAAACATCTGTTGAACACATTTTATAAACTAAAAACAATTCTAACTTAGAGTGGCTTTGCTAGCTTGTCCATGATCATGACGCGCTATTCGAATAGTTTTACACTCTGCAGAGGTTGTACACTTTACCCACACGAGATAAAATGCTTTAATGTCGGCCAAAGCACGCTCCGGCGTGTGACTAAGCAATTATCATGAGGCCGTTACAAAGCAAAGTCCCATCGTATTCATGCCCGCTAAGGTTTCGCTACCTTTGGACTATCCATCCTCCGGAAGCCCCCTCTTGCGCCAGGTGGGACTAATGTCTGACCAACGCCCACACATACAACATAGCACAAATAACACTAAGACACCACAGATTATTTAGCCAAATCCTACCCATACAGGACATGTGGTGGTACGGTAAGGCGTAGCAAAATACGCTCAAAGATCGGTCCTTAACTGACTCGGGTGACTTCCAATTTAAATCCCTGGGTCGTAATCCTAACCAGATTAGACCCATGCATGAACCTGCACCCACCATCCATCCATCTCGCCCAAGTCCAAACCCATTTCATTTTATTTAGAGTAAAAACCTCTTTATAAACCTTTCGTGATAAAACAATACCACAGGAACACATTTTAAATTAAGTTGTAAAGATTTGACCAAATTCTCCCAAATTTGTAAATATTATCTAAGTAAGGCTAAGCATTTGACAAATTTTATCTAAGGTGTCAAGGTATTCAGGTTCGATAATCAAATTGGCTATACCAAGGAGTTTGGAACAACTATATATGAGATCAAGTTATTCATACATTTTTATAAACATATGCATGCAATAGTAAATTGTAAATAGTAAATAAATACTTAAAAACAATGGGAACAATATGATCAATAGTGTAACTTGCCTTCGTTGAAGTCTTGGAACTCTAAATCGTCGGAAGGATCTAACTCTCCGGAGTCGTCGAAGTCTATACGTGAAAATACGATAAATTCAACTCAAATTCAAATAAATTCAAAAACTCAGATCAAACTAACTCCAAATTGAAATATTTTGATTTAGTTAGCTAGATTATGATTTTAGACAAATTTTGCAATTTGAACCACTCAATTTGGAGTTCAAATGCAAAAGATATGAATTTTAGAAGTTTAATACAAAATCTGAATTTAATTGAATTCTCTCAATTATTTTTCTAAAGAAAATTCTATTTATTGCGCAATCTTGGACGCCAAATGATGAATTTCCGGAAATTTAAAGAAATGAATTGATTTTTCTGACATGTGGACCCCACTGGTAAGTGACTCGGCTCTCGGTGGACTGATTTCACCGAGCCGAGGGTGATCTGGCGCGGTGGACCTGCCACGCGGGCGCCGACCGGCGTGACACGCGAAGCGCCACGCGTGTTCTGCCGAGGTGGCACCGAAGCCGGCGACGACGTGGCCCACCACGTGCCCGACGGAAGATGGCTCGGTGGCGAGCTCGCCGACGCTCACGCGCCACGCGCGAGAAATGAAAGTGCGCAAAATGTAGAGGGGTCCGTGCGAACTCGTGGGTTACCAAACGACGCGAGCGTGGTCGAAGGTCGCCGGCGACGGCGTTTGGCGGCGCGGCGTGCGATCGCCGATGAAGTAGTGGTTCCAGTGATCCTCGAAGAAGTGGATGGTAGCTCGCCGCACGGTGCGGTGATGAAGATGGCGTCGACGGCGAGGATGGAGGAGGTCTGATGGCGCCGGAAACGGAGAAGAAGCTCCCGCGGTCGCCGGCGAAGAAGCTCAGAATCCGGGCGCTACGGGCGAGGTGAAGGGTACCGGTGGTGGCGGCGTGTTCAGTGAGCCGACGGGCACCTCGTGCTCCCTTTTATAGGGGCAGAGGAGGCCGGATGGTGGAGATCGTGTGTGCGGGTGCGGCGGCGGTAGTGGCGAGGTTCCGGGGATCATGGGCACGAGAAAAGGGGAAAACGGCCGGAGGTGGAGCGGTGTGATGAGGGGTCTTCAATGCGCATGATGGCGAGGGGAGTGGGGGAGAGAAACGGGCGGAGAAGAAGCTCGGCTGTGCGGCTTAATGGCGGCAGCTCGCGCCTGTGCGAAGACGAAGGCGAGGAAGACGATGATGCTGGGCCGTCCGATTTTGATCGGACGGTAGAGATAGAACATACGAACCGGTAAGTTGGGGGTTGGTGTGGCCGTTGGATTTTAATCTAACGGCTGCGATAGATTGAAGCGGTACAATGAAATAGGAAAGTCACTGATGCACGCTAGCCGTTGGATTTAGATCTGACGGTCACCGGTGGTTGGGATGTTTGAGTCGTCCGAATGTTTTATTGCGTTCTGGCCGTTGGATTTAGATCCAACGGTTGACAGGGGTTCAAGTGGTGCGAGAGAGAGAGAGAGACTGACCGGTGGGTCCCGTTGTCAGCGACAGGGAGGAGGCGGCGCGGCGGAGCGGGCTGAGTGGGTTGCGCGCGCGGGAAAAAGGGGATGGGCCGTCTGGTTTCGGCCCAAGGACTGTTTGGGTTTTTATTTTGATTTTCTAATTGATTTAATTCTGGTAATTCAATTAGGCTTTAGAATATAGCAAATTAAATCCAAAAAATTTGAGAAAATTCACAGAAATTCTCTGGAGCATTTAGGATTTAATAAAAATATTTCCAACTATTATCTGGTAATAGATTTTCCACATCATTTTGTTTTAGCTTTCATTTGGTTAAGGAAAAGCTTTAAAAATTCCACAAAAATCCAATAAAATAATTAAACTTTATTTTCAACTGGAATTGAAAATTTGGGCTGTTACAGTAAATATGTCAAACTACCTAGTTGTTAATAAGTCCATAACTTCAAAGTGTCTATAATAACATGACGACCTCTTGCAGCGTGAATTGTCTGCCCAAACTTCCCAAGGCTCCTTCCCAGCAGACAGGGAGAAGGATATACTATCTACGGCCCTAGGAAACAAGGAGCACCCGGGTCGCACGCGAGGCCTTGGGGTTAACGTACATTGGAGTCATGGATTCGCAGACGACTACTGCACGTATAGGAGTAGGAAGAGATCCAAGGCCGAGCGCGAGGACTGGTTGGTACGGATGATTACTGAAAAATTTGAAGGAAAGCTAGCAGCATTGTAGGATCAGATGAATCAGTCCTGCTCTTGTTAATTGCATTGCAGGAGCAAGCCGCCCCTATTAATTTGGGAGCCAGTCTTGCTCGACATCGGAGTAGGGTCGCGTCCACGCATAATTTCGAACATGATGACGTCCAATTACCGATAGATGACATCAAGGTAATGTACATCTATGGAATGCACCAAAGATAGACCTATAGGATGCCTTAGCTCATTGTGTATCATTTTGTAGGAGCCGACGGCCTACAAGCTCCAAGTGAGGTTAGTTGGGTCCATTTCTATTGAGGCTGGGTAGGGGATGGTGCATCCATACCAGGAAGGGGCAGTGCAGCACGGTGTCCAGGTGGCATAGGGTTATGCCAGGGTGGAGGTAGACATGGTATATGAACATTTCATGGCCGTCCTGCTAGAGATTCGCCCGAATGAAGAGATCACAACACTAGGGGATGCTTTGCATAGTTTTATCCAGTGGCCCAAGAAGGACATCGTCCTGGACCCAGCAGTGCCACGATATCAACACGATCATTCCTCTTCAACAGGACCCTCGATGACTCCACCTCATATTTCACCTCAAAAGGCCACCATATCGGTTCCCGTGGAGAAGACGCCGAAGGAACAAGAAAAGCGTGCCGCCGTATCTAGTCTTGAGTTGTCTCACAGGAAGACGCTACCAATCTTTAAGGCCAAATCAAAATCGATGAACGTTAAGGCGCCTCCCAAGTCTGGGAAGTCCAGGATATCCGGGAAGTACATCATCGGAAAACCATTGTGCTCTGACGCAGTATTAGGGCGTGCTGGATATGCTTGTTAGGCTTTGCATGCCTGGTACTTGGAGAAGACCCAAAAGGAGGGGTGCGATACTGGAATCACCGTTAGATATGAGCATAAGCATTTTTCAATGGGACAAAACACTTCGTCGTGGGCTTCAACGACTTATATGACCTTTTCAACATTGTTGGCCTCGACGCCTCGCTTCTACGATGTTGGACACTGTAAGTGCGTACAGTCAAGTTCTACATTCACATAATACCGATAAATATCACAAATCATTGCTTATGTATAGATACATGATGAAAATGTCCGGGAATGGAAAGAACCAGTGGGTTTCCTCGACCCACATGTGGTATCATTGCAAACCATCCAAGCAGACTCGTCCTTCGTCGAGAAATACATAACGGAGGCATTTCTTCGTCAACAGAACATGAAGTACATAGTGGTGCCCTACAACGAGGGGTAAGTGTCACTACTTGTTCTACAAATTTTATTTGTACTTTATACGCAGCACGAACTTAGGTTTAATGACTATAGCGACATACATGAGTAGGTATCACTGGATCCTTTTATTCATTATACCAAGGAGGAAGCATGTGATATACCTTGATTCCCTAATCCGCCGCGACCACAAGTTTAGCATTCTGAGAGGAATACTCGACAGGTATGCTCATTTCCTCCATACATAACTCTATTGTAGTCTTCATTAGTTTGAAATGGCCGAGGATAACTTTTTGGAATCATGTAGGTTGTTCATCGGCTATGTTACCAACAAAGGAATATACGATGGAAAGAGCGCTGAACTAACACACAGGATGAAATTTCCGGTACGCGCTACAACACGATAATCCTATATCATACTTCATAATAACGCGTTTTGAACTGATATATGTAATTCTATTTTTGTAGTACCGCCAGCAAAAAAATGATGAGTTATGTGCAATCTACGTTTGCTATCATATGGAGCAAATCATTAGAGCTAGGAAGAAGGATCCCGAGGTTTGTGAATCTCGAAATAATTATTTCCTAATTATAAATTTAAATATATATCCTTACCACTTTACTCTTGCTAGCGACAGGCCTTGATTATATAATTAGATGGACTCTTTGTGAATGAGATCAAGGACATTCGAGGGAAGCTCTGCGACTTTATCATATCAGAGATAATTAAGGACACCAGAGAATTTCACTCCGTCGCTGACCCAGAGCATCATTCCGCCGACACCTCTCAACCACCTGCAAACAATTGACTCAATTGTAATCCAATTTATTTTGTAACAATAATTGAACAAATGCGATCTTTTGTAATTTATTTTGAGTAATGATCAGTTTGAGCTTGTCAATAATTAATTATCTGTGATGTATTTGTAAATGTATCTGTTTTTCTACATGCTTATTTTCAGAGGGCATGGCTAGCAATTCCTGAGGCTAGCCAAAAATCAGTAAAAATGTAGTTAGTGTAATGAGCTATCACAGATGGTTTCCTAACTGTATGTGATAACTGCCTGTTATCAGAGACCAACTTATTCAGATGGTTCAAAAACTGTCTGTGATGACGGTTTTGAACTGTCTCTGATGACCCTCTCTATAGTAGTGCTTCCCCAGATGTGTGGATACCGTAGAGGCGCTACTGCATTGTTGTGGTTGAGGATGATCCACGATCTTGGAGAGGAACTAGATTGGTTGCTGGAGGAGTCGATTGTTGCCGTGGACGATCGACTACGGTGGAAGATCGACTACGACTACTTCATCGACGCGCTCTTCGTTGGACCAGGCTACTCCAACGTTCTCATCTGCTGCACTCCGCGTCTGATGGTAACGATCTATGATCTCTAAATTACATGGCATCCTGGTTTACATGGTAAATTTTTTGAATTGTCAGCTAGGGTAGCCTACTCGTATCCCAACAGTGGTATCAAAGCCATCTTGCGAAAACATATAAGTTGAAAGCACCAGATGATTTACTCGACTTGTTTTCAATTGCCTTGCATAATACTCCTACCGGTTAGAATTCCGCCATCGGAGTGTGCCGCAGTGCGTGGTCATATCAAGGTAGTGATCAGATTGGTTTAGAATAGGGTTAATATGATTAATCTGATGACTTTCGAGGCTCAGTTATGTGAATAAGATTCATATCCCAGAAAAATTTTCTGGGAGAGCTGCCCTCAACTAGCGAGGGGCGCTGCCCCTTCGATCCCGACCCGCTAACCGGCTAGCGGGACCGCTGTGGTCATTGCCGCGTTATATAATAGTATGTTGTCGCCCGATAGAATTGGATTATACGAATAACTCGTTTTTGTAGGGATTAATGTGAATAGTATGGCCCATTGTGTATGTGATGCAGGAATGGATTTTCATGGCCTGCATATCATGCTGTGAGATAGCCATCGAGCTACATATTATTGTATAACGGTCTGTGTACTGACATGCGATGCTTGATATTATCGTATGTAATTCATTACTAGCTCTTAGGAGTAATTTCTTAGTAGTTGAATGCGGTTGGAGACTTCAAGCATGATGGTTGGAGGATAGGAAGCATGGCGATAGAGATCGTCATGTTAAGGGCCATACTATTTCACAATTTAATTTGATTATCTGTGAATGTTTATTCCTGTCATACTATTTGATCATGTTTATCATTAGATGCTTTTAACATGGTAGAAGTAAAATTCCCTCATATAATATTGAGTTAAATTGATGCCATCCCAATTAGCTGCACCATCCAAAGTCATGTATTTTAATGGTAGGTCTTGCCAAATCAGTGTGCTATTAACTCTCCTTGACTAGATGGGTTTGTGTCGGACACTTACACGCATAGCAGTGGTTTAACTTGACAAGGTCATCATAACGGTTATGGATCTTAGGGCATAGGGTTGGACACCGAGGCATAGAGATGCCACTCAACAACAAGAGTCATATAGAGATATGATTAGCAAAGGATTGCTTACCAATTTCACTAATCTTCTAGCAGTGATGCCAAAGCTCACTAGTAGATTAACTGATTGTGGGTCATGAATAACTAAATGTCATATGAGGGATATGAAATTTAGTGGGAGTATCTTTTATTATCTATTGTTGATTGAGTTCGACCACTGGTCGTATGGAGATACGAGCTGGTTGTAGACTGGTCGAACATAACCACCAACATGAGTGTCTAATAGAAGATCTTACATAAACATAGTACTGAATCTTTGCATATATTTCTGTTGTAGTTCATGGCACCTACTGCTTCTTCTGCATCTACCTTTTATTTGCAACCTGTTCTTTAGATAGAAAAGTTGAATGGTTCAAGCTTTATTGACTGGTTTTATTATTTGAGAATTATTCTCAAACAAGAAAAGAAGTAATATGTTCTAGAGAGTCCCTATCTCGAGGAACCGAATGCTGATGCTACTCGTACTGAAGAGAATGCTTATGAGAAGCATTGCAATGAAGCAGTTGATGTGCGCTGCCTAATGCTTGCGACCGTGAACTATAAGCTTCTGAAGCAACATCAGACCACATTTACTTACAATATGATTGTGGGTCTGAAGGGTATGTTTCAGGATCAAGCAAGGGTAGAAAAGTCTAATACCTCTAAGGCATTGTTTTGTTGTGGACATTGGAAGAGAAACTGTAAGAAGTACTTAGTAGAGATAAAAAAGAACAAATGAAGTAAGACTTCCAGTTCAAGTATAAATGTTATAGAAATCAATCTCACCACTTCTTCGACCACTTCTTGGGTATTTGATACCGGATCAGTTGCTCATGTTTGCAATTCGATGCAAGGATTGATAAGGAGTAGAAGTTTGGTAAGAGGAGATGTCGATCTCCGTGTGGGCAATAGAGCAAGAGTTGCTGCATTAGCTATTGACACTTTACTATTAACTTTATCCTCAGGATTAGTTATGGCACTAAATAATTGTTATTATGTTCTAGCCTTAAGCAAAAACATTATTTTTTCTTCTTATTTAGGAGCAGAAGGTTATGAGTTCAGAATTAAGAACAATTGTTGTTCAATTTATTTTGCAGATATGCTTTATGGCCATGCTCCATTGGTGAATGGATTGTATGTTTTGAATCTTGATAATGAGCCCATCTATAACATATATGCTAAGAGACTTCGACCTAATAAATTGAATCCCACTTTTATCTGGCATTGTTGACTAGGTCATATAAATGAGAAGCGCATGATGAAGCTCCATAAAGATGGTCTTCTAAACCTATTTTATTTTGAATCATTTGAAACATGTGAGTCTTGTTTACTTAGCAAGATGACGAATGTGTCTTTCACAACTAGAAGTGAGAGGGCAAGTGACTTATTGGCCCTTGTACATACAGATGTATGTGGACCAAATGAGCACCTCGGCCAGAGGTGGTTTTTAGTACTTCATAACTTTTACTGATGATTTCAGTAGATATGGCTATTTGATGAGACATAAGTCGGAATTCTTTGAAAAGTTCAAAGAATTTTGGTATGAAGTGCAGAATCAACTTGGCAAGACAATCGAATATCTACGATCTGATCGTGGAGGTGAATCTTTAAGCCATGAGTTTGGTGATAATCTAAAGAAGTGTGCAATTGTTCCAGAGCTTAATCCGCCGGGGACTCCTTAATGGAATGGGGTGTCTAAATGACGGAATCGAACACTGTTAGACATGGTTCGATCTATGATGAACCAATCTGATCTTCCATTGCAATTATAGGGATACACTCTAGAAACAGCTACTTTTACATTAAATAGGATTCCATCGAAAACTGTAGAGAAGACACCATATGAGATCTAGACCAGGAAGAGTCCTAGATTGTCTTTTCTCAGGATATGGGGTTGTGAGGCATATGTGAAATGTTTGACGTCTGACAAGCTCATACCCAAGTCCACTAAGTGCTTCTTTGTGGGGGTATCCTAAGGAAACTAAATGATATTAGTTTTAGAATCAGGTTGATAACAAAGTGTTTGTTGCCTGTTATGGTATCTTCTTGGAGAAAGAGTTTCTTTACAAAAGGAGTTAGTGGGAGCAAGGTGCAACTCAAAGAAATTCGGGAGCCATCTAAAAATGTTTCAACTCCTACTAAAACTCTATAGGATAAATAAAATATTGTTGAACCTGTAGATGAGGCATCAACCCCACGTAGATCAAGAGGCCACTTCTATTGCCTATAAGGTATGGGCATGATGTTTTATTTTTTTTTAATAATGATGAGCCTAAAACTTATGCGAAAGCGATGGCGGACCCAGACTCTGAGTCATAGATTGAAGCCATGAGATCCGAGATAAAATCCATATGTTCATGTCGTATGACCAGATCTAGACTAGTCGTATGGAGATACGAGCTGGTCGTAGACTGGTCAACAAGCAAGTTTGGAACTTGGTTGATGCACCAGATGGTGTTACAACCATTGAGTGCAAATGGTTCTTTTAAGAAAAGATAGATATGGATGGAAATGTTCACAGTCATAAGGCACGACTAGTCGCAAATGGTCTCAAACAAATTCAAGGTATTGATTATGATGAAACCTTCTCGCCTATCGCGATGCTTAAATCTATCCGCATCATTCTAGCAATTGCTGCATATTTCGATTATGAGGTATGGCAAATGGATGTCAAAACGACTTTCCTAAATGGAAACCTAAGTGAGGATGTGTACATGACTCAGCCTAAGGGTTTTGTCGATCCAAAGGAAGCTAGAAAGGTATACAAGCTTACGAAGTCCATCTATGGATTGAAGCAAGCATCTCGGAGTTGGAACATTTGTTTCGATGAAGTGATCAAAGGGTTTGACTTCATCAAGAACGAAGAAGAACCTTGTGTTTACAAAAGGGTTAGTGGGAGCAAGCTTGTGTTTCTGATCTTGTATGTGGATGACATACTACTGATCGGAAATGATATTCCTATGATTGAATCTATTAAAACTTCATTAAGAAATAGTTTCTTAGTGAAAGATTTAGGAGATACAACATATATTCTTGGTATAAGGATCTATAGAGATAGATCTAAAAAAACTAATTGGATTAAGCCAGGATATGTACACAGTCGTATAGTGATATGACCAGGTCTAGACTAGTCATATAGTGATATGACCAGATCTGGACTAGTGCCCATGGCACATGACATTAATCTTTGCAAGAGCCAGTGTCCTTCGACCACTGATGAGCAAGACAAAATAAGTAAAATTCTATATGCTTTGGCTATTGGATCTATCATATATGCCATGCTATGTACACGACCAGATGTGTAGTATGCTCGAAGTGTTACGAGCAGACATCAGTCGAATCCAGGTGAAGGTCACTAGATAGCAGTCAAGAATATCCTTATGTACTTGAGAAGGACTAAGGATGCATTCCTTATTTATGGAGGTGAGGAAGAGCTGGTCATAAATGGTTACACCGATGCAAGCTTCCAAACTGACAAAGATGAGTTCAGATCACAATCAGGTTTTGTGTTTTGTTTGAATGGAGGAGTAGGTATGGAATGGTCGTATATGGATACAACCAAATCTAGACTGGTCGTATAGTGATACAACCAGATAAGCTGGAAGAATTCCAGATATACAAAGTGCACACGGATTTAAGTTCGACTAGATATGGACTGGTCGTATAGTGATGCCACCGAATCCAAACTAATCGTATGGTGATACGATCAGGTCTAGACTAGTCATATGGAGACACGAGCTGGTCGTAGACTAGTTGAACATGAATATTGCTGATCTGTTGATAAAACCTCTCACGCAACCTAAGCACGAGGTGCACACAAGAGCTATGGGTATTCGATACCTATTTGATTGACTCTAGTGCAAGTGAGAGATTGTTGGAGATATGCCCTAAATGCAATCATAGAGATGATGATATTACGTCTATGTATATGTGTTATTGAATAAGTGTTATTCTGTTTCTCGATTGAATCATGAGTTATAAAGATTAACGAGTATGTGACTTGTTGGTGAAGCTCTTTTAACTTATGATGATGTCATTCTAAATGTATCCCTGGTCAAATATCACTAGTTGGGACACTAGTAACTCTATCGACCAACACATGTATTGATTGATGACCACGTCTCACCGGTCATAGATATAGGGATATCAAATCAATAATGTGAACACATGTTAGAGAATATGGAGTTGGTGATGTGAGTGTCGGCCCGATCTTCCGAAAGGTACTGATAAGTCGATTGTGGAGAACACGATGTTGATGATCCAAAGGCTCCAACCGAAACAGATCGAACCCCTCGCAATCACTACACCACTGCTCCGTTGGTTATCAACCGTGCCGAACGCGGTCGATCTCGCCAAGAAGGCTATCTCCTGCAAGCAAGAGAGTAGAAGATGCAATCTAAAATTATATTGCGGATAAATGTTTAAGCTCACAAAGTTGGGGTTTCTTAAACCGAACGAGTGGTGAAACTGCTAAGCAGAATAATCTCAAAGAAAAACCCAAGGAAAACAAAAGGGGTGAGGCCTCCTTAAATAGGAGAGGGGGAGCCTCACATAGCTAAACAACTAAGGGGTGGTACTATTCACATGGTACTATTCATGTGAACAGTACCACCATGAATAGTGTGGCCCAAGGTGGGGAGTGGCTAGGGAGATGGGCCCAAGGATTACAAGGCCCAAATTGGCCCAAATAGATGACATAGCACCTTATTTTGGTGATTGTGACGCGTACAGAAAGAATTTAGAGGTGAGGCCAAGAGGACGAAATAAGCTATCAATCAAGTACTCGTGGACCTCAAACGGACTCCGTATGTGAAAGTTATGCACGTTTGAAGTCGATGCTGTCTCTGGAGGCCGAATTGGATTCCAAAATGTATCCAGCTTGAACTCTTGCTTGGCACATGGAGTAGCACCATGGCATGTAGACGTAGCACCATGGCATGTAGATGTAGCACCATGGCATGTAGAAGTAGCACCATGGCATGTAGACGTAGCTCGATCCAACTGGTGAATATGGCACTACAGTGGCTGAAAGTCCAATTGGTGAAGATGTAGTTGAAGTAGAGCAGCGAGTGCAGCGTGTTGAAGTTGTGGTTGCATCCTTAGGGTTGTTGTCCTCATCATCCTCCCTTTTTTGAATTTGAGTCGTCCTCGACTCAATCGTATTCTTCAAATCATTACTTTCCTGCAAAAGGTTAGTAGCAACAGGAGGCATAGAAACACGCTGCTCTTCTAGTTGACATAAAGATTCTTTGCAAATCATAGTATAACATTCAGATTCATATTTTTCTATGTCAATGCAATCAGATTTTGTCGCTAACATAACAGGAGCTGTCAATTTAGTTTCACCTTTCCTAGCACTAGGTTCTTTCTTCTTTGGGTGCACAAGTTCTTTAGCTACAAACTTATGTTCACTTTTGCTACTCTCTTTTTCTCTATTAGTTCTGTCTAATTCATCCTTGAAAATAGCTTCAGGAGACATGGACAGCAAAGTGATTTTCTTTTTTTTTAAACATGAATGTATACTTATTGGCTCTACCATGATGCACCGTGTCTCTATCATATTGCCAAGGTCTACCTAACAACAAAGAACATGCTTACATAGGTACTACATCGCAATCAGCATAATCATAATAAGAACCAATAGAAAAATGTACTCTCACAGTGCGAGTTACCTTCAGCTTACCACAATTGTTGAACCCTTGAATGTAATATGGACGAGGGTGCTATTGTGTGGTCAATGCAAGCTTCTCAACCATGTCCATGCTCGCCAAATTGTTACAACTTCCTCTATCAATGATCACACGACATGCACGCTCTTTGATGATAAACCTTGTTTGGAACAGATGGTGGCGTTGATTCTGCTCAGCACGCTCCATTTGTGCACTAAGTACATGCTTCACTGTATATGTATCTGAAATTTTAGCACCATATTGTTCCTCGTCTCGCTCAGATCCTTGGTCAGCACCTGCGGGGTTAGTGACCAGCCTAGCATGCGTAGATCCATGTGACCCTACCATTGTTAGTAGAAAACAAAAGACAATACAAAAAGTATTATCCCTATCAACTACTAGGTGATGGATGGTGGAAACACACACTCTCAAGCGTCTTACCACACTCTTACAAGTGTTCTTACCAAAGCACGTAGTAGATGGTACAGCTGGTGGCTGGTTCGTGATACCGTGTCGAGCGTGGGTATGATTGCAAGAGGGAACCTGTTCTGATCAAGAGTAGGTGGAGCTCGGAAGGCACAATATGGTAGCAAAAGGATCAACAATAATCAAATCAGTAAATACAAGTTGAAAGATTGTTCAAAGTACTCGTCAAAGTTGCTGATCCTAGCCTAATCACAACTAGCTAATCAAAGCCTTATGCAAAGAAGTGTATGTACGCACACACAAGGATCAATGTGACTTGATGTAAGCAAAGGAGAACCTCACAACAAGTGCTAGGAGAGACGCTACCCCACTACTAAAACTTCTTTCTAAGGGCACAAGATTATTCGCGCGATGTAGAGCACAAAATAGCGATATTGGTAAAAACGCGAATAACCCTCTAGATTGAGCAGAAACAATAGCTAGTCTCAAATGATGAAAAGGCAAAGTTTTATATGGCTTATATATACTTGTTTGAAAGGTTTCGACGAGATCTACACCTTTGCAGTTGAAGCAAACTCCAAATTCTGAAGGGAAGACCGAAATAAACGGCAAAAACAGAAACCGAAAACTTGCGACACGAATTCAGAGCCGAAGATGGCCGATTTTGGGGCCCCTTGTGGGAGACTAGTGGCTTATGTGGAAATGATACGCCTCGTCGTTAGCTTCGAAACGAGCACAAGAACGTCAAAAACGGACACAGTATGCAAAAGTTATGCCCATTATACTGAAGGTATCTCGGAAACGGAATCCTACTCGGACTCGAAACCGTCTCGGGTTCAAATTTGAAACTGCTATATCTTTCAAACCAGTGGGCCAAACTTACTGAAAATTTTTGTGGATTTTGTAGTTATATGTAGAAGGTCTCCACTAATTTTCACGAATTTTCTTTTGTCTTTCTTTTCTTTTCTTTTTTACCGCGGCTTTTGTTCTATGCGGCTGCCTCTTTCTCTTTCTAATATTTGGCCGGCCCAAGGGTTTGCCGCAAGTCATAAATAATAACAAAGGGTGGATGTGGGACTCGGACACCAATTCCCCCAAAAGATCATGCCAATCCTCTCGGTATCGTGGTGAAATCGGCTTGAACTCTAGCAAGCAATTCGGATTACATGAAGCGGAAACGGATACTATTTTTTGGTGCGGATTAGAGGAGTTCTAACCCACAAATTTTCTGTTTTAGATACAAAACTAAGAACCCTAAAAGAACGATCAAGCAACGCGAAGAAAACACGAGATGCAACTAGATAATGACCTACTAGACTCCAACTAAACTAGAATTCAGCAACTAGACACGACGATGTAACCAAAATTTCAACAAGCAAAATACCAAAATAAAATTTGCAGTGGCTCAAAGGGTGATGGGACAGCGGAAGACACGACGAACAAAATATTTTTGTGGGGATAATTTTCTGGATTTATAGGACGATGAACATAAACCAATCTAAAAGGGACGAATTACCTATCGGGCAACCTTTACTCTGATACCACCTGATGTGAGTGTCGGCCCGATCTTCCGAAAGATACTGATAAGTCGATTGTGGAGAACACGACGTTGATGATCCAAAGCCTCCGACCGAAACAGATCGAACCCCTCGCAATCACTACACCACTACTCCGTTGGTTATCAACCGTGCCGAACGCGGTTGACCTCGCCAAGAAGGCTGTCTCCTGCAAGCGAATCGAGAACACAAACAAGATAGTAGAAGATGCAATCTGAAATTATATTGCAGATAAATGTTTAAGCTCACAAAGTTGGGGTTTCTCAAACCGAACGAGCGGCGAAACTGCTAAGCAGAATAATCTCAAAGAAAAACCCAAGGAAAACAAAAGGGGTGAGGCCTCCTTAAATAGGAGAGGGGGGCCTCCCATAGCTAAACAACTAACGGGGGGTACTATTCATATGGTACTGTTCATATGAACAGTACCACCATGAATAGTGTGGCCCAAGGTGGGGGTTGGCTAGGGAGATGGGCTCAAGGATTACAAGGCCTAAATTGGCCCAAATAGGTGACACAGCACCTTATTTTGGCGATTGTGACACGTACAGAAAGAATTTGGAGGTGAGGCCAGATCCTTTGGAAAGAGGTTGAAATAAGATTTCAATCAAGTACTTGTGGACCCCAAACGGACTCCGTATGTGAAAGTTATGCATGTTTGAAGTCGGTGCTGTTTCCGGAGGCCGAATTGAATTCCAAAACGTATCCAGCTTGAACTCTTACTTGGCACGTGGAGTAGCACCATGGCATGTAGATGTAGCACCATGGCATGTAGAAGTATCACCATGGCATGTAGACATAGCTCGGTCCAACTGGTGAATATGGCACTGCAGTGGCTGAAAGTCCAATTGGTGAAGATGTAGTTGAAGTAGAGCAGCGAGTGCAGCGTGTTGAAGTTGTGGTTGCATCCTTAGGGTTGATGTCCTCATCAGTTGGATTAACCCACCTTGAGACACTGTTGAGATTGTTATGATGTTATGTGTTGTCATTTGGTCTCAAGCAATGATGATGTATAATCCTTAGACCTGAGATCAGCATGCATTCCTACATGTCTAATAGTACACTTAGGGCCTACCAAACGCTACTCCGTAACTGAGTAGTTATAAAGGTAGCTTTCGGGTATGCCATGAAACATGTGGAGAAATATGACTGATCAAATATGGGATTTTCCCCTTTAACATAACAGGAGAGATATCTTTGGGCCCCTCGATGTGATCAGATAAAGAAAGTGAATGGCCATGCCACTAGTGGTCGAAGAGCTCGACCATGTGAAGTTATCCAAGACTTGACCGAGAAAGTATTGAACAGTTCATGGATGACATTATATCTCACCTAGAGTTCAACCAGATATCCTGAAGCAAAGGGAGAACACACAAATAGGTAGTCTAGTTCGACTAGACGAACAACCGCTTTATAGGACCTCCTCCGCGGGGAGAGGCCCTAGAGGTCCTAGAGAGGTCCTGGAGAGGTCTTGGAGGTCTCCAAGCTGGTCGTATGGAGATACGAGCTGGTCATAGATTGGTCGAACGTAATCACAGAGTGGTCGAAACCTGGTCGTAAGGAGGTGCGAACTGGTCATGACCGAATACGAACTGGTCGTATAGAGATAGGACCTGGTCGTAAGTGACAAAGACCTGGTCATACATCATATTGCATTAAGGTTTGTCTGATATAAATTGTGTGTATTCGGGAATAGTTATGTCCTGCTAGGTACCGCTACGACTCGTGATCGGAAAGGTGTTTCCGCGTCACAACCGAACTACACATGAGCCTACAGGGTCACACAATTAACGGGTTGGAACAAACCAGTACGGATATGATTCATCAAACGTGTTTGGATAGGATCCGTCACGGGCACTATATAAGGAGAGACTGTTGGGATAAAGAAGAGAGAACGGAACAGACAAAACACATGAAAGTTGTGAGTTGAGTTGTTCCTCCAAAATCCTAGCCACCATCTTCTTGAGAGAGCGTTCCTGTGTGACTTGGTGCTAGCACACAAGCGTACAACGTTCCTTCCTTAGATGTATGGATACTGTAGAGACGCTACTGCGTTGTTGCGCTTGAGGACGATCTATGATCTTGGCAAGGAACTAGATTGGTTGCTAGAGGAGTCGATTACTTCCGAGGACGATCGACTATGGTGGAAGATCGACTACGACTACTTCATTGATGTGCTCTTCGTTGGACTAGGCTGCTCCAATGTTCTCTTTCGCTACACTGTGCGTCTGATGGTAACAATCTATGATCTCTAGCTTGCATGGCATCCTCGTTTACGTGGTAGAATTTTTTAATTATTAGCTAGCGTAGCCTACTCGTATCCCAACACTCCTTTGGGCTTTGCTAAGGTTTACACTTTCCAATAGAGAAAGCCTATTTTCCTCAAAACTAAAAGCGACTTTTCCATCTCCTTCTGATTTTCATTAATCTTACTTGTGGGGCCTATTTGTCAGTGACTGATTTATTAAACATGTTTAAAATTAGATTTTCTTTAATCTTTTCAGTTGGTCCCACATGTCATAGACTGAGTACACTTAAACTACTGTAATTAAGTTCTACCATCATTTAAGCATGTGGGTCCAACTAGTATAGAGAGATAAAGGGAGCTGGGTGCGTGCGCATGGCCGTGTGCCTTGGCGAGCTCATCGCTGGTGATCGGAGCGACGACGAGGCTTGGGAAGGCCAAAAATGGTATCCTCTCTCGACGATGATGCCACCGGGTGGTGGTGGAGACCGGAGGCAGTGGTACACTGGAGAAGAGCAACGGAGCTCCTCAGGCTCAAACTGGTTTTCGTGATTAAGCAAAATCGGCGGTAAACGAGTGTACACATTAGCTTTAGGGTGTTATTGTGATGCTATTGGCAGTGGCTCTAGGACCAAAGGTCATCGAAATGGCGGTAACAAGGCTCCTAGTGGTGGCACCATGATCGGCTACAATGAATCCTATGCTACAATAGGTAATCCTATGACCTAACGTGCGCAAAAGCTTCAGGGAACTACTAGAAGCTCACCTGAGGCTTTTGAAGTGCCGAAGGATGACCGAAGTGGCGGGGTGACGGTGAACAGCAGCACACAGGAGGATCCTATCGATGGCTTGTTTTAGGGATGGAGATGCTACCAGAAGCTGCGCATTAGCTTGCATGCACCCCAAGGATGGTAGGGATAGGAGGAATCGACAGGGGACTCACCGAGTCAGCGGCTAACTAGAAAATGATTGGGACGGCCAGAAATGAGGAAGAAGATTGATTCGAAGGATTCCCCATGGTTGAAGCTTCATTATTAGAGGGGAAAGCATCAGTGAGGTGTAAGACACGATATGATGCATATAAGGGAGGTTCAAGCTCACCAGATTGCCAAAAACGAAGATGCTCCAGAACAGGTATGCGCTAGAGCTGAAGAAGACGATGGCTTTCAGAGTTACAGAGTAACATCCCAAAGTTCTGTTACCAAAATAAAATGAATAAAGATATCATTTTATTGAATTTTCTGGCTGCCAAAGATTTTCTTGATTTTCTGTAATTTAAAAAGATTTTTCTTTGTTAAAGTCAAACTAATTATTTAATTTCTGGTTTTAAAGTCAAAAAAATTTTATTCAGTTTTCTGGGATTTTATTGGATTTAAAGTGATTTTTTAATTAATTTCTGGAATTTTCTTGTATTTAAAAGGCTTTTCCTATTTTCCAAAAAAATGATTAATTAGTGTACAAAAATAAAAGCCAAATTTAAGTTGGAATTATTTTTTTAAGTCCAAAATAATTCTAGTAATTTTTGTGAATTTTTCTAGAATTTTTGAACGCAATTTGCTATTTTCTAAAAATCTATTTGATTTATTGATTTTTTAAATCCGAAAATCAAGGAAATTGTTCGGACCGTCCGAACCTTGTGAACAGTAACTTTGCATAGTGCATGATGAACAGTGAAGCGGATGTTCGGACCATTTGATGATTTTTTTTTAATTTTTTTCTCTGAAAATTCTTTTTATTTCAAAAATTCATATCTAATTCATTTCAACTCCAAATCAAGTGAAACCAGTTTTCATATTTTTCATTTTAAATGAAATTTATTTTAAAATAGATTTCAAACTTGTCTCTGGTCCATAAAATATATTATTTGAAATTTGATTTTTAAACTGAATTATTTTCACACTAGAAAATACTTTTAACTTGGAAAATTCATAGGAAATATTTCTGAACTCCAAATGAGTTGCACCAAATTATTTTGGTTTTATAATTTTTATTCCCTATTTTATGCTTAAAACATCTCGACCAAACTCCCCAAGCGATCTCGGGCGAATATTCTCGTTCGTTGGATGAGTTCATCCCAAATGAGTTGATCCTGTTCACATCTCTAAAATCTGAGCCTCAATTCAAATCTTTGTTCTAAAAAAATCTATTAAATTTATTGCTTAATCTGTATTTTGAAATAAAAAAATATTTTTTTTAAAAAAAAAATCAAATTTCCCATTGGGTCACCCATCCCAACCATTCTCCCAAGCTAGCTCACTAAACTTTGCAAATTCTTCCTATGCGCTGCCAACACTTCCTTTTCTTTAAATTGATTATGTCTTTAATTTTTTACTTCTTTACCTCTCTTTCTCCCTCCTTTCTTCTTCCAGCAGACCGTTTCTTTCCTTGTCCAGAACATGCAGCACACATAACCGCCATTAAAGCCCACACAAAAGCTTCCTAATCCCATGATTTTCTCCACGATTCCTCCCGAAATCTAAGGTATTCAAACCCCATCATCTAGACTCCCCAATTCCGCCCACCTTCCCCCTTTCTTGCGCACGATTTCGCCGGTTTCCACAACAGTCGCCATGTTCACCACGCATACGATCTCACCCACGACTGCCCCTCGGCCCCTATAAAAGGGAGGATCGGGTGCCTCTACTCCCCCTCATCCATCCCCTGAAATCTCAGCTCCTCCCTCCCTTTCTCCTCTCCACAATCGAAGTTTTTCCGTCGTAGGCTGAACGTCGTTGATCGGCCATTTGTGCCACCTAAAGTGGAGCTACGTCACCATCGACCACACCCCTAGCTTCGCCTCGCGACGTTCTACGTGGTGCTCCCTCCCTCTTTGCTGGAACCTTGCCGGAGCGCCGCCACCCCCGTGCGCCACCGTCGGTGCGCCGCCCGCCGCCACCACCGTCGGCTGCCCCTTGCCACACTGCCACCTCCTACGTCTTCGTCTCAGGGTAAGTGACCCATTTTCCCTATAGCTGGCCACCCCTTCCTTTTTCTTCTCTGGACACCGCCATTTCTATTTGCTTGCTGTTTCGTTAGAGAAGACAATGAACAGTGAAATTATCTAGTCATCCATTTCATTCCTTTGTACATAAACATTTTAATCATTACAAAAATTCGTTCTCTCTCTTGTAAACTCCAAATCCATTGATTCTTTCTCCTAAATTCATCTAAATTCAACTACTATTTTTAGTATTTATTTCGTAATTTTTAGATTTTATTTATTTTCTGTTATTTATTTAGTCATTTTTCCGTGTCATCGCCTTTCTCCTCGCCACCGACCAACCTTGCGCGTTCCACCCCAACCAAGGTGAGCGTTGTGTTTCCCGCAGTTCCATTTTCGTTTCGCCACAAATCTCATCTGCTAACTCCTCTCCGTTTGCCCAGAACGACGACGTTAACCCGAAGGTCTTCTCCGTCGCGTTTCGCCGCCATCCGATGTTCTCCGGCAGAACCGTCTATGGCGTTAGGTTCTCCTCGACGTGTTTTACGTCGTGCTTTCATCACCATTGCCCAAAGACCACCGAATCATCACCGGCCATATCAAGCCACAACGCTGAAACGCGTATGTCGCGTTCCCCACTTCCTTGGTGAGTTTTTCCGAAAATTCGTTCGCGTCATTATCTTCGTCTCATCACCGGGGTTCCATTTTTCCTATTCGCTAGCCGTCTCTCCATTTTCCTTGTCGGCGCCACATCTAGCTCCATGCGTCTACTTGGTGCTTTCACTGTAGCAGCCTTTGTAGTGTTCAATTCTTTTTGTTGTGCTCTCTGTTGATGCTTTGCCTCAATGACAAGTGGGGCCTCTATTTCATACTCTCATCCATCCAAACTTGGGCCTCTATTTCATACTCTCATCCATCCAAACTTCTCTCTTTCTCTAGAAAGTAGCCCCAAATGTCATACACACAAAAGTTCTTTGCTCTGTTAAACATTAGACCATCCGAAACTACAAAATTTGGAATAGTGATTCTCGGGTGAATAGTGATTTTTGGGTGAACAGTAAAATCAGAACTCTATCATTTCATGTGACATCAAAACTTCCAAAAATCCGTTCTCCCTCATACGAACTCCAATTCCGTCGATTCAACTTTCCAAATTCATATAAAGTCGATACCTTCCTCCCAGTATTTATTTAATTTTTTTGGGATTTTTTTGGATTTTATTTGAATATTATTTGAATTCGGACCGTTTACTCGTAAAGATTTCGACGACTTCGGACGACCGGATTTTGACGCCGTTTAAGAACAACATCTAATCAAGCAAGACAAGTTATACCTTTGATCATGTTGATCCCCATGCTTCAAATTATTTAAATTCTATTTCAAATTATTATTGCATGCTTATTTCTATTTAATATAATTTAAATACCTCTTTTAAATCATAGTTATGCCTGAATCCTTTGTACTGCCAAATTTGACATTGTATCAAGAGTACCTTGACACCTTAGATAAAAATCTAGTTTATGCAATAGTATGAACTAGAACATTTTGGAAAAATTATGCTTAGCCATGCTTAGACGAAAAATATTTAATTTGGGGAATTTCAGTAAAAAAATAAAATGATGTTTAAATTATACCCTTGGCATTGGTGTGTCATGGGAGTTTTACAAATGCTTTGAAAAATAAAATAAAATGATGGTTTGGACTTGGGCGAATTGGTTGTCTGGTGGGTGTAGGTTTATGCACGGGCTCAACTGGGTAGGTTGAGGGCCAAGGTTCTGTTGGTTGTTGCCCAGGTCAGTTAAGGACCAGTCTTCGAGCCGCACCTTGCTAAGCCATATCGTACTACCACATGTCTTGTATGGGCAGGACCTGGCTGATTAATTTGCAAAGTTCCATCATGGTTGTTCCAATTTAATGAGAACATCCCTAACTTGGATACAACCGCGCCTACACACACAGCTGATCCACAACCAATGTTACAAGGACCAATTACTCGAGCTCGTGCTCGCCAACTTAATCACCAGGTGAATTCATTCATAGGGTTATATATTACTGAGAATAGATCGCTACCTAATGCAAGTGATTTAATTGTGCTTAGGAACATGGGAACAAAAATATGTTTAGGTGCTATTTTGTACCAGAAAATGGTATAAACTATATTAACTTGTTTCAACATAAAATGTTATCTAGAGATTCATTAAAACTTGAAAAATGCAAAAGTAACTCTCTGTAATTCCAAACTGGGCAAACTAAAATGTGTTAGTTTCCTCTGTTAAAATGTGTTAGCATAGAATGTGTTGCTTGTAGGTTTTTACTCCTGAAACTAACTTAGTGCTACTTTTACAACTTCGAAAAATCATAACAAATTCATTATAACTCCAAATGAAGTAAACTCAATTTTGCTAACCTTAGGATGTCAGTATCTACCTACCATAAAAATTTAATGTTTGGAATATTTCTAGAAATTTATGCCATGAACAGTAACCAAAAACAATTTAATTTTGATTTTTCCAACAGACTGAAATTGATTTAGCTATAACTTTTGCATACTTAATCCAAATGAAATGATTCTTGTCGCTAAATTTGTCTAAAATCATGCTCTACCTTCTGTGTAGATTTCATGCATTTTGGATGACTTTGGCTTTTGAGTTTCTTTTTGTTGTTCGTCGTTTTTATTGGATTTTCTCGTTCTTGCGATAGGTTCCGAAGAAATTATTGTTTGCGTGAGTGATCCTCAGCAGCAAGAAAGTGATCTCCATCAAGGCAAGCAGATGTAGAATTATTTGATCATATTGCTCCTATTACTTTTAAAGTCCAATATCTTGTTTGCAAAAACTAAGTATGCATGCTTCTTTAGGTCAAAGTTAATTTTGTCGATTAGAGGTAGTTAATCCTATTGCATTGTTGCCTCGAAAATTGTTCACCCCTGCCACTGCCATAGTGTTAGACCCGGGATTAACATCTCAAATCTTCTGTGCATTTCTGAACTAGTCACATGATCAGTAGTTAGTTCACACAGTAAACAAATATGGTAACAAATTCATATCACAACTTTATTAATAATCAACAGAGTTTATTACAAAAAGGGCTTACAAGCCAACAATAAAGAACACAGCGAAAGACGAAGTAGAAGTAGTAGAGTCTAGCAATCTGCCACAGGCAATCGACTGCGGAAGCGGCCTAGTCGTCGAGATCCACACTGGTAGCAAAGTTCTTCTCCTCTGTTTTATTTGCATAAAGCAAATATGAGCACAACTACCGTGCTCGCAAGTTACACCCGTCAAATAATATAATGACATGCATACATGGATGTAACAAGGATGGTTTATTGGTTGATTTGCGTAAAACAACATTTTCTTTAAATACTTGTACTAAGTTCCAAGGCAATTATTCTATAACTAAAAATTATTTTATTAAATCTTAGTTTTATAGTAAGATAACATTCACACAAGAATGGTGAAGGATACCCTCCTATCACATGGCTTCTTGCCCAAGTCCCATTTGGATAAACCAGTTTGAAGAAGTCTTTTTCAAACAAAATCAAAGTCTAACTTTGAGAGGCTTTGCTAGTATGTCCTTGACCGTAGACACGGCTATTCGAATAGTTTTACACTCTGCAGAGGTTGTACAACTGTACCCACAAGACACGACTTCTCTAGTTTGTTTGGCATCCGTCGATACCACCGCTCACTATCTTAGGTAAGTAGTCTAGAGCACGTGACAAGGTCTTTACAAAGTTCCACCTTAAAGTATTTATGCCCGCTAAGGTTTCGCTTTCATTGGACTAACCGTCCTCCGGGAACCCCCTCTTGCGCCAGGTGAGACTACTATCTGACCGACACCCACACAAACAACATGGTACAAATAACAATGAGGTATCACAAATTATTAAGCCAGGTCCCCTCCCCATACTCAGGACATGTGGTTGCATGGTGAGGCATAGCCCATTATAGGCATAGCAAAGGAACGCTTAGAGTCCGGTCTTTAACTGACTTGGGTGTCTTTCAAATTAAACCCTAGGCCTTAACCCTAACCGGATTAAGCCTGTGCATAAACCTGCACCCACCAATCATCCATTTCGCCCAAGTCCAAACCCATTTGCATTTTATTTTCCAAGTAAAAGCATTTTATAAACCTTCTATAGTAAAACAATACCATAGATCCAATTTAAATCAAATTTGAAAGATTTGGCTAAAAACTTCCCAAATACAAGATTTGATCTAAGCATTGGCTAAGCATACAATTAATTTTAGTATCATTTGGTCTAATGGTGACAAGGTATTCACGTTCAACATTCAAATTGGCCATACAAGGAAAATTGGAATAACTAGGCAATTAAAACAGGGAATTAAAATAATTGTATAAACATATGCATGCAGTAATAATTTAAAACAGAATATAAATAATTTGAAATAATAGGATCAATATGATCAAGGGTATAACTTGCCTTGTTTGTTTACTCGTTGTTCTTAAACGGCATCGAAATCCAAATAAAATCCAAATGAAATATCTATGCGCGTAAACGATCCGAATTCAAATAACATTCAAATAAAATCCAAATAAAATCTAAAAAAATATAAATAAATAATGGAATGAAGGTATTGACTTTATATGAATTTAGCAATTTTAATCGACAGAATCGGAGTTCGTATGAGGGAGAACGAAATTGTAGAAAATAAATTCTCAAAAATGAGATGCATGTATAAAGCACCATGCATGATGGACTAGCTTGCATGGCACTGTTGCTTGCCACGCAACGTGAACAAAAGATCACACAGTGCATCGAGAAATGGCGATGCCAGGCTAGAGGAAAGGACAATCGGCCGGTGAACCACAAAAATAGAATCCCAAGAGCAAGATGGATCCACTGGTGGTGGTCGCGTCGCCGGCGAAGGTCCGGTGTGGTGGCGGCTGTAACATCCCAAAAGTTTGAGAAAGAGTTTCGGGAGAGACTTCACAGAAATTGTTAACAGGATCAAATTGAAATAGTTAATTCCGCAGCTAGCAAAGGGGGGAAAGCGCGTTTTTACGCCAACTTGGGCCTGGGCTCCGGCCCAAGAGGCCCCTAGGTGGCCGGCCAAGGGGGGGAGGCACCACTTTTCTCCCCCCCAACCCTAGCTGAGCCCTTCCCCCCCTTTGGCGCCGCCCCACCTCCCGCCTCCCTCCTCTTGCGCATCACCCCTGGCTGCCCACCTCCTGGTTCCTTTGCCCCCTTGCGCCATCTTCAGCCCGTGGAGCTCCCTCGCTGCCGGCCTTGGAGCTCCCTTGCCGGCATAGGAGGAGGAGGAAGAGAGGCAAGGAAACGAGGGCAACTTCGCGGGGAGGTTTCTTCTTCTTGCTGCGGGTCTTCAAGGGTAACTTTGGGTGGGGGACTGGTTCCGGAGGCAGCACCTACTTCGCATCCACCGTTCTCACACGGTTGAGGCAAGTACCCTTTTAAGTAGAGTAACTATGGATGGTTTGACAATGTTGTGCTAGTACGTGGTAATTGATAGCATTGGTTGATTGATTGAGTGACATGCTTGTTAAAGATGATAATTGTGCTTGATACATGCTATTGGCAATATGATGTGATTGCTAAAAATGATGAATGATTTGATACATGTGATAGATAGTGTGAGATGATGGATAAAAATGATGACAGTTTATGATATGTTTGGTACGCACCTTATACAGTTCTAGTGTTGTTCATGCATCGTGCAATCATGTTATTGTTTATTTGCACAATTGGGCATACACAGGGTTGCATGACTAAGATCCCCACATTCTTGGAATGTGGGCACCTGAGGAGGGATCCCCATCGTGTAGCGATGGGCCAAGATCCCCACACTTGCGTAGTGTGGGATTGAGGTCCCCTATACTTGTGGAGTATAGGGCAATTGGTCCCTGTGCTTGCGAGCACAGGCATGGGCTCGTAGCGACGGTTGCTTGCCCCGCATTACCGGTGTAATGCGCAACAGAGTGAAAAGTGAAAGGTTGCATTGCATGCCTGCATTCATTCCCATGTGATAAAGTTTTGAGCATTGTGTAGAACTATACGTTGTTGAAACGTTGATGTTTCAACTATTAGTGTGGTGTGATCTTGTATGGTACTTGCTGAGTTCTTGGACTCACCCTTGTTTTTGTTGTGCTTTTAGGTACCGTGGCAAGAACGTCATGCATGGGGGGAAAGTAGATCCGAACTGGATGCACACATTACCACCATCATTTAAGTTTGATTAGTTTATGGAATGCTAGCTAATAAATGGGCAAATGGTTTGAGATTGGTTTATGATTAGACTTCAGGCAATAAGTTTTGTAATAATGATGAGTGGCACTCCTTAAACTTTTGGTTATTGATCTAGTTGTTAATTATACTTCTATTGAATTGTGATGATTTTTGGATGAAGAGATTTGGAGATATGATTCATTATCTATTGTTAAAACCTCCGGCTTGTTACTAGTATAGGGGAGGTTCTGCCGAAAATTTTAATAAAGTAGTTTTGGTTTTAAATTATTTAGTATAGGTTGGTAGCGTTCCAGGCTCACGTTGGGCTGGGGTGTTACAGTTGGTATCAAAGCGGGCTGTAGGTCCGTGGTATAGGAGACAATAATTTTGACACACCACACACTGTAGGTGGGTTTGGGTTTTCCTTTCTTTTTGCATTGCATACACGCTTCAATTGATAGTACAGTTAAACTTGTATTGTTGGTGCTAGATGCTCTCTGTGCTTAACGATTGATTGTTTTTGTTGTGATGTTTAGAGATGGCAAGGCGCGAGGCGCGGTCGTGGGCTTGGCCGGCAGGTCTTCAGACGAGGCGGGCATCGCCCACCAAGCTCAACATTCTATGGTTGGGGAGGCGAGTCCTGCGGCTTCGGAAGAGGAGGTTGCTTCTGCGGTGCAGGGGGCTCCGGCTCAACCGGCTGTCCCTATTGCCGCTCCACTGGCGGCCCCGCGCATGGTACTGCGGTAGTTACCATGGGGTCGCATCGCTGGAACGCCTGTGCTCGACACTTTGATGGGTTGGGCACGCCGCTTGATCTTGCCAACCGTTGCGTCATATGGAGAGACATTTGAGCGCGGGAATGACTTCTGAGATGAGGGCTCAGTATGTGGCTTTCCAGCTAAAAGGTTAGGCGGACATCTGGTGGGAGGGAGTCCTAACAGCTAGGACCGCTGCTCACGGCCCGCCACTTGGGAGCGCTTTGTTGAGCGCTTT
This sequence comes from Ampelocalamus luodianensis, assembly GCA_036346255.1. NCBI lineage: Eukaryota > Viridiplantae > Streptophyta > Magnoliopsida > Poales > Poaceae > Ampelocalamus > Ampelocalamus luodianensis. The sequence continues at coordinate 22,408,574 of CM070631.1, read as the reverse complement.
CTGGAGGTTCTACCCACCGCTTATGGAGAGAATGGAAGTCACTTACGAGTTATAAGCGTGGCAAGATGACGGTATCAGAATATGAAGCGGGTTTTAACAACCTGATCCGCTTTGTTCCGGCAGTGGCAACAGATGAGGCGAAGAAGGCCAAGAGGTTTCGTAGGGGGCTCAGACAGGAGTTTCGCTAGGTACTGGGGGCGCTAGAGCTGCGCGATTTTAGCTCCCTGGTAGAGCAGGCCAGGGGCATGGAGTTGGAAATGCAGCTTGGAGAGGAGGTGCCAGGTGTTGTGACTTCATCTGATGCAGGTGGCAGTCAAAAGAGGAGCTTTGGAGGTGGGAGTGGGTCGTCATTGAAGCCTGTTCCCAAGAAGTTCAAGAGTTCGCAGAATTATTTTAAATCCAGGTTCACGAAGCCGCAGCCCACCCTCACCTCACGCCAGACAGCGAGCGCTCCTATTCTTCGACCGGTGCCAGGACAGGGGATGAAATGCTTCAAGTGTGGCAGCGAGCATCGCGCCGCAGAGTGTACTTTTTCGGGCTCTTGTCGCCATTGTGGTCGGGCGGGCCACAAGGCGATAGTTTGCCGGCGAAACCCGGCTAGTATCATAAAGTGGGAGCCAGTCCAAGCATCATCATCAGAGCCAGCTGTTTCTTCTCGAGGATCAGTGCAGATGTTAGCAGCTCCAGCTACTCAGTCGTGGGGTCAGCCTCAGCCTTATTTCCCGTTTCCTGGAGGGGTGCCCCCACCGGGGTACTTTTGGCCACCGATTCCCACAGCACCGCTTCCTGTTGTGGTGCCTTCAGCACCTCCAGCAGTTGCCGCACCTCCATACCAGGGTGTTGGGGCCCCTACTGCCCCAGCGGCAGTTTCCTATGCCATGCCAACAGTAGAGTCGGCATGACGTCCCGATGTGGTGACAGGTACACTCTTAGTGGACTCAGTTGAGGCATTTGTTCTTTTCGATTCAGGAGCTAATTTCTCTTTTGCATCATTAGATTTTGCTAGAAAGGCAAACTTGAGTGTGCAGCATATAGCTCAGTCTGTTCTAGTCAATTCACCTGGGGGAATTCTTTCTAGTTCCACAGTCAGTCCTGGTTGTGTGATTTCCTTAGATGGGGAGGATTTTATTGCTAACCTTATGATCTTAAAGATGGAGCCGTTTGATGTCATTCTGGGTATGGATTGGCTATATAGTTATCAAGCGGTCATATCATGCTTTTGGAAGACAGTAACCTTGCAAGCGCCTTCTGGGCATGAGATAGCTTTTCAGGGTGGTGCCCCCTCTTACTCTCTTTGAGTGCTGGCTAGTTTGTTTCCGGGTAGTCGGCCAGCGAAGAGTGGATTCCTTTGTTCTTTGGTGGAAAAGCCGAATGCATCTTTGACTGCAGGAAGTATTCCAATGGTTCGGGAGTTTTTGGATGTTTTTCCAGCGGAGTTACCAGGGATGCCGCCGCCTCATCCCGTGGAGTTCAGAATTGACTTGGTACCACGTGCTCGACCGGTCTCCATGACTCCTTACCGATTGGCCCGTCCCTTTCAGGAAGAATTAAAGAAACAGTTGGATGATTTAAAGGCGAAGGGTCTAATTCGCCCTAGCGTGTCTCCATGGGGAGAACCTGTTCTTTTTACCAAGAAGAAAGATGGTAGTTGGCGCATGTGTATCGATTACCGTACTCTCAACCAGCTAACTATCAAGAATAAATATCCTCTGCCTCGCATAGAAGACCTATTTGATCAGTTGAGAGGGGCCTTAGTATTCTCAAAGATTGACCTTCAGTCAGGTTATAATCAAATTCCTGCACGAAAGGAGGATATTGAGAAGACGGCGTTCTCCACAAGGTATGGGCATTTCGAATTCAATGTTATGTCTTTTGGACTAACCAATGCCCCTGCTGCTTTCATGGAGACAATGAATAGGATGTTACACGAATACCTGGATGATTTTGTTGTCGTCTTTATTAATGATATCTTGATCTATTCAAAGACCGAAGCAGAACATGAGAGTCACCTGAGGCTTGTGTTGGAGACGCTAAGAGAGAACAAGTTTTATGCTAAGTTGAAAAAGTGCAAATTCTGGATGTCAGAAGTGGGATTTTTAGGTCATGTCATCAATGACAAAGGAATATCAGTTGATCCAAGTAAGATTTCTACAGTAGTAGATTGGGGAAGGCCGACCAATGTCAAACAAGTGAGAAGTTTTTTGGGCATGGCGGGATATTATCGGCGTTTTGTGCAGGACTTCTCCATTATTGCCAAGCCTTTGTCCAGACTTACTCAGAAGGATGTGAAGTTTAAATGGGATGATGATTGCGAGCGTAGCTTCCAGACCCTTAAGGAGAAGTTGGTTTCTGCTCCTGTCCTTACTCTTCCCGAGCCCAGGAAGCAATTTACGGTGTACTCTGATGCGTCTCGGGTTGGTTTGGGTTGTGTCCTCATGCAGGAAGGGAAGGTGATAGCTTATGCGTCAAGGCAGTTGAAGAAGCATGAACAGAACTACCCGACCCACGACTTAGAATTGGCCGCGGTAGTGTTTGCCTTGAAGCTCTGGAGGCATTACCTTTACGGTGAGGGTTGCGATGTTTTTACGGATCACAAAAGTCTTAAGTACATTTTCACACAGAAGGATTTGAATCTAAGGCAGCGCAGGTGGCTGGAGCTGATTAAGGATTATGATCTATCTATTCAATACCATCCTGGGAAGGCAAATGTGGTGGCTGATGCTCTTAGCCGTAAGGCGACGCCCGCTACGTTGGATTATCTTATTGCTGATTTTGATCGTATGGGGATATCTTTTTGCTATGCGGGCACTGCAAGTGTTGAAACATAGTTGATTTTAGAGTCAGCCATACCGGAGCAGGTACGGGAAGCACAACAGGAAGATCGATTATTACAAAGGGTTCGAAAGCGGCTGGATTTGGGCAAGGACGGAGATTTCAGTTTGGATGGGTGTGGTGCGTTGCGGTTTAAGGGCCGCCTTTGGGTACCACAGAAAGCGAAGGTCAAGAACGATATTCTGAGAGAGGCACATCGCACCCCGTACACTGTTCATCCGGGCGAGACGAAGATGTATCGTGACCTGAAGCAGAACTTCTGGTGGAAAAGGATGAAGGTAGACATAGCTAATTATGTGGCCTCATGTGGTGTCTGTCAACAGGTGAAGGCGGAACATAAACGTCCTACAGGGTTGTTGCAACCTTTAGAGATTCCGCAATGACCGTGGGACGATATCTCTATGGATTTCGTAGTTGCGTTACCCCGATCACCAAAAGTTTGAGAAAGAGTTTCGGGAGAGACTTCATAGAAATTGTTAAAAGGATCAAATTGAAATAGTTAATTCCGCAGCTAGCAAAGGGGGGAAAGCGCGTTTTTATGCCAACTTGGGCCTGGGCTTCGGCCCAAGAGGCCCCTAGGTGGCCGGCCAAGGGGGGGAGGCACCACTTTTCTCCCCCCAACCCTAGCCGAGCCCTTCCCCCACCCTTTGGCCGCCGCCCCCCACCTCCTGCCCCTCCCTCCTCTTGCGCATCACCCCTGGCTGCCCACCTCCTGGTTCCTTTGCCCCCTTGCGCCATCTTTAGCCCGTGGAGCTCCCTCGCTGCCGGCCTTGGAGCTCCCTTGCCGGCCATAGGAGGAGGAGGAAGAGAGGCAAGGAAAGGAGGGCAACTTCGCGGGGAGGTTTCTTCTTCTTGCTGCGGGTCTTCAAGGGTAACTTTGGGTGGGGGACTGGTTCCGGAGGCAGCACCTACTTCGCATCCACCGTTCTCACGCGGTTGAGGCAAGTACCCTTTTAAGTAGAGTAACTATGGATGGTTTGACAATGTTGTGCTAGTACGTGGTAATTGATAGCATTGGTTGATTGATTGAGTGACATGCTTGTTAAAGATGATAATTGTGCTTGATACATGCTATTGGCAATATGATGTGATTGCTAAAAATGATGAATGATTTGATACATGTGATAGATAGTGTGAGATGATGGATAAAAATGATGACAGTTTATGATATGTTTGGTATGCACCTTATACAGTTCTAGTGTTGTTCATGCATCGTGCAATCATGTTATTGTTTATTTGCACAATTGGGCATACACAGGGTTGCATGACTAAGATCCCCACATTCTTGGAATGTGGGCACCTGAGGAGGTATCCCCATCGTGTAGCGATGGGCCAAGATCCCCACACTTGCGTAGTGTGGGCTTGAGGTCCCCTATACTTGTGGAGTATAGGGCAATTGGTCTCTGTGCTTGCGAGCACAGGCATGGGCTCGTAGCGACGGTTGCTTGCCCCGCATTACCGGTGTAATGCGCAACAGAGTGAAAAGTGAAAGGTTGCATTGCATGCCTGCATTCATGCCCATGTGATAAAGTTTTGAGCATTGTGTAGAACTATACGTTGATGTTTCAACTATTAGTGTGGTGTGATCTTGTATGGTACTTGCTGAGTTCTTGGACTCACCCTTGTTTTTGTTGTGCTTTTAGGTACCGTGGAAAGAACGTCATGCATGGGTGGAAAGTAGATCCGAACTGGATGCACACATTACCACCATCATTTAAGTTTGGTTAGTTTATGGAATGCTAGCTAATAAATGGGCAAACGGTTTGAGATTGGTTTATGATTAGACTTCAGGCAATAAGTTTTGTAATAATGATGAGTGGCACTCCTTAAACTTTTGGTTATTGATCTAGTTGTTAATTATACTTCTATTGAATTGTGATGATTTTTGGATGAAGAGATTTGGAGATATGATTCATTATCTATTGTTAAAACCTCTGGCTTGTTACTAGTATAGGGGAGGTTCTGCCGAAAATTTTAATAAAGTAGTTTTGGTTTTAAATTGTTTAGTATAGGTTGGTAGCGTTCCAGGCTCACGTTGGGCTGAGGTGTTACAGCGGCGTGCAAAATAGTGTTAGAGGAATAGTAGCATCGGTGAGTCGGGGTGTTTTGGAGAAAAAGGAAGGGGCCACTTCGTAGAACGTTGCGAGACAAAGTCAACGGTGTGGACGATATCGTTGGGGGATCAAAGACGGCACCGGAAATGACGATAGAAGGTGGTTCGGCCGCTGGCACAAAACTTTTGCTTGAGACGAGATAGAGGGGCGAATTCTAGGGATATGAAGAGAAAGCCGAGGGGCACGCCGTGACATGGTCGGCTCGGGAAATGAGTGACCGAGGAGAGAGAACGGAGGAGGGATGTGTTGAAAAAAACAAAATTTAACATGCATGTACAAAGCACCATGCACGAACAACTAGCTAGCAGTACTGTTCAACTTCCTTCATGGTGACCAGAAGCAAAACACGTCGAGGCAACTCAACGGTGTAGACGGCTCGACCAGATGACCTTCGATGGCGACGCAGTCCAACGGAGAAGACCTTCGGTGGGCGAGGGGCGGACGTCGGCGTTCCGGGCAAACGGAGAAGAGTTAGCGAATGAGGTTTGTGGTGAAATGAAGAGGAAACCGCAGGGAATGCAACGCTATCTTTGGTTGGGGTGGAACACGTACGGTCGGTCGGCGGCGAGGAGAAAGGCGGTGACGCGCAAAATAGACCGAATAATTAACAGAAATTAAATAAAATCTAAAAATTACAAAATAAATACTGAAAATAGTAGATGAATTTAGGAGGAAGAATCAACGGATTTGGAGCTTGTATGAGAGAGAAGGTATTTTTGGAAGGAATTAAATGGACATGTACAAATGAGGAGGCAGACTAGATAATTATTTATTGTAGATTGTCTTCTAGTTCGACCGAACAGCCAGCATTCATGGAAAAAGATGGTGGTGCTGGGAGAGAAAAGGGAAAGGTGGTCAGCGAATGGCATAAATGGATTGCTCACCTTGCAACGAGGCCGTAGGAGGTGACGGTGCGGCGAGGGGCAGTCGGTGGTGGCGGCGGTGACCTCAACCGTGCACGGTGGTGAACGGCGGCGGCGGTGCTCCGACGAGATTCCGGCGAAGAGGGAAGTTGCACTGCGTAGATCACGATGTCGCGATGCCGGTGGTGGTGACGAGGGTAGCGGAGACCCACTGGAGGTGGCACTAGAGGTGGAAGACGATGTTCGGTTGGTGGAACAAAAAGCTTGGCTGTGTCGTGGAGGAAGGGAGGGACGAGGGGAGTCTTCGGGGGTGGGATGATGATGAGAAGCGGCACCCAGTGTTGCTATTTATAGGGCCGGAGAGGAGCCTAGGAGGGCGAATAGCATGCGTGGTTAACGGCCGGGCAACGGCGTGATTTGCGAAATTTGGTGATTAAGGAAAGGTTTAATGGCCTAAAATGGGGGAGGTGATGACCGGGGGATTGAATGCCACAAATTTCGTGAAGAAATGGAGAGGAAATCTCGGGTTTTGAAAAGCTCCAAATGCCTCTAGTGGTGCTGCCATGAGTGCATGGGAAAACAACAGAGAGAAAAAACGTTTCGTGAAGAAGATGAATGGGAGGGAGATAGGAGGGAATAAAGAAATAAAAGGAAGTGTGTATTCAATTGAATGAAAAAGGAAGATTGGCAGCACATGCATTAGAGCTTTGGGGGTTAAGCGTGCACAGGCTGGAGCAGCGCATGGATGGGTGATCGAATGGGAATCTGATTTTTTTTATTCTTTTTTTATTTTAATTTTCAAAATTACAGAAAACTCAATAAATCAAATAATTTTAGAACATAGCAAATTGAGTCCAAAAATTATAGAAAAATTCAAAAAAATATCTTGAATTATTTTGAACTTAATAAAAATAATTTCAACTTAAAGTTGGTGCAGCTTGAGCTAGGCCGGTGCATCCTACTCTACATATGGGTCCTTAGTGGGGACCTTGATGGTGGTCCACTAGGTGATAACCCCCATACGTGCGGCTCTTGATTAGCTCACTCCATTGAAAAGCGTCTCGTAGGACTTAGTCGGGCTGACATACCAAAGGAAGTGTGCTTAATCTAGTGGCAAAAAGGCAGTCTGAAGTGTGGGTACATTGGTACACCCCTGCAGGGTTTCAAACTATTCGAATAGTCTCGTCCTAGGTTATGGACACGCTTGGTTAGGTTTTGCAAGAGTTAGACTACAACCTTTCTAATCAAAACTTGATGTGGGTGGTACGAATCGGTAATTCGTGCTATTGTTGTGATGGCTATTGGGTTAGTCATCTCCAGGATGTCCTTATGTTATTACTTATTGTCTCACTGTTATTTATACAAATAAAATTCAGATTGTTAAAACAGCCTTCAACATATTATCTATTGCAAATAAAATCTGCTTTATGCTGAAAATGAACCTTGAACCTTCTCTTTTGATTAAAGCCTGCATGTATTAGTATCTAGGTTTGTTACTCGTAAGTCTTGCGAGTACATTTTTGTACTCATTTGCACTGCTTATTTGTTTTGCAGAGGAGGTTGATCCCCAAGGGATCGACTTTTGTGAGTTTTGCTGCGGTTTGAACGACTAGCTTGGCGGCCCAGTCGGATTGCCTTGTGGGTGTGTGGCAAACCGGTTGGCTTTTGTTTATAGCCATCTTATGGTATTTTGCTTTCGCTGTTGTTTAACTCTTTTACCTTGTCTTGGTCGGTTGGCCTCTCTTTTGTAATAACTTTGCTATATGTCTTTTGCTTGTAAAGCTTAAGTTTTGGTCTATGTGTTGTATGGAATTGATGCAATGTTTTGTAAAAAGGTGTGTATACTGCAATTCTGGGAAGTATACATTTTCTCGAGGCACGGTATATTTTGTTTGTGATGCTAGAGTCAATGGAAGCCTAAGCATTACAAGCTAAATAAACCAAGGTCTCACAAAGCTTGGTATCAGAGCCACACTGACCGTAGAAACCCCTAGCTTGGTCGTCCTTGGGATGTTTTGAAAAACTTAGTTTGAAAAGTATCAAATGATTTTGAAAACTTAAGTAAGTTCTTAGGTTTTACTCCTTACCTATCTTAGATTGCTCATCTCATCTTACTATGGATTGAGTTTTAAAAAGTTGTTTTCCTCTCTTCCTTTCCAAAGGTAGTTGTTATCGTTTAAATTTGGTTTTGGGAACCAATGAGTTTGGAAAATTGAAGTGTTTGCTGCCCTTTTACAAGGTTTTGAAGCTTCTGGAGTTGAAAATTTCGGCTAGGATCTTGGATGCAAAATCTGGACAGCAAGCCTCCAATTTCTGGACAGCAAGCTCATGGTTTCTAAAGAAGGTAGAAAATGAAAGGATAACTTGACTAAAACTTGTGGGAATAAAAGGGTAATAAGTGATATTAGTTGGCTAAGTTGCATATAGAAATATAAGAAAATGAGTAGAAATTAAAAGGGTAATAAGTGATATTAGTTGGCCCAAATATGGGTTTGTGTTTCAAATGTAAGAAAATGAGTAGAAATTAAAAAAAATTCTTGCATCTTGAAGTTTTTGAGCTTTTTCTGTAATTCTTGTAAAGGAATTGTGGGAAATCAAAAACCCAAAGCTCCAAATTGACTAAAGTCATGACCCTTCTTTTTCAACTCTTGTCCAATCTAGTGATCATCGATTGGAAATAATTTTCTTGGGTTCTAAGGATGTTGTGTGACCCCTCTGAAAAATTTCACAATTTTTAGAAATTGTTTGAATATTTTAAGAGGTGGTCAAACCATTCCGACCTTTGGTCAAACCCTAACTCAGATCCTTGAGAAATTTCTGGGGAAAAATGCTCAACATAAAAACCTTTGAAAATTTTATACAAGGTCAATCCCAGAGTTAGCAAGGTACTGTAAAAGTTTCAGAAATTTTGGAGTGGGTTTGCTACCTCTAAATATTCTTCAAAGTCTCTGATCATTCAAACCCTTGGTCTGGACCAACTTTGTGCCTTTTCCAAGGCCACCTCTGGTTGGTTGCACAGAGCTCCTCAAGGACCTCCCTAAAACAACCCTCTCAGACCACCTCAAAGGCATCCTCCAAGACCTCCCTTGTAACTCTGCAAGGACCTCCTCCAGATCTACTCCAAGATCTCCTCGAGGACCTCTTCCTAGAGCTCTCCAAAAGACCTCCTCTGAGACCACCCGAGGACCACCTTCGATGCTTTTGCAAAGACCACCCTCCCTGACCTCCCCTTGAACCTCCTTTTATATCTTTACAAAGACCACCCTAGGTCGGGTGCAAAGACCTCCTGAAAAGACCACCTCGGACGACCTTTGTTGCACCTTGGAGATCGTGGGCCGTCCATATCTTGATCTGTCCCTCAGATCTCCTTGGGCATTAAGGCCTCCAAACCTCCCTTAAAAATCAGGGCCCTTCGTTTCAAATCCAACCATTCAGACCTCCTCACCTGGAGCTCAGCTCTTAACCCAAACGTTATGTTTTTTTGACCAGTCCTCTTTGAGCTCTTTCACTGATTGGTGGGACCTTCCCGAGCCTGGTCATCATCGTTTTCACGTGCTTGTGTGTGTGCCAGAGCCATGGCAGTGAAGCCTGCAGTGCCTGGTCCCTTCTTTGTCCTTGTCAACGGCTAGTTTTGCCAACCTTAAATGCATCCGAGTGACCTTGCCCTAAAAGTCCTGGTCTCCACATGCTCCTGTCACTTGAGCTGGCCCATGGCAGTACCCTAAGCGTAGTGCACCCGAGAGTTTTGGACATTTCCCCACACCGTTGCCCTTAGCTACAAAAGAACCCCCAGCTCCTCCTTAGCCTCTTTTAGACACCACTTTGCAACTAGCTTCCCTCTCTGTCGCTTGAGCTCAAACAGCCGAGAGCACCCTCTTCGTCATTGCTGGACCTTAGAGCTCCTAGAGGACATCAGGGCTCTAGTGGTTTAATTGCAATTCTTGGCCTGTCAACTTGTTCATTTGGGCACCTTGACCATTTCCTTAACTTGCTTTGTTTGACTTCGTAGAGATTGTCAAACTTGGGGACTTGCTCTTTGTCGACCAAGCTCACCCTGTTCTTCCTCAGTGCTGGTAAGCATCTCCATCTTTCAATTTTGTGCTCATGGTCCATCTAAGAGTCCTGGTGGAGCTAACCTTACCTTGGTTTTCTTCGGTTTTGCTCATACCTCCCAGTCTTCACCATCTTCCTCAACTCCTGTGGTGGTCGTCGTCGCTAGAGCTTCTCCGACCACCCCCAGTCCTCCTCTGTGCCCAGGTACACTTGTGGAAGTCCTTAGATGCTTGGGCACTTGCTTTTTAGAACAATGCGGAGGTCATTTTGCTTTTTCGGGTTTTGCCTCATTTGTTGTCATCGCCTCTCTCCGGCTCGCCGATGTTCTAGGTCACCGCCGCCGTCGTAAGTGGTCCCAATGGGTGCACCATACTATTATGCACTTAGGGGTGCCCTTGGTTCACGTTGGCGATGAGCTTTTCTTTGCGCTCGGGCTTGTTATCGTGCCTTACTCTGACAACCACTAGAGTTCGATGATTGGCATTTAATAGCTGTCAGAGTTGGCTCTCGTGCCGCTTACATGTGGGCCGCGTTCCCTATTGTCGTACGTTAAACCACCTCCTTGACAACCCTCAGGACCTCCTAGATTAGATCTCTACCATTAAGGACCTCTATGGGTTAAATCTTAATCATAGGATCTTCCTTTGTAAAACCGTAGTTGCCAGGACCTCCCCCAGCTTAGATCCTAACCCTTAGGACCTCCTTGGGTTTAATCTGAGCCGTTAGGATCACTCCTACGCAAAAAGACCACCCCGTGGTCATTTTTGTAAGAATCACCATCGGGACCACTCTTGGGGTCCTCTTTGCAAAAGACCACCCTGGGTCTTTTGCAAAGACAACCTCAGGACCTCCCCCTCCGTAGATCTAAATCTTTAGGACCTCCTCATGGAAACCTTGACCGTTAAGACCTCCCCTGTGAAATCTTAGCCATCGGGACCTCCCTCCGTGTAAACCTCTACCGCCAGGATCTACTCACGTGGATCTGGACCGTTAAGACCTCCCCCTGCGAGATCTTAGCCGTCGGGATCTTCCCCCATTAGATTTTGACCCGTAGAACCTCCCTGTGAAATCTTGGCCGTCTAGGACCTCCTCTGGTAGATCTTGGCCGTCCCCGACCTCCTCCTTTAGAGCTATCCCTTAGGACCTCCCCTTGTAGGTCTGGACCATCAGATCTTGATTTGATGGTCAAGACCTCCCTTGTGCGCGCCTGAGCTGGTGAGGTCCTCTCTGGCGTTGGGGCCGTTGGATTCAATCTCAACAGCCTGGATCTCCTCAGCGCGCGCGTGCACGGGCGCGATGCTCCCGTGCGCCATAGCCATGCGATTTGAGATCTACGACCATGACTTCTCCGTTTGAACTTAGCCAGTTGGAATAGCCCGTTGGTTTTTCTTTTTCAATCTGTTATTGTGTTAAATTTCAAAAATGCATAACTATTTAATTTTAGCTCCTTTTTAGATGATTTCAATTGTGTTAGATTCCTGTTTACTTAAACTTTAATCCAAAAATATGTTTAGGTGCTGTTTTGTAGCAGAAAATGGTATAAAGTGTATTAACTTATTTCAATATAAAATGTTATCTAGAGATTCATTAAAACTTGAAAAATGCAAAAGTAACTCTCTGTAATTCCAAACTGGGCAAACTAAAATGTTTTAGTTTCCTCTGTTAAAATGTGTTAGCATAGAATGTGTTGCTTGTAGGTCGTCTTTACTCTTGAAACTAACTTAGTGCTACTTTTACAACTTAGAAAAATCATAACAAATTCATTATAACTCAAAATGAAGTAAACTAAATTTTGCTAACCTTAGGATGTCAGTATCTACCTACCATAAAAATTTAATGTTCAGAATCTTTATAGAAATTTATGCTATGAACAGTAACCAAAAATAATTTAATTTTGATTTTTCCAACAGAGTGAAATTGATTTAGCTATAACTTTTGCATACTTAATCCAAATGAAATGATTCTTGTTGCTAAATTTGTCTAAAATCGTGCTCTACCTGCTGTGTAAATTTCATGGATTTTAGATGAATTTAGCTTTTGAGTTTCTTTTCGTTGTTCGTCGTTTTTATTGGATTTTCTCGTTCTTGCGATAGGTTCTGAAGAAATTATTGATTGCATGAGTGATCCTTTGCAGCAAGAAAGTGATCTCCATCAAGGCAATCAGATGTAGCATCATTTGATCATATTGCTCCTATTAATTTTAAAGTCTAATATCTTGTTTGCAAAAACTAAGTATGCATGCTTCTTTGGGTCAAAGTTAATTTTGTCGATTAGAGGTAGCTAATCCTATTGCATTTTTGCCTCAAAAATTGTTCACCCCTGCCACTGCCATAGGTTATTATCCTCACTGGTGAATTAGAGCCCGGTGAGTGATTTATGGTCTTTTATTGTCTTTACGACATAATGCTTAGCAATGCTTAGTTACCGATAGAACTGGGCGGTTATCGACTTAGTCGATGACTTTGAACACACAAAACTTATTATTGCTTATGTTTAGCACCTTGTGCTATATTTATTTGAGAAAACTAAAACTGAAAATAAAATAATTTGGACTTGGGCACAATGGTAAGTTGGTGTGCTTTTGGGTGTGAATGGTTGGTGCCCGAGTCAACAAGGACCGAACATCTTGTGTCACACTATCCAAGTATTTTTGCGTGCTAACCACACTAGAGGGAAATAAGACCTCTCTTGACTTAGTACTTTGGGGGTGTTAATTAATGAGTTGCGTGGTCGGTTGTATATTTCTATATGCAACATGGGTCACGTGATTGAGGGGAGCACCCGCATGCGGCTTGAGCTAGGCCGGTGCATCCTACTCTACGTATGGGTCCTTAGTAGGGACCTTGATGGTGGTCCATTAGGTGATAACCCCCATACGTGCGGCTCTTGATTAGCTCACTCTATTGGAAAGCATCTCGTAGGACTTAGCCGTGCCGGCATACCAAAGGAAGTGTCCTTAATCTAGTGGCAAAAAGGCGGTCTGAAGTGTGAGTACATTGGTACACCCCTGCTTTTGGGTCTGAAGTGTCCTTTGATTAAAGCCTGTATGTAGTAGTATCTAGGTTTGTTACTCGTAAGTCTTGCGAGTGCATTTTTGTACTCATTTGCGCTGCTTATTTGTTTTGCAGAGGAGGTTGATCCCCAAGGGATCGACTTTTGTGAGTTTTGCTGCGGTTTGGACGACTAGCTTGGCAGCCCGGTCGGATTGCCTTGTGGGTGTATGGCAAATCGGTTGGCTTTTGTTCATAGCCATCTTATGGCATTTTGCTTTTGCTGTTGTTTAACTCTTTTTACTTGTCTTGGCCGGTTGGCCTTTCTTTTGTAATAATTATTATGTATGTCTTTTGCTTCCAAAGCTTTAGCTTTGGTTCTGTGTGTTGTATGGAATTGATGCAATGTTTTGTAAAAGGGTGTGTATACTGTAATTCTGGGAAGTATACATTTTTCGAGGCACGGTATATTTTGTTTGTGATGCTAGAGTCAATGGAAGACTAAGCATTACAAGCTAAATAAACCGGGGTCTCACAAAAAGTCATTTTGGGCAACATCCCTGGTTCGACAGTTATTTATTTTTAATCTATTTAATACCACGACTGCTATAACCTGATAGCGGTTCGGGACAGCGGCATTGCAAAAATCATAACTTGAAAACCAGAACTCCAAATAATGTGACCTCAGATCCTACTAAAACCAAACGAAATTTCCCATAATTCTTCAGGATACACAAAATCCTAATTTCGCATTGAACTATTTCAAAACTACTGATCAACGTGACTACAGATTAACGAATCAATTATAGGAGGAACAACAAAATGCTATTCAACATCAATTGCATAGAAAAGGATTAAACTGTTGGAGAGTATGTGTTAGATCCAAATAGCAAGTTGTATAAGAGTCGGACTCTTCTTTGAGACTATAAATAAAGGGCGTGGGATCTTACGGGATACACACAACAATTCACCCCCGAAATTCAACATGGTATCAGAGCCGTTCCCCACCACCCAACCCTAACCCTAATCGTACTCGCCTCAGATCCAATCCGCCGCTGCTGTCGTTTGTGGTCGTCCTCGTCATCTCTGCCTCCTGGGAGCTGCTGCCGCGTCGCCCCGCGGGCGAGCTCGCTCATCTTGTGTGTGCGCACGGGCTGCGACTAGGGTGGGCTGACGAAGCAACACCGGCATCGCTCTGCCTCGCCATTCCTCGTGCCCAATCTTCCATCGTCGCCATCTCTGGTTGTCATCATTACTCGCCATCGCCTCTAGTCACCATCCCTAGTTGCCATCTCTAGTCACCGCCTCTGGTCGCCTTCGCCTCTGGTCACTGCCTGGTTGCAACCTTGTCTCTTTCAGTGGAGGAAGAAAGGAACCGAGGTGGTCGCCGACTCGCCTATTTCGGTGAAGGAAGAAAGAAACCGAGGGAGAAAAGCAGTGTCAGTGGTGGGAAGAGAGAGAAAAAAAAAGGAGAACCGATCGGGAGCTGTGTCAGTGGGGAGAAAGAAAGAAAAAAGAAAAGGCCAGTTCGGTTTGGAGAAGAAAAAAACAAATTATTATGTTACAGATCTGCATGCTTTGGATAACCGTGAAGGCAATCATTGAGGTCCGGCAAAATGTTGATGCGTGAAGAATTGCTGTGATCATGCGAGATACGCATGACATATCTTGATAGTGATTGACATTGCTCTGATTGTTTGAGACGATGACCCCTGAGGCAATTGAGGTTGCGAGGAAGGAGGAAGAAGCCGCAATGAATGCGGTAGAGGAGAACAAGAAGGTAGTTGTTGAGACTACTTCCTCGCTAGTAACTCAAGGTGACATGAGAAGCATGTTACAGGACCTCTTCGCGACAGGTATGATAGGTCCGAGGGCTGGTGTAGGGTCATCTGACTTAAAGCTGGAGCTGATGCCGAATGATGTAAAGTTGGACGAAAGTAAGATTAAGGGGGTGGAGCACTACTTGTGGGAGACTTATGTTTAGCCTACAGACAAGGCGAGCATGGATTGGAGGATGTGGAACACCACCAATTCTGTGGTGGTAGCTTGGTTGCTAACTTTGATGTCTCCATCCATCGCTCGGATGGTAGAGATGATGAAGAGTGCACCAGCAATGTGGAAGATGCTAAGCAACATGTACTCCAAGGCAGGAAATGTGATGATGATGGTGGAGGTCCAGGGCAAGGTGGAGGCCCTGAAATAGGAGGAGAAGACCATCCAGGAGTATGCTAGTGAACTACAACAACTGTGGGCAAATTTAGATCACTATGATCCACTGCAGTTAACATGTGCTGGTGATATTGAGGCTGGCAGGGTGTGGCTACAATGCAGATGGGTTACACACTTTCTAAAGGGACTGCACCAAAAGTTTGAGAGTAGTAAGGCTGCCATGTTTCACTTGGCAAACTTGCCTACCATGGAGGATGCTATTTTAGCTATGGTGCAGGAGGAGGTTCGATTACGAGTAATGGGGGACAACAACCTGGTCAGATCCGCATACGTCATACCTGATGATAGGAAGTGCTACAACTGTGGAATGAGAGGACATCTGATCTGTGCTTGTCCTTCTCCACAGTATGGAGGTCGAGGGGGAGGTCGTGGTGGTTGTGGAGGTCGAGGTGGAGATCGTGGTGATCGTGGAGGCCAAGGTCGAGGAAGGTGCCAAGTTGGCCCTAGGGCTAATGTGGCCCTGACAGAGGAAAACACGTTTTTTACTCTGACACGCAAGCAAGCTATGCAGTGGGAGAAGTGGTAGTAGGGAAAGGCATTGGAGACTGCTCATGATTCCACATTCTTTGGTAACTTTGCAAACTATGCCCACGTGGGCGAAGGTACTCAGACACATGCACTTGCATCCACATATAAGCACTCTCATATTGATTGGATCATAGATTCAGGGGCATCCAAGCATGTCACGGGTTCACTTAGTGCTTTCGCATCTTACACCCCATATACTCATTCTAAAACTGTCCAAACAGCTGATAGAACCTCCCAGCTTATCAAGGTTGTAGGATTTGTAGAGTGCACACCATCCATTGCCCTATCCTCTATTTTGCATGTTATGTCCTTTCCAGTCAACCTTCTTTCAGTCAGTTCTATCATTGACCAATTCAAATGCACTGTCACATTTGATGAGGATTCGTGTTTCTTCTAGGAGAAGAGAACTAGGAAGAGAATTGGGACTGGAATAAGGCGTAATGGGCTGTGGTACATTGATTAGGTTGATGCAGCATTAGCTGTGGCTATAGGAAGAATCGAGAGAGAAGTTTTGTTATATCATCGTCGCTTAGGACATCTATCATTTGATAGTTTAAGTTAGTTATACCCTGATTTGTTCAAAAGGGTAGACAAGAGAAAACTTGTGTGTGATGCTTGTGAGTTTGGAAAGCATACACGGTCTACATATAGTAGCATTGGTCTTGGGAGTTATGAACCTTTTATATTAATACATTTGGATGTTTGGGGTTTGTACTCAGTTACTTCTGTGAGTGGTTTTAGGCTGCTCCAATGCTCCACCTTGGCAAGTATCTTAAGGCTGCCACATAAGCAAAAGTCTGATGTGGCACTGCAATTAAGGAAGAGAGAGAGCAGACTGGTATCTTATTTAGATACCACTCATACACAGTATCCTAGGTATTTGTACTAGTAAAGACCCTATATCAAAGGCTTAAGATACAACACTTTAGGATACCACGCATTGAGAAGGTGGTATCTAAATGCCTTTCATGCAATAAGAAACTGTAGTAAGAAACCACCCACTGGGAGTAGCCTTAAGTGGTTTGTCACATTTATTGATTGATATACTCGTATGACTTGGATTTATATGATGAAGCACAAGAACGAGGTCCTTCGGTGTTTTCAGGACTTCCATAGGATGGTTGCTACTCAATTTGACGCAAAGATTCGGATTCTTCGATCAGATAATGGAACTGAGTATGTTAACAAGGTGTTTGCAGCGTATCTCTCAGAAGAAGGGCTACTTCATCAGACTACCTATCCAGGAACCCCACCTCAGAATGGAGTGGCTGAAAGCAAAAAATCGACATTTGTTGGAGTTAGCATGTTCACTCATGTTTCAGATGAATGCGCCAAAGGGATTGTGGAGCGAGGCAGTAATGACATCAATGTATCTCATCAATAGTATGCCATCTCGAATACTTGGGATGAGGTTTCCAGCTGAACTTCTTTTGGGTCAACGGGAGTTCAAGGTGCCTCCCAAGGTGTTTGGCTATGTATGTTTTGTACGAGATCACCGACTAGCGGTTGGCAAGCTAGATTCACAGGCATTGAAATGTATCTTTATAGGCTATTCATCAAGTCAAAAGGGCTATAGATGCTGGAACCCAGTTGAACGAAAGTTGTTTGTGAGTATGGATGTGACATTCCGGGAGTTTGAGCCTTATTACACAAGTAGGGATACTATTGATTAGTTTTTGGAGTTCTCTCCTATCACCGAGGGTGACAGTCGAGAGGGGGAGAACAAGGAGAGTCAACGAGAAAAATCGTCATTGTGGGGACAATTCCATTCCCAAACATATGGGATAGACTCTGATGAGACCTTTGCACTAGTGGCGAAGATGAGCACAGTAAAAACATTGATCTCCTGTGCGACTAACTTCGGATGGCCTCTACATGAGTTGAATGTGAAGAATGCTTTTCTACATGGTGATTTACAAGAGGAGGTATACATGGAGATTCCTCTAGGATTTAAGAACAGGCAGACTGAGAGGAAGGTAAGTAAACTCAAGAAGTCTTTATACGATCTAAAGCAGTCTCTAAGGGCGTGGATTGATAGATTCAGGTGTGCAGTCTGTACTATGGGCTATTCTCAGTGCAATGGAGATCATACTTTGTTTTATAGGCATAGAGGATCACATATCACCATATTAGTAGTCTATGCTGATGATATTGTGATTACTGGAGATGATGCCGAGGAAATCAAGTCCTTGAAGAAGAAGCTGGGAGAGGCATTTGAGGTGAAAGATCTTGGACCTCTTCGATACTTTCTTGGGATTTAGATTGCTCGTTCTTCGAAGGGTATAGTTCTCTCCTAGAGAAAGTATGTCCTTGATCTGGTAGCAGAAATAGGTACTACACCATGACATAGAATTAAGGGCAATTAACTGCTGGTAAAAAAAAAAGGATGAGTGGCAAAACATGTGCCGGCAATGTCCAAGAGATTATGGGTCCTATTATCTGCCGGTAATAACTATTGTATAGAACGGTTTATCTGCCAGCAATGTTTCTAAATTAACTACAATACATCTGCCCTAGAAAAAGTCAACTAGGTCAACCTAACTGTCGGCGATACTTTTGAGCAGGAAGATGAATTTTTTTTTGTCTCAGGTGCGCGAAGACCAGCGTACTGCCTCAGAAACCTTATCCACAAAATCCTCCAATGCCTCCTCCTTTCCTCCGACCACAACTGCCAGCGCCTCCTCCATTCCCTGACCACCCACCTCCCCGGCCGCCGCACCTCCCAGCGCCGGCCTCCTCCCCGACCGCCCCACCTCCCAGCGTCGCCCCTTCCTCCCAGCTCTGCCATCCCTGGTCGCCTCTCCTCCTAGCGCCACTCCCCCTGTTGCCCTCCTCCTTGGCTAGTCCATCCTCCCCGCACCTCCCCTCCTCCCCAGCTGTCCCCTCCCAGCGTCACCCCTCCTCTCCCCGTTGCCCTCCTCCCTGGCCGCCCCATCCTCCCCGCACCACGCTCCTCCCCGGCAGCCGCCTCCTCCCCGCGCCCGCATCCTCCATAGCCTCCCCTCCTATCTGCTCTGTCCCACCTCCCAGTGCCTCCTCACCAAGACCAACCACCTCGCAGTGCCGCCCCTCATACCCGGCCACTGAGCTGCTTCCAGGAGCTCCTCGACTTCGCGGTGGCAAAAGTGGCGTCGAAGTGCCACCGCATCTCACGCCTCGGCCTCGACCGCAGCGTCGACGTCGAAGAGGAGGAGCTCCGGGCCAGGTACCGCGGGTGGCTACTGTACATGGCGGTGTCGGCGGGGGACATGGGGTTCGTGTAGGAGCTGCTGTACAGGGACCCCTGCTCGTCTTCGACGAAGGTGAGAGTACGGGGTGACGGCCATGTTCTACGCGGCGACGAGGGGTGGGGACGTCGAGGTGTTCAGGATGCTACTGGATCACGCTTTGTGAAAAAGATGTATGCTGGCTTATTACAACCTGACTGAGGACATGTCTTGTAATACCTCGAATATCAAATAGAGAGAAGATATTATTCGGAAGAGAAATTTATTCAAATTTGAATGCACTAAAGTTTAGAGGAAAATTAAAAGAAAATTCAGGATTTGAGGGAGGATTGGACCTTGAGCTTTCAGCCCAAGGCGTCCTAGCCAAGTGGGCCGGCCTTGTAGTGAAGTCAAGAAGGGGGGGTGCCCTTCCCCAAAACCCTACCCTCTGCTACAGTACCATGCCGCACTGTAGCACATGGTACTATAGCAGCCCCCCCTCCGTGCTGCTCTACCAAGATGAGGAAGAAGCTCCGGGGTGCCGCCGGCCATGGTGGAAGGAGAAGAAGGGAGAAGAAGAAAGGACGAGAAGATGAAGATCCTCTTCGTGGGTTTTTGTTCAGCGTTTCATGTGTCTCCAAGGGTATCAATTTGTTTCCCCGCTGTTTTGATGTTGTTTAGATGCGAAACCGATTAGAATCATTTGGATCAAAGTCAGTCTGCAGTAGATTCAAATCTGTCTAGTATGTTGCGCGGGCTGTTTCGACATCTTAGAGGCCGAATTAGAAGTTTTGATCTCCTAGAGTTATTTAGATAATGATCTTAGCTTTCGGTGGCCGCCAAGAACACCTGATTCCGACGTACGGATCAAAAGTTATGATCGTTTTAGTTTCTACTGTCCCGAACTCTGACGAGAAATAGCAGTCTCTGTAATTGATAAAATATGACCTAGTTAGTGGATGATTCAGAAGACTTTCCTATAACGACTTTTGTACGTGACCTCATTAGCTTTCAGGATTGATAAAGAACACCCCATTTGGATTTGTAGAACAAAAGTTATGCATGTTTTAAGTTGACTGTCCAGAATCCTGACGAGAATAAAATGTTAGTTTTCCTTTTGATATATGATCAAGTTAATGGCGGATTCAAGGCTTTCGCTCAACTAGGTTATTGTAGATAATCTTGTTAACTTTCAAAAAAGCCTGAGAACACCCCTTTTAGAGTTTTATAGCAAAAGTTATGTTACTTTTACTGTTGCTGTCCACCAAGGTTCCCTGTTAGAATATGGTTTAATTCGAACAAACGTGCACAATTAATTGACGGGGTTGGGGTATGTGTTACGAGTGATGCGAGTAGTGTCATGATGTCTTGGTTCTTATTGAGTAACTTTGGTGTAGGGGGTGAGGCGCCGAGGTTAGCGGCATCATTGTTGCCCCCAACGCATCGCAACGCTAAAGGCAAGTATACTGACGTTTGTATGAATTGTGTATGTCGGATGCTGGATGTTCGTACTGTGTTTCCATTTGATACGTGAGAAGTTCCGATGATTATGTTTCTTCCGTATGTGAAATTCATATGTTCAAAGATGATGCTGGTCGTTGTTCTTAAGTATATTCATGCACCCATGTTCAAGTCCGTCCACGGGAGTGAAGTCTAAAGTTGCATCCATGTTCATGTTCCGTCCACGGGAGTGGAGTCTAAAGTCCCATCAATTCCAGTATGGGCATGTGAGTCCCACCATTCCAATGTGGGCAGTTTGGACACCGTATGAAACGTTCTTCATACGGTATTTTGGATCCCGTATTTCGATAAATACAGCTTAAGTGAGCACCGACGGTGTGTCACCGGCTATACTGGTATATGCATGTGTGCAGTCAATCCTTTGAATTTGAACATTCATCTCATATCTTCATAAGTATTCATTTGTTGTATGTTCAGAGGTTGAGAAGAGATTGTCTTGTTCATGTTGGTTGTCTGTTCTTATTCATTGTACTTGCTGAGTCTTGGACTTACTCTTGCTTTGTTTATTTATTTTTAGGTGATCATTGATGAAGTTTTTCTTGGGAGGGAGTAGACATGCACTACTCAAATACATCACTTTACACTAGTTGAATAAAAGATCTGCTCTTTGCTTACATTAGTGAATTGTTGGATTGTAATAAATAAACTTAGACTTGGATGGTACCTTCCTTATCATTGAGTTTGTTTAAATAACTGTTTATATTCATTGATTATTCGTTGATAGGATTATCTTAGTGGATCCAATATTACATTTCCGTTTATATTCCAATTGTTGTTGATCTACTTAACTTATTTGATGAATAACTGTGAAATTTATTCCGCTGTATGGTTATATGTTAGGTCTTTAGGTAGCATTTTGGCTTTCGAATAGCCAGGGTGTTACAGTTGGTATCAGAGCGGGCTTTAGGTCCGTGGTAATTAAGTTATTAAAATGACACACTGTGCACAGTTGGTGGGTTTGGAAAATCCATTGTTTTTTCATTTCTATTGTTATGTTTCAATCGTTGAGCAATTGTTGAATTGCTTCTGTATTATCTTTCTTGTTGTTAATCTATGATATGTTATGATATTTTATATCTATGAATATATTCTATGATTGTCATGAGATGATCTTGTATAATCATAATTGATTATATTGTTTAAACGTGTCGATGATGGATGTTAAGAAGTGGAGGCCGTGGTTGTGGCCCTGGACTTTGTCCGATTACACCATTATTCGTGGTAGACGAATAGAGTAGTTACCCCGAATACCATAGTTGTGGGTGTTGAGCGTGAGCTGCTTTAGAAAGTTATTTTCTTCCTTGATCTTTGAACTTGGCAAATTCTTGTTCTGTGGTGGATGATGAATTTCTCTTGGGTTCGTGGTTCATGGTTGTTGCTGAGTTTCAATGGGTCTCTAATGGTTCTCTGAAGCAATTATTGTTTTCTGACTGTTGAGTTGCTTTTACTATTTGTGATCTTCGTCAACTGGCAATATTGATAATTGCATGGTTGTTTCTTCTTTCTCATTGGAAAAGAATGACTCATTTATTCGTTTGATAGTTTAGGTAATGAGAGTTTTATGTTGCAAGTTTGTTAACATGAGAAAGTTTTGGCTCTATGTATTTCTTTTGGATTATTCTGAGTGTTGAAGTTTAATGCATCCCTTTTCTGACAGAAAATTGTTAAAAACCTATTGTGATGCCTTGTTATGGATAAGTCAAAGAGTGTAATCAAATAACTTGATATGATATGGGTATCAAGTCGAGTCTTTGGTGTGGTGCATCATTAATATTAATTAGTAACCTTGGGAGTGAAATTGATTAAGTTGATGTTGTCTTCTACTAGTTCTTGATGAACTGTATATATGAGTAGTGACTGAGAGTATGTCCATACCTATTTAGAGTCAAAAGAGATATTAAGAAGTATGGAACATTGATGAATTGGACTGGTCAATAAAATTGTTTAGGTTACTAAACTTGTTGGGTTCTTTGGTTCCAATAGATTAATTTAAATGTGTGGAAAGAGAAACTAGAGGAAATGTAAGATTTGCATATTCCTTAGTATGATTAATTATTGGAATTGTGTACAACCGGTTGAAGGGATTGAATACGGTGGATCTAGAATTTATGGGAGGAGTTCTATATAGTTCTTCTATATAGAATGACGCGATAATTTGGTTGTAGTGTTGTTGAGACTTTTGATCAATAGAAGATTTGATTTTGAAGTTTTAGTGTATTTTGCGAGATCCATATATGAGGAGGAGCGATTGAATATGTGTTTGTAAATATCCATGTGATTTGGGAAGGAAAGTAGGTAGCAACTAGATTTCATAATGAAGCGATTGATAACAACAATGGTTGAGTATAAGCATTGCGTGTTGAAGTTTGATGTTGAGCATCACTAAAAGTTGAACGATATGATATAATAGGGGCTTATGCCCACATGATTGTGAAATCATCGGATGATAATGTGTCCTTGATGAAAGGGTTTTGGTAGGACTTTTTCAGTTGTGTAGTAGACCCCTTCTAAACTTAAGAGGTTGATGTAGTGAGGTTGTATGGTTTTGATATACTCTTGTTTTTAAGATGGGATGAAAATGTAGAATGGAATAATTTGGTGAAACTTTGGGGGCTTTCTAATGGCATAGTTGATGATAAAGATTTATGTTCAGAGTGTATTATTCTTGATGTTAGTAAGGTTATTCTACAAGAGATTGTGACTTGTATGTGTGGTGATGATTCTTTTAGAAATAAAGTAATTTGATCGTCTTTCGTAATTTTGATTTAGTAAAAGTGTTTCGATTTTTGCGTTTGTGATCATTTGGACCTTTTGAGTTATGTGGTGATTGAGTTTGTTTCGAGCAAAGTGACATGTTGAAAAATTTGATTGGTTCCTAAGGGGTTCCCGTGATTTGGGTTTTAAGAGCTTATCTGGTTTAAGCTGGCAAAGTGATGTAGTAATCATTGTAAATAACTTTCCTTGTTAAAGGAAGGAGTAAAGTATAAGTAGTTGAGATTTAAGTCGTTTCGCAACTTGCAGTTTATTTGAGTGTGCTTAAACCTTATGCATTTGTTCCATAAGAGCTTATCAATTTTCAAAGGCAATACCTTCTTCTTATTTGGGGTTTGACCTTCCCTTCATGCGGGACTTGTGCCCTCAAGCGATGTTTTTCCTTTTATTGTGCGAGTTTTTGCCAAACCGACTAATCCCTTTGTCCTCTGCTCCTGCGAGTGGTAAATATTTTTCTATGTGGTGAAAATTGTTTTCATTTGTTTTTCTTCTAAGTAAGGATTCATCGATTCATTTCACAAGGGTCTTTCGAAGTGTTTATTCAATGTGATTGTGAGACCTTGGGTTGTAAGTTATTCGAGGAGCGTTGAAGGATGAACTGATTTTGTGTATAATTCTTAGAGAAAATTTTATTTATACCGAATGTTTGCCTTTGAGGCTAAATTGATTGCATTATTGCAACCATTAGAACCTATGGAGATTTGTGATCCAAGATCCTTTGTTCAATTTCGGGTGGAACATTAGAATTTTCGAAAGGATGGGAATCTTGATCAATGTATTAGAGTGTCGCGATTGAGTACCTTGCACGGTTGTGCAGTTAAACTATGATGGTGTTGTAATGAGAGTAAGATTAGCGAAGTGATCTGATCGTTGAAGCAATTTTGAGATAGCCGAGATTGTTGGATTACTGTCATAAATAACTTGGACTTAGTAAGTAACTCTCTAAGAGTTAGAATCTTTATAAAGATAATTGGATCAAGGAAATATTTTCGTGTTGATGTTAATGCGCGAGTATGTTTGGATTGTGAGAATTTTAGGGATTTAATCTGAGGTTTCCCCTATCCTCTATATGAGAGGTTCATTGTAGGAGTCTTGGAGTTTAAATTTGGGTTTCGCATTGTATGCTAGGACTTTGAGTCGCCCAATGATTATGTGTAGAATAAGTAGAATAAGGGTGGATTCCGAACAGTGGGATGATCATTGATATAACCCTTTTGATGGAGTATATGAATGTGTGTACTG
Source organism: Ampelocalamus luodianensis (assembly GCA_036346255.1). Classification (NCBI taxonomy): domain Eukaryota; kingdom Viridiplantae; phylum Streptophyta; class Magnoliopsida; order Poales; family Poaceae; genus Ampelocalamus; species Ampelocalamus luodianensis. Next base: position 22,384,224 of record CM070631.1, on the reverse strand, counting down.
AGGATTCCGATTTGTTTATTCTTAAAAGATTTAGGTGATGTGGTTGCATGTGAGGGCTATTTTGAGATGTATTGGAAGTCATCTATCAAAGTATGTACAAAAGTTAACTAGGATATGTTTGGTGGAGTCAATAGAGCTTCTCTACAAAGGTGTGAATGATGTATTTCGGCTGAATGATGTATTTTGGCTTGAGCATAGCGTTGAGAATGCCAAGATAAGAGAGATGAGTTAGTGTGTTATGCGATGAATGGGATTCCAAAGTTTGAGAGAAATTTTATTCCTAAAAGAGAAACTAAGAAAGTTGATGCTTCCTTGAGTAGTGACACGTTTTCTTGATTCTTGTTTGAGCTATGTGTTTAAGACGGATGTCCTTCGCAAGTTGAGCTTGGTATTTATGTTGGCATGTGTGGTTTTTATCAGTTCGGAAATAATGAAAGAAATTTATGACTTGTGCATTTGAGTGACTTCCTTTTTGGTGGACGTGGTGTTTATTTGCAAATTTCCTAATTTGAAGGTGGAAAGTTTTCGTGATGAATTGTCAATTTTGGATTTGACCCTTTTGGGTGGGGAGTTAGCATTGCATGGATGCGACGAGAACTCTTTATTTTCAGTTAGATTCTCTTTGTAATTAGTTGTTAAAAATGTGTTCTGTTGTGCTTTTTCTTTTATTAAAGGAGGTGCTCTTTGTAGATGAAAAGTTCGAATTAGAAAGGAAGAAGGGTTCCGTGTATGTTGAGCATGTTGTGTGCTTTTGTACCAAAAGGGAAGTTGGTCTAGGTACACTGATTCGTTTTCGACAGATGCAGGGATTAGGAAGTTGGTGTATCACTTTGACCGACTCGGGCCACACGCGGGTATGCAACTTTTGGTTTGTTCTGACACCGATTGATCTCCTGGGAGATCTGGAGTTGAGTTTCGTTAACGTCATTGACCATCGAGTAGGATCTTACCTTTGAATCTTTTCTGATGAGTGTACTTGGCAATGTCGGATTGAGTGTTAGGTCAGATGTAGTTTATGTCAATGTCTTGTGGTCTTGTTAGTTTGAGAGATAGGTCATTTGGGACCTGGAGTCTCGCATGCGCGAGTATTATCTAGACATGTTTGCTCCGGGCATATGTTAATAGATGTTTCTTTTCTGTGGTAATTGTTCTTTCGTTTATTTTGACGGTTAGAATTCGAGGTCGAATTCTGTTAAGGGGGGTAGAATGTACGAATATCAAATAGAGAGAAGATATTATTCGGAAGAGAAATTTATTCAAATTTGAATGCACTAAAGTTTAGAAGAAAATTAAAAGAAAATTCAGGATTTGAGGGAGGATTGGACCTTGGGCTTTCAGCCCGAGGCGTCCTAGCCAAGTGGGCCGGCCTTGTAGTGGAGTCAAGAAGGGGGGGTTCCCTTCCCCAAAACCCTACCCGCTGCTACAGTACTGTGCCGCACTGTAGCACGCGGTACTGTAGCAGCCCCCCCTCCGTGCTGCTCTACCAAGATGAGGAAGAAGCTCCGAGGTGTCGCCGGCCATGGTGGAAGGAGAAGAAGGGAGAAGAAAAGAGGAGGAGAAGATGAAGATCTTCTTCGTGGGTTTTTGTTCAGCATTTCATGCGTCTCCAAGGTATCAATTCGTTTCCCCGCTGTTTTGATGTTGTTTAGATGCGAAACCGATTAGAATCGTTTGGATCAAAGTCAGTCTGCAGTAGATTCGAATCTGTCCAGTATGTTGCGCGGGCTGTTTCGACATCTTATATGCCGAATCAGAAGTTTTGATCTACTAGAGTTATTTAGATAATGATCTTAGCTTTCGGTGGCCGCCAAGAACACCTGATTCTGACGTACGGATCAAAAGTTATGATCGTTTTAGTTTTTGCTGTCTCGAACTCTGACGAGAAATAGCAGTCTACGTAATTGATACAATATAACCTAGTTAGTGGATGATTCAGAAGACTTGCCTATAACGACTTTTGTACGTGACCTCATTAGCTTTCAGGATTGATAAAGAACACCCCATTTGGATTTGTAGAACAAAAGTTATGCATGTTTTAAGTTGACTGTCCAGAATCCTGACGAGAATAAAATGTTAGTTTTCCTTTTGATATATGATCAAGTTAATGGCGGATTCAAGGCTTTCGCTCAACTAGGTTATTGTAGATAATCTTGTTAACTTTCAAAAAAGCCTGAGAACACCCCTTTTAGAGTTTTATAGCAAAAGTTATGTTACTTTTACTGTTGCTGTCCACCAAGGTTCCCTGTTAGAATATGGTTTAATTCGAACAAGCGTGCACAATTAATTGACGGGTTGGGGTATGTGTGTGCAGTGATGCGAGTAGTGTCATGATGTCTTGGTTCTTATTGAGTAACTTTGGTGTAGGGGGTGAGGCGCCGAGGTTAGCGGCATCATTGTTGCCCCCAACGCATCGCAACGCTAAAGGCAAGTATACTGACGTTTGTATGAATTGTGTATGTCGGATGCTGGATGTTCGTACTGTGTTTCCATTTGATACGTGAGAAGTTCCGATGATTATGTTTCTTCCGTATGTGAAATTCATATGTTCAAGGATGATGCTGTTCGTTGTTCTTAAGTATATTCATGCACCCATGTTCAAGTCCGTCTACGGGAGTGGAACTCCACGGGAGTGAAGTCTAAAGTTGCATCCATGTTCATGTTCCGTCCACGGGAGTGGAGCTCCACGGGAGTGGAGTCTAAAGTCCCATCAATTCCAGTATGGGCATGTGAGTCCCACCATTCCAATGTGGGCAGTTTGGACACCCGTATGAAACGTTCTTCATACGGTATTTTGGATCCCCGTATTTCGATAAATACGGGCTTAAGTGAGCACCGACGGGTGTGTCACTGGCTATACCAGTATATGCATGTGTGCAGTCCAATCCTTTGAATTTGAACATTCATCTCATATCTTCATAAGTATTCATTTGTTGTATGTTCAGAGGTTGAGAAGAGATTGTCTTGTTCATGTTGGTTGTCTGTTCTTATTCATTGTACTTGCTGAGTCTTGGACTCACTCTTGCTTTGTTTATTTATTTTTAGGTGATCATTGATGAAGTTTTTCTCGGGAGGGAGTAGACATGCACTACTCAAATGCATCACTTTACACTAGTTGAATAAAAGATCTGCTGCTGCCTTACATTAGTGAATTGTTGGATTGTAATAAATAAACTTAGACTTGGATGGTACCTTCCTTATCATTGAGTTTGTTTAAATAACTGTTTATATTCATTGATTATTCGTTGATAGGATTATCTTAGTGGATCCAATATTACATTTCCGTTTATATTCCAATTGTTGTTGATCTACTTAACTTATTTGATGAATAACTGTGAAATTTATTCCGCTGTATGGTTATATGTTAGGTCTTTAGGTAGCATTTTGGCTTTCGAATAGCCAGGGTGTTACATGTGTATTATATAACTTGGGACACAGTTATGGTTTGTTTATTTTCACTAGAAGTAGCTAATCAATAAATATCTTTACTATTTTGGTTGGTTATCTATCATACCTTTCTGCTTGCTTCTTTTTGTTGTTTTAACTATTTTTATTTTGATTTTTTATGTCTTCCATTTCTTATTTTTTATAAGATGCTCATATGTTTCATATGCTATTTACTAATAATGTTTTTGCTTGTGCAGATGAAGACTGGACGTTTTGCTCTTGTATTATGTTTAAACATTAGTGTTGATCCTCCATATGTAATTAACATTTCCCATTGTGCAAGAATGGAGTGCTGGATAGGTAAGCGTTCACTCATAGTAATAGATGATGTTTTACTAACTACTGAATATTGTAGATTAGGCATCAAACATGTAAATGGTATATGCTCTATGGGCCTCCTGTACTGGCAAGACCCTTATGTCCCGTCAAATTGGAAAACTATTGAACGGAAAGGAGCCCAAGGTATGGATTTAGTTATTGAGCATGGAGTAAGTTTTGCTACTTGACTAAATATTCATGTATTGCCTATTGTCCGTTCATTCTGATATGTATTAGTAGGACACTTTACAAATATTACATTTGAAACTTGGGTCTGACAAAGTTTTGTTATCACCGGCAGTGTTAATAGACAAGAACTTATTGTTTAAGACTTAAATTGTTGGGGTGCTCAGTTCTCTTGTTTTTTAATACTAAAATTCAACAAAGAAGCTGTGTATCATAGTCCGTTTTATGCTGAGAACTTGGCATGTATCATAATACATTTTTATGTAGCACAGGTACCCAGTAGTCAATAGTCAGTACTATATGATTTGTTAAAACTAACACTACAATGCCAGATATTTGTCCATTTAGGTCTTAATGTCTAATTCCCTTTTCTAACCGCAAATTGTGAATGGACCTAAAGTCTTGAGCAAGTTTGTTGGAGAAACAGAGAAGAATGTGAGATTTGTTTGCTGATGCAAAAAATGACCAGTGGACACGAGGTACGATACCTCATCAGCAAAAGCCTTTAGATATTTCTGTGTGGAGTGAACCCTTTTGAACACTTATTTTTGTACCACCTTTTCAACAAGGTGATCAGAGTGACCTCCACGTTATCATTTTTGATGAAATTGATGCTATCTGCAAGGTGAAGTTCTGTTGGGTTTAATTCACATCATCATGTGTATTCTCACTTGCCTAGAGCTATCTCAAGATGTCAGAACGAAGATTATCTTGCAACTATCACTAGTACAATGTTGTTCTAATCAATTTGGATTTCAAGGGAGGCTCAGAGGGTACTAGTGTTTTTCACCCCTAATCATTGGAATATGATTTGCTCTCTAAAGTTTGCTGTGACAGTGGGTAATCGTGTATTATAGGAAAGGCCCAGGCAAAAGAGTATCTCATAAGTTTTGTGTGGCATGGTTTCTTCTAGATACCTACGATATGCTTATATCCCTTCATATTTTCCTTCAATTATACCTAAAACTCCACATTGCACTCTTTATCTCTTCTAGAACTTCGGTAACTAGCAATTTTGTCGAGTGCATGTGCCATTATATTGTAAGGTCAGATTGTGTGCAACATCACTCCAGTTTTATTTAAAATAACTAAATTAATGAAACTCTGATTGTGCAGTCAAGAGGATCTACCAGAGATGGTATAGGTGTACATGATAGCATTGTACATGATGGCATTATCACGTTTTCCATGCATTTAGTGCCTTTTGACCACTCCCTAATGCGGTGCATGTTATAGGGAAATTCACAAAGAGAAGCTTTTTGTTGATTGTTTTAGGGACTGTGCACCTAGACCATATTTTCTTTGGGTAGTTTTGATTTACTATTTTCATATGTTCATTACCTTTTGAGAGTCGAATATAGATCGGGGGCTAATGCATCGATATCTACTTTGTACTTGTTGCTCTATACTGGCTTATACATCCATACATCTATTTCTACTTAGATCCATTTGTAACACCCCAACTCTCAAAGAGCCTGGAATGCTACTGGAAATAAACTAATCTAGCACAATCTACAAATTTTCAATGAGTCTCCTTTGTTTAATCAGCTATACTGAGAGTTCAACGATAAATCATAGCATTTAACAAAATTCTCATGGTCATGCATGATAATCAAATGAACATACCAAGACACAGCAACCTCATTATTACAAATAAACGATTACTCAAACCAAAACGATCTATGAGTGATAATCAACAGTTTATTTATTTCTAAAATTGAAGTTAAGTGGTAAACGCCTTAAGAGTGTGAGGTAGTGAGTGTATCCATCATCTATTCCCTCCCATGCGTGTCATTCCTGCCATTGGTACCTAAAACACATTAAAGCAAGGGTGAGCCCAAAGACTCAGCAAGTATCAACAAGGCTATAAACAAGAACACCAACATAGCATCAATGTTCCACAATAACGATACACTAAACATAGCCCTTTTAACTTATGAAATGCAACCAATGCAATGCTCCTTTGAACTTTATCTCTTTTCACATTTTACGGTAATGCGGGTATACAACCGTCGTCATACCCTTGCTGTGCCCTCCGCACAGGGACCAAGACCTATACACCACATGTATAGGGACCTTTGCCCATCATCTTAATGATGGGGACCTCTTTGCTCATAGCCCACATTCCACGAATGTGGGGACCTCAAGCCCATCATCTACATGACGGGGACCTCAAATATGCATAGTCACCACATGACCAAGCCTTCAATATGATAGCACGATGCATATGAACAAAACTTTAAACCATCATACATATGTATTCACAACAACGTCGTATATGAATAAACTTATTCATACTTCTAGCATTTCTCATCATGGATATTCATAGCACTCTAGCATTCATGAATAGCACATATATTCATAATACTAGCAACATGAACAATCCCTCATGAAAAATAATTAATCATATCTTAAGTATTCATCATCCTCAATCATACATATCACACTATCAACCATGCATAGTTATTACGCATCAAAGTGCTAGCACCCTTTATCAAACATTCATAATTATACTCTCAATCAGAGTACTTGCATTCACCAAGATAAATTGGAACTCAACACAATAACATCCATGCATGGCTATTATGAACCAAACACAATCGATCCACGACATACAAGCATAATTATACGATAACCGAATACTTGCCTCAACCGTGAGAACGGTGGGCGCGAAGAGGGTGCTGCCCCTGAAATCACGCTCCCACCTGAACATAAAGATAACCCCAAGCTAAGACCAACATATTGGACCAAAATCATAAATAACAACATAATTTAACTCGCTAAACTCCCAAGCGTTTTCAATCTTCTAATTTCTAGCGATCGATTTGGTGCCCGCTGTGGACAGTCAACTTCTAAAATACATAAATTCCTGCTCAGAAGTCCAAATAAGATGTTATTGGACTTTCTGAAAAGGTAATTAAATTACCTAAATAAACTTAGTTGGGGAGCCCTTTTGATTCTGCCATTTACTGCCCTTAGCAAGCCAAACTATCAGATATCAAAATTCACGTCGGGTTCTCTGGACAGTACACTAAAACCTCCATAACTTTTGCTACGAAAGTCCAAATCTTGCGTTCTTTATCTCTATGAAAAGGTATAGAAATTACCCATATTTTTCGTTATACTGAGATCCCCTGATTCTCCTTTTAAGTAGCAGTTTTAATCAGTTTTCTACAGACTGTCCAAAAACTGACAGATCAACAGGACAGCGATACTAGAAAATTCGTAACTCCCTGACCGTTAATCAGATTTGGGCGTTCTTGGCGGCCATTGAAAGCTAAGAACAATCCCCACATATCTCTAGGAGATGGGATCTCCAGATTCTGCCTCTAAGGACACGAAAACTGCCCGCCAAAACTCTGGACATAATGCAATCTACCGGCAGATTAACGATCGATCTAGTAAACGAATTTGTAAACGCGTCTAATACAAAACATACAGCGATGAAGTCTCTTCGTTACCCTTGAAGAACCCGCTGTCGAATGCGATGAACACCACGCGATCCCTCCCCTTCCTTTCTCCCTTCTTCCCCTTCCTCTTCTTCTTCCCAACGACCGGCAGCAGCAGCAGCAGAGAAGATGGCGCCTAGGGGAGGAGGAGGAGCATGGGGCAATGCACTGTAGCACCATGGGTACTGTTCATGGCGTCGGCTACTGTAGCACTACGGGTACTGTAGCATATTTAGGGTTCCCTCTTTTGGGCCTTGGTGCTGTGGGCCAAGAGCCCATGGCCCAGAGTTTCAAGAAATTTTAGAAAAACCCCTATAACTATTTTTGTTTTCTCTCTAACACATTTTGGAGTATTACATTCTACCCGTCTTAAACAGAATTCGACCACGAATTCTAACCACGCTTAACGCTAAAGAACAACCTCAGCTAATAATTCTACGAACATTACCACGTGCTTGTTGTGAATATTTCCGGATATTGCTCGCACATGCGAGACTCCAATTCTCAAGTCGCTTTTCCCCCGGACTTATGGGACCACCGCATCTTGAAGTAACTGGTGTATTACGCCTCACCGCTCGTACCGACCAGACCAGAACCACTTAAAGGACAGGACTACAAGATGCGGTATCTCTCGCTGGTCAACGGCCCTTACGAAACTTCACACTCCAAAATACCTCAAGCATTCTCTTAACACCGGTTCATACAAAACGTTATATACCACGCTCTAGGACTCGAGACAGTTCTGGCGAATTGCTATCTTTCAAAATGCTCGCAACTTCCAGAACAAACCAAATATACTTTGGGCTATCATTCCCTTTGGGACCAAACCACAGAACTTGCACATAAACATATGGAACTCTTGTTCCATCTCTCAGTCGACTGCTTCATCCTAACAAGGAGAACCTTCGTTAAGCAGGGACGCGCAACACAACTTATTCTATTCAAACCTTAATAATCAGATTCAACTGAAAACAAGGGGTTCACAAGCAATTCCAACTTACCCCAAAAACTCTCAAATCTTAAATCAGAGATTCTTCACGAAAACCTTCCATCCTTCCAACTCGGCCGTTTGCAACTAAATACCACACAAGCCAAAAGAGAATTCGCTCGAATGTCCAAATCAAATGCTTCATATATTTTCCTGAACTGGACAGAACCATCTTGTCAACATAAGTCAACTCAAATTGTACATGATCTCCGTCATAAAAATCCAACTCAGACAAGAGCCATTAGAGCACTTCTCTACTCGAACAAACATTCTTTTCCCCAGATGCTCTTTTAAGAAATAAACTCTTTCCCAAATTCATAGGTGTCCAGAGTTATCTCACTAACTCCTTCCTCTTAACCGATAATCCCAAAACGATCCTTAAACCGAAAGAACAACCGTACTTATTTAGAGGGACTCTACTAACCCTCAAAAGGATTCTCTAGTCCACTCCTATACCAAAGGAATTATTTTGACAAAATGTTTCCAACACCTCAATAGAGATTTTTTTTTCACCCACAACCACAACATCTCATTCTGTTAAAGATAATCTACTTCAAATTCTCAACACACATACTCATTCACTTTACCCAAAGTATTCTATCAAAGATCAACAAACTATTCAAAATTCACTGCTCATCCACCTCTACACATAATATTGGGTTTCCAAGGTCCTAGAGTAAAAATGCAAAGCCCAAATTCAACCTCCAAGTCTCCTACCATGAATTTCTAGTAATAATTGATAGGAAATCCTCAAATTCATTTACTAAAATTTCATATAGCTCAACAATAACTTCATATATTAATATCAACATTCCACACTAATCAAGTAACCGCCCAATGCGATTATTTCACCAACATCAATAAATAAATTCTTGACCAAGTTATCCTTAGAGGTAATCTATCTCCCATAGGGTTACTCACTGAATCCAAGTCATACTTGACAACAACTCCACAATCCCTGTTGTCTCTTAAATTAGCACAACACTTAGGTTTCTCCACACTGCTACTCTCATTAAACGTTACCATCAAAACTCTTCTACACAATCTTATTGCGTACCCATTTGCGATACTATAATAAATTTATCAACAGTCCATACTTTCGATAATCCCAACATTCCAACATGGAAAAAAGTTCTTGGATTATAATTTGCCATAAGCTCCACTAGATATAACACTAATCAATTGTTTTCCAACGACCAACATCCCATTTGAATAAAATTCTCTCCAAGAGTTATAGGTTAAAACCAATTCACCTTCTACTGTTCTTCAAATAGATTGGTTCCCAAAATCTCACCACTACCATATATTCGTCCACCACCAACCAGCCGTCATGTAACACATGGCAACACACATTGGTTAATTCCTTTCTCAAAGGAAGAAACAAACAAATACAAACTTCAGCACGCAAGAAAATGTTACCACTCGCAGTAAGCACAAGACCAAGGGAAATAGTCAAATAGCAAATAACTCAGAAAAACAAAAGACGATTCCACCGGTGAGGGCACAAGTTCCACAAGGAGAGAATACCAAATCTCAACCAATAAGAATAGAACATCGCTTTCTGAAACTGGAATAACTCTTATGCGGCCAAACAACAATGTTAAATACGCTTCAAATAAACTGCGAGTACCAAATTTGAGTCCACCCTCAAATACTTCTACTACACTCTCTTTTAACAAAGAAAACAATTTCTTTGATTACAACTTCGCTTCGCCAACTCAAGCAAAAGAGCCTTTAAAATCAAATCACGTGAATCACTCAATAACCCAACATTTTTTTTTCTTCGACATGTCACTTTGCTCCACGAATTTATGTTACCACATAATTCATGAACTACCAAGGTTCATGAATTCAAATCTCCAAACTCTTCATCTAACCGATACTTTGAAAGGCGATCAAACTACTTTCTCTCTAAAAGAATCAATATCCCTCTCACAACCATTTACTGTTAATCTTTCTAACATCATATTATGCACTCCTAGTAAGAACCAACATACCTTACTATCCCATCATCCACATTTCCCGAAGGAACACAATAACTTATTTCACATATATAATATATTTTCTTTCTTCTAAAAAGGATGCACTTCTCAACCTGGTCAAGAGAATATCTAATGCTCAACCATACTATCGAATTAAATCATCTTTGAACAAAGGCATGCTGCCCAGGTCATCCTCACAAAACACACATATATAAATCACCCTTAAATTCCAATCATTAACCTATGAGCAATCCTCAACATGAATGTAGGGCACACCAATTCCAATCTAATGGTTATCGTAGACATTTAACGATTATACAATCATGGAAGAAATTATGGTCCTTTCTCTATCTACGTTCCCACTAGCAAAAATAAGACTATCGAGCAACTAATTAAAGGAAATGTACAAATTATTATCCACTAGGACAAACAGTAAAAAAATTTCCTTATCTCTCCCTTCCTACACAATTAAATTAATCCACTAAGACCAAATAATCCAATAAGTTTAGCAAACTAAACAATCCTATTGATCAACCATTTCATCGATGTTCCACATTTCTTAATAACTCTATTGATTCCAACTAATTATAGTCATACTCCTAGTTACAGCTCATCAAGTACTACTAGAGGACAACCTCAACTTATTCAACTTTCCTTGTTAAGGATCTTGGTTAAGATCGATCATGCACACACTGCAAGCCAACTTGATAATCCATATCATATCCATTAATTGTTCTGATTATAACCTATCACTTAACTATGACAAAACATCGCTAAAGAGTTTAACATCTTCTTTCATAAAAGAGATCCATTAATCTTCAATACTCAAAATACCCAAGAGATATACAAGGAGTTAAAACCTCCACGAACTAAAAGGACTTGCAAAAGGAAACTTTCATTAACCAAAAACATCAAGCGAATAAATGGGTCAAGCTTTCCAATGAGAGAGACAAAACTCCAATTTAAAGGTCAAACTTGACAATCGACCAAGTTCACCAGCCGCAAGAATAACTCATCGGTTGGAAAAACAATGATTGCTTTACGAGACAAATTAAGCCAAAGGAAATGCACCAACCCTTTTTTTTAAAAAAAAAAAACGACCCATCAACCGCAATGAACAAATAACCCAAGAGACACTCATAAATCTCCACTGGGTAAGAGTTGACCAAATTCAAATTCAAGAAAGAGAACAACTCTTCCCTATCAACACTTGTACTAAGATATCCGAGGTAACCGCTTCCCTATTCTCATACCGCGAACGGTGGTGTCACTTGGTAAAACCTAGGGCCACAACCACGACCTCAACCTTTTAACATGGGTTATGCCCACACATAGTAATCATATAATTAATTAATGAGCACTCATACTCAACTCATATCAGCAATCATCAATACGATATAGCGGAAACGTAAATGCAATGCTTTGCCCATTCCCATCCTACTGTGCACCAGTTTGTCAAATTTTTAAGTTGATTAGCCATTAGCAAATTTTTAATTAATCTAGTCACCACGGACCTACAGCCCGCTCTGATACCAACTGTAACACCCCAACTCTCAAAGAGCCTGGAATGCTACTGGAAATAAACTAATCTAGCACAATCTACAAATTTTCGACAGAGTCTCCTTTGTTTAATCAGCTATACCGAGAGTTCAACGATAAATCATAGCATTTAACAAAATTCTCATGGTCATGCATGATAATCAAATGAACATACCAAGACCTGGCAACCTCATTATTACAAATAAACAGTTACTCAAACCAAAACGATCTATGAGTGATAATCAACAGTTTATTTATTTCTAAAATTGAAGTTAAGTGGTAAACGCCTTAAGAGTGTGAGGTAGTGAGTGTATCCATCATCTATTCCCTCCCATGCGTGTCATTCCTGCCATTGGTACCTAAAACACATTAAAGCAAGGGTGAGCCCAAAGACTCAGCAAGTATCAACAAGGCTATAAACAAGAACACCAACATAGCATCAATGTTCCACAATAACGATACACTAAACATAGCCCTTTTTAACTTATGAAATGCAACCAATGCAATGCTCCTTTGAACTTTATCTCTTTTCACATTTTACCGGTAATGCGGGGTATACAACCGTCGCTGTATACCCTTGCCTGTGCCCTCTGGCACAGGGACCAAGAGCCTATACACCACATGTATAGGGACCTTTGCCCATCATCTTAATGATGGGGACCTCTTTGCTCATAGCCCACATTCCACGAATGTGGGGACCTCAAGCCCATCATCTACATGACGGGGACCTCAAATATGCATAGTCACCACATGACCAAGCCTTCAATATGATAGCACGATGCATATGAACAAAACTTTAAACCATCATACATATGTATTCACAACAACGTCGTATATGAATAAACTTATTCATACTTCTAGCATTTCTCATCATGGATATTCATAGCACTCTAGCATTCATGAATAGCACATATATTCATAATACTAGCAACATGAACAATCCCTCATGAAAAATAATTAATCATATCTTAAGTATTCATCATCCTCAATCATACATATCACACTATCAACCATGCATAGTTATTACGCATCAAAGTGCTAGCACCCTTTATCAAACATTCATAATTATACTCTCAATCAGTACTTGCATTCACCAAGATAAATTGGAACTCAACACAATAACATCCATGCATGGCTATTATGAACCAAACACAATCGATCCACGACATACAAGCATAATTATACGATAACCCGAATACTTGCCTCAACCGTGTGAGAACGGTGGACGCGAAGAGGGTGCTGCCCCTGAAATCACGCTCCCACCTGAACATAAAGATAACCCCAAGCTAAGACCAACATATTGGACCAAAATCATAAATAACAACATAATTTAACTCGCTAAACTCCCAAGCGTTTTCAATCTTCTAATTTCTAGCGATCGATTTGGTGCCCGCTGTGGACAGTCAACTTCTAAAATACATAAATTCCTGCTCAGAAGTCCAAATAAGATGTTATTGGACTTTCTGAAAAGGTAATTAAATTACCTAAATAAACTTAGTTGGGGAGCCCTTTTGATTCTGCCATTTACTGCCCTTAGCAAGCCAAACTATCAGATATCAAAATTCACGTCGGGTTCTCTGGACAGTACACTAAAACCTCCATAACTTTTGCTACGAAAGTCCAAATCTTGCGTTCTTTATCTCTATGAAAAGGTATAGAAATTACCCATATTTTTCGTTATACTGAGATCCCCTGATTCTCCTTTTAAGTAGCAGTTTTAATCAGTTTTCTACAGACTGTCCAAAAACTGACAGATCAACAGGACAGCGATACTAGAAAATTCGTAACTCCCTGACCGTTAATCAGATTTGGGCGTTCTTGGCGGCCATTGAAAGCTAAGAACAATCCCCACATATCTCTAGGAGATGGGATCTCCAGATTCTGCCTCTAAGGACACGAAAACTGCCCGCCAAAACTCTGGACATAATGCAATCTACCGGCAGATTAACGATCGATCTAGTAAACGAATTTGTAAACGCGTCTAATACAAAACATACAGCGATGAAGTCTCTTCGTTACCCTTGAAGAACCCGCTGTCGAACGCGATGAACACCACGCGATCCCTCCCCTTCCTTTCTCCCTTCTTTCCCTTCCTCTTCTTCTTCCCAACGGCCGGCAGCAGCAGCAGCAGAGAAGATGGCGCCTAGGGGAGGAGGAGGAGCATGGGGCAATGCACTGTAGCACCATGGGTACTGTTCATGGCGTCGGCTACTGTAGCACTACGGGTACTGTAGCATATTTAGGGTTCCCTCTTTTGGGCCTTGGTGCTGTGGGCCAAGAGCCCATGGCCCAGATTTTCAAGAAATTTTAGAAAAACCCCTATAACTATTTTTGTTTTCTCTCTAACAGATTTTGGAGTATTACACCATTATAGTTAGTCAGAAGTTTTATGTTACAACTTAATGAAAAAGTTTCTATCACGTGGTTTGTAGTACAATCAGCACCTGATTTTAGAAAAATATCACATTTCCAGTTGATTAGCCTGGTTATTATGTTATTTGTTGAGGAATATATTTGATTTTGGATTAATCATAGTTGGGAATGAATTTCAGAGAGTACTTGCTTTGATTCTTGCTGTTCATGCGTTCTAATGCGAGTTTATTATTATGTCTTGGCTTCATAGAAATTTCCTTTTTAAAAAATTTCCAAATGCTTATTTAGGGACATCTAACTGCCGGGGAAAACAACAATCAAGGGCTGTCTAGCTGCCGGGGAAAACAACAATCAAGGGGAGTCTAGCTGCCGGGGAAAACAGCAATCAAGGGCAGTCTAACTGCTGGCAATACATATAACTGCCGGCAATACTATAACTGTCAGGAAAAAGCTAACTGCCGGGGAAACTATAACTACCGGGGAAAATCAACCTTTTTAGGGCAGTTAACTGTCGGGAATACACATATCTGCCGGGAAATGTTTTTTCCAGCAACACTTTACCAGGCAGGCCATAAGTACCGGGAAAACTAATTGCCGGCAGATAAATTGCCTTTGAATGTAGTTTTTCCCGGCAGATGCATTGCCCTTAATACTATGCCATGGTGTAGTGAGGTATGCTTGGGTGTCACCCTATTGCTTCACCTATTGATAGGAATCACAAATTATGTGCTGAGTCGAGAGATCCAGTTGACAAGGAATCTTATCAAAGGCTTGTTGGGCGTCTCATCTATTTGTGCCATACAAGACCTGATATTTCATATGTAGTGAGTGTGGTTAGTCCATATATGCATGATCCCAGAACAGGATACATGGATGTTGTCTATCGAATCCTGCGGTATTTGAAAAGTAGCCCTGGGAAAGGCCTTTGGTTTAGAAAGAATCAACATCTGAATGTGGAAGGGTACTACGATGCTGATTGGGCGAGTAGCGTGGATGACAAGAGGTCTACCTCTAGATATTAAATCTTTGTGGGAGGTAATCTTGTGTCATGGAGAAGCAAGAGGTTGTGGCTGGGTCTACTGCAGAGACAGCAATGGCGTTGAGTGTGAGTGAAATGATAGGTTTATTGTTCGAGCTTCGAATATGGAGGAATTATCTCTTGGTGTTGCATTGTGACAATAAATCTGCAATCAACATTGCTAACAACCCAGTTCAGCATGATCGTACCAAGCACGTTGAGATTGATAGGTTTTTCATCAAAGAAAAGCTCGATGGCAGAATATTAAAGTTGGAGTATGTCAAATCTGGTGAACAGTTAGCTAATTGTTTTACTAAAGGGTTAGGTCCTAGTGAGTGCTAGAATATGTAACAAGATGGGTATGATTGATACCTTCGGCCCATCTTGAGGGGGAGTGTTGGAGAGTACGTGTCAGATCCAAATAGCAAGTTGTATAAGAGTCGAACTCTTCTTTAAGACTATAAATAAAGGGTGTGGGATCCTACGGGATACACACAACAATTAAGCCTCGAAATTCAACATAAACCAATCAACGAAAAATTGAAGATCGCCCTTGAAGACACGTTCAACCTGAAGGAAATCCCCCACAAGCACTTCCTATTCTTTCTCTCCCTTTCTCTTCCCTTCTTCCTTAGTCGGCAGTAAGGGGTAGCAAGGGCCAACAAGGCTTGGCCGAGGAGGACGGCATGGAGGGGGGTGGCAGCAGGGGAAGGGCGTGCTACAGTGACGGTGGCGCTATAGTAGCCACGTGCTACAATAAAAGGTGCCTACGGTTTGGTTGCCCCTTTCTTAAACTAGCTTCCTACTTGGGCCAAACAACGTGGGTTGAAAGCCTAAGATTATTTCTCTTCTAAAAATCTGAATTCTATTTTAAAATCCTGTTAAATACCTCTCTCATTTCAATTAATTCTATAATGTTAAACATGATATTACATTCTACTCCCCTTAAACAGAATTCAACCCCGAATTCTACTCGTCATTCTACACGAAAGGACAACGATAACTGAAACAAAACAATGAGTAACACCTACAGACATGAACAAATCGGGATATTGCTCACGCATGCGAGACTCTAGCTCCCAAGTGGCCTCTCTCTCGGACTAATGAGACCATAACACCTTGACGCAAACTGAGGTCTACCTGAACACTCATCCCGACATTTCTAGGTACACTCATCAGACGAGACTAGAAGGTATGATCCAACGCGATGGTCAACGACGTTAACAAAAACTCAAACTCCAAATCTCCCAGGTGCTCACTCGGCACCAGAACATACCAAATGTTGTGTACACCACGTATAGACCTGAGACGGTCCTAGTGATATACCAACTTTCGAATCCTCGCAACTAGCGAAAACAACACAATGTACCTTGGGCTAACCTCCCCTTTTGGTACCAAACCACACAACATGAGCATAGCACACGAAACTCTTGTTCCACCTCTCAATCAAACTCTTTACCGCAACAAGGATCGCCTCCTTTAACGAGGGACACACAACAGAACTCGTTTTGAACAAACTATATTATAAAGAGAGCCAATTGAAAGTAAAGGATTCTCATCGCAAGCACGCAATGCCAACTCCCCACCAAAAGGGTCAAATCCAGAATCGAATATTCATCACGAAAACTATTTCACTTTCTAATTAGGCAGTTTGCAAATGAACACCACGAAAGCCAAAGGAGAAATCACTCAAATGCCCAAATCAAATATTTCTTTTATTTTTTTTCTAAACTGGAAAGACCCATGCCAACATAGCACCAACTCAATTTGCGTAAGACATCAGTCATAAACACATAGCTCAAACAAGAATCAAGGAAGCGTTTCATTACCCGAGGCAATATTGTTTTCTCAATTTCTCTTTTAGGAATAAAACTTCTCTCAAATTATGGAATTCCAATTCATCGCATGACACACTAACTCATTTCTGTTAAATTAGCAACCTCAACACCATACTTAAACTGAATACATCAACCACACTTTTGTAAAGAGGCTCTATTGACTCCACAAAAATATACTCTAGCCAACTCCTCTACCGACAGAATTACTTTAACAGATGACTCCCAATGCATCTCAAAATAGATCTCACACGCAGTCACATCACCTCAATCCTTTAAGAATAAACAATTCAGAATTCACATCACACACTCTCATGTACTACATCAAAAGAGTTCTATCAATGATCATCTCACTGTTTGGAATCCACCCTTATTCCACTTCCTCTACACATAACCATTCGGCGACTAAAGTTCTAACATAAAAATGCAAAGCCCAAATTTAACCTCCAAGACTCCTACAATGAACTTCTCATGTAAAAGATAGGGAAATCCTCATATTAAATCTCTAAAATTCTCACAATCCAAACATACTCACTCAATAACATCAACATGAAAACATTTTCTCGACCAAATTATCTTTAGAAAGATTCCAACTCTTAGAGGGTTACTCACTAAAGCCAAAACATTCCTGACAATAACTCAACATTTTCTACTATCTCAATAATTGTCACAGCGATTAGATTTCTTCACAATTCTACTCTCGTTAAACTGCACTACCATAATTCTCCTACACAACCTTGCAAATTACCCAAATCACGACAATCTAATAAATTCATCAAGATTCCCATACCTTCGATAATTCTAATGCTCCTTCAAAATGAACAAAAGATCTTGGATCACAAATCACTCTAGGTTCTACTAGTTGCAACAATTAATTCGGTTAGCTCCGAAGACAAACATTCTATTTAAATCAAATCATTTCCAAAGATTTTTTTTTCCAAGAAGTCAATTTATCACTCAATGCACCTCAAACAACTTGACATCCCACGTCTCATAGAATCATTCACTTGCTCACCACCAACCAGTTGCCACTATACCCTCTATGAGGTTTCGTAAAACAAATCTATTATTCCTTTTGCAAAAGACAAGACAAATAACAATAATGATTTCAGCACTTAGAAAAACATTTATCATTCACAGTAAACACAAGACCAAGAGAAATAGTAAATTAGCAATGAACTTAGAGAACAAAAGATGAGACCGCAGATAAGGGCACAAGTCCTACAAGAAGAGAATATCAAACTTCAGCCAATAAAAAATAAAGCATTACTTTTGAAACTTGAAGAACTCTTATGCGGACAACCAACAAGGTTAAGTACGCTTCAATAAGCTGCAAGCTACAAAACTTGAGTCCAACCGCAAACACCTCTACTACACCCTTCCATTTATCAAAAGAAATAATTTTGTTTGATTGAAACATCACTTTTCCAACTCAAGCAAAAGATCCTTTAAGCTCAAATGATATGAATCACTTAAGAACCGATAGAACCTTCCAATACGTCACTCTGCGCAAACTAATTTTTAGATACCACATAAATCATGAACTCCAAAAGGATCACGAATGCAAAACTCCAAACATTTAATTTAACCGATATTACAAAAGGCGATCAATTTACTTTCTCTCATGAATAATCATCACCACTCTCACAAGTTACAATCTATTGCAGACAATCTTATTAACATCAAGAATAATACACTTTTAACAAGAATTGTTAGCGTCTACCCTTCCATTATAAAGCCCTCCAAAATCTCATCAAACAGTTACATACTACTTTATCATCCCAACCACAAAGTGGGAGTATTCCAAAACCTTACAATCTCACTACAACAACCGCTTTATTTTAGAGATCTACTACATAAATTAAAAGGTTTTAACAAAAACCCTTTCATCAAGGACATGCTATCATCCGATGATTCCACAATCAAGTAGGCATAAGGCACCTATTAAATTACGTCAGTTCAACTCTTAGTGATGCTCAACACAAAACAATTGCACTCCAGCCATCGTTGGTATCAATTAGCTTCATTATGAAGTCTAGTTGCTACCTACTTTCCTTTGCGTATCACATGAATATTTACAAACACGTATTCAACTATTCCTCCTCATGTTTAGATTTCGGCAAAATCACACTAAAACTTCAAGAATCGAAATCTCTCATTAATCAAAACTCTCAACAACATACAACCAAATTCATCGCATCATTCTATATAGAAGAACCATCTAGAATTTCTCCCATAAATTCTAGATCCACCAATATTCAATCCCTTCAACCTTTTGTACACAATTCTAATAATTAATCATACTAAGGAATATGTAAATTTAGCAACTATATATGATCATCAAGTATCTACAGAAAAGATAACCCTACGAATAATATCTATTAAGGCAGTAACCTAGCATCACCTTCAGTTTCCCTTTCCCCACATTTAGATTAATCCATTGGGACCAAATAATCCAATAAGTTTAGAAAACTAAACAATTTTAATGACCTGATCAGTTTATCAATGTTCCATACTTCTTAATAACTCTATTGATTCCAATTAGGTATAGCCATACTCATAATCACAATTCATCGAGAACTACTAGAAGACAACATCAAATTAATCAACTACACTTCCAAAGATGTTAGTTGAAATTAATTATGTACCACGCAAAAGTCGCATCTTGATAATTCATACCTTATCAATTAATCTATAAGATTTCCACCTCCCACTTAATCACATCAAGACAGCACAAAAGAGTTTTAATACTCTCTTTTAGAAATGAGATGCATTAAACTTCAACACTCGAAATAATCCAAAAGAAATACATGGAGCCCAAAACTTTCACATACTAACGAATTCGCAACAGAAAACTTTCGTTATCCAAAATATCAAACGAGTAATTAAGTCATGTTTTCCAATAGGAAAGATGGAACGACCATGGAAATAACAAGTTCACCGATTAACAATGTTCACGAGTAGCAAAAGCAACTAAACTGTCAGAAAAACAAAAAATGTTTCAGAAAACAATTAAAGACCTATTCAAACCAATCAACTACAATGAACCACTAACCCAAGAGGAATTCACCAACCACAACAGGACAAGAATTGGCCAAATTCAAACTCAACGAAGCGAACAACCTTCCTAAAGAAACTCACCCTCAACACATAACTATGGTACTCGGGGTAACTACTTTCCTATTCCCATACCACGAACGGTGGTGTAATTTGGCAAAGCCCAGGGCCACAACCACGACCTCAACCTCTCAACATCAACTATCATCACACATAACCAATACAATTAATTATAAGTATACAAGATCATCTCATAACAATCATAAAATAAATTCATAGGTATCGAAGATCATATCATATCATAGATTAACAATGCAGCATAACGGAAACAGAAATGCATTGCTTGACCCATCCCATCCTACTGTACACTAGTGTGTTAAGTTTTAGGTTAATTAACCTGTAATACCCCGAAAGTGTGACAAGCTGATAGTCGGGGAAACATAGTTATTCGGGAGAGAAATAATCGGTTTTGCTGGAGGGATTAATCGGAAAATGTTTAATTCTATAATTAGAGAAGGGGAAAATGCTTTTGGATCCAACTGGGCTTGGGCCCGCCCATGTGAGCCCAAGGGCAGCCGGCCAAAGGGGCGCCACTCCCCCCCAAACCCTAACCGCAGCCCTCCTCCCAACTTTCCCCACGCCCCACCCCTCTCCCCTTGGTGGCCGCCACCCCCTCTCTCACGCCTCCTCCTGGTTTCCTCCTTGCATCCTCCAAGTCCCCATTGCTGCTGTCCAAAGGTAGAAGAAGGACCCCCCATTGCGACTGGCTAAGGAGGAAGAGAAGGAGGAGGAGAAGAGGGAAGGAAGAGGGGAGAAGAGAAGGAAGAAGAGAAGAAAGCGGGATCCCATCCGGAGTTCATGATCTTCAGCTGCGCCAAGGGTAACTAGCTTCGTTTGTTGTTGTGTGTTTAGTCGTAGATCCGAAATCGAGTAGTTTTGGCAAGATTGAAGTCGGTCTGTTAAAGTTGCAATTCTGTCCAGAACGTTGCGCGGCCAGTTTCATGTGTTTAGAGGCCGAATTAGGAGGTTTGGTCTCCTACAGATATGTAGATTTTGTTCTTAGCTTTCAGTGGCCACCAAGATCACCCAAATCCGATTAACGGTCAGGAAGTTATGAATTTTTTAGTATCGCTGCTCTGTTAATCTGTCAGTTTAGAACAGTCTGTAGAAAATGGGATGAATCTGCTAGTTAAGGTCGAAATCAGAGGACCTCAATATAACGAAAAATGTAGGTAATTTCCATACCTTTTGATAGAGATAAAGAACGCAAGATTTGGACTTTCGTAGCAAAAGTTATGATGGTTTTAGTGATCTGTCCAGAGAACCTGACGTGATAATTGTTGCTCTGTAGGTTGGCTTGGTAGAGGTAGTAGTTGGCATAATCAAAAGGGCTCCCCAACTAAGTTTATTTAGGTAATTAAATTACCTTTCCAGAAAGTCTGAGAACACCTTATTTGGACCCCTGAGCGGAAAGTTATGTATTTTAGAAGTTGACTATCCGCAGTGATCACCAAAGCGGTCGCTAGGAATTGGAAGATTGGAAAACGCTTGGGAGTCTAGTGAGTTCGTTTGTGTTGTACTTATGCTTTTGGTCCAGTATGTTGGACTTAGTCTGGGTTATCTTTTTGTTCAGGTAGGAGCGTGATCCCAGGGGCAGCGCCCTCTTTGCGTCCACCGCTCTCGCACGGTTAAGGCAAGTATTCGGGTTATAGCGTATTTTCGGTTGTATGATAAAATTGTTGTGATTGCTTGATGTAGCCTTGCACGAATGTTAGTGTAATGAGTTTTCCTTTTATCTTGATGAATGCAAGCTATGGTTAATGTTTCCCTTGAGCGTTGCTAAATCTTACATGTTGTTATGTACATGTTAAATTCTTGGGTATGAAAGACGTGGGTATGGAGCATTTGCATGTTTCAAACGTGTTGGATACTTGGTCATGTATGCATGTTTTTGATATATGATAGCGAAGTAAGGTTGCTTACATGATAATGAGAATATGATGTAATCCTGCTTATGAATATGTTATCATGGTGCATATGCATGTTGAGAGCATACAGTGCCACGTCACGTGGTGACCAAGTACATATAGTTGAGGTCCCCGTCATGTAGATGACGGGCTTGAGGTCCCACATTCTTGGAATGTGGGCTATGAATAAAGAGGTCCCCATCATTAAAGTGATGGGCAAAGGTCCCTATACATGTGGTGTATAGGCTTTTGGTCCTCGTGCTGGAGGGCACAGCAAGGGTATCTGGCTGACGGTTGTGTACCCGCATTACGAGTAAAATGCGAAAGAGATAAAGTTGAAAAGGTGCATTGCATTGGTTGCATTCACATGAGCATGAAGGCTATACTTTGGTGCATTGTTTATCTTGGATTATTGATGCTATGAATGATAACTTGCTTAGCCTTGTTGGTACTTGCGAGTCTTTGGGCTCACTCTTGCTTTGATGTGTTTTAGGTACAACTGGCAAGACCGCATGCATGGGAGGGAGTAGATGTTTGGATGCGCACTACCACTCAATCTTAAGAATTACTTATGGATGGTTTGAGTTTGATTAATGTAATAATGAGAATAGCAAATTTTGATTATGTTTATGAGATTATCCTGCATGCTTGAAAAACTGATTATGAAGATATTGATAAATGCCATGATTAATTGTTGGAACCTCGGTATAGCTGACTATACAAAGGAGGTTTTGCCGAAAATTTGTAATTGATCTTAGTTTAGTTTAGTTTAATTTAATTTTACTAGCATTCCAGGCTCAATGCTGAGCTGGGGTGTTACATAACCATTAACAAATTTTAGCAAATTAAGTTACCTAAGTTGTTAACCTATTCACCACAGACCTAAAACCCATTCTGATACCAACTATAACACCCTGGCTATGTGGAAGCCAAGATGCAACCTAAACTTCTAACATCAACAACACTATAAATTGTTTCAACAAATTAACAACAAAAGATAGCTAAACATCATCACAAAAAGATACGATTAACTTAGTTAATCTAAATTTTAGCAAGCACGTATGCCTTAATTTTCAGCTTAACATTTCAATCAAGAAGAACAATGTCAACAATATGTCCAGAAAGGTTTCAACCATCAATTAGCATAAGTAAGGCTTGAGGGCGAACAATAAAACATCATGAAACCAATTATTACAATCCAAAGTTCTCAACAGACAGGTAGCCATCGAATTATTATTAAAATAGTGAGATAAGTGATAAAGTGAATTTCTCCTTGTGGTCTACTCCCTCCCAAAACATGTCCTCAAAGATCACCTAAAAACAAAATTGGCAAGACTGAGTCCACGACTCAGCAAATACAAGTGAATGACATGGGAAACATCGAATCAAAAACAGACCATTCTCAGTATGTCGAATACATAAGAAAATGCTATGCCCTTGATGCAAGTATGAAAATAACATCCACTTCTCTTCTGCATATACCGGTATAGCCAGTGATACACCCGACGGTGTTCACTCAGGCCCATATAATCTTTCAAACAGGGATCTAGTTGCCCATATTGGAATGATGGGACTTGCCCATACTGGAATGATGGGAATCTCAATACTCACTCCTGTGGTTAAGGCATGCATGATTGAAATGAAGGAAATGAAATGGATGCTTTCTCTCATAGCAACAATTTGATAACACCAATGAACAGAATCATGTAAAGAACGAAAATACACATAATTCACAAGAAGTAATCATTTCATAAACATATAACTGGATTGAACAACATCCATACAAGACAATCCAACTTGTACTTGCCTTTCTCGTTGCAGCATGTTGGTAGGTAAAGAAGGTGAAAACAACCCAAAGATCACTCCGCCTACAATAAGTAATTTACTCAAAACAAGTTTGACAAGATAACAACAACACTTTTCGGAACATTCTAATCCATAATCCCAAAACCCATACTTCAAATATTTAATTTACTCAAGCGGAACGGCGAACTAGCAATAACTCATATGTGGACAACAACTTTCTGAATTGCATAACTGTAATATCCCGTTTGTCGTTAGTGGATGTAATAAAAAAATTAGAGAGGGAATTAAGATAATTAAAAGAGAAAAAAATCAGAAATTGAGAGAGAAATGGGCCACGCAGCCCATAGTCAAGTGGAGGAAAAACAGGCTTAGTGGCCCATGGCCCATGAGGAAATCAGAAACCAACTAAAGAAGGAGGGGGAACCCTAGGGTGCTACAGTACCCGCGCTGCCACTGTAGCACGGTACTGTAGCAACCCATCTCCTCCATGGTGGTGCCCCTCTCCTCCGATACCTCTTCATTGTGGTGGCCGGCCAAGAAAAAAAGAAGAAGAAGGAAGAAAGGAGAAGGGAAGAAGAGAGGGAAGGGGAAGATTCACGGATTGCATCGCGGTCTACAGCGGTTCGTCAAGGGTAACCCCGGTTTGCCCCCGAATAGATGCATATTTGATTGTTGTAGCAATGTCGGTATTTCTGTCTCCTCAGGACAGATCGCGTTAGACAGACGTTTTGATATAGTTAAGTGTGGATTCGGTCTTGGGCTTCTCCTAGAGAGTTGTGGTAGACGTCAATAGCTTTCGATGAAGTGCTAGATCGTATTATTTGGACCTCTGTAGCAAAAGTTATGAATTTTTTAGTGCGATTGTTCTACGAATCTGTCAGTATTCTAACAGGTTTTAGTAATCTGGCTTTAGAGATCAGTTAAAGGGAGAATTAGAGGATCTCAGTATAACGAAAGTTGTAGATAATTGTCGTAGCTTTCAGGGAAGCCCAAGAACGCGACATTTGGATAGACGAGCTGAAAGTTATGTTAGTTTTAGTGCTCTGTCCAGAAAGGGTGACGTGAAATCGATGTTTTGTTAAGCAGCTTAAAAGTGATTTTAGATGGCCGAATAAGGGAGGCTCACCAACTAGGTTTAGTTGGGAAATTTTATTACCTTTCAATGAAGTCCAAGAACACCTAATTTGGAAAACTGTACGGAAAGATATGAATTTTAGAACTTGACTGTTCACAGAGGGCATTGCAGTACTTAAGAAAACGGAGTCGGGATCGCGTTGCAATTTGCTACTTGATGAGTTCGCTTATTTAATTCATGTTTTTCGTTACTATGGTCTTAGTTTATATTCATAATGTATTAGGTGGGGGATTGGTACCGGAGGCAGCACCGTCTTCACGTTCTCCATTCGCACATGGTTAAGGCAAGTGCATTGTTTGATTTGTGGTTGCGATTGATTGGTGTTTGTGTGCTTTTTCGATATGTGATAGTATAGTGAGATTGATGGCATGATGTTGGTTTAAGATTGGCGGATGCTCCAAATATGTTTATGCTCTGTTGTGGTATGATGTTATCGTTTTGTGGTAAATTCATGATGATTAAATGATGAGCATGTGCATATTGAGATAATGTTGAGGCTTGTTCACGTGGTGACCAAGTATGTTTCCCTTTGAGATCCCCGTCATGAATGTGACGGGCCCGAGATCCCCACACTCGTGGAGTGTGGGCATGAGGTCCCCAATACTTGCGGAGTATTGGGCAATTGGTCCTCGTGGCGTGTGCGCGCACAGGCATGGGTATGCGGCGACGGTTGCATACTTTGCATTACTGGTGTAATGCACAAAGAAAGATAAAGAGAAAGGACCCTTGAGTATTGCATTTGCATATGAGATGTTCTATTGTTGATCTCCTTTACATGGATGCTGATGTTATAGTTTCTTTATGTACTTGCTGAGTCTGTGGACTCACTCTTGCTTTTATTGTTGTTTTAGGTACCCGAGCCAAGAACGACATGCATGGGGGGGAAGTAGTCTGCTAGTGACACACTTGCCACATGAACTAAATAAAGATGAATGATCTTCAGAATGTAATTGTTTTAGTAATTGGGCGAGATGCCCAAAGATTTGTTATGTTTCGTCTCATGCAATGGATTAAATGTAATAATGATGAGTAGTACAAATTCATATCTGTCTAGTTATGTTAGATACTTAGCATGTCTTTGATTATCTTTTGATGTCTTTGGAAGAAGGTTTTAGTTAATATTTGAATTGTCTGTGTGTTGGAACCTTCATGTAATTAACTTTACAAGGGAGGTTCTGCCGAAATTTATTAAGATTGTCTAGTTTGGAATGATTAGAGTTTGTTTAGTAGCATTCCAGGCTCATGTCGGGCTAGGGTGTTACAATAACTCCCATTTAGCTTATCAAAAAAATTCATTCTTGGTCTCTCTAGAAAGCTTACAAAAATTTCTACAAAATTCTAGTTGGTCGGATTCTCAGATTTTGTATTTAACTAATTTTAACACACAAACCAAAACATCTATTAGAATCTGGTAGACATTCCGGATAGTATGATTGAAACATACATAACTTTCATTCTAAACATCAAAAAATGGTGTTATTTAACTATAATATCCCGTTTCTATTTAGGACGAAAAACAATGTGGTTTTATTTCGAATTCAACTTAAAAGGAGAAATTTCCGGCGTTTCGCCTGTTCTTCCAGCTTTGGGCCTGGGCCTTTGGCCAGCAGGCCCAAGAGAGGGCTTTGTAGACCCAAGAGGGGGCAGCCGCAAGGCCTTTGGGGCCCAAAGGCCCATTAGTTGGCCGGCCAAAGGGGGGGTGCACAAACCCTAGCACCCCCACCTCTCCCACTTCTCCCACTCCTCCCTCCTGTGGCCGCCGCCCCTATCCCTCCCTCTCCCTTGCGCCCCTGCCTCCTCCTCCTCTTGGCGCCTCCCCCCATTGGTGCTGCACCTCCCTACCTCTTGGAGCCAACTCCCTCCTAGTGCCGAACCGCATTGCCGCCGGTTTTTGCAAAGGAAGGAGGGGTTTTGCGGGGCTGCTGTTCAAGAAGGAGAGGAGCTCCTTCAAGGATTCTTCGTCGTCTCCCTGGGTGTTCTCAAGGGTAACGAATGTCGTTTTTGTTGTTGGGTTAATCGTAGAGGCGAATTTGATTAGGTTTGATCGGATCAAGTTCTGTCTTCTGTAAATTCAATTCTGTCCAGTTTCTTGTGTGGCCTGTTTCGTGGGTTTAGAGGCAGAATTAGGGATTTTCATCTCCTAGAGTTATTTAGGTTTTGTTCTTAGCTTTTGGTGGCCGCCAAGAGCACTGAATTCCGATGTACGGGTAAAAAGTTATGCTAGTTTTAGTCTCTGCTGTCCAGAATCCTAACGAGAATAAACTGTCAAGTTGTCTTTTAACATATGAGTGTGTTAATTGAAAATTCAGGGCTTTCACCCAACTAGGTTATTGTAGGATTTGGTCTTAGCTTTTGATATTGTTAAAGAACACTCAATTCGGAGTTGTAGATTAAAAGTTATGATCGTTTTCATACTGCTGTCTTATTTGTGTAGACAGATTCTGTACTGCTGTTTTAGTTATCTGTCAGTAAATTAAATTGGCCGAATTGGGTTACCTTGTCAACTAGAGTATTGTAGATATGTTAGTTAAGAATCCATAGAAATTGGTCTCACCTCATTCCGAGTTCCAGACCAATAGATATGATTTTTACCATTCTACTGTCCAGTTTCGGGTTGTGCCTGAGTAGTCTGTTTTCAGATTAGAGCTAACTAGTTAATTGTGGATTGTCGGGAAGGCGTTGTAGAACGTTAATGGAAGCGCTTTGTTATATGTTGTATTTATATCGGGTACTTAGTTCTGTAGGCAGAGAGGCTTCGGTTTAGGGACATCTTCTTTACCTACTACCGCAGCGCTTCGCGGAAGGCAAGTACATTGACTTTTGTGTGAATTGTATTTACTGGATGCTCGATGTTTAATATTGTGTTTTGTTCGATATGAGAGAAGCTTCAATATTCATGTTCCGTCCACGGGAGTGGAATATCCACGGGAGTGGAGGTTAAAGAATAGAAGAGGTTCCAAGGATTATGTTCCTTGCGTATGTTCTTTCATATGTGTGCAGATGATGTTAGTCATAATACTTATGTTCATTAATGCATCCATGTTCATGTTCCGTCCACGGGAGTGGAGCTCCACGGGAGTGGAGTCTAAAGTCCCATCAATTCCAGTATGGGCATGTGAAGTCCCATCATTCCAATGTGGGCAGTGTTGGACACCCGTAAGAAACGTTTTTCATACGGTATTTTGGATCCCCGTATTTCGATAAATACGGGCTTAAGTGCACACCGACGGGTGTGTCACTAGCTATACCGGTATAAACATGTGTGCAGTCCATTCTTTTCATTAAATCCATTCATACACTCATTCGGGGTATGTTCGCATTCTTTAATGATGAGGTCTTATTCGTACCTGTGGTATGTTCATTTATTCACTGTAGTTGCTGAGTCACGGACTCATTCTTGCTTTGTTTGTTTATTTTAGGTGATCATTGATGCTGGCTCTATCGGGAGGGAGTAGACACGCACTAATCGTGCAAATCACCATAATCAAGTTCAACAATATGATTTAGTTTCTATCTTTCATTCGTTAAGGGATGAACTGTAATAAATAACTTTAAGTGGTGAAGGAAGGATACCTTCTCCATGTTATGATTGATTATGTATTGCTTGTGATCTTCGATCATCCTTCGTTACACTTGCTTGAATTCAGACTATTGTCATGCCATGGTTCTATTAAGTAGTGATTTCTTTATATCATTAGTTGATATTATTCAAATTCTTCCGCATTATGGTTGTATGTTAGATGATTTAGGTGACATCTTGGCTTCCGAATAGCCAGGGTGTTACAGTTGGTATCAGAGCGGGCTTTAGGTCCGTGGTAATTAAGTTATTAAAATGACACACTGTGCACAGTAGGTGGGGTTTGGGTAATCCATCGTATTCGTATTTCTAGTGGTGTGTTTCATCATGTTGAACTGTTCTTGAATTGTTTCGCACTATCATTCTTGTTATTAATCGTGATCTCGCTATGATATTCTATATCTATGAACTAATACTATGATTGTCATGAGATGATCCTGTATATTCATAATGGAGTATTTTGGTGAAGCGTGTTGTTAACGGATGTTAAGAAGTTGAGGTCGTGGTTGTTGCTCGGGATTCACTGGTACACCACCGCTCGTGATAGGTGGACAGGGAGTAGATACCCGAGTACCATAGTTTCAGTGTTAGCGTGAGTTGCTTTAGAAAGTTGTTCTCTTCCTTGAATTCGAATTTGGCAATTCTTGTCCTATGGTGGTTGATGAATTTCTCCGGTTTGTGGTTCATGATAGTTTATGATTTTCAATAGATCCCTCTTGGTTCTCTCAAACAATTATTGCTTTTATTTGTTGAGTTGCTTTTACTACTTGTGGTCGTTGTCAATTGGCAAGATTGATGTTTTCATGGTTACTCCTTCTTTCTCATTGAAAAAGAATGACTCATTTACTCGTTTGATAACTTGGTTAGTGAGAGTTTCCCACTGTAAGTTTGTTTGCATGGGAAAGCTTTGGCTTTATGTGTTTCTTTTGGATTACTTCGAGCGTTGAGGTTTGAAGTCTCTCTTTTGCTGAAGTAAGGCGTTAGAATCCTTTTGTGATGACTTGCCATGCTTAAAATGAGAAGTTATAACTAAACGAATAAATTGTTATGATATGAGTTACCAAGTCGGGTTATTAGCATGGTGCAATCAATTATTCTTAACTACCATCTATGAAAGTGAAACTGATTAATTTGAAATATCCTTGTATTTGATACATGCTGTATGTTAAATAAAGACTGTCCATATCTGTTCAGAACCTATAGATCTTACTTAAGAGCTAGATTTATCTATTTCCTGGTATGCTAAAATTGTTGAAACTTGTATAAAGGACCAGATGGGTGCTGGTGTATCGATTCGTGAAACCTTGTTTATAGAAAATTATGTTAGTGAATCTTTAGTCATGTTTGAAATGATTTCTGAACAAAGGTGAAATGTGAATCTATGTTTATATGGTTATGTGATTGCAAATGGAATTAGTACCGTATGTACACACATGATTAGTACAATCATCAATTGTTAATGAGTGCTGAAGAAGGAGTTGAGCAACACCAACAGTTGAGTAGATGAATTTTGTAGGTAGTCTTTGATAGCATGCATTGTGATATTGTTATTGCTTAGTATAATCTGGTTATTAAATCGTCAAAATGTGAGAATGAGGTTAATTCTCGTAGTAATTTGATCAAACATGGTGATATTTCCTAAATGATCAAAATTCAAGTTTTGTGTTCTTAAATCTTTTGGGGGTTCAGGCTTTATGTGGTAAATGAAGTTTATCGAGTAACGATATGTTACAAAGTTATAATGGTTCTTCAGTGAAGCAAGTGCTTCGATCTTGAATACTTATTTGTTCTTATCTGTTAAGGTTCGATATTCTCTTCTTGTGAGACTTATGCTTTCAACTGTGGACTCCACTTATGTTCTATGAGTTCATTGCCTAATTGGTTTTTTTCCCCTTGGCCCCGTGTTCAGTACGAGTGGTAGATGAGTTTTCTAGTTGGTGAAAATCGTTTCCATATGTCTCTTCTTTTGAGAAAGAATCAACCCATTCTTTTCACGTGGGTCTTTCGAAGTGTTTTCTAATTGTTGTTGTGAGATTGATGTTAATACCTGTAGTAATTTGATCGCCTTCGTGATATCGTTCGATGAGAATATTTCAAGTTTAGCTTTCGTGATATTTTGGAACTCATGAATTATCTGGTAGTTGAAATTATTTTAAATAAATTAAGGTATTGGATTGTCCTGTTGCTTCTTAAGAGATTGGTATGATTTTATTTTAAATGCTCTTTGGTCTGAGTTGGCAACATGAGGTTGCAATCAAAGAAGATATGTTGGTTCCTTTAAGAGGAGAATAATCTACTTGCTTTTCGCGAAATCCTGTAATTGGAAATATTTCGAGTTTGGTGGCTGAGATTATTTGGATATCATGTTTCTTGTGTAGTTGAACTATTCTGAACAAATATAACGTATTGAAGAATTTTATTGGTTCTTAATTAGTCCTTGTGGTTTGGACTAAAGACCTTATCTTGTTTGTTGTGGCAAAGCGATGTTAGTCAAAGAATTAATTTCAGTGTTAAAGGAAAGAGTGCAGTAGGAATATTTGAGAATTTGAGTCAAGTTTTGTAACTTGTGGTTATTTGAATTGTTCATAAACTTTTGCTCTTTTCACTCAAGAGTTGTCGAGTTTCAATCGCGATGTCATTTTTCTTATTGGTGGTTATTTGCTATTCCCTTTTCGAGGGATGTGCGCCCTCCGCTGTGAACTCAACTTTCGTTTTCCCAGATCTTCATTACCAGATTATTTCTTTTGGTTTCGTGCTCACTGTGAGTAGCAACATTTTTTTTCCTGTGTGGTGAAATTTGTCCTTGTTCGCCTCTTTCTTTTGAGAAAGGATCAACAGTTTTGTGTTGTAAAGTTTTACAAAGCGTAAGTTGTCAATTGTTTGGTGGTGGTTAAGTGATTGTAGGGGTGAGATTTTGCTACCAAGCTATTGTCGGGACCTGTCGATTCGGAACCCTCTGTATATCTTGCACTAGTCCAGATCACGCTTAGTGCACACGGTTAACACAGTAAATATCGATCCACACAAGCGATAAATAAAGTAAACGATTAGTTTGAATAACAAATAAGGTTTTGACCTTAAGGTCGAGTTTACATTTATTAAGCCACGCAGGCTAACAGAAATAAAGCAAATAAATGAACGGAAAACTCCAGCGTAGATCCCACCAATTCACCACAGCAACCGATCGATCCGGACTTAACGCACGATCAGCCTTCAACGAACTCTTCCTCAAAAGCAGGCGTAGACTCCTCCTCTTCTGTAGGTTTGGGCGTAAGTTTTACAACAAGCGTGAGTACACAACCGTGCATACGCAAATCATACCACGAGAATGTAATGTATAGATGCAGCTTATTCCAAAGAAAAGGCTTCGTGGTTCTTTTGCATAAAAGCAACATTTGCAATTGAATACGAATAATAGATTGAAAACATAATTCAAAACAAATAAACAATATTAATTTAACAGTTGTTTCCACAAAGACACACAACTAAACAGATTATCTCACATAGCCATATGATTTAGATCACACAGCTCCCATCCCAATATTTTATTAAAACTACCCCTCGTGTGAAATTCCCGAGCATGTCCGTGACCGCGGACACGGCTATTCGAATAGATTGTTTAACACTCTACAGAGGTTGTACACTTTACCCACAAGATACAACTAGTGTAGCAAGCACCAATCGTAACAAAACAGTTCGGAAACTTTATCTCAAAGATTGACATTCCCAGTGTGCTTACAAACCGCTATACCAACTCACATAGAATTGGTATAACACACACCGCTGGACAAGGAAGACGAATCGTCCCGCGATGCAACCACCAAGTAGTCACACCTCCACCTGTCACACACTAACCTATCCACCGAACATCAATGCCGAGAATCCATAACTTACTAAGTTAGGCCCGTCCCATACCAGGCATGTGGTCGTACAGTAAGGCTCAGTTCAATGGCGCACAAAGTTAAGTCCTTAATTGACTAAGGCAAGACTTCCAAGTTCTAACTAAGTCACAAAGACCATCATTCCCATCACATAGACCACCATGTCACACAGTCTCCACCACTTGCCTGAGTCTAAATCCTTTACCACCCAGTTGGTTTTAGTGCAACACATGCCATCACGAAGTAATAACACATAGCACACAGTTTTACACGAGGTTCCATAGTCACTTAGTCATAATTAATATTTGCAACTTACATATGATGATGACCCGTGGCATGGCTAAGCAATTGTACTCGCATCTAACCAACCCACGTTGGTGCTATAATATTACCAACTCATAACCAATCTAGGGTGACAAGGAATTATGACATACAAGGCCAAGGTGTCATAACAATTTGGATAATAACTATGCCCAAAGCATTTAAATAAATAATTAAAATAGAATGCAATAATTTAACACAAAGTAATTTGAAAACTGGGTTCAAGATGATCAAAGGTACGACTTGCCTTGGAAAAGGTCTATGTACTGGTCTTGATCTTGGGGTGCTCCTTCCACAAAATTTCCCAACGAATCAACGTCTACTCGCAAACGAAACAAAAACAAACAAAACAAATAAATAACAGAGGCAAAACAAACTCCAACAATTTAATAAAAATCTCAGATAAATAGATCTTGAATTTAGACAAATTTAGAAATTTGAATGGGCTCAATCGGAGTTAGGATGCAAAAGTTATGAGCTTTGGAAGTTTGAAATTACATAAAATGCTGAAAATCAGATTTTATGAATTTACCGAATTATTTTCCTAAAGGAAAATCAGATTTAATGCGCAGGCTGACGTCAGCGAGGATTTTGGGAATAGAAATAATAAAAAGAAATCTCTGACATGTGGGTCCCACATGTCAGAGGCTAGGCTCACGGTGGACTAGGTCCACCGAGCCTCGCTCGAACCCGGTGGGTTGCACACGTGTGCCCACGTGGGCGATGACGGACGACACCGGCCGCCACGCGAGCACGGGTCGACGCCGGCGAGCCACGCGGCTCGACACGCCGATCGACGGCGACTCGGCTCGGAAACCAACGGCAACGGCGAACGGCGGCTCGCCGGCGGTGAGTGGTACCGACGCAGAGGGCGTTATTGCGAACCCATCGGTGCAACGCCGGTGCTCGGGTGGACGGTGGCGGCCGGCGAGCTCGAACGATGGAGAGGTTCGCTATTATCGGATGGAGGCTCGGTAAGATTCCGGCGACGGTGAAGACTCCTGGAGGTAGCCCTGGCGTCACTGATCCCGACGGTGCACTCGGTGGCGACGCGGCGACACTAGCGGCGGCGCAACCGACGAAGAACGAACGGCGACAAAACCCTAGAACTCCACCGCGGCGCGCTAAGGCTCGGAAGGAGGTGAGGTGGCGGCCTGGTTGCGGAGGACCGTATGGCTTCGGGTGCTATTTATAGGGTGGGTGCGGGATAAGGAATCCCTAAATCGACTCGAGAACAACACAAAACGATTTGAATCCGGGATAGGATTTGATTCGAGATACGATTTTAATGAAACGAGTGCGGGAGGTTAGGGATAGAATTTGGCACGCTTTTCTAGAAGGGCTTTAGATAGAAAGGAGGCGTTGTCGACGGAGCTTTGAGCTCAGCAATGGCGGCGACTTCGGCGCCGCGAGGAAGACGACGACGCGGGAAGACGACGACTGATGTGCGGGGCCCACACGCCGTGGCGGGAGAGGCGCGCGCGCTTCGCGCGAAGCGGTGGCGAGCCGCGGTGGGCCGCTAGCGGGCCGTGCGCGCGGGAAAAGGAGATGGGCTGCGGAGATGCGGCCCGAAAGGATTTTCTGAGATTTTAATTGTTTTTCTAATTTATAAAATACCAGAAATTCAAATAAGCAATATAAAATAGAAAATGAACTCAGAAAAATTCTAGAAAAATCTAGAAAATATATCTGAGCACATAGAACCCAAATAAAATAGTTTTGGCTATTGTTCATGTTGGGATTATTCACATTAAATGTTTTTGATTGTAAAGTCCAATATTAAGCTTTTGAAATTAAATTCAAATAAAATCCAAATGGTGAATTTTCTCCCTACTAACTATTAAAAGATTTTTAAGCTCTAAAAATTGGGATGTTACAGCTATTGGAGGAGTAATAGAAGATAGGTTGGTCTTGACCTGAACCTCTTGGAGGGAAGTTGATTCAGATGGAGTGTATGGCTTCGAAGTAAAACTGTATAGTGTTCGACTAAGTAGGACCTATGGTATAGTGTGGTTCTAGAACTTTGGTTCATGTTGAAATGTTGGGGATTATCAAAGGTATGGAAACCTTAATCAATTTTATAGAGTAACACAATTGGAAAGTTTGGCGATGTTGTGTGAGTGATTCCTGATGATGTCAATTAGTGAGTATGTCGGAATTGTGGGGATGTTAGAGATTTAATCCGATGATTTCACCATGTGTTATAAGAGGAATTCGTTGTAGGGGTCTTGGAGGTTAAATTTGGGCTTTTCATTTTCATGCTAGACTTTTGCGTCGCCCAAAGATTTGTGTGTAGAGGAGATAGAAATCTGGAGTATTCTGAGTAGTGGAATGATTGTCGATAGAACCCTTCTGATGTAGTTCATGAGCGGGTGTACTGAGGATTCTGACATGTTATTCTTGAGAGTTGGAGGTGATGATGTATTTCGGTTTAAGCCTAATTTGAGGATGTTAAATGAAGTGGTTTGAGACCGTGTGGTATGCGATGAATTCGAATTCCAAGGTTGGAGAGATATTTTATTCCAAAACGTGAAACTAAGGAAACATATGTCTTCTTGATTAGTGAAGCATTTTCTTTATTCTCGCTTGAGCTTTGTGCTGTTGACCAATGTCTTTCGTAAGTTGAGTTTGACTCGATTTTGGTATGTGTGGTTCTTATCGGTTCAGGAAGAATAAAGAAGTTTTTGATTTGGGAATTTAAACTGATTCCTCCTCTGGTTTTTGTGATGTTTATTCGCAGACTGCCACTTGGAAGGTGGAAAGGTTTTCTTGATGAAATTCTGATTTCTGGATTTTACTCTTCAGTACCCAGTTAGTAACGTATAGTTGTGATGTGAATCTTTCTTATTCAGATGTGTTTTGCTTGGTAAAAGAGTTTGCTTAAAAGAATTCGATTGTATGTTTCCGGTTAAAGGAGGTGATCCTTGTTTTCAGTGAAGAGTTCAATTGAGAGGTGGAACAAGAGTTCCGCGTTCTATGTGCATGTTGTGTGGTTCGGCATCAATGGGAAGGTTAACCCAAGGTGCATTGGGTTGTTTTCGCTAGTTGGCGTATCGCTAGGACTGTCACGAGTCCGTGCGCGGAGTACGTAACGTCTTGTATGTTCTCGTGTTGAGTGAGTACCTGGGAGATCCAGAGTTTGAGGTTTCGTTTGCACCATTGACCATCGAGTGAGATCTTACCTTCGAGTTTTGTCCGACGAGTGTACCTGGAAACACCGGGTTGAGTGTTAGATCAGACGTCGTGTTACGTCGTTGTGTTATGGAATTTTTAACCCGAGAGAGAGGATACTTGGGAGTTGGAGATTCGCTTGGGGTGAGCGTTATCTGGTTTTGTTCGCAACGAGTATCTGTTCACCGTCGTTAGTTCTTAGTTGTGGTTGTTCTTTCACGTAGAGCTGTGTGAGGATTCGAGGTCGAATCCTGTTAAGGGGGGTAGAATGTAATATCCCGTTTCTGTTTAGGACCAAAAACAATGTGGTTTTATTTCGAATTCAACTTAAAAGGAGAAATTTCCGGCGTTTTGCCTGCTCTTCCAGCTTTGGGCCTGGGCCTTTGGCCAGTAGGCCCAAGAGAGGGCTTTGTAGACCCAAGAGGGGGCAGCCGCAAGGCCTTTGGGGGGCCCAAAGGTCCATTAGTTGGCCGGCCAAAGGGGGGGTGCACCAACCCTAGCACCCCCACCTCTCCCACCTCTCATACTCCTCCCTCCTGTGGCCGCCGCCCCTATCCCTCCCTCTCCCTTGCGCCCCTGCCTCCTCCTCCTCTTGGCGCCTCCCCCCATTGGTGCTGCACCTCCCTACCTCTTGGAGCCAACTCCCTCCTAGTGCCGAACCGCATTGCCGCCGGTTTTTGCAAAGGAAGGAGGGGTTTTGCGGGGCTGCTGTTCAAGAAGGAGAGGAGCTCCTTCAAGGATTCTTCGTTGTCTCCCTTGGTGTTCTCAAGGGTAACGAATGTCGTTTTTGTTGTTGGGTTAATCGTAGAGGCGAATTTGATTAGGTTTGATCGGATCAAGTTCTGTCTTCTGTAAATTCAATTCTGTCCAGTTTCTTGCGTGGCCTGTTTCGTGTGTTTAGATGCAGAATTAGGGATTTTGATCTCCTAGAGTTATTTATGTTTTGTTCTTAGATTTCGGTGGCCGCCAAGAGAACTGAATTCCGATGTACGGCTAAAAAGTTATGCTAGTTTTAGTCTCTGCTGTCCAGAATCCTGACGAGAATAAACTGTCAAGATGTCTTTTAAAATATAAGTGTGTTAATGGAAAATTCAGGGCTTTCACCCAACTAGGTTATTGTAGGCCTTGGTCTTAGATTTTGATATTGCTAAAGAACACTCAATTCGGAGTTGTAGATTAAAAGTTATGATCGTTTTCATACTGCTGTCTTATTTGTGTAGACAAATTCTGTACTGCTGTTTCAGTTATCTGTCAGTAAATTAAATTGGCTGAATTGGGTTACCTTGTCAACTAGAGTATTGTAGATATGTCAGTTAAGAATCCATAGAAATTGGTTTCACCTCATTCCGAGTTCTAGACCAATAAATATGATTTTTACCGTTCTGCTGTCCAGTTTCGGGTTGTGCGTGAGTAGTCTGTTTTCAGATTAGAGCTAACTAGTTAATTGTGGATTGTTGGGAAGGCGTTGTAGAACGTTAATGGAAGCGCTTTGTTATATGTTGTATTTATATCGGGTACTTACTTCTGTAGGCAGAGAGGCTTCGGTTTAGGGACATCTTCTTTACCTACTACCGCAGCGCTTCGCGGAAGGCAAGTACATTGACTTTTGTGTGAATTGTAATTACTGGATGCTTGATGTTTAATATTGTGTTTTGTTCGATATGAGAGAAGCTTCAATATTCATGTTCCGTCCACGGGAGTGGAATATCCACGGGAGTGGAGGTTAAAGAATACAAGAGGTTCCAAGGATTATGTTCCTTGCGTATGTTCTTTCATATGTGTGCAGATGATGTTAGTCATAATACTTATGTTCATTAATGCATCCATGTTTATGTTCCGTCCGCGGGAGTGGAGTCTAAAGTCCCATCAATTCCAGTATGGGCATGTGAAGTCCCATGATTCCAATGTGGGCAGTTTTGGATACCCGTATGAAACGTTCTTCATACGGTATTTTGGATCCCCGTATTTCGATAAATACGGGCTTAAGTGCACACCGACGGGTGTGTCACTAGCTATACCGGTATAAGCATGTGTGCAGTCCATTCTTTTCATTAAATCCATTCATTCTATTCATTCATACACTCATTGTAACACCCCAGCCTAACAACGGCTTGGAATGCTACTAAACTAACACTAAAGCTATTTTAACATTGATACAATTCTCTAAAATCCGACATAACCTTCTTTGTTTAGTTACTAATTGGAGGTCTCGACCTTTAATTGTAACATAGTTAAATAATTCAACATCCAGCATAATCAAGAGACCACCAAAACTATGCTAATCATCACTATATCATCCATAGCATGCTAAACAACTATAAGCATAAACAAAAGGACATCCATGATTCTCTAATCAACTCTATTACAAATTATTCCAAGCAGAGGGAGTACCATATGTAATTCTTAAAGCAAGTTTCTCATCTACTAATAAATTATCATTCTATCAATTCAAATATGAGTAGTTTGTGCCATTGTGCAACCACTCTAAGTCTTACTCCCTCCCATGCATGCCGTTCTTGTATAGGGGTACCTAAAAACACAACAACAGCAAGAGTGAGTCCAAAGACTCAGCAAGTACAATAAATGGCAATAATAACATAATCAACTGTAATCATCATCATCCATCTACAATCTCTATTATAAACATGTCATGTGCTCATGCTATGCAAGATGCTCAAGTGCACTTTCTCTTTGTCTCTTTATCTTTTGCATTTTACCGGTAATGCAAAGTATGCAACCGTCATTGCGCATACCCATGCTCGTGCTCGCATAGCCAGAGGACCAATTGCCCAATACTCCGCAAGTAAAGGGACCTCAAGCCCACACTCCACAAGTGTGGGGACCATAAGCCCATTGTTTTCATGATGGGGACCTCTTTCAATGCCCACATTCCACGAATGTGGGACCTCAAGCCCGTCATCCACATGACGGGACTCAGATATGCATAGTCACCACGTGACCAAGCCTCCAATAAGATAGCATGATGCACATGAACAAAACTTTAAACCATCATAAATTTGTATTCACAACATCATACATGAATAAACTTATTCATACTTCTAGCGTTCATCATCGTTGACATTCATAGCATTCTAGCATCCATGAATAGCACACATATTCATAATACTAGCAAACATGAACAATCACTCATGAATAATAATTAATCATATCCCCAAAGATTCACCATCCTTAATCACACATCAACCATGCATAGCTAATACGTATCAAAATATTAGCACTCTCTATCAACCATTCATAACTATTCTATCAACCAGAGTACTTGCTACGCTGTCATGTATTGAAAACACACAAACATGGCCAATCAATCACAACCAAGTAACAAGCAATGCACTTGCCTTAAACGCGTGAGAACGGAGGATGAGAAGATGGTGCTGCCCCGGGACCAGTTCCCCCACCTAAATTCAATTAAAAGCATACTAAGATAACAGTAATGGACCAAGAAAACTAATAAAAGCAAACCCGAACTAGTAATAATTCTTTTAACGTGATCCCAACTCCAATTTCTAAATGTTGTTCTGTCCCCTTTGTGGACAGTCACGTTCTAAAATTCATATATTTTTGTACGGGAGTCCAAATAAGGTGTTCTTAGTCTTTCTGAAAAGCTTATCAAATTCCCCACCTAAACCTATTTGGTGAGCCTTCCAGATTCGGCCATCTAATAACCCTACCAAACAGATTAATAGAGCAACTATATCACGTCAGAGTTTCTGGACAGCAACTTCAAACCATCATAACTTTCAGAATAATGATCCAAATTTCGCGTTCTTTAGCTTCCCTGAAAGCTATGACAATTATCTACATTTTTCGTTATAGTGAAACCTCCCAGAAACTCTTCTAGCTAACAGTTTAAGTCCTATTACTAAAATCTGACAGAACCACAGTAGATTTGCGGAACAGCAGCGCTACGAAAATCATAACTTTTGATCCGCTAGTCCAAATAATGCGATCTTGTACTCTACAGAAAGGTATGGACGTCGTCTACAGTTCTCTAGGAGATGGACAGATCAAATTATTCCGTTAAATAACTCAAAAACATCGCCCAACGTGATCTGCTCAAGTCAGACCTAAATACCGACATTGCTAAAGATCAAATAATCTACTAATCGGAAGGGGATCGCATCTTACCCTTGAAGAACCGCCGCTGAACGCGATGAACACCAACCCTAGGCCACGATCTCTCCTTTCCTTCCTCCCTTCTTCCCTTCCTTCTTCTTCCTTTCTCTTCCTTGGCCGGCAAAGACCGAGGAGCTTTCTCCTTCTCCTTCTTGGTTGGCAGCAAAGCAAGGGGTGGGAGGGTACTGTAGCACGCCATGGCACTGTAGCACGGTGGCAGCATCAGTAGCACGCCATCTGTAGCAGCCCTAGGGTTGCCCTCCTTCTTATGTGGCCCACTACCCTTCCCTTGCCTAAATGTCGTGGACCGAAGCCCACACCAAAGTTGTCCAAATTATGCATAAATCACCTCTAATCTCTTGTTAAAACATTTTTTAATTGATCTTTCTCTGTAATTTATTTCTTCTCTTTCGAATACATTTGGAGTATTACACTCATTCGGGGTATGTTCGCATTCTTTAATGATGAGGTCTTATTCGTACATGTGGTATGTTCATTTATTCACTGTACTTGCTGAGTCACGGACTCATTCTTGCTTTGTTTGTTTATTTTAGGTGATCATTGATGCTGGCTCTATCGGGAGGGAGTAGACACGCACTAATCGTGCAAATCACCATAATCAAGTTCAACAATATGATTTAGTTTCTATCTTTCATTCGTTAAGGGATGAACTGTAATAAATAACTTTAAGTGGTGAAGGAAGGATACCTTCTCCATGTTATGATTGATTATGTATTGCTTGTGATCTTCGATCATCCTTCGTTACACTTGCTTGAATTCAGACTATTGTCGTGCCATGGTTCTATTAAGTAGTCCACATGCCATGGTGCTACATCTACATGCCATGGTGCTACGTCTACATGCCATGGTGCTGCGTCACCAATTATTGGCCCAAAAGCTATGTAATATATTGGCCAACAACTTGGCCCATCTGTTGGACGACTTGGCCCATCTGCTGACCGGCCTTCCCCTAGGCCCGTACTGTTCACGTGGGCACCATTCATGCATGAACAGTACCTTGGCCTAGGGTTCCCACCTCCCGGCCACCTCCTCATATAGGAGCCGTCGCCCTTTAGTTTTGCTGGGGTTTTTCTTAGATAATATTCTGCTGCGCTTTTGCTCATCGGTTTGAGGAACCCCAACTTGTGTGCTTCAATTATATCCGCAATACAGATTGCATCTTCTACTCTCTTGCTTGTGTTCTCGATTCGCTTGTAGGAGATAGCCTTCTTGGCGAGGTCAACCGCGTTCGGCACGGTTGATAACCAACAGAGCAGTGGTGTAGTGATTGCAAGGGGATCGATCTGTTCGGGTCGGAGCCTTTGGATCATCAACGTCGTGTTCTCCACAATCGACGTATCAGTACCTATCGGAAGATCAGGCCACACTCACATCAGTAGCTGGGGGGAAGGCGTGCTATAGTGATGGTGGCACTACAGTAGCCACGTGCTACAATAAAAGGTGCCTAGGGTTTGGTTGCCCCCTTCTTAAACCAGCTTCTCACTTGGGCCAAATAACGTGGGCCGAAAGCCTAAGATTATTTCTCCTCTAAAAATTTGAATTCTCTTTTTAAATCCTGTTAAATATCTCTCTCATTTCAATTAATTCTATAGTGTTAAATGGGATATTACACATGAAAGATAGGGAAATCCTCAGTTGCTTCCCTATCGGACTTATGGGACCACATCACCTTGATGGATACCAACGTCTTACACCTCAACACTCGTCTCGACCTTTACTGGTACATTCCATACACACAGGACTCAAAAGTAAGGTCTTACTCGTTGGCCTACGGCTCTAACGAAATCTCAAGCTTCAAACCTCTCAGGTACTCGCTCAGCATCAGAACATACAAGACGTTGCGTGCTCCGCTCATGGACTCGATGCGGTCCTAGCAATACGACATCTTCCAAAATCCCCGCAACTATCGGAAACAAAATAATATACCTTAGGCCAACCTTCCCTTCGGTACCAAACCGCACAACCTTCACATGACACACGGAACTCTTGTTCCATCACCCAATCTTCCTCTTCACCTTAACAAGGAGCACCTCTTTTAACTAGGGACACACAATAGAACTCGTTTTAAACATACTCTTTTACAAATGGAACCCAACAGAAAATAAAGGATTCTCAATGCAACCCACTCATAACCAACTTCCCTCCAAAAGACTCCAATCCAAAATTAAAAGATTCATCATGAAAACTTTTCCATTTTCTCAGTAGGCAGTTGAAGAAAAACACCGCATAAGCCAAATGCGAAATCACTCAAATGACCAAAACTTCTTGTATAAAAGATAGGGAAATCCTCATATTTAATCCCTAAAATTCTCACAATCCAAACATACTCAATCATTAATATCAACATGTAAACATTTTCTCGACCAAAATCTTTAGAAAGATTCTTACTCTTAGAGGGTTACTCACTAAATTCAAGGCATACCTCACAACAACTCAGCAATCCCTACTATCCCAATAATTGTCATAACAATTAGATTTCTTCGCAATTCTACTCTCATTAAACTAGACCATCGTAATTCTCCTACACAACCTTGCAAAGTACCAAATCGCGATATTCTAATACATTGATCAAGATTCCCATACTTTCGATAATTATAATGTTTTGTCAAAATGAACAAAAGATCTTGAAACACATCTCTATAGGTTCTACTAGTTGTAACAACATAATCAGTTAGCTCTAAAGACAAACATTCTATTTAAATCAAATCCTCTCCAAGGATTATTCCAAGAAATCAATTTATCACTCAAAGTATCTCAAACATCTTGACACTTAAAGTCTCACAAAAACATCTACTAGACCACCACTATCGAGTTGCCAATTACCCAGCACGGCGGTCTCTATTCCGAACCAATCTGATACTGCCTTGATACGCACTGTGGCATGCTCCGATGGTGGAATTCCGACCGGTCGGGGTATTATGTAGAGAGCTCGTGAACCAGCGCAGTGAACCATCTGGTCCTTTTAGCTCATACCTCCTCGTAAACCCATCTACTACCATCGAAAACCGGTCGATCTTATCGACTAGTGCCTAGATTGTTCCATCCACATGAACTGATCTAGGTACCAGATCTGACCAGTAATAGATCCAATCTACTACTTCCACATATCAAGTATATGCGACCGATCTAGATCAAAAACTATGCAAGATGGCTCTGATACTACTGAAGGGATACGGGTAGGCTACGATAGCAATAATTCAAAATTTCTACCACGTAAACCAAGAAGCCAAGCAAGTAGATGATCACAGATCGTTACCACCAGATGTGCAGTGTAGTAGAAGAAGAGTCGGAGCAGCTTGGTCCAACGAAGAGCGCGTCGATGTAGTGGTCGTAGTCGATCGCCCAACGTCCTCGTAGTCGATCATCTCCTCCGGCAACCTCCAACATTCCTTGTGAAGATCACGGATCGTCCTCAAGCGCAACAGCAACCGCAGTAGCGCCTCTACGGTATCCACACATCCAGGGAAGGAACACCGTACGCTGGTGTGCTAGCACCAACTCGCATGGT
Organism: Ampelocalamus luodianensis; assembly: GCA_036346255.1. Taxonomy (NCBI): domain Eukaryota; kingdom Viridiplantae; phylum Streptophyta; class Magnoliopsida; order Poales; family Poaceae; genus Ampelocalamus; species Ampelocalamus luodianensis. The sequence continues at coordinate 22,340,514 of CM070631.1, read as the reverse complement.
AGGGCCCTCAGGAAGATGGCGGCTAGGGTTTCGGTGGAGCAACTCAAGTCACGACTTTCGCGTCTCTCGTCTATGACCTCTCTCTACCAACAGCCTCCAGCATCTCTTTATATAGTGCCCATGACAGATCCTATGTGAATATGTTTTGTTCCAACCCATTAAGTGTATGACCCTATCATATCGGACGAACCTTAATGCAATATGATCTATGACCATGTCCTAATCACTAATTACCAGCTTGTATCTCTATACGACTAGCCCAACATTCGATGACCAGCTTGTATCTCTATACGACTAGCCCAACATTGAGCCTCGAATGCTACTAAAATACCACATTGATCTACTTTACTTCTATTTACTATAAAAATTTCAACAAGCTTTCTAACATCAAATAAGCTAACAGTAACCAATAAAGCCAGCACAAGCTACACATAGCCAAGCTAAGATATACCTTATAATCAATAACAAGATCCTAGGCATAAATCTAGTTCTTGCTCATCAAGTAACCGATTCAAATGAATATTTCGCCCTAATTAGAAGAGTTCCTTACCAGCTATAATTGGTCAATTAAGATTCAACAGAGTTTTACTTAGATGTAAGTCTAAACAAGTCACTTGAAATATTCTATTAGGTAAGAGCTTGATAAATCAAGATCCAAAATTTTTAAAGCATGAACAGTATCATCCACAAGAAATACTTGACTATTCCGATTACAAGTAATTCAATCACCACGAAGGATGAGCACAATATCAGAAAAGAAATGGTAACAAGTTCACTTTAAATTAAGCATATGTGTTATTTTTATTTGTCATAAGTAATCTTGAGTGATGTGCATCAATGATCTACCCCTTCCCATACATGTCGCTTCCTCGAGAAGTACCAAAAGAAAACATCAACAACAAGCGTTAGTCCACGACTCAGCAAAGTACAACAGTGTAATAGACAAAACATCGTAAACAAGTATTGAATATAACAAAATTCTCATATAACCATTAGGAATGAATTCATAAATGAATCTCTTCTATTTTCATGCGATGCACATGACAAGAATACAACTTTCTTCCTTCTTTACAATTACCGATAATGCGGAATAGTGCATCCGTCGATGCATACTCAAGCATGTGCTCTTTGGCATAGGGACCTCAAGCCCATACTCTATAAGTGTGGGGACCTCTTGCCCATCCAATACACGACGGGGACCTCAAAAAAATCAATTCTTGGCTACCACGTAGTCCAAGACTCAAAGATTAATGCCGCAAGGCAAATGAACATAATATTCTTAATCAATCATGAGCAAATAACATTCAGCGATGAAATCATACATAAAATTTCATACAATTAAACCATAGCAATTTTCATGAATTTATCTCTACTTATTCTATATAGTGCTTGCGCTTGCCTCAACCGTGAGATGAGTGACGACGAGTAGAGGACTCTAACCCTGGTTTCTCACCACCGCCTGGTATTCGTAAAATATACTAAGAATACCGTCCAAAAACGCACAGCAAAGCAATACAACTAAATAAACATATCCGCTCCTACTCGCAACCCGAAATGAAACCATTTATGTCCCAAATACTATTATGTCCAAAATAGAACAATCACCTTATAAAAATCATATCTTTTGATTTATAGCTCCAAAAATTTTGAACTCATGCTTCCTGAAATATACACACAAATACCCACAATTTCTCAGCTGATCGAAAGTCTAGATTATTTTGTTTAAACCCTTGTTCTTAACTCCAAAGATAGATCGGTCATCTTCAATATTATCGACTTAGAAATTCCATAACTTTTAATTGGTATATCCAAAAATAGTGATCTAAGACATTCTAAAATCCCCAGAGAATTATCTACCATAATAAATTTAATATAATTTTTCTACTATGCAAAAACTTTGCTAACTCAACATTTTCCCCGACTATCCCCAATAGAAACACAGAACTGAATCGCATAGTTCAAAAATTCATAACTCCTATTATACTTGTCCCAAAACTGTGATCTTGGGCTCTCTGGAATCATTATAAAGTCATCTATCTAATTCATGGATACCAAAAGTCCAAATTCAAAAATTTCATATTTTAATTTGCATAATTATGCTCGCTGCCTGAAACCCAGAAACTGAACAGGCACTCGGATTGTAAAAATCATAACTACTTATCTACTTATCCAAATAATGAGAACAAGAACCCTCCAGAAAGCTATTGAAATTATCTATCTATATCTAAGAGATGCAAATCCCTAATTTCGAATGGAGCAAACTTAAATCTATGGATCAACAGAACTGCAGATTACCGATCCACTAGTAGTAGGGAACCAAACTAATACTTGACAACAAATCACGTAGAAAAATAATTAAACTAACTATTGGGGAATCAAAAATCACCCTCGAAGACACGCTGGATCTCGCTGAAATCTCCATGAGAATTCTCCTTTGTCCCTTTCTTCTCCCTCTTCCTCTTCCTTCTCTCCTTGGCCGGCAGCACCAAAAGGGAGTCCACCTTCTTCTTCCTCTTGGCCTTCTCTCGATCATCATTAGCCACTACTCGTACAAAGCGTACCAGATTGTTGAATTTAGTCTCATACTCCAACATTGACATCTTCCCTTGAACCAAAGTCAGCAGTGACTGCTCCATCCTCTCAAGGAAGGAATCTGGATAGAACTTCGCCCTAAACTGCTCCACAAATACTTCCCAAGTGACTGGTTCCTGCACTAGGGTCCCAGCAGACAGAACCCCTTCCCACCAAATATCAGCTTGGCCCTTCAGTTGAAAGGCCACAAACCGCGCCTTCTGCGCCGAAGTCATCTCTAAAGAACCAAACTGCCTCTCCATATATCGTAACCAGTCCGCAGCCTGAACCGGAGTAGCCACTCCATCGAAGGTGTCCAAGCGAAGTGACATCCACTCACGGAGGTTCATCCTAGCCTTGGGTGGGGCTGCTGCGACGACCGGCTCCGCAACGGCCGCAGTTGCCGCAGGAGGGGCAGCCTGCAATTGCTGACGAAGTTGCTGAACCTCCTTCTGAAGATTCTGAATGATTACGGCTGAGGCGTCCTGAGCTTCTGCAGGCGGGTGAGCAGCTGAGGCAACCTCCTCAGCAATAGTACCAGCAGCCCCCTCGGACAGAGATGAAGCGGTAGCCAGACTACGTCCACGACCCCGGCCACGGCCCGGTGGATGGCCACGGCCACGAGCCGCCCCTCTCGCCATCTAAAAGCACCACATCAAATAAACTAATCATTTAGCTCAACAGTCCAATAGAAGCACAAAACATTTTCACAACTGCTCATGAAATGAAACATATCAGCGGAAATGCAGAAGCAAAGATTTTCCCAGCCCCACCTACTGTGCAAAGTGTGTCATTTTAATTTATATCTATTATCCACGGACCTAAAGCCCGCTATGATACCAACTGTAGCACCCTGGCTATTCAGAAACCAAGATGTTACCTAAGGAATCTAACATACAACCATAATCAAAAGAATTGAGACAATATTCCAAATTATGACAAAAGGAGATCAACTCTAATAGCACAAAGGCAGAAATGTAGTCTGAAACTATGTAAGCATACCAAAAGGAATGATCAAGTACCGTGGAAAGAATTAAACATCCATAACCAATAGGGAGTCATCAACCACATGTAACTTCATTTATTACAGTTCATCACTAAACGAACGAATGAAATAACCAAGTTCTATTATTGAAACTGGAATTTGGTGAAGTGTATGATTAGTGCATGTGTACTCCCTCCCAAAAGAGTCATCATCAACGGTCACCTAAAACAAAACAACGAAACAAGAGTGAGTCTGGGACTCAGCAAGTACAGTGAATAATAGGACATACAACAATTAAGAATAAGCCAACAACATTGAAGAATAAGAACATGTCACTGAAGGAATATCTGAAAGAATGTAATGAAATGCATGGATGCAATGAACTGAATGGACTGCACTCCTGCTTATACCGGTATAGCTAGTGACACACCCGTCGGTGTTCACTTAAGCCCGTATTTATCGAAATACGGGGATCAAAAATCCCGTATGAAGAACGTTTCATACGGGTGTCCAAAACTGCCCACATTGGAATGGTGGGTCTCACATGCCCATAGCGTTGCGATGCGTTGGGAGGCAACGACGATGCCGCTAACCTCGGTGCCTCACCCCCTACACTATTAAGTTACTCAATAAGAACCAAAACATCATGACACTACTCGCATCGCTCCTAACTCATACCCCAACCCCAACATTTAATTGTACACATTGCTCAAATTAAACTACATTCTAGCAGGAAACCTTATTGGACAGCAGCAGTAAAAGTAATATAACTTTTGCTCTGAAACTCATAAAGAGGTGATCTCAGGCTTGTTTGAAAGGTAACAAATTTATCTACAACAACTTAGTTGATGGAATACCCGAATTCTGTATGTACCTAACTCCAAACGACCGATGAACACCTTATGTCAGAACTACCGATAATTTCTGGGCAGCAGCACGATTAATGCCATAACTTCCAATTGGCTAAACCAAACTTAGCGTTCTTTATCAATAACGAAAGATAAGACCAAGGCCTACAATAACCTAGTTGGGTGAAAACCCTGAATTTGTCATTAACTTAATGATTTTTTAAAAGACATCTTAACAGTTCATTCTCGTCAGGATTCTGAACAGCAGAGACGAAAACTATCATAACTTTTGAAACGTACGTCGGAATTAAGAGATATTTACGTCCACTGAAAGCTAAGAAAGAACCCCACATAACTATAGCAAATGGGATCCTCTGATTCAGCCTTTAAGATCACGAAATTGGCCACACAACAATCTGGACAGAACTGACTCTCTACCCGTAGCAATTCGATCTAAACAATTATTATCAATTTCACATCTACTACTAATCAAACGATGAAGATCGACATCTGTTACCCTTGAAGCACCTAGGATGTAGACGAATGAACCTTGGAGATGATGGTCTTTCTTCCCCTCACCTCCTATGGTCGAACAACCTGCTGCCCACTCCTTGTTTCCTCGCGAAGGTCGGCAGCGGGCAGCTCTGTGAGCGAGATGCGGAGGCACCGCTGCAGGGGCAGCCACCAGGGAGGGCGGGGCGGCACCAAGAGGAAGGGGCCCAGGGAAAGGAAGGGGGGAGTGGCAGCCAAGAGAGGAAGGGGGGGGGGGTTCGGCCAAGGGGGGAAAGAGAGGGGCGGCTAGGGGTTAGGTAGAGGGGGGCGCATGGGCCCTTGGCCCAAGGGGGAAACCTGGCCGGCCACAAGGCCTTGTCAGCCTGGGTCGGAGGCCCAACACCCTAATCCTCCCCAAAAACTGAAAAAATTACTCTAGCAGCCTTTTCCCGATTAATTTCCCCCTAATCGAAAATCGAAGTATTACAAGAAACCACTCGAATGACTAAATCATACGCTTCCTTTATTTTCCTGAATCAGAAAGAACCATTTATTTTTCTGAACCGAAAAGAACCACACGCACCACAAAAAGCCAAACTCAATTTACGAAAGACATCTGTCATAAACACATAGCTCAAACAAGATTCAAGATAGCATTTTCCTACCCGAGGAAACATTTTTTTTCTCAATTTCTCTTTTAGGAATAAAATTTCTCTCAAATTATGGAATTCCAATTCATCATAAAACACACTAACTTATTTCTCTTAAATTGGCAACCTCAACACCATGCTCAAACCAAATACAGCATCCACACCTTTGAAGAGAGGCTCTATTGACTCCACAAAAACATACTCTAGCCAACTCCTCTACCAACAGAATTACTTTGAGAGATGACTCCTAATACATCTCAAAATAGATCTCACATGCAATCACATTACCTCAATCATTAAAGAATAAACAACTCGAAATTCTCAGCACACACACTCATGTACTACATCAAAATGGTTCTATCAATGATCATCCCACTGTTCAGAATCCACTCTTATTCTACCTCCTCCACACACCATCATTGGGCGACCAAAGTTCTAGCATAAAAATGTAAAGCCCAAATTTAACCTCCAAGACCCCTACAACAAACTTCTCATATAGAAGATAGAAAAATCCTCATATTAAATCTCTAAAATTCCCACAATCCAAGCATACTTACTCATTAACATCAACATAGAAACATTTTCTTGACCAAATTATCTTTAGAAAAAATTCTTACTCTCAGAGGGTTACTCACTAAGGCAAAGTCATACCTAACAATAACTCAACATTTCTTACTATCTCAATAATTTTCATAATGACTAGATTTATTCGTAATTCTACTATCATTAAACTACACCATCATAATTCTTCTACACAACCTTCCAAATTACCCAACCGCGATACTCTAATAAACTGACCAAGATTTTCATACATTCAACATTTCTAATGTTCCACCCAAAATGAACAAAAGACCTTGGACCAGAAACCACTATAGGTTCTATTAACTGCAACAATGCCATTAGTTAGCTCCAAAGACAAACATTCTATTTAAATCAAATCCTCACCGAGAATTATTCTAAAAAATCAATTTATCACTCAATGCATATCAAACAACTTGACACCTAAAGTCTCACCAAAATCATCTACTTGACCATCACTGTCACGTTGCCATTATACAACCTAAAAGACTTTGTAGCACAAACCGGTTAATCCTTTCTCAGAAGAAGATATAGATGGAAGCAATTGTTAGCACATAGAAAAATATTTACCACTCGCAGTAAACACAAAACCAAGGGTGATACGGGGTGGCTCGATCTTCTCGAGTAGAACCGTGGATAAATAGTGCTTGACGACGAACAACGCTCAGTTGTACACCATACGCCAATGCACAGACTTGCAGCTCTATGGATATTAGCCAAAATGCATCACGATGATCGCCGCTAGACCATGAAAGGAGATCGCCAAGCTCTCAATTCTCAGTGGAAAAGCAAACTAGACCTTGATTTGTCGAACGAACAATGGATCATCTAATTCTCTCTCAAAAATCCTCACATGAATTTCTTGATTCAAAAGAACAAGGAAAATTGCTATGTTTCAATTCTTGCATAAAAGTGGTCTTCCTTAGAATTCCATGTGCTAGCTAATTTAAATGGACAAGGCAATCCCTATCAGCCGATTGACAGGGCCGTCTATTACTAAAAAAAAACATGCCTAATGCTCTCCAAATCACGTACGTGGCTATTGCTTAAAATAAAAAACATGCCTAATGCTCTCCAAGTCACGTACGTGGCTATTACTAAAAAATAAAAAAAATTGCCTAATGTATTACAACAGAATGCAAGGCACACTGACATAATTTGTTTGTGTTTCCAATTCCTGAAATAGCTATCGGCTGATTGAGGTGTTTCCAATTCCTGAGCGTTGTTCGGCCTAATGCAAGGTACACTAGTTATCTCCAAGTCACAGACGTGACATGATATGGCTTGACATTTGGCAAGAACAAGTTACGGCTGGCTGATGCTTTTGATGATCTCGATGCGTTGACTCGAGGCAGCACCGATCCCGTCTCCCGTCTTCTTGTACTCGTGCCGGAATCGTCAATAGGCACAGTGGCGCTGACTCCTGTACCACATACGATAGCTCTTCTTCTTTGTCCTCAAACCTAAGAACAAGTAAAGTAGAAGCGTTAGGTAGTATAAAATTTTTGTTAAAATTAATGACATGTTCATTAAGGAGCATGTTCACCTGATCTTGTAGTGTCTTGGCACGAGCTCTTATAATTGGTCCAGTCAGCAGCTCGATGCGTATATTTTGAGCATTAGGTAGAGGATAAGAAAGTGTCGTAGGGATGCCCACATCATCCTCCTCCTCTTGAAAAGGCGTCATCCTCGACGCTAGATTAAAAGCACTGAAGAACGGCGATAAATCAGCAACTTTCAATATTGAGCTCATGCCATAGTCATCTCCCGGAAGCTCGATTTTGTATGAATTATTGTAAAGCCACTCAAGCAAGTTGAAAGGTCCATCTCCTCGTGGCAGCAATTTCAATTTGCGTCGATCCGAAAAGTGTGTTCGGGTTGGCAGCGTCGCTTCCAGAATCAAATCAATTTGATGCTCTATCCTGCAGATTGGTGGCAAACCAGCAGGCACTTCCTTCGGAAAGACATCGCTAATTTCCTGCAAAATATGAGAGACACCACTAGGAAGAGACGTCAAGTCATCAGGAGAAAGCAATGTATCTTTGTACAAAAGTACAAAGTGCACCAAATTGGGATTCTCACAAAAAGCTCTAATCTCTGATTTGGTGGCAAACATTACTAAACCTTTCTCTCCCTCACTTTTCTTTTTACCACTCAATTTTTGCTTGTGGCTCTCACTCACCGAAGGTAAAATATCTCTATTTGGTGTACTCTCAATTTTCACCTCAACTTTCTTATCAGCATTGACTGTCTCTATCGGTGTAAGTGGATACAAAATCACATTTGTGCCACTCCACTTAAACTTGTAGCAGTTTGTATACCCATCATGATAAACATGGCGATCAAATTGCATAGGCATCCCAACAGTAAATGACAAACTGACATGGGCACCACATCACAAACAATGGTTTCCTTGTACTTCCCAATCTTGAAGTGCACCTTCACCATATCACTGAATTGCATCTCGCCCACATCGCTCAACCACTGCACATGATAAGGATGAGGATGAGGTAAATATTTTAAGCCCAATTTTGTGCACATCTCCTTGCTGGCCAGATTATGACAACTTCCTCCATCAATTATTACTTTGCACACTTTACCACCAATTGTTGCTCATGAATGAAACAAATTGCATCGCTGTGCGGTAGACTAGCTTTGTGACACGCTAAGTACATGAGGTATGTACATTAGCATATGCTCTCCATCTGGTGACCCCGGCCTACAGTCCAATCTCTCATCCTCTGTGGGATGTTCTGCAAAATCTGCAAACAGAGTAGTATCGTCCTCATCACTTGCTGAAATATACCCATTATAGTAAGTATCATAACTTTATTATTTGGGCAATCACCGAGTCTCTCTACATAGGTGGAAGTTGTGTTTGGTTTGAGCTTAGTTTCAACCAGGCCCAGAATCACTGAGTCTTTTTTGCCCCTTCAAATCCTAGGCCCAACGCATTCGTTTCTGTTTGCTGGCTGTCCACTGTCATGTTTTTAGCATGCATATTGGCCCAACTCCCTTTGAGTCCAATAAAGTTCCTACTGATCACCGGCCCTCTAGCACCGCTCACTCGTTGTATTCATTAGTGGCTTGGGCGCTACGATCAAATCATGCAAATAAATTGTTTTTGTATATTATTGAATGACCATAATTGATTGTAGATGCACTCAGAAAGAGGAAATAATCAAATATTAATTTGCATATCTATTATGTATTTAATCGAATCAAGAAAATAGGGCAAATCTGTAAATTTTATCTAGCAAATATGATGTCGAATTTATGCAAGATATGCCAACTTTTGATCGGGTGAGTTATGACAGCAAGATTTCTCATCTGTTCATTGATTTCATATCTTAGACATATCATCGCTATTAATAGATTTTACCGTATAAATATGTGTATTGCAGCTTCCCCTCCATCAACAATTTTGTGAACTACTAACTCTAGATCAAAGGTTTGGAATGTCGACCCCTAAGTTTGGAAACGATCCCAGAGGGACTAGTGAGGAGAAGGTCATGATAGGTGCTTCTCCTCACATTCTCGTTGTCGATGACAACCCTCTTGATCGCCTCATTGTTTGTAGGGTCTTAAAACACTCCAACATTCGAGGTATGTCGGCTTATAAAATTCCTTTTTTTCTTGTACAATCAAGTCTTTCATTATGTATAGCTTTCAAATAATGAGTATTATAATAGTGATTTTAGGATGCATATAATGAGTACTTTGTTCTTACATAATGTTATGAATAAATAATTATGTACTAAATGATGTAAGGAAGCTTATCAGGTTTCATCTAGTTTTGTTTGTGGTTTTGAATCAAATGCACTTGAATTAAAGTGTAGAAACTAATAATGATACAAACAAAATGTCTTCTATCTTTATTTCCATTCTTCTGTTGTCGACCTAAGTGTTTCCATGCTTGATGTATGCAGTCACTGCAGTAGAAGGAGTTCAGGAAGCATTGAAGTTCTTGGACACGGTAAATTAGGAGTTTTATATTGTTTATATCAGTTTTATTTTACTTGAATGCACTTACTTCTATAAGTGATTGTTGACTATTTAAATGGTTAACATAAATGCATTTGTATTTATCGTTTTTGGAAACAGGAACATCATGTGGACATCATTGTTAGTGACTACTCTATGCCAGAGATGACTGGCTATGATTTGCTTATGGAAGTGAAGGTAGAATAATCTCATGAAAAATATACTTTTCATCTTCATCATGGCAGTACATTGCGTTGATATCATATATTTCACTCAAGTTTCTCTAAATATTTGGAAACCTCATTATCTAATAATCCAAATTTTATTGATTGGCATCTAGAAATCACCCCATCTGGAGCACCTCCCTGTGGTGATTGCATCCTCTGACAACATCCCTGAAAGGATAAGAAAGTATGGATGAACATACCTACTGATTTATTTCCCTAGTTATTGATTTGTTAAATGACACCTAAAGGAAATACGAAATATGATTATTTTTGTATTCATCTTCTACTGTGTGTGTTTATTGAAGGTGCTTGGATGGAGGAGCAAAGGACTACATCCTGAAGCCTATCAAGGTTGCTGATGTGCCTCGCATTATGCGTCATATGTGATCAGGATGACAAAGAGGCAATGAACAAGATGGAATAAAACCTGCATAATGGAATTATCAATCTAGTTGTCTATTTATCTTTACAATTTAGATGTGACCATATATGGTCTTCATTTATCTTATCGGTTGTGTTGAATTTACTTGAATTGCTATAAGACTATTTCTATGTTTGTCCTAAAGTATTGTGTGGTTCTGAAATCCTTGGGATGCCTTGTTTTGGAAGGGACTTGTATCCCTTGTGTGGTACTTTGATATTTTGTTGCAGTGGATGTATCTCACTTTGTGGAGTTTGTTTTCTACCGAAAAATTGAACAATGTCCCTTTTTCAAACCAAGAACTACCTATTTTATACATTGGTGTATTTGCAATATGTGCAATCATTTTCTCCTCCAATTTTGACATGTTTAAATAGTACCCATTTGTTTATCATGGAAGGTACTTCCGTAGTATTATAGATCTATATCTGGTACAATTTTTACATATTAAAAACTTTGTTATTTCGAAATAGCCAGTTTTTACATATTAAAAACTTTGTTACAATTTTTGGAGGTTGCGAAAAGATAGAAATGAACTCAGGAAGCCATCAAAATTTGCTTCTGTCCTCCATTCGGCAGGTAGGGGTTGGGCCGGGCCAAATGGGAGATTCACTTGTTCCCTCCTCTGCACAACCTGAAACGCCAGCCACCGTCTCGTCCTCTGCTCCCACTCCCAACAAAGTCCCTGAAAGAAAACATGTACTTAGAAGGAGAAATACTAAAGTCGCTAGTAATAGTGCTCTTACTTGCAGCAAAGGGAGAGAGAGAGGTAGGTTTGTCTAGTGTGCGACGCACGCGGTCCAGCATTTGCCACACTCCCGGTGCGGCCCTCTCTACGCCTCCAAGCAAGGCATGCATGTCTTTTGCCCCACTAGCCGGAGCGCGCCATTCCTCTTTTCTGATCTGCAGAGTCATCATTGCCACCACTGCCGGCACTCGCATCATCATCCGGTGATGCCTGTTGAATAATCCTGTGCGCTATTTAGTTTTGAGTCTTGCAATGTTCATTGTTTCCATTTTCTGGTTCATGCATAGCATTGAGTATGTGTTCATGCAACTATTACTAGTGTGCCCACGACAGGAGTGAGCAGGTGATCGGAGCGAGGTGCAAGAAGCTTCCTGACTTGTGGGTCCCGCACATCCTCGAGAAGAGAGAGAGAGATTAAATTAGGATTTTGGGATTAAAAAGGTTGAGGGTTTTGCTAAATTTTTATACCTGGCGAACAAAGTCAAATTTTTACAAATTTTTTTGTGAAGGCTCCTGACCTAGTATAGTTGCTTATGTAAATTTTTCATAACTTTATCTTGTCTGTGATTTTCTGACAAATTCTTACAAATTTCTATTTTCATGTAACACATGGTTACCCTAGATGAAAATTCAAAAAATATACTCAAAAAATTTCTTTCCTATGTAAGCCTGCCCAAAATTATTCTCCTACTTATTTTCATTCTATTTTCCCTCAAATTATTACATGTTTTTGTTTGTATGAATTTCATTATCTGCTTTATACAAATATTTCAAAAATCATGCATAAGAAATTTTTCATATAGAATATGCCCAAAATTTACTTTCCAAATTATTTTTACTAAGTCTTCCCAAAATTTGAAATTTTTGGGATGTTACATTGCTCAATTTGTGGGATGTTTGGTCAATGGGAAGAGTAGATGACATTCTGCCCTAGTTCGTCGAGTTGTGACGTTGAACTTTACGGGGGGTAATTAAGGGTATTTAGGGTTGGATTCATGGTTTTTCCCAGTTACAAAAGTTGTATGTAATTTCATTAGCTTTCCACAAAGGACTAGAACACCAGTTTCGGAGTAGCGAGCAAAAAGTTATAGCCTCGGGAAGGTCGTTGTCCAGAAATCGGACGTCGTTGACAGATGTCGTGTAGATAGTCTGTTTTCACCAAATAAATCAAAGAACTAAAGTTTTGTGATGATTGAATTAGTTAGGAAATTTTTATTAGATTTTGGAATTGGTATTGTTCACTGTTTCAAGTTTTCTTTAAAAAGATACAAAAATGTGAAGCGGGCTGGCCTGATAGATTTTGGGACCGTCTTCGTGGAAAGAAATAGGGAAGAAAGCGGGGAATTCATGTCGGGACCCCGGGTATACAACCCCAGGACCCTTTGTGCATTCTGAACTAGTCCCAGATCAGTAGCTAGCTCGCACAGTTACAACAACGGTATAATCACAACCATACAACAGAATAACGATGAAGCAGACAAATTAATATTACTTAGCAGCAAAAGGAACCTTATGGTCAAGTCTTATAGAGTGCGCCACACAGGACTTAGCAACAAAATACAACTTGCAGCAGAAACCAAATATCTCGTGGAGGCCAGACGACATGCCTACAGGCAATCGAGTGAAGGACGCGACCTAGTTCGCAAAGTCTTCAAGATACTCCTCTTCATAATACTCTGAATTCCCTGGTTCTTCTGTGGGGATTAATCACACAGGGCGCAAGCCGTGAGTACTTTGAATGTACTCAGCAAGTCATAGGGAAAAGTATGCAATTATTATTCATGCGAGGCTAGACAAGGATAGCTTTATGTTTATTTTTGTAGAAAGCAGCATTTAAAGTAAATACAGTAAGTAGATTAAAAGCATAATTTAAAAGATTAATACATAAGTAATTCAGTTCTTTGAAACAACTAGAGATCAACCCAACCTGTAACACCCCGGCTATTCGGAAGCCAAGATGTCACCTAATTACTCTATCAATCTACACATTGCGGAAGAATATGAAATAATTATATCAACCAAATGACAGCATTAACATAAACAGGACATGGTGAAGGTATCCTTCCTTCACCTTCTAAGTTATTTAATACTGATAATCAATAAAGAAGGTTCGCATTCAGTAATAAATCAACATCATCGTGGAGAAGGTATCCTTCCTTCTCCAATTATAGTTTAATTATTACAGTTCATCATTAACGAATGAAATATGGAACTAAAATTTAGTCTTGAACATGAATTTGATGTTGTGAACAAGTAATGCGTGTCTACTCCCTCCCAAGTGAGCCAACATCAGGGGTTACCTAAAATAAACAAACAACGCAAGAGTGAGTCCACGACTCAGCAAGTACAGTGAAAGAGACAGAACATATATACAAACAGGATATCACCATTTAAGAATGCGAACATTGAATCGATTGAGTACTTAAGAAATACTTGAAATGAATGAATGCAATCAAGGATGGACTGTACACATGCTTATACCGGTATAGCGAGTGACACACCCGTCGGTGTTCACTTAAGCCCGCATCTTAACAAAAATGCGGGGATCCAATTCCCGTATGAAGAACGTTTTATACGGGTGTCCAAAGTTGCCCATTCTGGAATTGATGGGTCTTTCAAATCCACTCCCGTAGACGGGACATGACAATGTCCAACACTGCCCACATTGGAATGGTGGGACTTGAAATCCACTCTCGTGGATGAAACATGCAAAATGAATGTATAACATGGATTGAGAATATTGAAAGACATGATATCTAAACATGGATATAACACATATATCAAAACATAAACAATCCACCTTCTCATGTATTATACGGAATCACAACAAGATCATAAAAACATTCACCAATCACAATCAATAAAGGTGGCAAGGTACTTGCCTTCCGCTGGCTAGCATGGTAGTAGGTAAAGAGGATGTCCCTAAACCGAAGCCTCTCTGCCTACATAAGTAAGTACTCGAAATAAATACAACATATAACATAGCGCTTCCATTAACGTTCTACAACGACTTCCCGATACCCACAATTAACTAATTAGCTCTAATCAAAACAGACTACTCGTGCATAACCCAAACCGACACAGAGAGCGGTAAAAATCATATCTATTGGTGCGGGACTCGGAATGAGGTGAGACCAATTTCTATGAGGTAAGCCAATTCGGCCAATTTAAATTACTAACGAGATAAATGAAACGGCGAATGTAATCTGTCCGGATCTGTCTAACAAGCTCGACAGCAACGACGGTATCGGACATAACTTTTTATTGGCTAAACCAAAATTGGTTTTATTTAACAATCTAAAAGCTAAGAACAAAACCTACTAAAGTCTAGTTGGGCAAAAGTTCAGATTTTGCCTTTAACAAAATTTGGCCCACGGCTCAAATCATTGGATGAATTAATAGACAGAAATATCGGCTAAAATAAAATATCCATAACTTTTGTTGTACAACTCCAAATTAGATGTTCTTTATCAATCTGGAAAGATAAGACCAATGCCTACAAATTTCATAATAGGGAGAAGTCCCAATTCGGACCTTAACAATAAACAATCTACTAATTTAAGTGATCACGATAAATAAACACAATTCTGGACAGCAGTAAAGAATTGGCCGTAACTTCCAAACCATAACTCTGATTCACGTGAACTCAGTGGCCATTGAAACCTGACGAAAAACTCTACAACTCTCTAGGAGATCACAGATCCTAATTCGGCCTTGGTCTATGCGAAAACTATCGCACAACATAGAACAGCAATCTGATTCTACACGCAGCACCGATTTACGAATCACAAAAAAACAATTTCTAACAAGAACGAATTGAACCAATAGCGGGAAGTTGATGAATACCTCGAAGACATGTGTGAATCGTTGAAACCCTCACGATGATCTCCTCTCCCCACTTCCCCTTTCTTCTTTGCTTCGCCTACAAAGACCAACGGAGAGGAGATGGTTGCCAAGGGAGGAATGGAGGTGGTCGCCATGGGAAGGGGTGGAGGTGGAGGCGCAGGAAGGGAGATGAGGAGAGGGTGGTGGCCAAGGGTGGAAAAGGGGGGATGGAGGGGAGTTCGGCCTAGGGTTTAGGAGGAGGGGCGGCTTGGGCTTAGGGGTGCCTCCTCTTGGCCCACTTAAAGTCGCCCTCAAGGCTGCACAAACATGGTGAGGCCCAAGATCAAGTGCCCCAAAACTGAAATTTAAACAAATTTCCCTCTCCCGAATAATGTACTCTCTAATTGATATTCGGGGTATTACACAACCTTTCCATCCAAACCAGCAATTCCACCATTTTTAATAAAAACATCTACCCCTTGCGTGAAATCTCCGGGCATATCCATAACCAGGGACACGACTATTCGAATAGTTTTATACACTCTGCAGAGGTTGTACAGCTTTACCCACTAGACACGACTTATCTAGTTTGTTTGGTATCCATCGATACCACCGCTCACTACCTTAGGTAAGTAGTCTAGAGCACGTGACAAGGCCTTTACAAAGTTCTTTTTTGACTCGGTTCTGCTCGCTAAGGATTCCCCGTTACAGGCCCCCTCTTGCGCCGCTCATCAACCCAAACAGAACTGACTCAAAGCATTGCTAATTATTTGGCCAGGTCCACCCCATCCTGGACATGTGGTTGCACGATATGACCCAGATCAATGGTTCAAGGTTAAGTCCTTAGTTGGCTGCTTAGGCGAGACTTATCCACGTCCCGATGTGCGTTACAGCACCCACACATACCACCACCCACTCGCCCGAGCATAAAACATTTTCGGTTCAACCCGGCCAAAGACCACCCTAGCCTTGGCACAACATCTTTTAACCAAAGTGGCCGCGCCACGATTCTATAATTCATTTAGTCATGTTTATTCATACGAGTATGTGATCATGAGTCCTAACGTACAACTATAGCATGGCTAAGCATAATACGATACCCGTGTTGGTAATTTATCAATGTCCAACTAAAATAAACCCTCCTAAGGTGTCCAAGGGTTCATGTCGTCCAAGGATACATGAAATTTGCAATTTATCAAGGAGGCATACATCAATTAGGCAATTATCTACTCCCGAAACAATTTAATATAAAACTAGCGATGCATGTATATATCAAACAATATAGTTTTATAAAATGGGTTCAATATGATCAAAGGTCTATGACTTGCCTTCGTTGAAAAGTTGAGGTGCTTCAGTCGTTGGGTCCGAGAAATCTTCCGAAAAGTCGGTTTCTACACGTGCGAAAAGAGCAAAATAAATACAACAACTCCAAATAAATTCCAAATAAATACCAAATTAGCACTAACAGAAAGAGGGGGATTTTATATGAATTTAGAAATTTGAATCACTCAAATCAGAGTTCGAACGAAGAAGTTATGGCCTTCCGAAGATTGAAAACACATGAAATAAAGAATTTAGGGATTTTCCTGATTTTCTGAAATTATTTTTCTAAAGGAAATTCGAATTATTGCACCAGCTGACGTTAGCGAGGGGGATTCGATTTTTTGGCCGAATTATTTTTCAACAGAAAAATCGAAAAAAGCCACACGGCGCTGACGGGGCAGCCGCATTAGCAAAAGGGCTGACGTGGCACCACGTGGTGCTGAGGTGGCGCTACAGGCGGCCACGTCGGCTGGCCGCGCGCGCTTGGGACCGGTCGTCGCGCGCGACGGCGGGTTTTGGCCGGAAGCGAGGGCACCAGCGCGAAGAGGGCGACACGGTGAGCTCGTTGCTGACCTTGCCGACGGCGAGGCTCGACGGGGCTACCAGCTACGGAGAAGAAAGCGGCGGAGGCGACGGTCGAAGGTGGAGGAGGGGCTCCGGGGGGCTACCGGCGAAGGGGAGGTGCGCATGGGAGAGGCGACACGCTGGCGGAGGCTTGGCGGCGACGCAAAAGGCGGGGAGGCGGAGCTCGGCCAACGGCGAGTTTCCGCAAAATGGGGGCAAAGTAGGGCAAGAGAGGGGGAGGGGGGAGAGGGGAAAGAGAGAGGAGAGGGAGGCCCTCACGGTGCTCTCCTTTAAAGGGCTCGGGGAGGCCCGAAGGAGGAGGAAGGGGGAAAGGTGTCATGCGGCCATGGCGGCGGCGGGGCGTCTTTGTCCGCGCAAAGATGGGGAAAAAGGGGGCGCACGGGCGCGGCGGAGGCGGGATCGAGCGGCGCGAGTGGCGGCGGTGCGGTGCTCGAGCCGAGCGAGGAGGCGCGGGTCGGCGAGATTGGCGGCGCGGTGCGCGCACGGCCGCGCGGGGAAGAGGAGGGTCCGGAGGTAGACGAAGCGCGAAGGCCGTTCGATTTCGATCGAACGGTTGGAGGTGGAGGAGGGTGCGGCTGAGGGGATGCCGTCCGATTTCGATCGGATGGTGCACAGAGGGGAGGGACGCGGGCGCGCGCGGGAAACGGGCCGGAGAAACGGGCCGAGGAGGGAATTCGGCCCAAAGGCCTTAGGGGATTTTCAAATGATTTCCGATTAAAGAAATCCCAAAAAAAGCAAAAAGACTTTTAGAAATTAGCTAATAAAGTCTAAAAATTCATCTAGGAAAATTCACAGAAGTCCCTTGAATTATTTAGAACTTAATAAAAATACTTTTAGTTGTACTTTAGTTTTTAATTTTGCAAAAAAATAGATTTTGGCTTCAAACAAAAAAGGAAAAGCCAAATAAAAATCCAGAAAATGCAATAAAAGCTTAAAATCCAAATAAAATCTAGGAGAACTCAAATAAACTAACTTTTTGGTTTAATTGAAGTTGGATTAACTCAATTTAAAAGGTTTTTTATTTCTAAATTTCAATTTAAACTTTTGTAACTTAAACCAAATGGTTACTTTTTAAAATTTTGAAAATAGGTGCGAAAACTCGGCCTTCAGGTTCTCTTCACGTTCCCAGGTGGCTTCTTCTTCAGTGTGGTTGCTCCAATGAACTTTGCAAAAACAGAGAATCTTGCTTCTTGTTACACGCTCGGACACTTCCAAAATCTTGACGGGTTGCTCCTTGTAGGTGAGATCTTCTTGCAGGTCAACTGCTGCTAGCGGCATCTGTTCTTCTGGTACACGCAGACATTTCTTCAACTGAGACACATGGAAGACGCTATGCACATCTAACAGCTGAGATGGGAGCTCCAACTGGTAAGCAACTTCTCCTCTTCTCGCGAGGATTGGGAAAGGTCCAATGTATCTTGGTGCAAGCTCCCGCTTACTCTGAAACGACGCATTCCTTTGAGAGGTGAAACCTTCAGATACACATGATCTCCGAGTGTAAAAGCTAGATCCTGGCGACGGTTATCAGCATAGCTCTTTTGCCTAGTCTGAGCTGTTCTTAGCTTTTCTCGGATTGCCCGAACTTGATCATCGGCTTCATTCAGGATGTCAGGTCCAAGTACTTGTCCATCCCTTGTTTCGGTCCAATACAAGGGAGTTCTGCATTTTCTTCCGTGCAGGGCTTCAAATGGGGACATTTGTAGGCTTGATTGATGACTGTTGTTGTAGGAAAACTCTGCATAAGGTATCATCTGATCCTAGCTGGTTTGGTTCTCTAGAGCGCAGGCTCTTAACATATCTTCTAGGATTTGATTTACTCTTTCTGTCTGTCCATCTGTCTGAGGATGGTAGGCCGTGCTGAAATTCAAGTTAGTGCCCAAAACGTTGTGCAGCTTCTACCAAAATCTTGAGGTGAATTGAGATCCTCGATACGACACAATGTTCTTTGGCACTCCATGCTGACATACTATCTTTGCCATATACAATTCTGCAAGTCTGTCTCCTGAGTAGGTGGTCTTGACTGGAATAAAGTGGGCAACTTTTGTCAGGCGATCTACAATTACCCAAATAGAATCATATCCAGCTCTTGTTGTAACACCCCAGCCAGACAAAGGCCTGGAATGCTACTAAACTAACATTAAGCAATTCTCGATCAAGGCATACTACCAAATTTCAGCAGAACCTCCCTTATAAAGTTAAGCACACGGGAGGTCCCAACATGCCTAAAAATCAAAATTAAATGATCCAACATCCAGATTCATCAATAGGCAATCAAAACATACTAAGCATCTAACATATCCAAAGGGATCCGAAACACATTACTCATCATTATTACACCTAATCCATTGCATGAGTTATAATCATAATCAGTCCTTAAGCAGTTTGCTCATTTATTTTAATCAACTTTAAGGATGAGTGGCAATGTGTGAATCCAAATCAGGTCTACTCCCTCCCATGCATGCCATTCTTGAATTGGGTACCTAAAACAACAAAAAACAACAAGGGTGAGTCCACAGACTCAGCAAGTACAACTAAGGACATACAATACGAAACCATAACATAAACATTCACGTCCATAAGCATACCATAACAAAGTCATGCCACATGCATATGCAATGCTCAAGGATACTTTCTCTTTATCTCTCTTTTTGCATTTTACCGGTAATGCAAAGTATGCAACCGTCATTGATACCCATGCCCGTGCTCATGCAGCGCGAGGACCAGTGCCCATTACTCATAAGTAATGGGGACCTCAAGCCCACACCCACGGTGTGGGGACCTCAAGCCCGTCACATACATGACGGGGACCTCAAAGAAATGCATACTTGGTCACCACGTGACCAAGCCTCTGCATGATCTCAATATGCACATGCATAAACTTTAATCATCATCAATATTCCAAAAGCAATAGCATCGTACATGAATAGAGTATAAACATCTCTTGAGCATTCACCAATTCATAAGACAAACATCATGCCAAAAATCTTGCATCACTAACTTACATCGAAAACACGCATTCATGACCAAGCAATCTCAACCAAAGCAACAAACAAGTACTTGCCTTAACCGCATGAGAACGGAGGATGAGAAGATGGTGCTGCCCCGGGACCAGTCCCCCACCTAAATTCAATTAAAAGCATACTAAGACAACAGTAATGGACCAAGCAAACTATATAAACAAACCCGAACTAGCAATAATTCTTTTAACGCGATCCCAACTCCAATTTCCTATATGCTGTTCTGTCCCCTTTGTGGACAGTCATGTTCTAAAATTCATAACTTTTAGTACAGAGGTCCAGATGAGGTGTTCTTAGACTCTATTTAAAGCTTAACAAAACCTCCACCTAAACCTAGTTGGTGAGTCCTCCTGATTCAGCCATCTAATAACCCTATCGAGCTAATTATATAATCACAGAAATACATGCATGCATCTCCGATTAAATATTCTCCATTAACTAATCAACTACTAACCAGTACTATTAGTTAATCTCTCTCCTCTAATCCAATTGAAACGTGCATGCAGCCAACTACTAATGCCTATTAAAAAAATCATAGTCAACTAGTAATGCCAATTAAATAATCATAGCCATGTACTAATGCCCATTAAAAAATTATAGCCAACTAGTAATGCCTAGTGCATGCAGCCAGCAAGCTACCAACGCCAAACTCCAATTAGATAAACAAGGCAGTGCAGCCCTAACCAATCCAATCAACAAAACAGTCCGTTCCAAGCATCTCTCAATAATCTAATCTTTGTAGTACTTCATCAACTAGTCAAAGTAGGGACCGAAAAAGACAACCTACAGAACCAAGAAAGAACCAAGAAAAGAATATACGCAGAGCACTCACTCAGGAGACGTGCGGCTGTTGTGTGGCTGCTAAATCTCCACGTACCGGCCGAACAACAATCGGAGGTTTTTTCTCACACACGCTGCAGGTGGCGAGGCACTCAGCGGCAGATGGCTACGTGCCCACATGGCTGCAGGCGATCGGATGCGCGCTGTAGGTGGGAAGACGGCGGGTGACGTTGGCCTATGCTCCAGGCGACAGAAAAAAAAAGATGATGAGTGTGGCGGCGCACAGGAGGAATAGAAACAACTGCTAGGGTTTTCTAGAATCCACTAACCCCACGATCTTTTTATTCCAATACGAACCAACTCCTCTCTAAAACTCCAAAATAACCCGTTTTCACGTATCTCTTTTTATCTAATTATGCACGGGTCCTCAAGAGTGTTATTTCGGAATATTATATTCTACCCCCCTTAACAGAATTCGACCCCGAATTCTATTCACCGTTCTATACGAAAGGACCACCACAATTGAAATTAAACAACAAATCATACATACCCGTCGTAAACAACTCCGGATACTGCTCACGCATGCGAGACTCCAATTCCCATGTCGCCTCTCTCTCGGTCTGAATTTATGAAACCAAAGCAACTGATGTTTTGCGCCTCATCGCTTGAACCAATCTAACCAGAACCACTCAACGGACGGGTCTCAAAGATGTGGTATTACTCGCTGGTCAACAGCTCTAACCAAATCTCAAGCTCTGGACCTCTCATGTGCTCTCTCCGCACTGGAATATACAAGGCATTGAGTACTCCGCGCAAGTACTTGAGACGGTCCTAGTGATACCCAATCTATAAATTCCTGTGTCTAAGGAACCAATCCAACACACCTTTAGTTAAACTTCCTTTTGGTACCGAGGTACACCGTCTGCACAAAACACACGGAACTCTTGTTTCAACTCTCAGCCAATCAATTTACCTATGCAAGCAGCATCTCCTTCAACAAGGGACGCACAAAGAACTCGCCTACCTGCTCACTTAACCAAAGAACTCAACTGAAAAACAAGGAGTCAAAATGCATCCTACTCAAAACCATCTTCCCTTAGAAGAGCCCAATCCACGATCAATGGATTTACCACAAAAACTATTTCACTTTTCAAGTAGGTAGTTTAGAAATAAATGCCACACAAGCCAAAAGCCAAAATCACTCGAAAAGACCAATTTAACCATTTTCCTTTTTCTTTAACCGGAAGGAATCACACATACCGATAAGAACCAACTCAATTTGTAATTGACATCCGTCATAACCACATAATTCAAGTAAGAACTAAGAGAATATCTCACTATCCAAGATCACACCTTTCACCACAATATTTCTTTTAATAATTTAACTTTCTCTTAAACCATAGAATCCCATATCATCGCATAACACATTAACTCATTTCTCCTAAATTGGCAACCACAGAGCTATGTTCTACCGAACACAAAATCCACACTTATGCAGGTAGACTCTTCCAATCCACAACATCGTACTCTAGCCAACTTCTCTACCGAATGAATTACTTTGACGGAATAATTCCCAACGCAACTCAATATAGATTTCACCCATCATCACATCCCTCAATCTATTAAGGATAATCACTTTGAAATTCACATCGCACACTCTCATTTGCTACCCCCAAAAGGATATTATCAATGATCATCCCACTACTCGGAATCCACTCGTATTCTACTATTTTTACACATGACCGTTGGCAACCAAGGTTCTAGCATGAAAATACAAAGCCCAAAATCAACCTCCAAGACTCCTACAACCAACATTTCATATAAAAGATCAAGAAATCCTCAGATTCAGTCACTAAAATTCCCACACCCTAAACATACTCGAACATTATCCTTCACATGTAACTTTTTTTTTCTCGTTCAAATTATCTTTTAGAAGAATTCTATCTCCCAGAAGGTTTTTCACTAAAACCAGGGCATACCTGCCGACATCTCAACCTTACCTACTATTCCACCAATTGACATTACGATTAAATTACTTTGCTAATCCTACTCTCATTAATCTACACCGTCATAGATCACCTACCCATCCTTGCAGAATTACCCAATCGCGATACTCTGACACATTGATCAAGCTTCCAGACTTTCGATAGTCCCAACATTCTAACATGAATGAAGGTTCTTGGATTAAAATTCACTATGGGTTCCACTGGTTGTAACACTAATCTATTTTATTTCAACAACAATCATTCCACTTAAATCCAATTCTTTCCAAGTGTTATAGGACAAAACCAAATCACTTTCTACTGATCTTCAAATAGCTTGGCTCCCATATTTCTCACTACGATCATTTACTTGACCGCCACCAACCAATCGTCATATTACACTCTCTAAGTCCTTGCAACCCAAGTCGGTTAATCCTTTCTCAATAGGAAAGAGCAAACAAACACTAGATTTAACACACGAGGAAACACTACTCCTCATAGTGAGCACGGGACCAAGAGAAATAGACAAATAGCATTGATCTCAAAAAACAAAGGACGGGACCATAATTGAGGGCACAAGTTCCACAAGAAGGGGGGTTTCAAACATCAACAAATCACAATAAAACTTTTCTTTTGAAACTCAAGAAACACTTAAGCGGCAACGATAGAAAAGTTGCAGGTTACAACCCTGAACTCCAACTTCAAATACTTATAGTACGCCCTTTTTCTTTGTTAACAGAGAAAACAATTCCCTTTGGTTCCATCACCACTTGTCAACCCAAAGAAGAGGTACTTTTAAAACAATTCACATTAATCACTTAAGAACCCATTAGAACATTCTCACGCATCGCCTTTCTCAACAATTTCAGCTACCACATTAAGCATGAACTACCAAAAGCTCACAATTGTAAGACCCCAAACTTTCCATTTAACCAATATTACGGAAGGCGGTCATATTACTTTCTTTCTAAAAGAATCCCCATCACTTCCACAAGTCACAACCCCTTATAGACAATCTTATTAACATCAAGAATAATAAACTATTAACAAGAATCTTTATCGTCAACTCTTTTAACAAGGGCATGTAGCCACAAGTCACATTCCTCATGAGACATACATGAATAAATCATATAATTTTTTTCAACCCTTCACCTATTAGCAATGCTCACACTCATGTTGTACATAACTTCCAATCTAGCGGTTATCGTAGACATGTAACGAATTATACAGACATAGGAGAATTTATGATCATTTCTCTATTTGCATTCCTACCAGCAAATATGAAACCATCAAGCAACCAATTAAAGGCAATTTTTCAAATTATTATCCACTAGGACAACAGTCAAATACATCCTTATCTCTCCCTTCCTACACAATTAGAGTTATCCATGGTGATCAAGTAATCCAACCAGTTTAACAACCTAAACAATTTTTTAATGATCGACCTTCTCATCAAAGACACACTATTATCCTACCACTCCACCATCAAGTAAGCAAAGATCGTCGACTACATCCCATCAGTTCATCTCTTAGTGATGTCCATCATCATACTTCGTTACATTATTATTGCACCTAGCAATTACATATGATCAGTACTTATCCATAAAAGATAACTTCCAAGATGAATATTCACTATGACACTGATCTAACACCTTTTGGACTTATTCATACCAAAGGATTTGATTAATCCGTTGAGTCCAGCAAATCCAATCTACCAGAGAAGCTTACCAAATTTATCACCCATGGTGATCAAACCAGTCTCATCAACGTTACATACTTCTTCATAACTCTTCTGTCCCCAATTAGGTATGGACATACTTTTTGTCACTACCTATCAAGTAATTACTCTGTGACAACATCACATTAATCAACTCCAATTCCAAAGATATGGGTAAAGACCAATCAGGCACGACGCTGCAGATCCGACTTAATAACTCAAGCGTTATCAATGGACTTCTATGTTTAACACCTCTCGCTTAAACATATCAAGACCTCACAAAAGAACTTTAACTCCCTTCGGGCATCAGCTTCAAAACTCGAAATAATCCAAAAGAAATACACAAAGTCAAAGATTTCACATGATAAGAACTTGCAATAGAAAACTCTCAGCACCCCGAATACCAAGCGAACAAATGAATCAGATGTTCCAATAAGAAGGGCAGAACTCCCAAGACACAAATAGAGGCCAAGTGAAATCTCAACAAATCTCACCATCCACATCTAAACCCAGAATTGGTCCAAACCAAACTCAAGAAGAGAACAACTTTGAACAACTATTCTAAAGGTATTCACCCACAGAACCTGTAACTATGGTACTCGAGGTAATCACTTCGCTAACCTCTTACTGTGAACAGTGGTGTAACCTGGTAAAGCCCAGGGCCACAACCACGACCTCAACCTCTCAACAACAACTATAGTTATATAGCTATCATAATAATCAAGTCATAAGCATTCTTAATCAACTCATAACAGCAATGGTAAATGCGACATAACGAAAACATAAATGCAATGCTTGACCCTTTCCCATCCTACTGTGCGCTAGTGTGTCAAGTTTTTAAGTTCATTAACCATTACAATATTTTAGCAAATTAGGTTACCTAGGTTGTTAATCCATTCACCACGGACCTCCGGCCGCTCGATACCAAACTGTAACACCCCAAGCCAGACAAAGGCCTGGAATGCTACTAAACTAACATTAAGCAATTCTCGATCAAGGCATACTACCAAATTTCAGCAGAACCTCCCTTATAAAGTTAAGCACACGGGAGGTCCCAACATGCCTAAAAATCATAATTAAATGATCCAACATCCAGATTCATCAATAGGCAATCAAAACATACTAAGCATCTAACATATCCAAAGGGATCCGAAACACATTACTCATCATTATTACACCTAATCCATTGCATGAGTTATAATCATAATCAGTCCTTAAGCAGTTTGCTCATTTATTTTAATCAACTTTAAGGATGAGTGGCAATGTGTGAATCCAAATCAGGTCTACTCCCTCCCATGCATGCCATTCTTGAATTGGGTACCTAAAACAACAAAAACAACAAGGGTGAGTCCACAGACTCAAAAAGTACAACTAAGGACATACAATACGAAACCATAACATAAACATTCACGTCCATAAGCATACCATAACAAAGTCATGCCACATGCATATGCAATGCTCAAGGATACTTTCTCTTTATCTCTCTTTTTGCATTTTACCGGTAATGCAAAGTATGCAACCGTCGCTGCATACCCATGCCTGTGCTCGCAAGCGCAGGGACCAATTGCCCATTACTCCGCAAGTAATGGGGACCTCAAGCCCGTCACATACATGACGGGGACCTCAAAGAAATGCATACTTGGTCACCACGTGACCAAGCCTCTGCATGATCTCAATATGCACATGCATAAACTTTAATCATCATCAATATTCCAAAAGCAATAGCATCGTACATGAATAGAGTATAAACATCTCTTGAGCATTCACCAATTCATAAGACAAACATCATGCCAAAAATCTTGCATCACTAACTTACATCGAAAACACGCATTCATGACCAAGCAATCTCAACCAAAGCAACAAACAAGTACTTGCCTTAACCGCGTGAGAACGGAGGATGAGAAGATGGTGCTGCTCGACCATCCCCACCTAAATTCAATTAAAGCATACTAAGACAACGAGAATGGACCAAGCAAACTATATAAACAAACCCGAACTAGCAATAATTCTTTTAACGCGATCCCAACTCCAATTTCTGTAATACCCCGAAAGTGAGTTAAGTTTTGAATCGAGGAAGATTAAATTTTGGTTTCGGGAGAGATCGATTATTCGGGAAGGATCAAGCAGAGCGCGGGAGGGACTTTTGGTTGAGAGTCGGTGCTGCAGTTTTAGAGGGAGAAAATCGCATTTTCGCGGCAACTTGGGCCTGGGCCAAGGCCCATTTGGGGTGGCCGGCCAAGGGGGGCTCCTCCCACCAACCCTAGCCGATTCCCCCTCCCCTTCTCCCCACCCCCTTTCGGCCGCCACTTCCACCTCCCCACCTCTCCACCTCCCCTCCACCCTCTCTTGCGCCCCTCCCCATCCCCACATCACCCCCATTGTTGCTGGCCAAGGAGGAGAAGGATCCCCCTTGCAGCCGGCCAAGAAAGAAGGGGAAGGAGAAAAGAAGAGAAGGGGGAAGAAGGAGAGGAAGAAGAGAAGAGAAGAAGAGGGAGGAGAAGGGATCCATGCGGAATTGTGGAGATCTTCATCCCCGCTGTGCGCTCTCCTCGTTTCGGCAAGGGTAACCCGTGGTTCGTCGCTTTAGGTCAATTTCTAGTTGTCTTATTTTCGGATGTTAGTTCGTCGGTATTCTGCAGCAGCGAAGTTTGTCGGTTTTGTCTGGGTTAGAGGCAGATTTGGGTCTGGGCATCTCCTAGAAAGTTGTGGGTATCGTAGTTATCTTTCATTGCCGACAAGAATCAGGTCATTCGAACTTCGGTAGCCAAAGTTATGATTTTTTAGTGCTATGATGTTTCTGTGGGTATCAGTTTTGACAGTGTCGGTTTAACCTGATTTAAACTTGCTGTTAGATGAGTTTCAGAGGGTCTCACCATAACGAAAATGAAGCTAATTCTCTTAGCTTTCAGGAAAACTAAAGATCACTGAATTTGGATGAACGTAGAGAAAGTTATGCTATTTTCTTTATTTCTGTCCAGAAACTTAATGCTGTTGAGCTGCTCTGACTAAAGGGATTGGTAGGGGTAGAAGATGGCCGAATCAGAGGGTCACCCCAACTAGGTTTATTTAGGCAACTTAATTATCTTTTCAGAAAGTCCAAGATCATACTATTTGGACTCCTGAGAAGAAAGTTATGAATTTTGAAGTCTGCTGTCCGCAGTGACCGATCGCTAGAAATTAGAAAAAACTAGACGTGTTAAGAAGTTAGCGATTTCGATTGTAATGAAATGTATGATTTTGGTCCAGTATGTTGGTCTTAGTTTGGGGTTATTTTCTTGTCCAGGTGGCAGCGAGATCCCAAAGGCAGCACCCACTTCTCGTCCGCCGTTCTCGCGCGGTTGAGGCAAGTATTCGGGTTTATGTGTAGAATTGGTTGCATGTCATAATTGAATGGTGTGTTGTTCATCATTGCCATGTGATTGTGTTGTGGAGATGATTCTAGTTGTTTGGATGTTTGCAAGTTTTACCTGAGGTTCCTTCATGATAATATTGTTTACATACTCTGATACATATTGATTTATGTTATTGAAAGTATGATGTGGTAGTACTTATGCATGGTTGAGCATATTGAGACTTGGTCACGTGGTGATCAAGAGTATATTGTTGAGGTCCCTATCATGTAATGACAGGCTTGAGGTCCCCACATTCATGGAATGTGGGCAATGGATCTGAGGTCCCGTCATTGTGATGACGGGCAAAGGTCCCTATACATGTGATGTATAGGCTCTTGGTCCCTCGTGCCAAAGGGCACGAGCAAAGTACTCGTCGATGGATGAATACCCATATTCTGGTAAAATGCGTAAAGAGATAAAGAACAAAGAGTGCATATCATTATCATTAAATTTCTAATATTTGAAATGCCATGAATGAAGTTGATTAAAGTTGTTTATCTTTGTCATGTCTTTAAGATTATGCATCCTTGTTGATACTTGTGAGTCGTTTGGCTCACCCTTGCTTTGTCTTGTTATAGGTACATCAGCAAGAACGTCATGCATGGGAGGGAGTAGACTTTGGAAAGCACGCACTACCTCACACTATTTATGCAATTGCTAATTAGCGTCACTTAAGAATAAATAACTGTGTGGTGACTATATATGGATGTTTTTGATGTTGATGTTTGGATTACTCTTGGTTATGTGGTGATGTTAATTGTTTACAATCGTATGGTTATCTTATTTGCATGAAAGATTTGGATTATAGAATTGATAATAAATGCCATGGTTATCTGTTGTTACCATGATTTTGTTGTTATTACAAAGGAAGCTCATCGAAAATTTATAGATTGTTCTAGTTAGTGTAAGTCTTGTAGCATTCTAGGCTCATGCGGAGTGAGGTGTTCTGATTGGTATCGAGCGGGCTGTAGGTCCGCGGGCATCGAAAAAAAAAATTAATTAAATTTGACACACTAAGCACAGTAGGTGGGATTGGGTTTTTCTTTTGCATTGCACTACGCTATTGTCATTGTATGTTTATTCTTGAATTTCTGTTCTAGTTATTCTTTTGCTCATTGTGGTTAGTTTTGTTGTGGTGTTCTTAGATGGCAAGAGGCAGAGGTCGTGGTCGTGGCCGGCAGGGTGCCGGGCGAGGCCAGGCAATGCCCCCGCCAGAAGTTCAGAATTCTGTAGCTGGTGAAGCAAGTCCTGCGAGGTCAGAGGAAGAGGTTGCTTCAGCAGCTCTCGGGGATCAAGCTCCTCCAGTTGTTCCGGTTGATGTCCCATTGGTGGCCCCTGCGGTGGTACCCGCGGCAGTTACTATGGGATTGCATCAGTGGAACGCCCTGCGCCTTGATACCTTTGATGGATTGGGCACTCCAGTGGATGCGGCCAACTGGCTGCGTCACATGGAGAGGCACTTTGGTGCTTTGGGGATGTCGTCTGAGATGAGGCACGCGCCAGGCATTTCAGCTTAAGGGGCAAGCGGACATCTGGTGGGAGGGAGTCTTGACAGCTAGGACTGCTGCACATGGCCCTGTTACATGGGAGTTGTTTGTGGAACAGTTTCGGAGGAGGTTTTATCCAGCATCATTTATGGAGAGGATGGAAGTCTCACTGCAGAGCTACAAGCAGGGTAAGATGACGGTGTCGGAATATGAAGCGGGTTTTAACAATCTGATCCGCTTTGTACCAGCAATGGCTGAGATGAGGCGAGAAAAGGCTAAGAGGTTTCGTAGGGGCTCGGCAGAGTCCACAGTTTTGGGAGCGCTTGAATTGCGTGATTTTAGCTCCTGGTAGAGCAAGCCGGGGCATGGAGCTAGAGATGCAGCTTGGGAGGATCTACAGTGCAGGAGGTACCATGGTCGAGGATGGGGCTAGTGGCACGTAAGAAGAATATTGGAGGAGGAAGTGGGTCATTTACGGCCGGTTTCAAAGTTCAAGGCCGTGAAATTCCTTCAAGTCCAGAACCACAAGGCCACAATCATCTTTTACTTCCGGTCAGCGGTGAGTGGGCCTAGGTTGCGCCAGTTCGAGGCGGGGTATGAAATGTTTCAAGTGTGGCAATGAGCATCGGGCGTCGAATGTTCTTGGTCAGATCTTGTCGCCATCGTGGTCGGGAGGGCCACAAGGCATTGGTTTGTCGGCGGAATCCCGCCAAGATTATCAAATGGGAACCGAACCGCGTCGGCACGAGCAGCAGCGGCGTCTTCGCGAGGGTCGGTTCGGATGTTAGCGGCCACACCTACTCGGTCTTGGGTCACCTCGGTCCTATTTTCAAGATCACGGAGGAATGCCGCGCGTGCACAGGCCACCAAGCCTTGCACCGTTTCTGTTCCAAAGCCTTGGCACCTCCTGCGATTACCGCACCCCCTTTTCAGTGTCGGAGTTCCTACCGCACCAGCGAGAGCGGCGATTTCCTATGCCATGCCGACGGGCAGAGTCGGCGAGTCGTCTGATGTGGTGACAGTGCGCTCTTAGTGGACTCGATGGAGGCTTATGTTCTTTTGATTCAGAGCTACTTTCTCTTTTGTATCATTAGAGTTTGCTAGTCGGGCCAATTTGAGTGTGCGCTCTTTATCTCGATCGATTGTAGTTAATTCTCTGGTGGAATTCTTGCTAGCTCCACGATTAGTCCGGTTGTGTGATCTCATTGGATGGGAAGATTTCATTGCTAATTTAATGGTCTGAAAATGGAGCCATTTGATGTTATATTGGGTATGGATGGTTGCATAGTTTTCGAGCGATTATATCGTGCTTTTGGAAGACAAGAAACTCTGCTGGCACCATCTGGTCTTGAGGTAGTTTTGCGGTGGTGCCCTTCCTACTCTCTTTGCATGTTGGCTAGTCTGTTTCCGTGAGCGAATTGCGAAGAGTGGATTTCTTTTGTCTCTAATTGGAAAGCCAAGTTCTTCTTTGGCTTCAGAATTAGTTCCGGTGGTTCGGGAGTTCTTAGATGTTTTTCCAGCAGAGTTGCCAGGGATGCCCCCTCCTCGTCCCGTGGAGTTTCGGATTGATTTGATACCGGGTGCTCAACCGGTTTCTATGACCCCGTACCGTCTGGCGCGTCCATTCCAGGAGGAATTAAAGAAACAGTTGGATGATCTAAAAGCGAAAGATCTTATTCGACCCAGTGTGTCTCCGTGGGGAGCTCCGGTATTGTTTACCAAGAAGAAGGATGGTAGTTGGCGCATGTGTATCGATTATCGTGCTCTTAACCAGCTGACCATCAAGAATAAATATCCTTTGCCTCGCATTGAAGACTTATTTGATCAGTTGAGAGGGGCAAAGGTGTTTTCAAAGATAGATCTTGATCGAGTTACAACCAAATTCCATCAGAGGAGGATATTGAGAAAACGGCGTTCTCTACAAGGTATGGGCACTTTGAGTTCAAAGTTATGTCATTTGGACTAACGAATGCCCTACTGTTTTTATGGAAACTATGAGCAGGATCTTGCATGAGTATCCGGATGATTTTGTCGTAGTTTTTATTGATGATATTTTGATCTATTCAAAGACGAAGTTGAGCATGAGCGTCATCTCGAGTTGGTGTTGGAAACACTAAGAGAAAATAGGTTCTATGCCAAGTTCAAAAGTGTGAATTCGGATGTCCAAGTGGGGTTCCTCGGGCATATTATAAATGATAAAGGTATATCGATCGATCCAGGGAAAATTTCCACGATGGTTGAATGGGCAAGACCGACCAATGTCAAGGAAGTGAGAAGTTTTACGGTATGGCGAGCTATTACGGCGTTTTGTGCAAGATTTTTCCATCATTGCAAAGCCGTTGTCGAGCTCACCCGAAAGATGTGAAGTTTTGTGGGGCGATGATTGTGGCGCAGATTTTGGACTTTGAAGGAAAAGTTGGTGGCTGCTCGGTTCTTACTATTCCCGAGCACGGGAGGCGATTCACGATGTACTCGATGCATCCCGAGTTGGTTTGGGTTGTGTGCTCATGCGGGGACGGAAGGTTCGGCTTATGCGTCTAGGCAGTGAAGAAGCATGGCGAATTATCCAACTCATGATTTAGAATTGGTCTGCAGAGTGTTCGCTTTGAAGCTTTGGAGGCATTATCTTTATGGCGAATCTTGTGATATCTTTCCGATCACAAGAGTCTTAAGTACATTTTACACAGAGGATTTGAATCTAAGGCAGTGAAGATGGTTAGAGCTGATCAAAGATTATGATCTCACAATTCAGTATCATCCTGGCAAAGCTAACGTGGTGGCTGATGCTCTTAGTCGCAAGGTGACACCGGCTACTTTGGATTGTCTTATTGCGGATTTTGACCGCATGGAGATATCGTATTGCTATGCGAGGACGACTCATACCGAGCCGGTGATTTTGGGTCGACCATTCCACAAATGAGTACAAGAAGCGCAGCAAAATGACCCATTTTTGCAGAGGGTCAGGAAGCGTTTGGACCTGGGAAAGGAAGGGAATTTCAGTTTGGATGGGTTTGGAGCATTGCGATTCAAGGGACGATTATGTGTGCCACAGAAAGCAGGAGTTAAGGATGACATTTTAAAGGAGGCACATCGCACTCCGTATACTGTTCATCCAGGAGAGACGAAGATGTACCGTGATTTGAAGCAGAATTTCTGGTGGAAAAGAATGAAGGTGGATATTGCCAATTATGTAGCTTCTTGTGGTGTTTGTCAGCAGGTGAAGGCTGAACATAAACGTCCTGCCGGATTATTACAGCCTTTGGAGGTACCCCAATGGCCATGGGATGATATCTCTATGGATTTCGTTGTTGCGCTGCCTCGCTCGCCGCGAGGTAAGGATGCAATTTGGGTTATAGTGGACCGGTTCAGCAAGTCTGCACATTTTATTCTGTCTGCTCGGCGAACTCGGCTAGTGATTTGGCCCCTATCTATGTGCGTGAGATTGTGAGATTGCATGGAGTGCCAAAACCATCATTTCGATGGGGATGCTAAGTTTGTATCCAAGTTTTGGGAGAGTTTGCAGAATGCTTTGGGCACACAACTCCGTTTGAGTACCGCTTTTCATCCTCGAGACAGGATGGACAAGCAGAGCGCACTATTCGGACCTTGGAGGATATGTTGAGAACTCGTGTCCTATCTTGGAAGGGTAGTGGAAGATCGGTTGCCTTTGGCGAGAATTTGCTTATAATAACAGCTTATCACTCCAGCATAAAGGCCGCTCCGTTTGAGGTTTTGTATGGGCGTAAGTGTAGATCACCCCTTTGCTTGGGAAGCCGGGTGAGAAGGGTTCTAGGCCCAGTTGGGTACAAAAGACGGTGGAACGAGTGGCCTTGGTGAGGCAGAACTTATTAGCGGCTCAGAGCAGACAGAAAAGCTATGCAGATGTAAGGAGACGGGACTTAGAATTTGAAGTGGGTGACCAGGTACTCTTGAGGGTGTCACCCACAAAAGGAGTGGTAAGATTTGGTACCAAAGGAAGCTTAGCCCGAGGTACATTGGCCCATTCGCGATCCTGGCCCGGATTGGGAAGTTGGCATACCGCCTGGACCTCCCGGAGTCCATGAGGGGTGTGCACAACGTGTTTCATGTATCCATGTTGAGGAAGTACTTGCGAGATCCAGAACATCACATTTCATTGGAACCTTTAACCATTGAACAAGATCTGTCCTTCGAGTCCAAGCCGGTAAGAATATTGGAAAAGTCAGAGAAGGCACTAAGGAACAAGACCTTGAAGTATGTTAAGGTACTTTGGTCACAGAGACTAAGCGGAAGCTACATGGGGTTGGAATCTCGCATGCGCGAGATTTATCCGAATTATTCACTTGGTGTGTATCCATTGTTTGTTATGTGTTCACCCTCGGTTTCTCTTGTGCTCGTGAGCGTTTAGATTCGGGTCGAATCTCGTTAAGGGGGTAGAATGTAATACCAAAGTGAGTTAAGTTTTGAATCGAGGAAGATTAAATTTTGGTTTGGAGAGATCGATTATTCGGGAAGGATCAAACAGAGCGCCGAGGGACTTTTTGGTTGAGAGTCGGTGCTGCAGTTTTAGAGGGGAAAATCGCATTTTCGCGGCAGCAGGCCTGGGCCAAGGCCCATTTGGGGTGGCCGACCAGGGGCTCCCTCCCACCAACCCTAGCCGAATTCCCCCTCCCTTCTCCCCACCCCCTTTCGGCCGCCACTCCCACCTCCCCACCTCCCCACCTCTCCACCTCCCTCCACCCTCTCTTGCGCCTCCCCATCCCACATCACCCCATTGTTGCTGGCCAAGGAGGAGAAGGATCCCCTGCACCGGCCAAGAAAGAAGGGGAAGGAGAAAAGAAGAGAAGGGGGAAGAAGGAGAGGAAGAAGAGAAGAGAAGAAGAGGAGGAGAAGGGATCCATGGCGGAATTGTGGAGATCTTCATCCCGCTGTGCGCTCTCCTCGTTTCGGCAAGGGTAACCCGTGGTTCGTCGCTTTAGGTCAATTTCTAGTTGTCTTATTTTCGGATGTTAGTTCGTCGGTATTCTGCAGCAGCGAAGTTTGTCGGTTTTGTCTGGGTTAGAGGCAGATTTGGGTCTGGGCATCTCCTAGAAAGTTGTGGGTATCGTAGTTATCTTTCATTGCCGACAAGAATCAGGTCATTCGGACTTCGGTAGCCAAAGTTATGATTTTTAGTGCTATGATGTTTCTGTGGGTATCAGTTTTGACAGTGTCGGTTTAACCTGATTTAAACTTGCTGTTAGAGGAGTTTCCAGAGGTCTCACCATAACGAAAAATGAAGCTAATTCTCTTAGCTTTCAGGAAAACTAAAGATCACTGAATTTGGATGAACGTAGAGAAAGTTATGCTATTTTCTTTATTTCTGTCCAGAAACTTAATGCTGTTGAGCTGCTCTGACTAAAGGGATTGGTAGGGGTAGAAGATGGCCGAATCAGAGGGTCACCCCAACTAGGTTTATTTAGGCAACTTAATTATATTTTCAGAAAGTCCAAGATCATCCTATTTGGACTCCTGAGAAGAAAGTTATGAATTTTTGAAGTCTGCTGTCCGCAGTGACCGATCGCTAGAAATTAGAAAAAAACTAGACGTGTTAAGAAGTTAGCGATTTCGATTGTAATGAAATGTATGATTTTGGTCCAGTATGTTGGTCTTAGTTTGGGGTTATTTTCTTGTCCAGTGGCAGCGAGATCCCAAAGGCAGCACCCACTTCGTCCGCCGTTCTCGCGCGTTGAGGCAAGTATTCGGGTTTATGTGTAGAATTGGTTGCATGTCATAATTGAATGGTGTGTTGTTCATCATTGCCATGTGATTGTGTTGTGGAGATGATTCTAGTTGTTTGGATGTTTGCAAGTTTTACCTGAGGTTCCTTCATGATGCTATTGTTTACATACTCTGATACATATTGATTTATGTTATTGAAAGTATGATGTGGTAGTACTTATGCATGGTTGAGCATATTGAGACTTGGTCACGTGGTGATCAAGAGTATATTGTTGAGTCCTGTCATGTAATGACAAGTTGAAATCCCCACATTCATGGAATGTGGGCAATGGATCTGAGAGGTCCCGTCATTGTGATGACGGGCAAAGGTCCCTATACATGTGATGTATAGGCTCTTGGTCCCTGTGCCAAAGGGCACGAGCAAGGGTACTGCCGACGGATGAATACCCGCATTACGGTAAAATGCGTAAAGAGATAAAGAACAAAGAGTGCATAGCATTATCATTAAATTTCTAATATTTGAAATGCCATGAATGAAGTTGATTAAAGTTGTTTATCTTTGTCATGTCTTTAAGATTATGCATCCTTGTTGATACTTGTTTGAGTCGTTTGGCTCACCCTTGCTTTGTCTTGTTATAGGTACATCAGCAAGAACGTCATGCATGGGAGGGAGTAGACTTTGGAAAGCACGCACTACCTCACACTATTTATGCAATTGCTAATTAGCGTCACTTAAGAATAAATAAGCGTGTGGTGACTATATATGGATGTTTTGATGTTGATGTTTGGATTACTCTTGGTTATGTGGTGATGTTAATTGTTTACAATCGTATGGTTATCTTATTTGCATGAAAGATTTGGATTATAGAATTGATAATAAATGCCATGGTTATCTGTTGTTACCATGATTTTGTTGTTATTACAAAGGAAGCTCTGTCGAAAATTTATAGATTGTTCTAGTTAGTGTAAGTCTTGTAGCATTCTAGGCTCATGCGGAGCTGGGGTGTTACAATTTCCTATATGCTGTTCTGTCCCCTTTGTGGACAGTCATGTTCTAAAATAGATAACTTTTAGTACAGAGATCCAAATGAGGTGTTCTTGGACTCTATTTAAAGCTTAACAAAACCTCCACCTAAACCTAGTTGGTGAGTCCTCCTGATTCAGCCATCTAATAACCCTATCGAGCTAATTATATAATCACAGAAATACATGCATGCATCTCCGATTAAATATTCTCCATTAACTAATCAACTACTAACCAGTACTATTAGTTAATCTCTCTCCTCTAATCCAATTGAAACGTGCATGCAGCCAACTACTAATGCCTATTAAAAAAATCATAGTCAACTAGTAATGCCAATTAAATAATCATAGCCATGTACTAATGCCCATTAAAAAAATTATAGCCAACTAGTAATGCCTAGTGCATGCAGCCAGCAAGCTACCAATGCCAAACTCCAATTAGATAAACAAGGCAGTGCAACCCTAACCAATCCAATCAACAAAACAGTTCGTTCCAAGCATCTCTCAATAATCTAATCTTTGT
The DNA here is from genome assembly GCA_036346255.1 of Ampelocalamus luodianensis. NCBI lineage: Eukaryota > Viridiplantae > Streptophyta > Magnoliopsida > Poales > Poaceae > Ampelocalamus > Ampelocalamus luodianensis. Next base: position 22,303,655 of record CM070631.1, on the reverse strand, counting down.
AGTACTTCATCAACTAGTCAAAGTAGGGACCGAAAAAGACAACCTACAGAACCAAGAAAGAACCAAGAAAAGAATATACGCAGAGCACTCACTCAGGAGACGTGCGGCTGCTAAATCTCCACGTACCGGCCGAACAACAATCGGAGGTTTTTTTCTCACACACGCTGCAGGTGGCGAGGCATTCAGCGGCAGATGGCTACGTGCCCACACGGCTGCAGGCGATCGGATGCGCGCTGTAGGTGGGAAGACGGCGGGTGACGTTGGCCTATGCTCCAGGCGACAGAAAAAAAAGATGATGAGTGTGGCGGCGCACAGGAGGAATAGAAACAACTGCTAGGGTTTTCTAGAATCCACTAACCCCATGATCTTTTTATTCCAATACGAACCAACTCCTCTCTAAAACTCCAAAATAACCCGTTTTCACGTATCTCTTTTTATCTAATTATGCACGGGTCCTCAAGAGTGTTATTTCGGAATATTATACTTGTTTTTGGCAGACCGGTGATGAAGTCCATGCCAATTTCTTCCCATTTCCATTCAGTGATCTGCAAGGGTTGTAGGAGTCCAGCTGGTCTCTGATGCTCGGCTTTAACTCGCTGGCAAACATCACACTGTGCTATGAATTCAGCAATTTCTCGCTTCATACTAGGCCACCAATACATTTCCTTATGATCCTGATACATTTTAGCACTTCCGGGGTGAATGGAATACAAGGTTTCATGAGCTTCCCTGAGTATCAACTGCTTAAGCTCCTTTTGGTCTGGTACACAGATACGCTTATCGAACCAAATAGTTCCTTTTTCATCTTCTAAAAATCTTAGGGATTTACCCTTCTTCATGTTTGTAACAGCCCCAAGTTTATAAACAGTAATAAAATGCTTTATGAACAGTAATGAGATACTGTTCATAGCATTACTGTTCATGTTTACACTTTGGGTAGCATGTTACAAGTTAAAAACCTTCCTTTGTAGTCAAAACCCTAAAGAACCATTCAAAGTCTTAAAGGAATACAAGATAATACTTGAATTATGACTGGGAAGTATTTTTTTATTAAAGCCTAGATAGATTATCTTGGCTAAAAATATTTTTGTTGTATTTTTAGAAATTATTTGGGCTTAAAGAAAAATTTATTGTCTTTAAATAAATATTTTTGGCCTGAAATAAATATTTATGTATTTTTGCAAAGTGAAAATGTGGTTTATAAAATTTATCTGGGAAATATATCATCCCAGTAGCTTACAGTAAAAATTTCATGAATTTATGAATTTATTTGCTATTTTTAAAAGCCCAGTCAAACCTTTTACAAATTTGAATAGGATTGGGTCAACTAAACTGGTCTAAACCTAGCCCTAATAATCGTAGCGACTTCGCACCTTCGTGGTTGAGTCCAACCCGATCCATTTGGTCCGCTCATCACGTTCGAGCGCGCGCGACCCCACGCAGCGTGATGCGAGCCGTCGATCTTCAATCGAGCAGGCGAGCTCACGGTATCACACGAGTCCGCCCGTGTGCGAGATCAACCTCCACCGTTGGATCTTAATCCAACGGCGTGATCGGTGTATGCAATCGGACAACTCCGGATCCCTATTTAATCTCCACCGTTCGTTCCCGATCCAACAGCGCACCCCTTTTCGTTTTAAACTTAAAGGCGCGCTTTTATCTGAGCCGTTAGATTAAAATCCTACGGCTTTTCCTTTTTCCGCGTGTTATTAAAGCCCTCACTCCTCTGGGTCGTTGGATCTTCATCGTGTGGTCCCGATTGGTGTATGCATTCGGACGACTCCGGATCCCCGCACAATCGTGACCGTTCATTTCTGATCTAACCGCGTCGCTTATTCCAATTTGAAATCAGAGGCGCGCGTTTATGCGGGCCTTTGGATTTCAATCCTACGGCACTCCTTTTTGACCGTGGGCCTTTAAAGCCCAAAATCGGTGGATCGTTGGATTTCAATCGTACGGTCCATATGAGTGTATGCAATCGGACCATCTGGTTCCATTTTACATCCTGACCGTAGAAATCAAATCCAACGGTGTTGCGCCATCGCATCTAAAGGAGGTGACGTGTATTCTTTTAACCGAGCGTTGGATTTCAATCCAACGTCCAGATTTGAAAGTGGATCTCAAGATTCTTTTGAGTTCGTTTTAATCCGATCGGTAGATCTAGATCGTGCGGTCCATATTAGCTGATACGATTCAAATCATTTAATCTATCTATTTATCACACCGCCATTTCCAATCGGACGGTGATATTCTTTGAGCGTTTGTGAAACACGCGGTGAGAATGACAAAGGGCCCACATGTCATATTTGCCTCTCTTCTTCCCTATCTCTGCGCAAGACCATTTTTGTGAGCAGAGGAGAGGATTTATCCAAAGATTATGCACTAATTTTTGGGATGTTTAGCTAAATGGACACCTCATCAACTCTAGATCTTTCTCTCTTGCCCTGTAGCTCAACATCCATATATAAACCCTAGCTTTCTTTGCTGTTGCCATTGTTGACCGAAGAAGCTTACCCTTTTTCCTTGCTGTCCAGTGGAGTTTCTTGCTCCTATCCTTTGCTTATCCATCCTTAAGCACTGGTTTTACCTTGCATTAAAGATTTGATATCTTTTGCAAGGTTAAATCGAGTTTATCTCTCTGTCGATCAACTTCGAGTTTTTCAGAATCTGGGTATCTTTCCTATACTGGTAAGCTAAAAACCCTAGTTATGATATCTCGATCATCTTAAGGACCTTAAATGCTCCTGTGAATCATTCTTTTAAGCATCAGTAGCTTCAACTTGCTTCAAACTGAAAAGTTGATATTATACCTTTTCGGTTTTCCATATCATTTTCAAGACCTAGGGTTTCTACCTGTCAACTTATCATCTTATTTGGGTTTCGACTAAACCCTAGCAGCATGACAAGTTGATCTTTCAATTCTTGTCATCATCTATTTTAACTTCTAGTTGAAATCTGTCTCTGTGCTCTTTTGTCGGCTCAACCGACAAAATAGGTTTTCTTTAGCTTTTGTAATCTAACCGATTAGGGTTAGGTTAAGGTTGGTTTGGGATATTAATTACCTAAAAGATCATGCTAAGTTTCATTTATGAACTTTTGCATGTTCTATATTCCTTTTAGAAACTTGCAATCTGTCTGTTTTGACTCTTTTCAAATCTGAAACGGGATTTTACTAAACTCTAGTTCTGTCTTTTGAAAACCGTGAGCTATATTATGGGTTATTATCACTAATATGGGTAGTTATGGCTTAAGCATCTGTAATCATGCATCTTTCTTCCATTTTGGACTTATTGTCGATTTGGTATTTATTGGATCTTATTGCTTCTTTTAGAATCGATTCTGTTGAAGCAATTGAATATATTCGAGCAACAGAGCACCTGCAGAGTTTATTATTACCAAGGCAAGCATCCTCTTTGCACCATATTGATCCCAAATTTTGTACAATAGCTTTTACAAATCGGTGATATCTGTGCATGCTATTTTTACGAAAATACAAAATGTGATCTGTTAGTAGTTAGCTATGACCAAACATGATGGATTACCTCAATTGTCACCATACACTTAACCATAGCATAGTACTGTATATCATAACTTATATTTTCAGTTTTAGCTTAGACATGCGGTCTAGAGATTTTAGAGTTTGACAAGCATATCTTGTCAAACATGGAATCTAGCGAACTATTGTTATTTTAAACTCTTTGTCCAGTTTCTTTAAATCAGTCTTGTATTTGAACTTCAAATTGATCTGGACAAGAGGAAGCTAGTGATGGTGCTTTTGTGCACGAGATTGGGTTTTGTGGTGGACTTGTCGGGTTAATTAAGG